>CM061133.1:316426485-317129182 GCA_030789695.1 Scilla litardierei | reverse complement strand
GCAATCTACCAAACAACAATTCATAACAAGTTTGTTTGGTGCAGGGCCTCAAAAGTATTCTATTAAACACATAGCAAGCGGTATGTACCGCTTCCGCCCAAAATTGATGGCCAAGTTGGCTATCATCAAGCATTGTGCGAGCACATTCCACTAGCGTCCTATTCTTTCTCTCAACAACACCATTTTGAGGGGGTGCACTAGGAAAATAAAAGGTGTGAGTAATACCAACTTCATCACAAAAATTTGAGAAAGACTCATTCTCAAATTCCCCTCCATGATCACTACGAATAGTGACAATGGTGGTTCCAATGAGATTTTGTACTTTCTTAACAAATATTGTGAAGTTTTCAAAAGCATCATTTTTATTGCTTAAAGAAAATACCCAAGTAAATCTAGAAAAGTCATCAACGATGACAAGTCTATATCGAGCATTTCCTAATGAAGCAACTCTAGTTGGCCCAAAAAGATCTAGATGTAAAAGCTCTAGAGGCCGTTTAGATGATATGCTCTTCTTAGGTTTGAATGACGATTTTGGAAGTTTGCCTCGTTGACACGAGTCACAAAAGCTTTTCTTTTGGAAAGAAAGCTTAGGAAATCCTTTAATAGAATTTAACTTGGAAAGTTTGAAAAGTGTTCCAAAGTTCTCATGACCAAAACGTCGATGCCATAAGTGTTGTTCACTCGTGTTGGTAATGAGACATTGTTCATGTGACTTGGGGAGATCCAGAAAATAACAAATTATTATTATCTTTACTAAAAATATGACACATTCCTTTCACAAAGCTAACTTTGTAACCTTTGTCACAAAGTTGGCTTATTGAAATGAGATTGTGATTTAATCCTTTAACAAGGTAAACATCACTTATTAGAGGTTTAGATGGTTACCAACTTTACCAACACCAATGATGGTTCCGCTCTCGTTGCCTCCAAAGACTACTCGGTTCCCATTCTCAATGGGCACCACTCCGGAGAGCAATTGAGCTTCACCCGTCATGTGTTTTGAACACCCGCTATCGAGTATCCACCCATCCTTGGAGATAAATTTGGATTTGTTGCTCCGTTTATTTTTCTTGAGTACCTAAAGATAAAAATATCATTCCATGGTACCCAAGGTCATTGGGTCCTAAAAGATTAGACCTTTGGAAGCCAAGTACAATTGGACTTAGACTTCCCAACATAATCATCATTGTGCACTACATTCATGAAATAAGAATTTATGTAAGCTTGTTTCTCATGCATGCTAGTGTCCTTCAGGCCCCAAATAGTGAATGTCTTGGGAGCCCTATTCCTATTGGGAGCATGCATACGTTATTGATTTCTACGTGATACATGTCATGGATAAGCATATGGCACATGATGAAATGGTGGTGGCGACATATGATATGGTGCATGATGATAATCATTCATATGATAGTGTGGATGAACATATGCATGTGGGGGAACACGTGCGTGAGGGTGTCTCACTTGGTGTGCACGTGCTCGTGGACGTGGAGCATAAAAATCATCATACGTGTGAACATGTGGAGTAGGAGGTGTGTTCCTACGTGGCACAGTATTGGTGTACATAAATGCATGACCCTTCTTTGAAGGTCCACCCAAAGTGGGTTTCTTTCCAAGATGGGGTGTGTACCTAGTGGAAGCACCATTGGTAGAAGAACTACACATGGAGTGTTTTACTCCCACTAGTTGAGGCTTCGGAAGATGGCCTAACAAAGGTGGTGGACAAATTTGGATGAATTTCCCATCTTATACCCCAAGCCAATGCGATGATTGGCTGGAAGTAAGTCATTTAGGATATTATCCAAATGGTCCTTACCTTTATTGAATTTATTAATTCGGCCTAATGTGGACTCATACTTCTCGGTGAGAGAAAGTATAGAAGCATCCAAAGTGGACACTTGAGTAGTGAGTTCACAAACACGAGACTTGAGATTCTCATTCTCAATACTCAAAGTTGAGTTTCGAGAAATCCAATCCGCTATCTCGTGTTCATCCGATTCCTCAATATGAACATGCTTAAGTTGAGATTTGAGATTTACAATCGCATTTCTCAAACCTTCAATAACGGTGTCGTTGATGATGATGATAGGCTTAGGTGAGGTTTGGAGACTAGTTAGCTCATCTTTAGTCTTAGTATATCTATTTACTAGTTTAGAATATTTAGACCAAATTTGCTCGTTAGCTAATCTAAGGTCATCCATAGTTACCTCAACGCCTTCATCCTCGCTTTCATCGGAAGCGGACTCTTGATCATGTTCCTCTCTTGCCATGAAGCACATGTGTGCTTGCTCCACTTGTTCATCGTCCGACTCTCCACTTGAGGAGTCCTCGTCGGAGTCAGCGGAGTCGGTGAATGTGCCGACAAGCCCTTTCTTGTACCCTTTCTTGTACTTTCGAGACTTGTCGAACTTTGGCGCCTTCCATTTCTCCTTTTGTTTGTTTTGAGGACAATCCGCTTTGATGTGTCCTGGCTTGTTGCATTTAAAACACAAAGGAGCAGAGGCGTTAGTAGAACTAAATTTAGATTTGTTCTTGAAGTTACCTTTCCGGAAGAATCGGTTGAACTTCTTTGCCATAAGGGCAATGGATTCTAAGTCCAACTCGTCTTCCGAATCTTCATCATCGGTAGATGTAGATGGAGTGGCCTTGAACCAATCGCCTTTTTCTTCAGCTCGTCTTGCTTCAAGTATGACTTCATCTTGTCCTGCATCTTTAATTTACTGTCCTTGCATACCTCATAGGACATCAAGGTACCCATTAGTTGTACGACAGTATACTTATTCATATCATTACCTTCCTCGATGGCGAATGTACGCTTTTCCCAACAAGAAGGAAGTCCGTCAATAATCTTTGAGACTTTCTCCTTTTGGGTAGGTATTTCCAAGAGCCTCCAACTCATTGGTAATGTCAATGAAGCGAGCATAGTACTCCTTCATCTTCTCACCCTGTTGCATATGAAATAATTCGAATTCTTTATTTACAACAGTGAGTTTGGAGTCTCTTACCCTACTCGTTCCTTCATGCAAGATGAGGAGTGAGTTCCAGATTTGATATGCACTCTTACATGTGCATATCTTGTTGAAGTCTTCGGGCTCCAACGCACATTGCAAGGCATTCATTGCCTTGGCAATGTTCACCTCCGCGGTGACCTCCACGGTAGTCCACTTCGCAAAGTCTTCTTCGGCGGGCTCGACATACTCCATCAACGTAGCTCTCCATAGTGAAGTGCTCCGAAGGAAGGTTTCCATCCGGCATTTCCAGTACCCATAATTGGTACCGTTGAAGTGATGAGGCCTAGTTGAGGAGTGTCCTTCCATCACTGAAGAAGCTCCTTCACGATTCTTGAAAGTGCTGTAGTCGGAAGGTGGACGAACGTTCTTGTTGTCGTTGGTAGACATAGCTATGAACTTGGCTTTGATACCAAATGTAATGCCCAGATAGCTACTGCACAAATACTAGAGGGGGGGTGAATAGTACTTTAAAATAATCAAGAGTATAATTCTAATTATTGTGCAAACTCAACCAACAATGCGGAATGGAAATATGACAACAATAAAAGACAGGCACAAACAAGCGATGTAACAGGTTCGGATCCACCCAAGTCTCCCCGACTTGTTTCCGGTGATCCTACGTTCCAAACACCCGGATCCCCTCCGGCTACTTGAGTTAGAAACCTCTAACTCAAATTTGCACTATGAAATTCTTGTAGAAAACCTCTACAAGATCAAATCATACAAAAATGAAAATGTGACTCCCACAAACCGGGATCACAAACTTCTCTCACAAACCGAGAGAAAAACTTGAAATATCAATGTAAATATGAAATATAAACACTTACCACAAAACCCTATGCCTTGAGTAAAACTTACAGATTTTAGGGCAAGAAGGATTTTGGGGAAGAAGCAAGCACAAACCCTAGCTCCACCAAGATGACCAGCAATAGGTGGCTAGAGAGAAGTTGGTGACTTGGATTCAAGCTCCTAGCTTGAGTAGCTCACAATCAATGAGAATCTCTCTTGAGGAATAAGAGTGAGGGAGAGATTCTTGTGAAGAGAGGGAGCTTGGAAATAGGAATTAAATGATCTCTCTTTAATTCTCAAAGTCTCAATAATATCGGCCTTGATTGCTATGAAGAAGGAACACAAGTATATATAGGATAGAGAGAAGAGAGAGGGAAAATTCGTGCATTTAATGCTCCAACGACTCTATTCTGAAGCAGTCTAATCGGTCTAAGAAGGATCACTGACCGATTAGTTTTACAACTAGTCGGTCGGTGATTCTTCTTGGACCGACTAAGAGGTTGACAGCCAAGAAAGATAGTTCAGGGGATATAGAACTAGTCGGTCTAAGAAGACTTGCCAACCGACTAGTTTAACAACTAGTCGGTCGGTGAGTGTTCTTTGACCGACTAAGCAGTTGAAAAACAATAAGCTGAACACAAGAGAACTAGTCAGTCTAAGAACAAATTCCAACCGACTAGTTTCACAACCAGTCGGTTGATGGTTGTTCTTGGACCGACTAATAAGTCAACAGTAGCTCAGGCTAAAAAGTGAAAGTATAACTAGTCGGTCTAAGAAGGATTCCAAACCGACTAGTTTGACAACTAGTCTGTCGGTGAACCTTCTTGGACCGACTAATTGGTCAACAGTGAAGATGCTGAATTGAGCAAGGAGATCTAGTCGGTTCAAGAAGGATTCATAACCGACCTGATGACAATCTAGTCGGTTGGTCATTCTTCTTGAACCAACTAAGATGCACTAGAAGCCGCGAAATGAAGCGTTAAGCTTCGGAAAAGTTTCTATGGGCTTCTATCATAATCCTAGCTCTAAGATATGAGCGTTATGAAGATTATAATGTAAGACCTACTCAAGGCTTAACATTCTATGAAAAGAAGCTAGAAGACTATATAAATAAACTTGACGAACCGTCTTCAATGCTTCAATCCGAAACTCTTGACTTCAATAATGCTCCTAGAGCTTCAACGAAGCTTTAGGCACACGATCACGTGCTTTGAGAAGTCTTGAGACGTCGCTTTTGATGTACGAAGTAATTTGGCGACGATCTCCATAATTGTGCTCACAAAGAGTTAGTTCACGTTCTTTATGTTTGTTCGTCATCAAAACCAAATTCGGGGAATCAATACTCAACAACTTACTCTGTGGACGTCGAGGAAGTTGGGGACGACGTGCCAGTGATGAACGATGAAGTTGGACCCTGACCTATCATCGCAATTAGTGATTCATATCATGTTCTTACCCTTGCTTGTCGCTTCTTAGATGTATCTTTCACTTCTACTATTACCATTTCGTCTATCTTGCTTTGTTATATCCTAGGTGTTGTTTTGATTGTAATTGTTTCGACCTTAGACCGTTTTCAATTCAGAAATTTCCTTTCTTCCATATGTCTCATGCTTCTTTGATACCCTGATATTACTTTCATCCTTTGTCTATCTGGTGTTCTGTGATCCTTATCTAGCTTAAGAAATTCCGAGGACGGAATTTTTTAAGGTGGGTAGGATGTAACGGCCACTTTTCTGATGTACGTATTCCGTACGTATTTTGTTATTGTCTGTATTCTACACTTTGATTTTTATTTGTAATTTCCCTAACTCAGACGCGTGACCGGATTTAGTTTTAGCAATCCTCTCGAAGGCACGATCGCTCCAATATTTCCCTTGCAATTTTTGGACTTCGAGGGACCTAACTGCATATCTTATATTAATTACTTTAATAACATTCTTTTACTTAATTTTTTGTGCTGTACGGTTGTCAAACCAAACTTAGTTATTTGTTTGTAAAGCCAAATATATTACTGAACTCATCCAAAATCCAATTCAAATCTAAATGTTTATTATTTTATTATTTTTATGTTTAAATGAAATCTTCTTTGATTTAAATAAATGTATTAAAAACAAACTTATGGGATCTGTACCGCACTAACCCATATCCTAACTAATTATATTTAATTCCTAACTAAATAATTAGCTAATCTTAACTCTTTCCCACTAAGGGCCTGTTCCACCCGGTTTCTTTTGGGTGTTTTTGGCTGAGAAAGTGCAAAATGAGCACTGTTATTGGTCACTTCGGGTTTCTTTTGCCCGAATCCTATGTGGTTTTCCCTCGCGTGTTCCAGGGGCCGCTACTTCTCGCAGCTGCTTTCAGCCCCTCCCAGCTTCTCCTCTCTCCTATGTGGCATGCTCAGCTCCCCCTGCCAAAATCCCCACAATTTGTGGGGATTTCAGCAAAGCAACCAGATGCTTTGCTTTTTCTTTCTTTTTTTTAATGCAAACTGTTTTTTTTTTGTGTTTTTTAATTTTAGTTTTATTTTTAAATACATTATTTTATTAATATTTAACCAACTTCCACATTTCCTCATCTAACTTTTCCAATCCCACTATAACCAAAGAAACACAATACTTTACTATAGGCCCCACAAACAAAACTACTCTCTACTTTCCAATCCAAAGCAACCAAAAGAAACACACTACTTCTCTTCTCTCTCTTCAAAATTTCTCCTAGGATTTACTATTGCAAACAGTGAATCATCCATCAAAAGAAACCCACTAGGATTTACTAGCCCCGTATCTCTCTCCCCTCAACTAACCGCCTCCACGTTTCCCCCCCTAATTCGCATGCAACTGCCCCCACATGAACCCACGTTCCCTTCCCAACACGTCATGCACACGCACACCTTCTCCTTCTCTCCCTGCAAAACCCATGCAAGGACCCCCCTCTCGAAACCCAGTAAAGCTGCAAGCTCGCAACCCTCGTCCAACGGCATCTCAAGTTCAGGCAGCCCGCCTCTGAGCCACCCCGCCTCACGAACCACCCCACCATTGCCCAGCTCCACACGGCCTACCCAGCGCCCTCCCCATTCAACCTCTGAGAGCACGCCGCAACCCCCCCATTTTCTGACCTCCTCCCTCGAAACTTCCGCGCCTCCTCTCTGAGCTCCAAACTCGCCACCCAGCATTCGCCTTGTCGTCACAGCCCCCACATGCAAACACCGACCCTCCCTCGCGGCACCCAGTCCGAGAGCACGGCCTCCTCCTCGCTCCGACTTCCTCCCCACCGTGCACAACTTCCTCGCCACCACGCACCGCCCTAGAGCGGCCACCACTCCGACGAGGCTCCACCCTGCACCCAAGACCGCCGACGCCTTCCTCCTTCCACCGACGACCCTAACCCAGTCCGCCCCAAGCTCGCTCTGCCACTTCGACTGCTCAGCCACCTTTCTCCCACGACGGCTCCGACGAACTCGCCACGAGCGCCAGCGCACGGCCACACCCCCAGAAGCACCGACAACTCACGACGCCGCATGGCGCCTCCCTCCACACGGCCTCCTCCTCACACCGATGCCGACTGCAGAGATCCCCAGTGCCTCCCGCGGTTCCCTTCATCACCGGCGCCTCCAACCACGCCGCGTCTCTCTCTTCGAGATCTCCGCGTCGATCTCCCCGCATGCACGAAGCGTAACTTCGGTGAAAGTAATATAAACTGTGAGTGCATCAACCCATGCTATATATGTATTATTGTTTCCTTTTATAACAGTACCCGTAGTAATTATTGCTCATAAAGCAATTGCCTTGATTAAGCTGCCATTCAAAACAGTACCTCTACTAGACTATGTATGTGTTAAAACATATAGGTTAATGAGTGATCAGTACCCATGTTATCATAACAAGTTTCAATCATTTGTGCTTAAAGCTTAATTAGCTAAATTAGTACATAAATGAGTTACATTTTGTTTATATAAGTATGTCTATTATTAAGTTTTCAGTACGGTTGGTACGCATGCTTTATAAAAACAGAAACTAATATTATTAACTTAAAAAAAGTATATGAATAGGTTAGTTTGCCTGTACACACATCATAATTACACTAAGTAGTTAGTTGGGCTTGACATTTAAAATCCGTTAACGCAGATTTTATCACGTCTCTCGCCGTGATCACCGGGACATCAGAAATGTTGAGTATTGATTCCCCGGATTTGGTTTTGATGATGAACAAACATAAATATCGTGCACTAATTCTCTTTGAGCGCAGTTATGGAAATCGTCGCCAAACTACTTTGTACATCTCAAGCGACGTCCCAAGACTTCTTAAAGCGCATGATCGTTGTGCCTGAAGCTTCGTTGAAGCTCAAGAAGTTGCTTATGAAGTCAAGGGATTCGGATTGAAGTTTTGAAGACGGTTCGTCATGTTTATTTTATTGTCTTCTAGCTTCATCGTATAGAATGTTAAGCCTTGAGTAGGACTTACTTAACAATCTTCATTACGCTCATATCTTATCTCTAGGATTGTCTTAGAAGCCCATAGAAAGTTTCCCGAAGCTTAACGCTTTTTTCACGGCTTCGTTTGCATCTTAGTTGGTACAAGAAGAAGAACCAACCGACTAGATGACAATCTAGTCGGTTGGAAATCCTTCTTGAACCGACTAGTCATCCTAGATTCTTTCAGCATATGCACTGTTGACAAGTTAGTCAGTCAAAGAAGGTTCACCGACCGACTAGTTATCAAACTAGTCGGTTGGAAATCCTTCTCAGACCGACTAGTTATCCTAATAAATTCAAGCCTATTTGTTGACCAATTAGTCGTTCCAAGAAGGTTCACCGACTGACTAGTTGTCCAACTAGTCGGTTGGGAATCTTTCTCAGACCGACTAGTTCTCCTAGTGAAATTCGACTTCTTTGCTGTCAACTACTTAGTCTGTCTAAGAAGGCTCACCGACCGACTAATTGTCAAACTAGCCGGTTGATGTTTCTTCGTAGACCGACTAGTTCTTCTTCAGTATTTCACTATCTTTGCTATCAATAATCTAGTCGGTCCAAGAAGGTTCACCAACCAACTAGTTGCAAAACTAACCAATCAGTGATCCTTCTTAGACCGATTAAGCAGCTTCAGAAATAGATCCGTTGGGCATTTAATGCCACGATTTTTGTGACCGTTTTGTCTCTTCCTATATAAGTTTGAGTTGCTTCAAACCAGAGAACCAAGGCTGATATTAGAGACATTTTCACATCCAAGAGAAGAGCCATTCAACTCCATTTCTAAGCTCTCTCATCTCATAAGAATCTCTCCCTTACTCTTTGAGCCCTAATTCCTCAAGAGAGATTCTCAATCTTTGTGAGCTACTCAAGCTAAGAGCTTGAATCAAAGTCACCAACTTCACCCTATCCATCTATTGTTGTCCATCTTGGTGGAGCTAGGGTTTGGTGCTAACTACTTCCTCAAAATCCATTGTTGCCCTAAATCAGTAAGTTTTTCTCAAGGCATAGGATTTTGTGGTAAGTGTTGTTTATTTCATCTTATTTGCTATTTAAGAGTTTGCTCTCGGTTTGTGAGAGTGTGCTTAGTCCCTAGTTATGGGATTAAGGTTTTGCATGTTCCCGGGTTGTGGGATACACAGACATCGATTGTTGGTCGATTGCACTTGTTGTGGTTTTCCACAAGTGGGCTAAAGGAAAGCTCCTGCGGTTTGCTAGAGTATCCGAGTGTGATCTCGGGTGGTGCTGGATTAGGATCGCTGGTAACAAGTCGGGGAGACTTGGGTGGATCCGAACCAGGATACTTTGCTTGTTAGCATTGCATTATTCCTTGAGTTGTTGTTCATTTCTTTACTTCCGCATTAGTTGGTTAATTAGGGTTTTATTTGGCGTAAATTCCTTATAATTCTATAAAACACTATTCACCCCCCTCTAGTGTCTTTTCCTCATAGAACATGGTCACTACAAGAAACACTCCTTTCAGGCAAGTATAATAATTTCTACATACTTTCAAGTGTGCAAGTATTTACCCCTTGCAAGTATATTGTTTCCAACAACTGTTTTCAAAGACGCAAGTTTTTATCACTTACTGATTTTAAAATATGATATGCTCTGCCAACTTTAAAAACGTATTACTCTTATTGTTTGTGGTACTACTTTTGTGTCACCATGTACATTTTTGAATTGTCCACCCCTTATTGAATCGTGTTATTGGCCTTCGGGCAATTACGGACTATTGGGCCTTCGGGCATTACGGATATTGGGCCCTTGGGGCATTTACGGAATGTTTGTCATACGGCAAACATTGACTACGGATACACTTATGGACACTCTGGGTGGGGTAGTCTAGTGTAGTAGAGGCTGGAAAGCTGGATTACACTCTATTGGTGAGCTTGACCGACACCTGGCCGGGTCGGTGAGTAGAGAGTCACGGGTAGCTCCCGTTGGATTGGGTGTAATGCTAGTCACCTCCCCCTCGGACACTGGGCTTGTCACTAGATAGGAGATTGATTGATGCACTTTTTACCTCTGCTGATGCTATGGTGTAACCTGCTAAACTTATTGTCACGGCTATTGCTGTACACACTACAATCGCCACGACTATTGCTGTACACACTACACTTGCATTGACTATTGCTGTTCACACCACACTTGCCACGATTATTGCTGTACACACTACACTTGCCACGACTATTGCTGTACACATTACATCTGCCATGCTGGTTACTTTACACACTACACCTTGTTGTGTTTGTTACTTTGCGCACCACACTTCGCCTGCTCACTACTTTACACACTACACGATGTCATGCTCACATGTTTTTCCGTGCTTCCATGTTTCATCTTATCGGAACCGTATTGCATCACTCTTACCTTAAGCTTTGTAAACTATATTATCTTGCCGAGGGTCCTTTTATTACTAACATTTTTAAATCTTACCGAGCGACCTCGCTGACGTATATTTCCTTGTCTGTGAAATATACGCTAGGTTTTGAGCACAGTTCACAGAGGAGTTCACTTGGAGACTGAAGAGGGTGACCAGGGATACCAGGAGCACGAGACCCACTGCTAAAGACGACATACTCATCGCAGCTTTGCATATATTTAATACTTGTTGTATTTCTTTCTGGTGCATTTTAAATTCCATGTAACTGTTGTAATGGCCATGCTAGGCCTTAATTCTTTGTGTACATGTAATCTGGATGTCAAGTATAATGATGATTTTCTGTATTGCTCTGAGATCGCACACAAGAACATGTACTTCGAATGGTACATCACTACAGACGCTTATTAGGCTCGAGTTTCACAGCTCCAGCCCAAGCAGACCTTCGTCACGTCCTTGCTTCCGTTTTTTGGAAGCGGGGCGTGACACTCCTACTTTTTCCTTTACTAATGATAGATAAAACTTTATTTCTCAATTGAATTTCTTTAATGCCTTCTTCCTTTTCGAAATCTCATTTAGATATTACACATCTCAACGTAAATAATAGCCGTGCAAACATCTCATGTATCCAAACGCTTAAGCTTTGCAACCTTAAGTGTGCTCAACAAGTTGCTCAAGATTCGACTTGGATACATAGTCATGCACCACTCATGCACTAATCTTCGACTCAAACAATTTGATCGAAGTTTCAAACTTTACGGATCGAAATCGTTTTCCATACAACCTTGAGTTGACTCAACAAATTGAATGGAGAAACATGTTTTGAACATCAGTATGTCCAAGCTGCCCCTCATAAAGGCGAGTGACAGATAGTTTGCATTTATTTTGTTGGACTCAGAACTCAAGGAAATCATTGTTCTTAAGCCTGTATTAAGAATGTCATTTTTAATGTCAGTGAGAACATAGTTTAATCTATCATTTTAACTAATATTCCTCTAACAACCCATTTTGACCAGTCAACTTATTCTATTAGGGTATTATGTTTTGGATTCCATCGGTAAACATAGAACTACCATAGTTTAGCATATGTTCAATTTTAAATATAGATAGAATGGCTTTTATCTAACTATATCCTCCCACTATTCTTGCGATCATTTTTAGCCATAATAATGAACGATTTAATTAAATTAAATTTAATGTGAAAGAGATCCAACCACCCCGAGCCTCACAACCTTGAGTGTGCTCAACAAATTGCTTGACTCTGCGATTGGTAGATGACTCTTCATCAATCATATCATATATGATTCCCTTATTGGTTTTTACCCCTAGCCACTTATGATCATGAGTGGCTCATCAATCACAATGACTAGTCTAGTCGGACCCTTATTTTCGTGTCTAGCCTAACTTACGCCAGCGCTCGGTGTATGGACACAACGTGACGGTTCGGGTTAAGTCTAAACTACATCTCATGTAATGAGAAGTTGGTTTCCATAAAGTAGTTATGACATAGCTTGAGTGTGCTCAAAACTATAACATAGAACCTATAGTTGCCAACCTCTAAAACAAGAAGGGTTATTGCTAATCTTGAAGAAGATTTTTAACATAATTGACTAGATGTAATCGACGGTGTCACATAATCATAATTCACATCCTTGCGGTCCAGCGGAACACAGCCAGGGATTTGGCTATGCTAGGATCACTATCCCCAGCAGAGCTAGGGAGATCTACAACACTAATTAAAAAACACTAGATCGGATCATGGTCCATTGAAGGAAACTTATTATTCATATGTGTGCCATCGACTAGATGTGGCTTCATTAAAACTAGTTAATCATATCAACTAGTTGAATCCTAAAATTCGAAATTATTAGGATTGGTTAATAAATTTTATTAATGTCCTTATCAACTATAAGGATGTTTAGGGTGCTATCCTAATCATGTATTAGGCATTTAAACAAATTTAAATCATAGCATTTCCGAAATTTATCTTATAATTTCCGTGAAAGGGTTTAATGGATATCCTAATTGTTTTTCTTGAATTATCATATAATCAAAAAGAACTAATATAACCATTATCAACTAAATAATTTAGCTAAGCATGCAACTTAAAATTATCTCATAAATTTAAGTTACATCAATAATTAATTATCATCATATAATAATTAAGATCTAATTTTAAAATTTTGAAATGGCTTTAAAATTAAGTCTGATTTTCAAAAACAATTTTCGAAAATAAAAACATTGCATGGAACGACTATTTTAATAGTTTAAATCACAACCTCCATCTAATGGAGAAACATGCTGTATCATATACATTTTATAAATGCAAAATATAGATCAAGTAGACTGGCTCTGATACCAACGAAGGTATCGCTCTGATATCATTGTAACGATGTTAAGGCCCATCATCCATGGCACCTTAGACCCGTCACAAGATCCATCACGAACTTGTTTTACGGCATTCCTCTCGACAATGCCTAACCCATCAAAAGATACCCGTCTTATCGGGACTTGGTATGGTAAGAGCGATTACTTCGAGTTTGCTCATAACCCGAGAACCCGTACTCAAGCTCAACAAGCTCGGATACCAATGAAGGGTTTTCTGGGTCCTTAGGGCTATAAATTCGACGTCCGGCCTAAGTCAGATGGACGACAAAAGCAAATCAGCAGCAGAAAAATAGACTTAAAACAATTTTAAATCAAGCCTTAAAGATATCAACCCTAGCCAAGATCTCTATCATCCCGGTGTTGGGTCCGACCAACCCCTAAGGATAAATCTATCTAACATTTGCAATTATAAACACATGAATATTTAAACTACATCCTTTCACTTCGTTTCCGTATAATACGAAGCGTCGTTTTCAGCAACATTTCTTTGGCCCCGTGCTGCTTCTCTAAGCCGAACCGCGTCCTGAGCCGCACTTCGTCCTGAGGCGACTGACCCCTCCCCTTCACTCCATATCCGATGTGGGACTAAATTATTGGAGAGGAAAAATAAATAAGTTTGCCTTACACTGAGGCTAAACTTCAACTAATTTTTTCTCCCTCATCATTGAGCTTCACAAGTGATACAACCTATCAAATCGAAGAGCACTGAACGGTGAACGCGTAGGAAAAACAGGTACTCATTCCGAGTTCGTTTGACCCCTCAAACGGCGCTCCAAAGTCAGCCAAAAAGTTGTTTTTCGCAAAAACTGCAGCCGTCACAAACTGGGTTAAAACCCTACAATGGGGCCCATCGCATAGGCCCCACACTTGCCAGCCCGCAAACGGGCACTGGCGCCCACTCGCCAAGCGGGCCTAGGCACCCGCCCGCAAATCGGGGCATCCACCTGCATTGCGGACGGGCATGGGCGCCTGCCCACATAGGGGGTGCGGGTCGGGCGCCCGCCTTACGGGCGCCGACCCGCAATGCCCAAAAGGGGCCATTGTGATTGTTTTGGCTCTATTTTGCACGCTTGGAGTCCATTTTCGACGCGGTTTGAACCTGCATTTAGACCGGGACTATCCCGTCATCCAGGTAACCCTTTACACGTGTTTATTATATTAAATATACATGTAAATATTTTACGACACATTTAATTTCCTCTGCATCATATGTAAAATTCCTACATCTAATATTAAAAAACCATTTGCATCAAATACAAATGAACTGAGGGCATACATCCCTAAAAAATATAGAGAAACGAAGAGAATGAAAAAGATCTAGCACTAGGCTTCACTCTAACATGGGTTGATCTCGGGAATGAACTCGTTGTGTGGCTATCGAATCATCCTAGGGTGAGGTTGTCTAACCTAGAGGAAATCACCTACCCCCCACTTCCATGATGCTATGATAGGGTCTTCCCTCATGTTATCTCGTGTCCTCCACTTCTGTGATGCCATGACAGGACTATCCATCGCATAACTAAACCTACTCCCGTAGCGCATAGCCATACGATGGATGCATTAAGCAGACAATATTCCCCAGCTACTGTTCAGCCATATTTTGAGGCCAGAAACTTGGTCAATGCTAGGTGGGCTCTCATTACACCCCAACTCCCGTTGGCGACGTAATTTGTATGGATCGCATATAGAGATTGAAGCCCTTGAGTAACCCCAACTCCCGTATCGATCAATCTAGGAAATCAATATAAATGGATAATAAACTTCCTAACATTACCCTAATAATTATTCAATAACCAATCAACTCATTAGTCCATGCACCAAATCCACAATAGAGATCCACCAAACCCTAGATGGAGAAATACTCACAATTCATTAAAGAATCACATAGATTAACAAAGAGATCAATAAGAAAATAGCAAAACACATAAAACTTATCAAAACAAAGAAGGAGAAACTTATCTTAATGGTTGCAATACAAAGATATGAACATTACAAACTTGCACCAATCAAAGAATGCATTATAAACCCCATCTAACCTACTCGTACTCCTAAAACTATAAAAAGTTATAAAAAGGGGAAGTAAATGAAGCTAGGGGTCGCTCCCCCTCAAAAAACGGCGTCAATTCCTTTTATAATCCCTCAAAACGCTAATGGTTTAGCAACAAAACCCGACCTCACCCGACTGTATGGAGGGCCACACTGTTACGTCGTCAAAAATCCAAGTTACGGCGCGGTCCCTTCTTCAGTATATGCGAATCGACATGGTTGTGTGGATTGTCCACACGACCATGTCGCTGTTAAGCGTAAGATTTGCAGTTGGCTCTTGTCTCTTCTCGGGTCGACACGGTCGTGTGGATGGCCATACGACCATGTTGTTATGGCTTCTTCTCTTCAGCAGAATAGCCCACATGACCTATTGAAATGGTTGTGTGGGGCTCTGTTTAGCTCCTTGGTCGTGTCATCTCACATGGTCGTGTGAGTCATCTCACACGGTCATGTGAGATTTGTAAATCACCTTTACTCCTTCATCGATCTGAACCCCCATCGCGTCGTCGATCGCTCCCAAAGCTCATGCCCTCACTCTTGGGTACCAAAACTTCATAGGTTAACCTGAAATGCACACGAGAAGCCCAAGAGTAAAAGGAAACAAAAAGTGGAAGAAGTGATGAGAGAGGTGTGGTGGAACGTCGTGAAATGTGAGGAAAAAAATACATGAAAACATTTATAATAAACCCTCATCATAACATATGAGACATAAATTGAATATGAAATATGCACAAAATGCCCATGAAATAGGGGGATAAATATGCAATATTCATGTGCAATCACCTGGCCTCTTTGATGACCTTCTCGATAGCTATCATCTTTTGACGCTCCTGAGTAAGGTCCGCCTTGGCGTTGGCCATTAACACCGAATGGCGTCATAACTCGATAGCCACCGAGGATATAGATTATGGTGAAATATTGCATACTTACCCCCTCATCTACTTTCATTTTGTGCATATATGTTATCCAATTGGCATGTAATATAATCGTTTTTAGAACATCATGTGAATTAGGGCTTGTTATTTGTTTATGCACAAAAACATCATTTTATGGGTTATTTTTGTCTTCCACTATTTTTACAAAGTAGATAATTTTCTGAATCAAACGAATATTTTTCCATATTTTCCTGAGATCAAATCTATTTTCCATTATTTTAGGAAGACAACATCTGATGGGAGTCAATCAGACGTCTGGACATTGAACTTCAGACGTTTGGGTTCCCCCACCAGATGTCTAATTACAATTGACACAAGAGCTCCTCAAAATAGAGAGTTGAAAATTATTACATCGCATGCTATTCAGATGTCTAAAGAAGCTGGATTAGATGTATCATCCATTCAAGCACCAGATATGCTGATACGCCAGACGACTGGGTGCTTCAAACCAGACAATTGGCTGCTTCACCCAAGCTCGAGCCGTTTGTGCAACCAGACGCCTGATGCAAGCAACCATACATCTGAACCAACCACCCAAAATTGACGTGGCTGACTGGACTAGACGACGATGGCATTCCATCAGGCAGCTAAAAGACCAACTAAAGCTTGAAGCGGCCGAGCAACCAGACGTCTGGAGCCTTCACTCTAGATGTTTAACTATGCACCCATCTCCAAACTGACGATTTTTGAAAGCGAATCTTCGAAACTTTTCATCCAACCTGACCCGAATCCAAAACATAAGCTATTGAGAGAGTCACTCTTGATCTTAGATCCAAGGGTGTTGATTGTGTAAGGGGTGAGGGTTAAAATATTCTTCTTTTCTTAGGGTTTAATCATCTTCACTTTAATTTTCATGAGCCAATTGGAAGGGAGATTAGGGAGGAAGACAACCCAGCGTAGGAGAGAGCTTGCATTTGGGATTCATCTACAAAGGGGGTTCATTTATACCAAAAATTATTTTTTTCTTGCTTATTGTTGTCTAGATTACTTGTATGAACACTTGGATGATATTTTTGGGATTAAAATGATGTCTTTGTTTGTGATGAGTGGCTAAAGCTTCTCTTGTGTGGTGATGGTGTAATTGATGGTGTGTTAGGCTTTGGATATAGATTCTCTTGAACGTTTTCATGCTTATGTATGATGGATCATTATTTCATATTATTTTTTTGTTAAGACCTAAATGGGCAAACCCCAAGATAGGAGAGAAACCAAGAGGAATCTTATTGTGCTTCTATGATTATTGTCTTGATGGTACATCTACTACATTTTGCACCTACATATGTTTGTTTGAATGCTAGATCTCTCTATTGATCATGCCCTAGCCAGATGATTAATTGAGTTATATTGAGATGATATTTGTAAGACTAAGCACCTTAAGGATCAATACACCAAACAAGTCTCCTACATTGTGATCACCTCTACTCTATTCCCCTCACCTTAATTAGTTTACATTTTAGTCAACAACAATTCTCAACCAATAATCATTCAGCATCAAAGGTGATAATACTCACATTGATTAATTTTCCTTAAATCAATCATCGTTGCGATAGTTGAACAAGTTGTCCCATGATCGACCCTAAGCTCACTAGGAATTTTAGTACTTGGCGACCTCATATACTTGGGAGTTAGCGTGCAATATTTTGTTCAACCCACGTTTTTGGTGCTGTTGCCGAGGATAATGGTTTACGTTATTGACAACCTTCGTTGATTTTATGCTTTATCTCTGTCGTAATTTCATCTTTTGTGCATATTCTGTAAATAGTTTTCAATTTGTTTGTTTTGTTTTGTTTTGCATATATCCATACACACTTTAATTGCTTCACTGGTTTCTGTGGCAACGCACACTGCGTACACATTGACTAGCATGGAACGCCAACATGGATAACAATGAAAATGTTAATGTTGAAAATTTTAGTAAGCGTGACACAAATTCTGATGTTAATGTCCTTATGACATTGAGAGACCTATTGAGACCCACAAGGTCTAGCTCAGTTTCTTGCTTTCTTTTGCCTATGGATGCAAATTCTTTTAATTTCAAGCCCGGGGTAATTCAACTCCTCACAAGTTTCTAGTGGTTGGAGAGGGAGAACCCCTATTTACACATTAAAGAATTTGAAGACGTATACTCTACTTGCTTTGATGGGAAAACATGTGCTAACACGATTTACTTAAAGTTGTTTCCATTTTCATTGAAAGACAAAGGTAAGAATTGGTTAAATGCACTATCCCTATGATCTATTACTTCTTGGTTGCAATTACAATCTGAGTCCTAAAGAAATTTTGTTCCTTGCACGTGACGCAGAACCTAAAGAAGCAAATCATGAGATATGTCCAGTAACGAGACATACTATCAAACGTAGGAACGATTTAAGGAATTGCTACTAGCTTGACCGCACCATGGATTTGAGAAATGCCGGATCATTGGATTCTTCTATGAAGGGCTACAACTCATGACAAGGCAATTTGTGGAGACAATGTACAACGTAGAATTCTTTGACAAGAAGCCAGATGAAGTGTGTGATTACTTAAAAATGGTGGCAGAGAATGCTCAAACATGAGACACAACTCTAGGAAATTGATAGAGTGGACAAATATTCTTCACAACCATTCCGAGGTGGCTAATATAATTTGAAGCCCGATGATGCAATGAAAGCACATTTGGAGGTGATGCAGGAAAAGATTCAGGCCATTGAGTTGAAAGCGATGAAGAATGTGGCCACGAAGCAGAGTTGTGTGATATGTGAGACCACATGACATGACACTTCAAATTGTCCCACCATTTCAACTATGAAGTAAGTCTTTAGGAATCCCACCACGAAAGTAAGCCAAGTGTTCCATGGATCCAATCCCAATGCTTACAACCCGAATTGGCACAACCACCTGAATTTAAGTTGGAAGCCGCAACGACAACCATCAGAAGCTCAACAACCATCACATCCACCTTACAAGCCTCAACAGTTCAACAACTACCTAGGAGGTGGATACCAAAAGAGGAAGAAGCAAGTGAACCACAGATGCAAATAATGAATATGACTCTGTAGTAACTCATTCAAATCCAACAAGTGCATAATCAACAATTTTAGCAGTTCCATCAAATGCAGAACCAACAAATGAATGAGAATCTAACAAGGTTGACGACAACACTTGAAAAGGGGAAGCTTCAGTCCTAATCATTGCAGAGCCCAAATGCAATTACATCTTCACCAGCTAGAGGTTCACTAAGGCCATGTCAAGCTGTCACTACCTTAAGGAGCGGAAGGTTATTTCAAAATGTGGAGCTACCCAAGGAATCATAGGAATTGGAAGGGGAAGAAAGAGAACAAAGATCACCATTGGTACAAGAGGAGGAAGAAAGCGAAGGCCCAAGCAATAAAACGACATCCAATGATGCCAAGCCGTACTCCACTCACGTGCCTCACCTGCAAAGTCTCTTTCAACGAATAAGGATAAGTATCAAGTTCACTGTAGATTAAATGTTAAGGAAAAGGCCTATTTAACCGAACAAGTTTGCTCCATCATGCAACACAACACACCCCTAAAGTTTAAAGACCATGGATCCCCTACCATCACTTACACCATATGGACAAAAAGAATATGACATGCTCCCCTAGACTTGGGGTCAAGTGTAAATATTTTGCCATACATTGTGTTTATTCAACTAGGATTGGGAGAGCTGAAGAGTATGTCGGTTATCTTATAATTGGTGGATAGGAGTGTGAAAGTTCCATGACGTTGTGTGGAAGATGTCCTTGTCCAAGTGGACAAATTTTATTACCCCGTATAGTTCATAGTTCTAGATATTTAAGGACCCCCATTGGGTAATCATACCCCAATAATCTTAGGGAGACCATTTTTGGCCACGTGTAACACTTTGATAAATTGTCGAAGTGGCCAATTGAAAATCACTTTTGGTAACATGACCCTTGAACAAAAAAATTTCAATGCTTGTAAGTAGCCACCACAAGAAGAGGATTTTGATGAAGTAAACATGGTTGACTTTCTTGCTTCAAAACCTTGTGATACTCTTGTTAAGATTACTTTGATTGCGAATTCGCACATGCAATAATTTCATTGATAATTTTGTTGAAGATATTGATGAATCTCTTTTTGTGCACAATCCGGATATATGGCCAAGCACCAAATGGACCCCCAAATTTGAAGCATTGCCTATGGACTCCCCACTACAAATACCATCATATTTGGAGCACCCATGCTTGGAGCTAAAGCTGCTTCCGAACTACCTCAAGTATGCTTTCATCAGGAGAGTGAGACGTTTCGTGTGGTAATAAATTCTAAACTCCCTCATATGCAAGATGATGATGTATTAAATGTTTTTCGAACACATAAAAAGGCAATAGGTTGGACCAATGCAGACATTACAGGTATTAATCCTTTAGGGTGCGTTTGGTTAGTGGGAAAAGGAAAGAAAATGAAATAAATTAAGAAGGAAAATGATTTTCCATTGTTTGGCTTAAAATAAAAGTGAAAAGAAAAATAAAATGAGGGAAAAGAGTGGAAAATAAATAGTAAAACTTTTCTTTCAAGTTTTCCTTCTCTTGACCCAATGAAAATGAGGGAAACAAAGGTAAAATTAACTATTCTCACATTCATGCATTTGTGTTTTTATAACAAATATAATTAGTTGCTATTTTTAATGAATTCATGAATAATTCATGAAGTTTTTCAAAAAATTATGAATGAATTTTCAAAAAATCACGAATCATAATCAAAATTTTACACATGAATTATTTAGTATGCGTAAATTATTCAAAATTCGCAAATTTTTTCCGAATTTTTAAAAATAGTACGTGAATAATTCGAAAATTTTCTTTTAAAAATCATGAATGTTTAATATATTTTTATTCATGAACGTGTTCGAAAAATCAGCAAATAATTCGTGTAATTTTCGCGTTTTGCTTGAAAATATCGCGCATTATGCACTAATTTTTCTAATAGCTTGCAAATTATTTCCAATGTTTTCATATAATTTGTAGATTATTTATGTACTATTTAATACCAAATTATTTATGAATCATGATATTTGTAGTGTTAGAGAATTATTCGTTACAATTCGTAAATTATATGCTAGCTTTCTGAATTATTCAGAACAACTAACAAATTTTTAATTTATTATGAGACTACCTCTAAAATTTTTTAAGCAGATTATTCATAAAGTTAGCAAATACACCTCTTAAATTATTTAGCAATAACACCTCTTAAATTTTTTTTCATTTTGAATTAATAACATAATGGAAGAAATATCCTTATTTTTCTTTCAACTTTCTTCAAAATTTTCTTTGGTAACCACACATGAAAAAGAATCTCATTTCTTTTTCTTTTTCTTTTTCTTTCCTTTTCTTTTTCTTTTTCTTTCTTTTTCTTTTTCATTTCACTTTTCTTTCATACATTTTCTCTCAATCGAAACACGCCATTAGTGTGTTCACATCACATCTATCTTGAAGAAAACGCTAAACCCTCGTGTGAACTGTAAGATCGGCTTAATCCGACGTTAAAAGAAGTAGTTAATGGTGAAATTGTAAAATTGTTAGATGCTGGTATTGTAAGGACCATCTACCTTGCAATACTAAACAACACACACACAAGGGGGGGGGGGGAATAATGTGATGGCAATAATTGTGTAATTAAAAAATAAACTTGCAAATGCAGAATTACAAGTGCAAGAGGAGATTAATCTACACAATTAAGCAAACGCAAACACAAAGGATTTTACCCTGGTTCCTCAAACTTGGGTACGTCCAGCCACACCAATATTCACTATAATCCTATAAAAGGTAGTGAATACAATCCAGACACAAGGGAGGCCCTACAAAAGGGATTTTGTCCTACACAAAGACACACCAAACCATATGTCTTGATGAGATGAACTTAATCAATAATGAATGAAAGGCATGGAAGAGGATCTCCAAGTGTTGAGATGAGCTTTGATTGCACTTGGAGGATTTCCCTATGAGCTAGCTTCAATGCATGAAGAGAAATAGGCCCAAGAGAGGGAAATGAGAGAAATATGAGTGGATTATTGTTTCTCAAAGATATTCAATGTTGATCGAGGAAGCTAAGAAAACCCAATAAAACCAAGCAAAAAGGCCAAACGAATAAATCTGCAACGGCTAGTTTTTGGCTGAAAACGTCATGGACAAGTGCCTGTAGAAGAATGAACATACGACTGGTGTAACGTCTAGATTTTTCCAACGGCTATAATTTGAGCCAGGACAAGCGACAGTAGACGACTACACAGGTGCTTGTACCTGTAACAGCTTATTTATATATATACATATACGTATTTCGTACGTATTTAATTAATATAGTGATGTATTAGAGGTTTTATTATATGATTTTATTTATTATTATTATCATTATTATTCATGGCTCGAGCATGTGATTTAATGATCATGCTATTATCTTCTTTAACTTGTAGTTAATGTTGGTTGCAGGGGCAAAATCGTGCTAATCAAATCGTAATCGAACCGATCTTCTGATATTTTAACCATATGATTCACCTAATCACATCTTAACCCGAAATCTTAACTAAATTATTCTACAAATCAAATCTAATCCTAACCAAATGATTTTCCTTAATCAGATCTTAACCTAAATGGATTAATCCTATTAACCCTAATATATAATCATAATCCCAACCCATGTGGATCCCCAACCCGTTAACAAACCTTGCATCCTATACCCCCCACGTCCATAGCTCTTGCACGTACCCACTAGGGCCACTACCCATCTCACGCATAACAGCTGCATATTTCGTTCCCTCCTCTCCTTTAAACAATGCAAGCTTCTTCCTCTTTGAGAAACCCAGGCGACTTCGTTTTTCAAAACCCCTACCTTTCCTTTCTTCTTCCTTAAAAGACAAACCCTCTCTCCTATCCTCCTCCCTCCATCTCTCGCTACAAGCCCATACCGACGGCACCTCCGACAGCCTCGCCGTCCTATTCTCCGCTCGCCACCAACCTAACACCCTCTCTCTTATCCTCCTCCCTCATCCCTCCCGACGACCGAAGCACCACCCTGCCATGCCAGCCATGCCCACGCTCCGATGGCCTCGCCGACAACCATGCCCTCAGCCTTCCACAGACTGCCCTCCACTGTCTTTGCAACCTTCGAGACATCACCGGCAGCCGTCCCCCTTCCTCAACTCCATCACCGCCGTTCGTCGCCGCCCAATCCTCCACCGTTGCAGTTGCCTCTACTCGCTGTTCACCAACACCGACGACCTCAACCTGCCTCCAGACTTGCCGCCTACCACACATCGTTGCCCTCCTTCTCCATCGAAGCCGTCCTCCCCTTCCTTCACTCCTCCTCGACCACAGCTCATCTGCGACCCCCTCCGCCTCTTCAAAAACCTCTGATGACCTTCACCCTGCTACCAGCACCCACACACCACGTTGCTCTTCCTTCCTCTTCAAGGAACCCATCAACTCTCTGCCACCCCGCTGTATGCCCTAACCCCAAGATCTTCAACTCCTTCTCCGATCAAGTACCCGCCAACCCAACGCTGACCTAACCCTCCGACCAAGCCTCGCCTCAAACCAACAGCTCACCACGACCACCTACCTCCTCCCTTCAAACCACACACTACCACCCTCTCCCCACACGAACAATGCCTCTCCTCGACCTTCATTTCCAACCAAGCTCGCCGCAACTAGGGGTGGGCATCGGGGTTACCCGATTTTTTTAAGAAATCCGAATCCGAATCCGATTAATTCGGATTGGAAAAATTTAATCCGCTTTCCGAATCCGAATTATCGGATCGGAAATAGTTAATTCCGAATTACAAATCGGGCGACAAAGAAGAACCGAAACCCGATTCCGATATTTGCAAAGTAGCACCCAACAGCAAATCCGCTTCCGATTCGAGACTAGGCTCCGCGACCACAATTTCGAAACAGGGTGCACACAAAGCTATTATAAACTACTAATAGGTTTTGTTTTGGCCGATGTGGGACTAACGGAACTATGAGGTAACTTGAGCAGTTTGTGGCAGAAGAGAGAGAGAGAGAGAGAGGTCTAATTCATTAAACTATACAACTGTAGCAATGCAATGCATACTGAAACTGCAGGCTTGTTTCCTGCAGAGCTTTTTTTTGTTGTTGCATGTTTTGTACCTTTTGTTTAGCAATGAGAGTGTGGATAAAAGTTGAGGCGTTTTGGTCTCTTTATACGAAGTGCAGGCTTGTAGTGTATGATGTTCTGTTGGCAGAGAGCACATCATGTGAGCGATGAGAGGAGAGAGCTCAGTCCATTTATTTATGAATCTAAGCATCTTCCCACATTGCAAATCTGAATCTTTACTGGCCATGAGATGTTTATCTTGGATCAACACGTAATTTTTCTTGCCCTATTTTAAAGAAGCTTGGTTCGATAGAGGAAGCATATGTTTACCCTTTCCTCTGGTTTGATCATGTGAGAGCAACTTTGCCCAAGTTGCCAACGGCCAATCATGTGCGTCTGACCTTACATTTGTTGATAGCCCAAAAGCTATGTTGCATGTATACGGAGATGAATATCAGTAGAAATTTGATAGAGCATACATGCATACAATGCAGGTGGATGAGTTTTGTATACGCAAGGAAATATATATAATTTAGGATATATAAATAAATTCAAATTTCAATAACATTGCCCAAACTTTCTCTGCACATCAATATCAATACATACTTGCATGCATGCATACCGTAAGTTTTATTTCTATATTATGATGTCCCACATCGGTGATGCGCAACAGGAGCTGAATTGTCCCACATCGGTGAGACTAAGAATCATCGGATGAGTTAAATGGGCTTTCTGAACTGACCCTGCAAAGATTGTCGTCCGCAGGCGCAAGTGGAGTCCATGGGCCAATAGCTGCTAACCACGTGCTGTGAGATGTAATTCGGAATCGGGCTGGACTCTGTTGTAGGTTCTCAAACCCGATTCCGATCCGATTTAGAATCGGTTGTGAGTTTTTGCTCCGATTCCGGTTCCGAATTTGACTTGTCCGAATTTTCAGAATCGGATTCGGATCCGGAACCGGGTTCGGAATCGGATTCGGGGTTTTTGCCCAGCCCTAGCCGCAACACAGCAAAGCCCGGTGCGAAGCCACCGAACCCAGCAGCAGCGAGCTCCTCTCGCCGCGGCTGTTCCACTGATCACCACGCTTTCCCGTCAACTGCCACCATTCTACTGAAGCACCGCCCTCGCCGGAGTCAGTGGCGCCGCTCTCAGCCACCGACCGGCGAGCTTCACTCGCCCGCGACGCCGACTCCTCCCTTCCACAAGCCACACAAGCCAACGACAACGAGAAACGTGAGTTGGTATTATTTTATAAGTTATAATATATATAACTACAGAGTATAAGTTAATTTGTGTGCAAGCAGTTATACATATGTGTTAATTTACCGACATAGATATTAGTATATAATCAGTACATACTAGTATATATATATATATATATATATATATATATATATATATATATATATATATATATATATATATATATACTTACTGAATATAGTATATACGGTAAACAGTATACTATATAATATGTGTGTATAAGTTAGGTTAATATATAATTAATTGGTAAACAACTGTTAACTTAATATCGCGAATCCAATGACGCAGATAAACCGTGCCCTTCGTTGCTATCGCCTGGACACCAAAAACCACATTGAACAAGCAAGTATGCATTCTACATGTTTTAAATATTGTTAAATTTATTTGTTAAACCAAGCATTGCTATTATTGATTTATATCATACCGCCTACCATGCTGATAATTAACATGTTTCACATCATGCTTGTACACACTGATTGAATGGACATTGATGGAATATCTTGATGGAATACCTTGATGGAATACCTTGAGAATCTTGATGGAATACCTTGATTGACATTGAGGGAATACCTTGAACATACTTGAATTCGTGAACTTGCGCCCTCGATGGCGAAATCTTGAATTTGTGAACTCGTGAACTGGATTAGGCTGGCTCGTGTTTCAGCACCACACTTTGGGTGGGGTAGTTCAATGTAGTAGAGGTCGGAATGCTGGATTGAACTCTATTGGTAAATTCGATCGTCACCTGGCCGGGACGGTGAGTATAGAGCCATGGGTAGCTATCGCTGGCTTGGGTGTAATTGTAGTACTTTTCCCTCAGACATTGGTCTTGTCACTAGACTAGGAGATTGAATGAAGCACAACTTTACTGCTGTGGTTGCTATTGAAAATTGTGTAACTTGCTAGCTCCTCTTACCTTGCTTGTCCACAATTGCCATGCTTACTACTTTGCACACCACAATTGTCATGCTTATTACTTTGTACACTACAATTGCCATGCTTACTACTTTGTACACTACAATTGCCATGCTTATTACTTTGTACACTACAATTGCCATACTCACTGCTTTGCATACTACACCTGCCATGCTCACTGCTCTGTGCACTAAGCTTGCCATGCTCATTACTTTGTACATTACACTTGTCACGCTCACTGCTTTGTACACTACACTTGCCATGCTCACTTTGTACACTACACTTGTCATGTTCACTGCTTTGTACACTACACGTTGCTATGCTCATACGTTACTTACGCTGCCATGCTTCAATTATTGTAATCATATTATGTCACTTGAATTGCCATGAAAATGATTTTGAAAACCTTGGCGAGGGTCAACTTTCTTAACATTCTAAATCTTGTCGAGCAACCCTCGCTGACGTATATTTTCTTGTTTCTACCTTGTGAAATATACGTCAGGTGTTAGACAGAGTTAGCTATGGAGTCCACCTAGATACTGAGCAGATTGACCAGGAGAACCCAGCCGCTGAGATCCCCCGCCGTGGAGCAACGTGCCTTCGCAGCATCGTTGTACTTATTATTCATTTAATATTTGTATGGGCTTAAGACCCTCTTTTAGTTCCTCCATTGTTGTAAATCATTTTTTTGAGACTTCTAGATTGTAATAAAATAATTATCTGTGTTGTTTGAGTTTGTATGCAAGAATCTGCAAAGTTGTTATCATAGACGCTTATTGTGCTTAAACCAAGGAGGGAGAAAAGAAAAAGTACATTCTTCTTGTTTTAAGCACATGCGGACCCGCTCGCATCCTTGCTACCAAGTATAATGGGAAGCAGGGCGTGACAGTACCACTGTGTAGGCGCCTGTAAAGGCTTCTGCAGGCGCCTGTAAAGGCTTCAGCAGGCGACTACCATACATGATGGATTTGAGCTGGAGAAAGACAAGTTATGCACTTGTGTACCTGATGACTGATGAACAAAGTTCATGTGCCTGATGGTGACAGGTGCCTGATAAGTTTATATAAGTCGACTATCCCACAAGATAGATTGGAGCTCAAAAAGACAAGTTACCCACATTGGTTAACCAGTCGACTGTTGAACAATGTTCAGGCGCATGTTGGTTGACATGCGCCTGTCTTTTGTACTTCAGTCGCCTATACCAAAGGCTCTCAAGTATTGAGTAAAGAAATTGACTTGAGGTTGTGTAGAACCGCCACCTGTTGAAGGATGGCCAGGCGCCTGGTGAACACCAGTCACCTGCCATGCCTTCAATAGACGCATGTTGGAAGTCCAATAACTCCAATTGAGTTATTGGCATAGGAAACCTATTGGATTGGATTCTATGAAGATCCTAAGGTTCACTAAGATGGTAAATGCATATGCATGAATGAAAGATAATCTAATCAAGGCAACCTAACTCACACAAAGAAGTAAAAGATATGAATGAAAATATTACATGGATTACATTCATTTACTTCTAAGTGCACTACTCTTCAAGCTTGAGTAGCCTTGAATCTCCCCATCATCTTCCAAGCTTTGGCACCTCTTGATGAACTCCCTTTCATTAAAATCCAAGTATGGCAATGCTCCTCTTGATGTCCATCCTTGCACCAAGCTTTTAGTCTCCAAAATGTTATTCTTCAATTATTAAACTTGAGACTAAAACATTGAGAGTCATTAGAAACAACATTATGTTGTGATTATCATCAAAACTATATTGGTCTAAAAAGTCGATGCCTAACATTCTCCCCATTTTTGATGATGACACACATTATGTAAAATCTTTCTGAAAATTATTAGATAATTTTTGATTGACATGCTATGATTTAAAATTGTTGCAACAAATTAAACTCCTAATAATTGATTAAGGTAGCCCTCTCCGATAATTATTAATTTAATTGCTCTAATAATAATTATGAAAAAGCTATGATTTAAATTGTTGCAACTTAAATTTTAAATTCCTAATACCTGATTAGGATAGCATGTTGGTATTAATAATTCCTTTTAGTTGATAAGGACATTAATAAAAGTTACTAACAAATCTTAATAATTTCGAATTTTAGGATTTAACTAGTTGATAGGATTAACTAGTTTTAATGAAGTCATTTCAAGTCGATGTCACACGTGAATAATTAGTATCCTTCAATGGATCATGACCCGGTCTAGCATTTTTTTGACTAATGTTGTCGATCACCCTAGCTCGACTGGGGATAGTGATTTTGGCCTAGCCAAATTACTAGCTGTGTTCTGCTGAACTGTAAGGATGCGAGTTATGTTTATGTGAAACCATCGATTACATCTAGTCAATTACGTTTAAAATCTTCTTCAAGATTAGCCGTAACCCTCATTGTTTTAGAGGTTGGCAACTATAGGTTATATGTTGTAGTTGTTGAGCACACTCAAGCTATGGCATAGCTACATTATGGAAACCAACTTCTCATTACATGAGATGTAGTCTAGACTTAACCCAAACAGTTACGTCGTGCACATACACCGAGTACCGGCGTAAGTTAGGCTAGACACGAAAACAAGGGTTCAACTAGACTAGTCATTGTGATTTGCATGAGCACACTCATGATCATAAGTGGCTAGGGGTAAAAACCAATAAGGGAATCATTTTTGATATGATTAATGAAAAATCATCTACCAATCGCAGAGTCAAGCAATTTGTTGAGCACACTCAAGGTTGTGAGGCTCGGGCTGGTTGGATCGCTTTCCCATTAAATTTAATTTATTTAAATCGTTCATTATTATGGCTAAAATGATTGCCAAAATAGTGGGAGGATATAGTTGGAAAAAGCCATTTTATCTATATTTAAAATTGAACATATGCTAAACTAGGGTAGTTCTATGTTTACAAATGGAATCCAAAACATAATATCCTAAAGGAATATGCTAACTGGTCAAAATGATTGATTAAAGAATATTAACTCAAATTCAATCTGATAAGACTAAACTATGTTCTCACTGACATTAAAAATATCCTTCATGCACTTGCTTAAGGACAATGATTTCTTTAAGATCTAAGTCAACGAAATAAAAGCATGTAACTTGTCACTCGCCTATATGAGGGGCAGCTTGAACATACTGATGTTCAAAGCAAGTTTCTCTATACAATTTGTTGAGTCAACTCAAGGTTGTATTGAAAATGGGTTCGATGCATAAAGTTCAAAACTTCGATCAAATTGTTTGACTCGAAGATAAGTGCATGAGCGGTGCAATACCATGTATCCAAATTAGATCTTGAGTCAAGCAACTTGTTGGGTCAACTCAAGGTTGTGAAGCTCAAGTGTTTGGATAAATGAGGTGCTTGCACATCTAATATTTGTGTTGAGACATGTATTGTCTAAATGTGATTTAGAACGGAGAAGGCATTAGGGAAGTCGGTTGAGATAGAAAGTTTTGACAATCGGAAGAAAAAAGGCAAAAGTAGGAGGAACTGAAAATATGACATATTTGATGTCGCTGTTCCAGGATAATCATTATACAAACGGAATAGATGGTGTTATGTATTGGAAAGGGAGCAATTTTTGTTTCCTGGACCATAGAGGACGTCGACACACTTTGGCCAATATCGTCACTTTGCTTCTGAAGCAACGAGTAATTTGTATAAGGAGATTGTATTAGGCGGTAATACATGAATGTGTAAGTTATGGAAAACTTATCTATGTCAAAATATACTAGGCTGTATCGAAGAGAACAGACTTGACAAGTCACATAAAGAGATGGCTTTTGACCTCTCGTATTATGAGTCGAAAGACACTTGTAAGTCTTGTCTCAAAGGTATGATGGCCAAACTCCTTCAATAAGACGGTAGGAGAATGAGTTGGAGAACTCACGGTCTTGTACATACGGATGTATCTAGAACCAAGTCTAAATTAGCCTAGATATGTTATACTTATTTTATTATGACACGCGTTCTTGATGAAATACAAGTCTGATAAAATAGAGTACAAAGTGATAGAAGTAGTTGAACTGCTTTGATCAGATCAAAGAGTCAAATACTTAGCTATATAATTCTTGCGTAATTAAAAAATGTGATTTTCTCTCAGGTCAAGTCTCTTAACACATTAGTGTATTGGAGAGCATGAATCGCACTTTGTTAGATATGGTGCGATGCATGGCAAGTGACTGAGTTACAATCCTCCCTCTGGGTTAAGTCCCAGATAGTAATGCCTAGGTTCTTGATAAGGTTCTATGAGGACCTTATCAATATGACATTCCTCAAATTAATCGTTAGGAAGTCACAGGATTACTCGATTCTCGTGAGACGAAAAGTCAAGTAAGACATCATAGTTGATGATGGCTTAGACAACTTCCAAGATGCCATTCAGAGTAGTGACTCTAAGAAATGACTTGATGCAATCCAGAAAAGGTCCTTGTACGTAAATAAGATATGGACTTTAGTTGACGTGCCCAAGAAAAGTGTTTTCTTTAGCTGCAAGTGAATCTTCGAGACAGAAGATTAGTGTAGATGGAAAAGCGTGAAGTCCAAGTTATGCTGGTTGAGAATAGTTATCATCAGAAATCCTATAAACAGATTGTGATGAAACTTTCTCTCCAACAGTGGTGTACAAATTTATTCAGATCAGACTCGATGTAAATGCTCATGATGATCAAGAAAACTGGAGTATTCATGTATAGTCTGTTTTCTAAATATGATTTAGAAGAACACACTTACATGAATCAGCCAGAGAGTTTTCAAGGTCAGTAGGAGCAAATAAAAGGCATGCGAGGCATCAAGAGGCCGGAACCTATGTTTTGATAAAGTGGTCAAAGATTTTGACATTTTATTAGAAACGATTATGAACCGTCCACATGACCAGTGACTATTTTGAAGCATTCTCGTAAGGTACGAAAAGGATATTGTTTTAAGTCTCAAGTTAGGACGTTGAGCTGGATGAGATCCAGGCAAGTTAGAAATTATGATTCCAAAAGACCAAGTTAATTATTTGGATGAGATTCAACTGTGTGGTCTAACATGAATATAGAAACTCCTTATGTCTATACTAAAGATGAGTTAGCGGATTCGCTCACGAAGGTTCTACCACATAAAGTCTAGAGAGACTTATGTGTAAATGCGGTATGAGATACCGTGATAAATGGGCCCGAGTGCAAGTGGGAGATGTTGGGAGATGTGTTTGCCCTCGAGGTAATTTATCTTTGTGTACGTGTACAAAAGTCGTGTTCAAAATAACAGTAAGACGTTTGGTAAGAATTTACCTAATTTAATAATAATGTAGTCGACATTAGAACTTAGGTAGAGTCCTGAGACTTAATGCAAGGTTAAACAAGTATCGAAATGAGGATCTCGATCATGGAGAATTGTTTGATTGTTAGTAGCATAAGTCTAAAATCGTTTCTAGTCGTAGATGTTTCGAGAAAAGGATATCGAAAAATCGGATAGACCATTGTGTCTTTGTCTTCACCATGGAGTGGTGACGATGATCTCATGGTCGTTCGACTTGGCAAAGTCGGAGACGAGACACATGTGTGATTCGGGGTGAAAAGTGTATATTTATATCCCCTAACTACCCTATTTTGTGCTAAGAATTATACTTAATATTGCTCTTTTGAGTGAATTTTCACATTATGTTTCATTTAGGGCTTATTCTCATTCTTTGCACAAAGTATAGATTTTATCGTCCATATTGGCTTCCTAGTATTTTTCATATGCTCCTGCTATTATTGTGATCATATTGTCATTTTTCGGGAATTATTTGAGCATGTGAGTATTTTATATGGATCATTGGAAGTCAATATTGTTTTATATAAGTCATTATATTTATTTTATAATCAAATGGACTAATTTCTTCTTCTCATATTTTTAGGTACCCTTGGGAGTTTTGGGGATTTTCCAGAATTTTCTGGAATTTTCTGGGACTTCTAAGTATTTTTGGTGAATTTTTGGTGGGGAAATAGGGGAGAAAAGCATTAAAAAGAAATGAAAAGGATTTTTATTGGGGCGCCACGTGGCGCGATCCCATGACACCACGTGGCACCGATCTGCCCTTCATTTGATCCAGGTGGGCCACTGCTATGTTTACAAAAAAAAGAATTTTAATTAAAAAACAATTTTTGCGGGTGGCCCGCTTCATTTTTTGAAGCGGGCTTCGCCCCGCTTCAGGAAGCGGGAGCGGCCCGCTTCAAGAATTGAAGTGGGCTTCGCCCCGCTTCATGAAGCGGGAACGGCCCGCTTCAAGAATTGAAGCGGGCTTCGCCCCGCCCCAATGCAGCGCAGGCGTGCGCTTTCTTAATTCGTGCGGGTCGGGCGCCCAAAACCCAACCCGCAAGCCCAATATTTGGGTATTTTTTTGCATGTAGCATGGGGCAGCGAATCAGTTCATTTTTTACAGTTTTTTGAAGGATTTTGGGGGGTTTTCTTCTTCCCCAAAGCTAGGGCTAGGGCTTGGAGGCCATGGGGGGAGCTTGAGGAAGCTTGGAGCTTGGAGGAGCGCTTGAATATGAGGATTCCATCTTTGAGTGACACATTGGTGAACTCTTTCTTAACTCTTGTGTAATTTTGGTTTAGCTACTTGTATTGTATTGGATGATTATCTCTAGAGATAAACATGTCTTCTTTTTCATCATGAATAGCTAGATCTTTCTTATGTGGTTGTGTTGTGCTTGTTATTGTTAGTTTGTGTATTCATCCCTAGCATGATTCTATTTTCTATTTGGTGGATGAAACTTTGAGATGTTGGTTGTTGATGGAACCCTAGTGGGTAATCCATAGAGAGGAACTATCGTAGCCTACCCTCTCTTCTTTGCTCAAATTATTTCTCTTTGTTTCATACACTACTTTTATTCCACCCCACATCTTCGATGAAATGCCACATCCACCGATTGTTCGTCCCTTAGCCGGAAAAACAATTGAGTTATATTTGAGATGAATTTCTACTCCCACAACCTCACTCTCACACACACCACATAAGTCCTCCTCGTTGCTCGCCGATTCGGCTCTCTACCCTTAGTGCGTAGGCTAGGAAGATAGATTCACTACACATTTTCCGACACTTTTCCACCGTTAGCGAGGTGGTTGTAACACGCTTTATTTTTCTTTATCGATCAAACTTGCGAATGTAGAACGACTTGTCCTTGTGATCTGACACGGTACTCACCGGTTATTTTTTATTGCATTGACGCTCCTACGCTTGGGAGTGGAAGGCGTGCTCCTTGCGCGTCCTCCGGTTCAATCAATTGGGGTCGTTGCCGGGGACACCGGTTTCTATTATTAGCATTTTTTGATTGAATTTGAAAGTTTTAGTGTGATACTTCTATCTCTTAGTGTTGTGTATTTCCATTTTATTTATTTTCCACTTATTGAGTCGTTTGGTTGTTTATTTTCATTTTCTTGAAGTTTTTTTTTAAAAATGGCATCATCTTCAAATTTTTCCGACTTTGATTTGGAGGATATCCCACTCCTGACATACTTTCATGGTTCAGAGTGGGAGAACCCTCACATACATATTAAAAATTTGAAGAGTGGATGCATTCTTGTCTTGGTGGGAACATTTGCGATGATTGCATATACTTTAGATTTTTTTCCCTTCTTTACAAGATGATGCTAGATTGTGGTTTGATTCATTGTCTCTCGACTTACATTTTACTTGGTTGTCATTTCAGGCTGAATTTCTCCGCGTGTTTTGCCTATTTTCTTGGAGTAGGTACAGGGGCGGCAGGCCATAGAGTAGTATATAGCGAGCTTTATCCCAGCTGAGTGGGAGGCCTACCATCAGGCTTGGCAGAGGTTCACTGATTTGGTGCTTGCGTGCCCACACCAGAGCTTTCACGAGGATCATCTCCTGCAAATCTTCTACATAGGATTACTACCTTCTGGGCGGGATTTTGTGCAGATGAGTTGCGGTGGGGAATTCTTTGACTATTCGACCGAGGATTCATGGTGTTACCTGAGGGACCTTGTAGAGTATGAGGAGACAATCCAGCAGGTCCAGGACCAGCCTGAGGAGCCAGCTGAGGGCTCATTCTATTACGAACCTATGGAGGAACAAGCAGAACATGATTATGGGGCGCATTGGAGCCAAGTAGAGGAAGCTGAATGTCCATATTTTGAGGAGTCAGAGGAGATGGATGATGGAGTGTGTGTCGACCACGATAGTGACACGATGCATTTTCACTTCGAGGTTGAGGATGAAGCGGATGTGCATGATGGCCAAGAGCAGATTAAGGACACCATGTAGCCTGAGCCACAATCCACTTCAGAGTTAGCTTCACAGGTTGAGGCGATTGAGTACTTAGGGAGGACGACTGGGATGAACTATTTCTGGGATGAAGAGGATGATGCGTGCTTGGATTTGCCCGAGACAAGTCTACCTCCAGTCCTTTCACATATGTCACTTCCCTCGCCTCAGGATGCGCACTTGCCAGTCATCGAGGAGATTTGTCAAGAGCAGTTACTAGTTGTGGGGAGTGCTGCAGAGATTGTTGATGTTGATATTGATGTCGAGGAAGAGGACAGCGACAGGGATTGCGACATGGTATATATTGAGCCCAAGCTCCCTCCTACTCCAGTTTTCTCTCTGCAGCCACTTCCACCTCCTCTTGTGGCCGTGCATAATCACGAGCCTAGCATCACATTTCAGGAAAGTTCCTATCTTTATTTTCCCTCCACCTCCGAATCAAATTATTTAATTCCATATCATAATGATTCGATTGTCGTCATTTGATCGTAAATTCATTTATTCATTTCGACGACCCATTTTGGCAAGCTTTTCACTTGGACGGGCGCTCTCGCCCAATTATTTTTGACACGGCCTATCTCCCCCATTTGGGAGGAACCCATCATAAGGAGATGCTCGGGGTTGTGTCGCTTACCACTAATGCTCGCAATGGAGGTAGGGCATTGGATGTGGCGACGCTCGCGGAGGAGCGTAAGGATATAATCGAGCAGTTGCCACCGCCGTTATACATTCGAGATCTGCCTTTTACCACGATGTGTTCTTTCCAATAGTGTAAATAAATAAATGTTTTATTTTAGTGCTTTCGTATGCTTGCTTTTCTTTTTTAGGATCTTTTGCCGAGATCTAATACTCTCCCAACATTGAGGACAATGTTTATTTTAAGTTGGGGGAGAGTGTTAGAATCTTTAGGTTTGTTAGGATTTTTAGTTTAGCTTAAATTTTTTTTGAGCTCCCTCCATGTTCCCATCACCCAATGAACTTTATTGCATATCATATTTGTCCTTCTCGTTCCTATGCCGCTTGCTTTGTGCTTAGTCCCTACATGCTTAATGCCATGCAATTTTTTCGGATTATTATGTTGGTATCAAACTTATGGATATTTGATTGGCATGTTTTAATTTCTTTTCCAATTTGGAGTCAAATGTTAATATGCCATGTATGAAACTATTTTAGATGTTGTGATACTCTCTTTGAGATAATTTTGGAAAAGTTTGGTGTAAGTGATTGCATGAGTTGGGATGAATGGTGTAGTTTTTAATTGGATTGGGTGTGGCCATATGGTGCATGTTTTGTTTTCTTCCTAAGGAGTAGGTGGATGAGTTGCTAACTCGTGTTGAGAATGAAAAAGAGAGTAATATAAGTGAATGTTTCTTTCTAATCAAATTGAGTACCCGGTGTCCCCACGAAACATTGGGGAGGAAGCCAAAAAATGAGATTTAGGGGATCATTCCATCCCTTTGCCTATATAGCGTTATCGCGTGTATGCAAAAGGGGGCAGTGTTTGCATTTCATAGCGTTATCGCGTGAATGCATAACATAAACATAAACAAAAAAAAGAATACAAAAAAAGAAAAGAAAAAGAAAAAATGAATGAATAAATGAAAGAATAAGCAACATGAGTGATGCAATCTCATCTCCCACCACTTAGAGGAATTTCTTTTGTTTTGGCCATTTCCATGAAAGTTTGAAACTTTGTCATTTGTGATATATCCCGATAAATGCGATACGGTACTTATTACCTTACTTTTCTTTGAATTGGATTGAGGAGAGTGTCATTTATTGTTTACTTTCATATATTGGGTATATTGGCTTTGAAATCATTTGGAAATATCATTTGGGGTATGCCATGAGGATATTGTGAGTTTGGTGCATGTTTTCATTTCAATCCGAATTTATCGTATATTTTGCTAGGGACTAGCAAAAAGCTAGTTGGAGGGTGTGATTCAGGGTGAAAAGTGTATATTTATATCCCATAATTACCCCCCTTTTGTGCTAAGAATTATACTTAATATTGCTCTTTTAAGTGACTTTTCACATTTGGTTTCATTTAGGGCTTATTCTCATTCTTTGCACAAAGTATAGATTTTATCGTCCATATTGGCTTCCTAGTATTTTTCATATGCTCCTGCTATTATTGTGATTATATTGTCATTTTTGGGAATTATTTGAGCATGTGAGTATTTTATATGGATTATTGGAAGTAAATATTGTTTTATATAAGTCATTATATTTATTTTATAATGAAATGGACTAATTTATCCTTCTCATATTTTTCAGGTACTCTTGAGAGTTTTTTGGATTTTCCAGAATTTTCTGGGAATTCTAAGTATTTTTGGTGAATTTTTGGAGGGGAAATAGGGGAGAAAAGCATTAAAAAGAAATGAAAAGGATTTTTATTGGGGCGCCACGTAGCGTGACCCACGGCGCCACGTGGCGCCGGTCCACCCTTCATTTGATCCAGGTGGGCCGCTGCTATGTTTACAAAAAAAAGAATTTTAATTAAAAAAATGATTTTTGCGGGCGGCCCGCTTCAGGAAGCGGGAGCGGCCCGCTTCAATTTTTGAAGCGGGCTTTGCCCAGCTTCATGAAGCGGGAGCGGCCCGCTTCAATTCTTGAAGCAGGCTTCGCCCCGCCCCAATGCACTGCAAGCGCACGCTTTCTTAATTCGTGTTGGTTGGGCGCCCAAAACCCGACCCGCAAGCCCAATATTTGGGTATTTTTTTCGCCTGTAGCATGGGGCAAAGAATTAGTTCATTTTTTTACAGTTTTTGAGGGATTTTGGGGGTTTTCTTCTTCCCCAAAGCTAGGGCTAGGGCTTGGAGGCCATGGGGGGAGCTTGAGGAAGCTTGGAGCTTGGAGGAGCGCTTGAATATGAGGATTCCATCTTTGAGTGACACATTGGTGAACTTTTTCTTAACTCTTGTGTAATTTTGGTTTAGCTACTTGTATTGTATTGGATGATTATCTCTAGAGATAAACATGTCTTCTTTTTCATCATGAATAGCTAGATCTTTCTTGTATGGTTGTGTTGTGCTTGTTGTTGATAGTTTGCGTGATCATCTCTAGCATATTTCTATTTTCTATTTGGTGGATGAAACTTTGAGATGTTGGTTATTGATGGAACCCTAGTGGGTAATCCATAGAGAGGAACTATCGTAGTCGACCCTCTCTTCTTTGCTCAAATTATTTCTGTTTGTTTCATACACTACTTTTATTTCACCCCACATGTTCGATGAAATGCCACATCCACCGATTGTTCGTCCCTTAGCCAGGAAAACAATTGAGTTATATTTGAGATGAATTCCTACTCCCACAACCTCACACACAAACACACACACTATACATAAGTCCTCCTCGTTGCTCGTCGATTCGGCTCTCCACCCTTAGTGCGTAGGCGAGGAAGATAGATTCACTACACATTTTCCGACACTTTTCCACCGTTAGCGAGGTGGTTGTAACACGCTTTATTTTTCTTTATCGATCAAACTTGTGAATGTAGAATGACTTGTCCATGTGATCCGACCCGTTACTCGCCAGTTATTTTTTATTGCAGTGACGCTCCTATGCTTGCGAGTGAAAGGCGTGCTCCTTACGCGTCCTCCGGTTCAATCAATGTGCTCATTGGAGAACGAGTTCACTGAATGACCCAACGAGAGTTATCACATTGTTAAACATAACAAATCTGTTAGTGATAACTCTCAGTGATGATAGGCTAGTTGGTCCTTAGACTTGAGGTCATTGTATGAACATGTACATGAACGGTGTCACTTAGATCACTGACCTAGTTTCGAGGGAAGGCCTGTCAAAAGGTCTTTGGTTGGGTGACACTTGAAGCATGCGAGGAGAGTAATGACCAAGAGAGAATTCGTCTCTCCCATTATGGGAAGTTAGTGTCGCACAGTTAGGTTCAGTATTTAGTGAAAAAATATGGCCGAAGTATGTTGGAAGAAGTCCAAACTGAAGACCGATAGAGACTAACCCAGTACAAGTTATTAAGGTTGATAGTTTGACCATACCTTAGACTTGACTAGGCGACATAGTTTTGACGAAGGGACTACAACTACGCTATTCATCACAGACACAGTCAAGGTGGTCCCGACAATACTCGTGTAAAGGCGTTAACCACATAAGTATGATACCGAAACAGGGACGACAACTGCTGCTCGTGGTCACTGTTGTCTGGGGTTTCGAGCCCCACCTGTAGTAGGGTCAGGCTGTAGGGTCTCACACGGAGTGAGACCTTCGTCAAGTAATAGGTAGAATTAAGGGAGATGATGCATTGGATGCAAGGGAATTAATACGTCACAAAATATTTGTGACAAAAGCTTTAGAATATTAAGGATGTTGGTTTAATTGCAGTTGATGCAATATGTTTTAAATACACGGCAAATTTTTGCGAGCCTATTTATTATATAAAGGCATAGAAATGAAGAGGATTTTTCCATGAAAGTCAGGGAGAAAACCACGCTCAAATCGGAGTCCAAACGAGCCCAATAAAGATGTTCAAAAGGGGTTCAAACAATATTTTAAAAGGTGTTTTAAATATGGGCCAAGAATTTTGTTTTTTCTTTGATTAAGAAAACAAAAAGCAAACAATAGCCCTTTAGACCCGGCCCATTGTGTCGGGTGAGAATTGGCAGCACCCAAAAGGGCGCCTTTTAGGCGCCCTTGAATTAGGCGCTTTAAGGGCACGAGGTGGCACCCTGCGGTTAGGGCCTGCAGGGTGCCTGATGCGCCTCCGAGGCACGTGCGTGTCACACACCCCGCGGGCGCGTACCACACACGTGCCCCGATGGCAGAGTGCATGCATCCACCTGTGGGGCCCATACAGTGGGCCCCACAATCAGGGTTTTCGAAACCCTTGCTGATCTTTTGGGCGACTGGTTTTTTCTGGAAAAATTCAACAGTTTGTGTTTTTGGGCAAACTTTGGACTATCATTTGAGGGGTCAAACGAAGTCGGATTGGGTCTCCAATTATTTCTATGCAATCACCATTTAGTGCTCTTCGATTTAATATGTTGTATCACTTGCGAAGCTCAACGGTGAGGGATGAAAAATTTGCTAAAGATTGGTCTTTGTGAAAGGCAAACCTTAATTAATTTTTCCTCCAAAACTTTTAGTTCCACATCGGATATGATGAGAAGGGAAGGGGTCAACCACCTATAAATAGGGGCCAACCACCCTCCTTAAAACTCGTACCAAGCTCCAAATCTGAGTAGCTCCATTAAACGTTAGCAAGCTCGGATCTAAGCTTAAATAAATTATTCACTCTTCTCCCTAATTCTTCCTTGCTACTGATCGAGCTCTTGCTAAGCTACGAAGGAGCTCTGATCGGATTCGAAGTCTTGACAAAGGATCCACTCAAGGTGAAAATTTCTTTGGCGCGTGGTTGGCTCGGCGATATGGTGTTGCTCGCCTCGAGACGCGGTTCAATTCGAGACGAGGTTCGGCTAAGGATGCAGTTCGGCTTGGGAGAAGTGGCGCGGGGCATCACTTCGGAGATAAAGAAATGTTGCTGAAAATGACGCTTCGTATTCTGCGAAAACGAAGTGAAAGGTATGTAGTTTAATTAAACATGCGCTTATAATTGCAAATAGGTTGATAGATCTATCCTTAAGGGTTGGCCGGACACAACCCATGGATAATAGAGATTCTGGCTAGGGTTGTTTCTTTAGGGCTTGATTTAGAAAATGTTTTTAGATCTGTTTTCTGTTGCTTTTATGGTTTCATCGTCCGACCGACTTGGGCCAGACGTCGATTTTATAGCCCTAAGGATCAAGAAAACCCTACACAATATTGAGGCACCTGTTGGTTAACAGGCACATGTCTTTTGTACTTTAGTCGCCTGTATCAAACGCTCATGTATTGAGTCAAGAAATTGACTTGAGCTTGCATTGAACAGTTGCCTGTTGAAGGATAGCCGGGCGCCTGGTGAACACCAGTCACCTGGTGAACACCAGTCACCTGTCATGCCTTCAACATGCGCTTGTTGGAAGTCCAATAACTCCATTGAGTTATTGGCATAGGAAACCTATTGGATTGGATTCTATGAAGATCTTAAGGTTCACTAAGATAGTAAATGCATATGCATGAAGAAAGACCATCTAATCATGGCAACCTAACTCACACAAAGAAGTAAAAGACATGGATGAAAATATTACATGGATTACATTCATTTACTTCTAAGTGCACTACTCTTCAAGCTTGAGTATCTTTGAATCTCCCCATCATCTTCCAAGCTTTGGCACCTCTTGGCGAGCTTCCTTTCATCAAGCTCCAAGCTATGGCAATGCTCCTCTTGATGTCCATCCTTGCACCAAACTTTTAGTCACTAAAATGTTATTCTTTAATTGTTAAACATGAGACTAAAACATTGAGAGTCATTAGCAACAACATAATGTTGTGATCATCATCCAAACTATATTGGTCTAAAAAGCCAATACATAATATGTATCATATACCCGAGTTCAGATAGTAGATGTGTGAGTCACATCTAAGTCGTACCTAAGAAATTTGAAATCACCCTAGTGAGAGATAAAAATGATGAGTTGATAACAATGAGAACCACCATGGGTTGGCGCATGTGTGTAGATTATAGGAAACTTAATGCTATGACTCGCAATGATCACTTCCCCTTGCCCTTTCTTGATCAAATTTTGGAGAGACTTACGGGCCTGAGTATTATTATTTTTAGACGACTATTCGGGGTATTGCCAAATAGATATTGCTTTGAAGGATCAAGAGAAGACCAACTTCATTTACCCCTTCAGAACATTTGATTTTAGACGAATGTCATTTGGTCTATGCAATGTGCCTTATACCTTTCAACGATGTGTACTTTAGCATTTTTAGCGATATGGTTGAAAGCGTAGTGGAAATTTTTATGGACGACGTTTTTGTGTTTGGCACTTCATTTGAAAATTGCTTATATAACTTATCAATGGTCTTGGACATGTGAATTAAAATGAACCTCCTCCTAAATTGGGAGAAATGTCACTTCATGACAATGGAGGGTATGGTTCTTGGGCACAAAGTCTCTAGCCGATGCCTTGAGGTAAATAAGGCAAAAGTGGAGCTTATTGAAAAATTGCCAACTCCAAGGACTATGAGAGACATACGGTGATTTCTTAGGCATGTGGGTTCTATCGATGCTTCATAAAGGATTTTAGCACTATCTCTAGACCCTTATGCCATCTACTTACCAATGATGCTGAATTTATTTAGACATAAGAGTGTCAAAGTGCTTTTGATAAGTTGAAAAACCCGTTGACTATTTCTCCCATTTTGCAGGTCACGGATTAGAATTTGCTGTTAGAAATAATGTGTGATACAAGTGATTTTGTAGTGGGAGAGCGCTAGTGCGAAAGAAGGAGAGAGTGTCATATATTATATACTACGCGAGCAAAACTCTGAATGAAGCTCAAAGAAATTATACAACAACAAGGAAGGAGTTGCTCGTCGTAGTGTTTGCTTTAAAAAGTTTAGGAGTTATAACCTAGGGTTACTAATTTTAATATCTACTGACCACTCGGCCCTTAAGTAGTTATTATCTAAGAAAGATGTTAAACCCAGACTTATTCGTTGGACTTTACTCTTCAGGCAATTCAACGTGACAATCAAAGACAAGAGAGGTGTGGAGAATGTGCTGGTGGATCACCTATCAAGGCTAACATGTGGAAATAACTCTGCCGATGCACCAATTCAATATTCCTTCCCCGATGAGAAACTCTTTACTCGTACACCTTACCATGGTACGCCGACATCGTGAATTACTTGGCGTCAAGTAAGATCTCTAACCATTGTTCACCTCAAGATTTGAGAAGATTTAAGCATGAGGTAAAATCTTCTTTTTTCTTTGATGATCCTTACATGTACAAATATTGTAATGACCAAATAGTTAGGCGATGTGTACCAGATTATGAAATCAATATTATATTACAATTTAGTCATGACTGCGCATGTGGGGGGCATTTTTGGCAAACAAAATGGTAGCCAAAATACTTTTGTTAAGGCCAAAAATGACCGAAACAATTGTGTTGCTGACGTGGACCCTTCCTGCTGAAGCGGAGCCTTGTCAGCCGATTGATTAAGACCCTAGGTTTGAATAACCAGGGTCATTGGTGGATGATGGATGACTTGCGATACTTGATCGACCCTCAAGCGATCCGTTCATCGATCGATCGAGGCTAAGAAGCTCTGGAATGACCTTCGCGTATGATTATGACTCATAAATTTGCACCACAAGGAAGCTTCAGGGGGTCGGATCTGGGTACCGACCCAAATCCCATCTGATGCTTCAGTTAGAATGGAAACTTAAGGAAGAGAGGAAGCTTGGAGCAGCTGAGATCGACCCACGGAGGTTCGTGATCGCGCCCCGGATACACACCCGGGACGAGACTCGCTAGTCTTACCGCAAGCGCATGGTGTAGTGGCGAGCGGGAATCGAACACGAGGAGGGCAAATGACGGTGTCTTCTTCAATTCACCTGGCTATAAGAACAGTCGAGAAATATTCGCAATAAAGCAGTCACAGTCGTTCAATTGTATAAAGAAAATATCAAATTAATAAAAACGTCTAGGGATAGGGAATCCCCGCTACAAACCGTATCTCGTCATTGTGATTCGTAGGTTTCACAATTGCTAGACTTGAAATTCAGGTGAACTAGTTGCAACTAAATGTAGAACCAAGCTCACGCTCTCGCGCTATTGCCGGTCTATAGCAAACCTAGGGTAGGGTCCAATCTCTTGCAAACCCTAACCTAGGCAAGCTAGCGTGAAGAACAACATCATCGTTCAATCGTATCTCGAGCCCACTCTCGTGCAAACTCAAGCTACGACCTAGGTTGGGATAGTTCCTACCCGTCCAATCTCTTGCAAACGGGTATTGGTATAGAATTACAATCGAAAATCCGAGTATTGGTCCAATCTCTTGCAAACCAATCCTAGAGAAATCCAATTATAACCCAATTCAAATTTCTAGGGCTTCCTATCGATTTGGGATCCAATCTCTTGCAAATCCCAATCGGTATGAATCCCTAGCTATTCGTATTAAATCAATCCCAAACTAACCCTATCAATTCTAGCAAGAATTTCACCAATTCATCATAAATTTGAAATAGGGTTCGTAGGGTTCATCCCTACGCCCTAAGACGATAAAACTACTCACAATTCATAATGCAAATCATTAGAAATTCAATAATAAAAACAATAGAATTCATTGTAATAGACAATATATCAATAAAAATGAGGTTTTTGATAGAAAGAGAGACAAACCAATGAAGATTCAATAGCATCCAATAAAATAGAACTTTTTATCTCTCTCTAAAGAACCAAATCTAATCTGCTAAAAAGTTTTCTAAAAAGGCTGCAAAAAACTATGAAAAAGCTCTTCTAAACTAGGTTAAAAACTGGGGTTAAATACCCCCCCAAAATTGCCCAAAAAACTGTGACAAAATTGACCCTGCAGAGCTTGAAAATCGCACTTTACGCTACAGGCAGCGCGGCTCACTCGGCCGAGTGACAAATGTCACTCGGCCGAGTGACGGACCCTGACGGATTCCAGTAAGTCTGGACTTTTGGGGGTCGTCTCCTCGGGAGTCACTCGGCCGAGTGACTTTCTTCACTCGGCCGATGGGATTTCTTCACTCGGCCGAGTCGGAACTCGGGGCTGACTGACGGATTACAGTAACTTGGGAATTTTGGTTGCCGTCGTATTGATGCCACTCGGGCAAGTGGTGTATTCGTGCTCGGCCGAGTGGTCTGGCGATGCTCGGCCAAGTGCACGCTGATACTCAATCTGTTGCGTGTCCGATCTGGCCGGTCGAGCGGGCTGTCGATGCTCGGCCGAGTGACTCCTTCACTCGGCCGAGTGGCATGCTGAAAATGCCCAATCTTCGTATTTTTGTTTCCTCGTCGCTCCTACGACGTTCTTTCTTCTTTCACTCCTCTCCAATCGTAGAATTCCCCTCAAAAGAGTCACGGGTGACACTCCGGAGTGGGTGCATCTCAGAATCGCTCCAAATCGCTCCAAATCTCCTGAAATACGACAAAAAACAAGAAATCATGAAAAGCATCGCAATATTGTCGAATAATCGTGAAAAATGCGATATGGGCGATCTAAATGGCATGCAAACAAGCAGAAAAAAGGTGTAAAATATGGAGTGATCAAAATCCCCCAAGCTTACCTCTTACTCGTCCTCGAGGAAGATGAGTAAAAAGCGAACCCGGTGGATAAAGATAATGGAAACGATGGAAAAATGGAAAATGAAAAATGAAAAACAAAATAGAAAACGAAGAAGGAAGTTGCTAGATCATTTTTCTCAGGACATGGGTTTTGCTTACTCATATAGCACGCATCGAATATAAAACACATGTCAAAGACTTTTATCTCGATATCATAGTATAATGGTGCATTTGAAATAGAAAACCCAAGAATATCAATATAGCATGAAAAATGGAATAATTCTAGAATTAACATCGTCTGACACATCTAAAGCGGTATACAAAATCGTAGATCACACACTTTTCAATTGAATGATTTCTATAAGGAGTATAAGAGATATCACACAATAGAGTAGTAAGAATAGAAAAGTGTGGTTTTCATGATATGAATGCTAAGCGCAGATTTCTGGATTTCGTGAAACTTTTAGCAATCTCACCGAGTATAAAATATTACTTAGCCTAGGTTGTCATGCACCGTCATGTAGTCACTCTCTCACACATCATTGGATCCCCTCCCCCAAGCTTATCCATAAGCGTGGTGGCATAAACAAAACAATATTTACATTCCCCGTTTCTTTTGAAGCTCCAAAAGTAAAAGAAATAAAAATAAAAGCAAAAAGAGGGAAGAAAGAGAGAAAGGGTATGAGATGGGATCGTTTTTGAACTTCTTTTCTCTTTTCTTTTCCCCCTTTTTTTCTTTTCGAATAACATATATACACAAATGATCCCAAATCAAAAGAGAAGGATATGCAAGTATTTTTTTTCTTTTTGGTTTTGGGGATTTTGGAGCATGAGATATAATAACGGGGGAGATGCCAATAATAGAATTGCTAAGGAGAGATTCACCAATGAATTTAAAATAGAGAAATAATTTTTAAGATATGTGGAGAAAGAAATAAATGTATCTCTCGGTTCACTCTATAGGACGTGCATGACAACTTCAGCAGGGTAATTTAATCTACTTAGTTTAATCTCAAAAAGCAAACTAGTCCAGATTTATCAATGCTAGCAAACATTCAATCAACCTGAAGTGAAGCGTACAAATCATGCAATAAGAAGTGATATGAGAAAAGAAATCAGTACTCCAGATATAAGCAATCAATGCGTGAATCTTGGTGTGTTTTCTACGATAGCATACATATGAATTATCAGACATCAGCTAATAATAGAATTTCATCCATTTTCATACGGAAAAAGAGTGGGTTACTATTTCTAAATGCAAAGTAGAACATAGCATACGATATCAAAAACAAAAGCTATGACATGACAAAATTAGCATGCATATAGAGAAAAGCTAACACCACGTCATCGTCATCACAGAAAAATCATCTCTAGCAAAAGATGAAAGAAATAAAGATAAAAGAAAACAGAACTATTTACAATGCAGCACACAAAGAAAATAAGAAAAACGTGATGCATGGTAAAAAATGAAAACGTGATGAAAAATGGGTGCAAAAGCGGAAAAAGCGTGAAAAAACTAAAAATAAAGGCGATAAAAGCAACAAGTGTGAGAACTCACTCCCCAAGATAAAGTGCACAGTGTCCTCAATGTGCAAAGTGTGGCACACCGAGAGACGTGAAATGGGTGGGGTGGGTGAGGATGCATGCATGATAAAAAAAGAAAAATAAATAGAAAATATGATGCGGATGTGATGCATGCAGAGATCAGAGTGATGCAGATATGTGTCACCAAAAATACACTCCCTCTCTCCCAAAAAAGATATAAAATGATGTGATCAGAACAGGGCCCAAAATAGTGAGGGGAGGAGGTGGGGCCAAAAAACTCCAGAATCAGCAGAAAATGGGCAGCATAATCGACAAAAAATATCAATGGCATCAAGGGTGTGCCTAAAGCTAGTGGTGCTGCACCATCTCCGTCCTGTGGCGGAGGTGGAGGTGGGGGTGGTGGGTGTGGAAGCTGCTGGGTGGGTGGTGGTGGTGGTGGAAATCGCGTGAGAATCTGAGTCAGGCAAGCCTGAATACTAGGAAGTAGCTCAACGTGAGACTGCACGGTGGAGACTGTGGCAGACAGAGTCCTAAGGTCGCCTCTGAGTCCACTCACCGCCCCCTCAAAAGCACAAATGCTCTGAAGTAGAGTGTCGGGGGGAGGTGGTGCAGAGGAACGCACATGTCTAGGCTATGAAGGACGGGGCTGTCTGACACGGGCTGTGTAAATAATCGGGCAAGCAGGTATGTGCGGAAAAGGTGCTGTGCTCACTAGTGGATACCCAGCCTCAGTGTGAGGCTGGGACGCAGGCTGGGACGAGGAGGCAGCAGCAGCAGTGGTGGAAGATAAAATCAGCGACGAGGCGGCAAGAGAGGTCTGTGACGCAGACGTGGGAACAGATGTCACGACACTCTCAGATAGGACGGCTGAGGTGGAGACAGAAGGGTCGACCACTGGGGAGGAAGTGTAAGGACCAAAAGGTGACACCCCAGCGGACAGTAAACTAGACAGGGTCTCCACAACGGCAGAGAAGGAAGACTCGCCGCTCTCAAGGATAGTGGGTGGACGCTCGGGAAGAAGTGAGGAAATAGGCTCAACCGAGATAGGCACAGCAGTGGTGGTGGTGGTGGTGGACGTGGTGGATGACTCAGCAAGGGTACTCTCGACACTGACAGAAGTGTGGACAGAGGTGTCGGGAGGTGCAGACAGTGCATGTGCAGGCTGAGGGATCACAGGGTCGACGGGTGTAGGGGGTGCCTGCTCAGCTCCCTCGGCCTCTAGCACATAGGCGGTGGGGATCAGAAGATCCATCGCCAGAAGCCAGTCCCCATGTGCCGGTCCTATATGTGTCCGAGCGGGGCTCGGGAGGATCATGTAATCGACACTAAAGGGACCGTGCAACCATACCTAGTACCGCTGGCCATGGGGACGAAGCATCTTCATCCGGGCCATAACATCTATCGAGAGTGAAGTGGGGCCCGAAGGTCGACGCAAGTCGTCAGGAAGGTCTACGCCGGTCATCAGGGCTAGCAGGGTGATCAGGCCACTGCAACAGATCGGTGAGCGAGCGCTCACCGATACTATGATGCGGTCCAAAAACCAGCTAGCGATATCAATCTCAACGGCGGGGACCATCACATCACCACCCCTATCCTGAACTCTGGGGCGAGTCATCGCGTAGAGCATATAGAGCTCAGGCGTAGACATCGTCCCAGGCTCGTACCTCGCAAGGAAGGTGGTCGCCATAAGGCGCTGTGCTATGCGGAGGCAGGGGTGGACTATAGTTGAGGCCTTGGCCCTACTAGGGTCAAAGGCAAGTGGTGAACCCGTGATCCGGGTCCAAAAGTCATGGGAGTCGAACGACGGCGGAGGGATATGTGTAGGAGCATAGGCGCGGTCAGGCTCATGGACAGTGGGCCACTAAAAGAATGCTCGAAGCATATCGAGAGAGATCTGACACTCTCGATCCATAAGGCGAAAGGAGCATCCCTCATCGGTCTGGGCTATCGAACTAAGAACCTCAAGTGTCGGACGGACGTAGGTGTCCGCCGACACAGACAAAAAATCGCGCCAACCCACATTTTTGTACAACATGAGCATCCCCTCTAGTACCCCTAGGCGGTCAAGGTCTGCTAAGTGTGCGAACCTAGAGGGCACTATCGAGCGCTCGACGATACGCTCAAATCGGACGCGATGTGCGTCGTCTCTGAACGTGATCCCCAGCGGCCCGACGGCGGGAGCTGGTGGTGGCTGTGCATGGATGGGATCGGCTGGAAGCGGCTGTGTGGGTGGAGGTAGACTAGGTGGAGGGGAGTCCTCCCTAGGGGCAGAGGGACCGGGATCATCGGTCCTCTTCCGCTTGGAAGAGGCTCCCCGCGTGCGTGGCCTAGTGCGGGGCGGCATGTGTACCGCGAGTGCTCACCCAACAAAAATATAATGCAGCGTGCTAAATAATGAAACGAGTGTACCTGAACACGCCGCAAGAGCAAATCAGCAAGTGCTTGTGAAGAACGCCGCCTCCGTGAAGCTAAAAGCACGTCCAGAAGCTCCCCAAAGCTCCCCCAAGATATCCTGCAAATCAAACAATGATATCAGTGGATAATATTCAAAATACATGGGGGAGATGGGGTATAATAGATAGATAAAGAAGTTGATTTGAGTTAGGGGCTCAATGGGCGTACGGATCGAGAAAAATGGGAGAAAATGGAGTTTTGGGGTGAAATCGGGATCGTCGGCGGTCGGCTGGTGACGAAGAAGGTCGCCGGAGGTCGGTGCGTCGGTGGGAGGTCGTCGTCGGCGGTGGTCGGTCGATCAGAGCCGGCGGCGAGTCGATTCGGGCGAGGCGCAGCTGCTGCGGGCAAGGGGAGACGAAGCGCTGTGGGGGCACGAGTGAATTTGGGATTTTCTTGCGTTGAGATTCGCGCCGAGTCTGCAACGTTTATATAAGGGAAGTTACGACTCGGCCGAGTGACAATGTCACTCGGTCGAGTGGTGTAAACGAAAAAAAAATTTAAATTTCTCCCCTCCACTTACGACTCGGCCGAGTGGCACAAGCTACTCGGCAATTCTCGCCCTAGGAGGGTATCCGTTTCACTCGGCCGAGTGAACAATTGTACTCGACCGAGTGGCAGTTAATACTGAAATGCACAAAAAAGACAGAGAGTTGGTTCCGCAGACTTCCCTGGTTGGTGCCCCACTCGGCCGAGTGGGGTCCTTTGCTCGGCCGAGTCGCATATGATACTCGGCCGAGTGACGTGCTGTTTTCTGCTTCGGGGCTCCATTTTCGCTCTACTCTCTGTTTTTCTTCCTCCAGTTGGTTTCTTCCTCTTCCTAAGCCTCGAGCGCATTCCTGGAGTGCTCTTCCTTGCCTCGGTAATCCTTCATATGAGAGATCTCCTTTTCTCCTCTCCTGTCATAAGAATTAAGACCCATTGTCAAGATTTTTATAGGCAATTGACTCAAAACACTAATAAAGTCTAAAAAAGTGAAAACCAAAATAAAAAAAATAAAAATAATGCAAAAATCATCGGGTTGCCTCCCGACAAGCGCTCGTTTAAGGTCTTGAGCTCGACCCCTTTGGATTTTCAAATTAGCGTAGGGATGTTGGGTGCATATGAGATGCACCCGTCGAATTTGCCGGGAAGACCGTTCGGATTTGGATCGTGGTGGTGCGTGGCCTTCCTTAGCGCTACTTCATCATGGGCAATGTTGGGGGATGGATCCCCCAAGCTTGAGCTTGTTCCAGTCTTTGACTTCGCCGGTGACACCGTTCTTCGAATCGGTGGAGCTTTCTTCGGATTCTTCAATGTCGAGAGCTTGCAAAGCTCTCGTATTCTCACGACATCAGCGTCGCCCTCATCTTTTACCGTGGAGCTATTGGGAGAGTCCTCCAATGTCTCTTCTTCGCTCAAATCTTGGCTTTCTTCAAAGCCATCATCGTGGAGTGCACCGATGGAGTGGGGGATAGCCTCATTAATTACCTCGTCAAGGAGGTATGAAAGGTCATCCGGCCGTCCCTTGAGTAGATATATTCTATTTACTTCACCCGTAGGGACTCCCTCGGAATAGCGCTTGAGCCGTTGTCCATTCACCTTGAATGTGGCTCCATCTTTACCTTCTAACTCAAAGGCTCCTCCCGGTTGTATGTGCTTGATGGTGAATGGTCCGGACCAACGTGATCTCAATTTTCCGGGAAATAGTCGGAGTCGGGAATTATATAGCAAGACTTTGTCTCCGACCATGAAGTCTGTGACAGTTATGCGTGCGTCGTGGAGAATCTTGGTCCTTTCTTTGTAAATCCTTGAGCTCTCGTAGGCATCTCTTCTAATTTCGTCAAGCTCATTGATGTCTAAGAGCCGCCTCACCACCGCACTCTTATAGTCATAATTGAGGGTCTTGATGGCCCAATACGCGCAGTGCTCCAACTCTACCGGCAAGTGATAAGCTTTACCATAAACAAGTCGGAACGACGTGGTGCCAATGGGAGTGCGAAAGGCCGTGCGATATGCCCATAGAGCATCGTTTAACTTCATGGACCAATCCTTTCTAGATCGATCTACGGTCTTTTCAAGAATTTGCTTGATTTCTCTATTCAAAACCTCCACTTGGCCGCTTGTTTAAGGGTGATATGCCATTCCAATTCTATGGTTTACCCAGTACTTTTTCAACATGGCTTCAAACTTGTTTTCTATGAAGTGGCTTCCCCTGTCACTTATCAAATTACAAGGCACCCCAAAGCGTGGGAAAATATTCCGCTTGAAAAACTTGGAAACAACCCTCGCATCATTGATAGGGGTAGCGATGGCTTCTACCCATTTAGAGACGTAGTCCACGGTACCTTTGCTTGACGGGAATGGTCCCATGAAGTCCACTCCCCAACAATCAAATAGCTCAATTTCTAGAATGGGCCTCATTGGCATCTCATTTTGTTTGGAAATATTCCCGGTGTCACGCCCCGCTTCCCAAAATACGGAGGCGAAGCGTGAGAAGGTCCGCTCAGACTTGAAGCTACCAAGCTGCAAGTCCGATAAGCGTCAATCAAATTTAAAACTGCAGGTCCTTGCAACGCGAACGAAACAAAGATAATAATAATGAAATGAGACAAAAGAATAATCTCAGAATATCCATAAACATAAATTCCAACAACGCAGAAAAGCCACCAGGCTGAATAGAAAAAGAGGCTAAAGGCCCAAACATGGCCAACATAGTACAAGTACAAAACAACGGTGCTACACACCAACAACTAACAAAAAGCCTAAAACAAAATAAAGCTCAACAAAGACTCAAAGAATGGTCACCGGTGTCCACCAAAATCCTCCTGGGCAATCATGGACTCAAGCTCATCGTCAGCAAAACACCACGTACTCAGCTACGGTCTCTGGCTCAGGGTCTAACATGTGACACCCAAAAGAGCAAGGGGCACATGTCAGCAAGTCTACAAGAGACTTGTGCAAGGAAACTGAAAGTACAAGTAAAAGCAACCTAAAAGTTCTAGCATGAATGCAATGACATGGCAGTTTAAAGTATGAGTGCAACAAGTAAAGTAAAGTAAGTACGAGCATGACATTTAAACATGGCATGGATGACAAGTATTACATGAATCATTCACAAGACAAGTACAAGACAAGAAAAGTAAGCACCTCGTGCACAGAGATTCTGTCTTCTGGCTAGAGGGCGGATCAGGCCACTCCTAAGCTCAGTTGACCGTTTATCCCTACCCCTCCACGTGTGTCGAGCCAGAGCCTTACCCCCGAACGGGAATGCTCACTTCTGGATCACGAGCCAGGAAGTGTTTTTAACAAGTATGGCATAGGGGTGCACCTAGCCGGTCCAGGGAACCCGGGCATTGGCTTTTGACCAACACATGAGGCCAGTTTCCCCCGGAAGTAGTTTTCAAGGAGTACAAGTATTGTAGCGTGTGCTACGAATGCAACAATCAACTGGGATGACATGTAAGATGCAATGCATGACAGTTAAAAGTGCGTACAGATAAGGAAAGTAAACGTGACAGTTTAGTATGCATGAACAACAAGTTTAAAGAGTTGGATCTAGCTTCGTTGTCAAGCTAGATCAATTAGGTGACGGATCTAGTTTCGTTGTCAAACTAGATCAAATAGGCGTCTAGCCAGCTATCATTTCACTGACTAGTCTCTTTTACGCTAAAAGCATGGAAGCGGCCTAAAAACATGGCCCTACACAAGAGTTGGCAAGTTTCACTTGCCTGCAAGCACGACGTCTGAGCACACCGTCCAATGAGTCCAATAATCACAATTATCCTACGTGCACAAGTCCACCGGCCTAAAGTCCATATTATTAATCTTGATTAGTGAATTTAAAACATTTAAAATACTTTGAAAATACTGATTTTAGTCTTGATTAGCATGCAATTGGGTTGGGGGTCCTAGGGGTACAAAGCGTTACCTCAACACGACGCGAAAGCTACACCGGCGTCGGGTAGCGACACCGGGGGTTGGAATAATAGAACGCGCTCCAAGTCCTGATTCCAATATATATTCCTCGCTGGAAAATTCAGAGCTTCAACCGGGGCGACGGTTCCAGATTCCAAAGCTAGCACGTGCGACGACAGGCTACGACGTGCGACGACGTCGTACGCGGCAAGTCGTCAAAGAGAACGCACCTAGGTGGGGCCCACAGTAGTCCTAGGGACCTTTGGGGGACCCACAATAACTCTGGAGAACTTGGGGGGCCCACGGTGGCAAGCGATGCGACGGTGCGGGGTTGCGACGTATGGCCATCGGTCGTACAGCCTCGGTGCGGGGAGCTCCATCGGTCGCTGCGGGGGAACGGGCTTGTGCGACGCTTGGGGTGTGCAGCAGTGCGGGGCAGCGCTTGGTTCTCTCGGTCGGAGCGGGGGTGGCCATCGGTCGGGCGGGTTGGATGCGGGGAGCGCAGCGCTGCAACGTTGCAACGGTTGCAACGTTGCGGAGATGCAGCGATGCGGGCGAGAGCATCGGTCAGGCATGGAGCGGGGCGGGTGAACGGGAGCGGGCGCTGAGCAGGGGCTTGGTGCGGAGCGGGGATGCGGAGAAGTGGGGCGGGTCTCTCGGTCTGACCGAGGGACCCTCTCGGTCGGTGCCGCCTTGGTGTGGGGTTGTGATGCAGCGGCTGCAGCGGGTGCAGACAGAGCGGCTGAGCGGGCTTAGGCGTCGGTCAGGGCGGGAGATTTGGGCTGTTTCCGTCGGTCGGTGCGGGGGGGGGGGGGGGGGGGGGGGGGGGTTCGTCGCAACGTTGCGACGAATCGTCGCAACGTCCAATTTGGGTTTTGGAAGAGGCTAGGGCTAATTTCTTGCGAAAATAGGTCTTCCTAGGGGTTGTTTATATAGTGTAGATGGGTTGACTTGGTCTAGGGCTAAATCTAATAGGATTAGAAGTTTAAAATAATTTAAAATTTGAAATTCAACTTCTCCAACTCACCCAAGGATTTGACTTGGTCCAAATGAGCTGGAAATTGGCTCAAAAATTCTTTAAAACGTTTAAAACTTAAATAAATTTTATTTGGCCGAAAATAATTTAAAAATTAATTATTAAAAATAATATAAAACTTGTTAAAAATATAAAAGTGGTCAAATAAACTCCAAAAATTATAAAATAAATATCGGGGTGATCGTGATGACGAAAGTGAGCTAACTAAGAAGACGGATCTCAATTTTGACGTCGGACGACGAAACTAAAAATAGAAACGTCTCCCGTCAAAAGTGAAAATCGCCACGTCTCATCGAATAAGTGTAAATTGTGGGAAAACGACTCGAGAAACGTCATTCCAAAATAGTGCCACTATTTAATATTCTCAGAGACGTTCACAACGGCATATCACACGAAAGTGTTCACAAACGAACAAGGTCTAAAACAAACACGTGCACGGTCAAAAGCACGTGCACGAACAACGTACCACGAAAAGTGGTCGTTACATCCTCCCCACCTTAGAATAAAGTCCGTCCTCGGACTTTCTAATATAGCTAGTCGCTCTAGTAACTACCACAATCAAGTCATATAATAATTCAACCAGGTATAGTCATTACAAGTGCTTATATATGCACTAAGTAGTCAAACATTAATGCTACCAACACGTATATACATTCACGTACGTCATATACTTATACTTATTATAGTCAGTCAAATTTATACATGTATTTCAATCATATATATAAGCATACATTCCTTTTATCACTACTACTTACCTAAACACAAAGCAATGTTTCAGATACCCATATAAGGATAGTCTCACACTTAGCAAATGCAATCATTGCTCTACCTATAGGTAGCTACCTATGCACAAACATCAAGGGTATACTACCCTCTAATAGTCATCCAATACCAAACATCTCAACACATATAGTCACACCATGCCATTATTAATCAAGTTTCACTATATCTAATATATATATTCACCACTACTATAGTTTCACAATATATAGTCATTCAAATGCATGTAAATAGTTCACCATATATTCACATCACGTACGGTCCTATAACTGTATTTACGACACGCCACATATACCATTGTCATCAAGCCTATAATTAAGCACATACCTACCCGTGCATGGTGCACACCCATACACGCTAACATTTCATTTACATACACCAATCATACCATTGTATAACTAGCACACAAACACACCTAGTTTTAGCTAGTACACATACGTTCACACGAGCCAGTCCTTAGTAATTAGCTATACCACAAGACCAACACCTATAACTATATACTGGTGTAGCGACCCACAATCATGTGCGTAACACAACCAGGCACAAGCACTCCTATCACTATACATGCATCAAACATCGCTATATTCAAACTACAAACATACATTCAATGTACTTAGAGTATACCCACTCAAGCTTGAGTGAGACTCAGTACACACATCAGAATATTCTATATACGTAACACGACATTCATACATATACCAATACCACTCCATTATATATATATATATATATATATGCATCTACCAATACAACCATATACATTCCATAAATCAATCACACTTAATATTTAGTCAGATAACACCCACATAGTTCAAACTAATTATATACCATAATAATAACATTACCGACATCAGCACCCACATATTTATAATACCCTCTCTAGTACAAACATTCACCGTATAGTCACACATAAATAATGTATATATTCACACCATAGCCTACTACCTATAATTAGTATACTAACACATTCACACATACATAATTAAGATGTGCAATAGTCGTGTATACCTCACGGTATGCACGCATGCAACATCCCGCAAGAGCAAGCAATACCAATCAAAATTATACTCCTACTTCCATATGTATATCACCTATATACTCAGGCATCAAAACATAACTACTTACGTCTAAACACAATACATACCCACATACGAGCACACACTCATACGTGCTAATATATATGGGTCACTCAATAGGCCTACTTACTTAACTATACATGCACTCATTATTATCACACCTAGCACACACATAGCTTTACCAATCATTTTATTTCAACCATTATAAGTATCTCTTACTACATTCACAACTTAGATATTTCAACGCTGACTCTTATATACACAGGCATCCCTAGTATAGTATAGCTATCCACACAAAAATCTATAACTACTAACACACAACAACTTCATACTATCACGAATAACTCCGAGTATATATATATATCACTCAATAGGCAAACATCAATATACTATGGGAATATACTCATTCAAGCCCACATACACAAGTTAGGTACGTGCACTACGACTACCTCACAAGGTCCAAGGGCCTACTAACAATTAAGGGTTGACACAGACATTGACGGACCCTAAGGTCTAAGCAATAAAGAGAGGTCGAGAGCGTGACGAGGGAAGGATCGATAAGCACGAGTTCAGATAGGACGAATACAAGGAGACGGCTTGGTTAGGGAAACATTGACTCAATGGTGATGTTTAGGTTGAGGGAAAAAGGGAGACGTAGTGATGCTTATATAGGAGGGGAAAAGAAAGTAGGGTAAATAGCATGAGCTAAAATACGCAAAATTGAATACTGTTGTACTTCAAAAATTGGAATTCCTCATCTGTATAAAATATTTGAAGATCGATAAAGCGAGTTGAAATAAGTTTGAGTCGAATATTCATAATAAGAGAAAATGTTTTATTGGTTTACAAAAATCGTTATAAAAGGAAGTAAAATCATTTACACGAATATTAAGGACATGGTTTAGAAAATTCTTTCCGTCAGTAATTTAATATAACGTTGTCAAAAAGTTTTGGAAAGTCAAGAATGAAATCAAGTAACGGAAGAATTTAAACTCATGTTAAATGCTTTCAAAACCTTTGGGCTATGGAAAATTTAAAATAACCAACATTGAAACTACTTTTAGAGAACCAGGGTTTGCAAAAAAAATGAAAAAAAAAACTGATTTACGCAGGGTTCTTAATATACGAGCACCACAAGTCTGGCACGGATATAAAAATAATTGAAATTCAATTTGGTTTAGAAATTTTTCCAAAAGCGTGTATGGTGAGCGGAAGAAAATAATAGTAATTTAGCATAAGAATTATCAAGGTCGAATAGCAAATCTTTAAAATCAAGTCAGGGGGTCTAAAGAAGGAAGAGGTTATGAAAATAGCGATTTTGCAAAAATCTGAAGTAGCGAAAACGAGGAGCAAAGACCAACTTGCTGAAAGCTGAAATTCCATGTGTCTTGAAAGTATATTAAAGTAAACACGACGTATCATTCGAATAACACAAATAAGAGGGAAAATTATAAATCGAATTGGGCAGGGTAAAAGTAAAACTAATATATGAAAGAACGACACATTTACATAAGTGTGGAAAAATATAGGCTGGGAAAATACCATAAGCTAGTATTCAAAAATTCCGACAAATGTTTTAAAAATTTAAATCAATGAAGGAGGATGTAATATAGGTATATTAAAATTTTGGACAAAATTAAACTTAGTGGAAGAGAAGATTGAAAAATACTTTCCGAAGATTCAAGTTTTGCAATGGCGATGTTTGAAAATTGACGACGATCGTCACGGGGCGATCTCGTGAATCGAGGCAAGGAAATTGGTCGGATGATCAAAACATTCATATGCCTAGGTTATGAATCAGGAGAATCTACGGGGAAACTCCTACGGTCGACCAACTAAAGATTTGGAACTAGGCACTAAGACTTCTAAAGGTTAGACGGTAAAGAAATGCGTTCAGCTTGGTCCGAAATCGATGAACCCAAAAGCGAACGACCGAAGGAAATCCTAGAAGTCTAATATGGTCAGGGTTAGGCAAGGACCACTAGGGTAACTCCTACGGCGATCAATTGCTGACAGGGAGCCTAACTATCAATTAGGGGCCTCTAACTAACAAGCAAAGGCGTCTAACTAAGTCTTCTTATCACCTAGTGTCATAAGAAAACGACTAAACTCAGGGCTTATGACTCGGATGTTGCAATTTATTTGATGGACATTCTGTTATTATCGTTGTTTCGTTAATTCGCAATTGCAAGACCGGACCTGCATGGGCCACCAACAAAACCTGTCACGCCCCGCTTCCCAAAATACGGAGGCGAAGCGTGAGAAGGTCCACTCAGACTTGAAGCTACCAAGATGCAAGTCCGATAAGCGTCAATCAAATTTAAAACTGCAGGTCCTTGCAACGTGAACGAAACAAAGATAATAATAATGAAATGAGACAAAAGAATAATCTCAGAATATCCATAAACATAAATTCCAACAACGCAGAAAAGCCACCAGGCTGAATAGAAAAAGAGGCTAAAGGTCCAAACATGGCCAACATAGTACAAGTACAAAACAACGGTGCTACGCACCAACAACTAACAAAAAGCCTAAAACAAAATAAAGCTCAACAAAGACTCAAAGAATGGTCACCAGTGTCCACCAAAATCCTCCTGGGCAATCATGGACTCAGGCTCATCGTCAGCAAAACACCACGTACTCAGCTACGGTCTCTGGCTCAGGGTCTAACATGTGACACCCAAAAGAGCAAGGGGCACATGTCAGCAAGTCTACAAGAGACTTGTGCAAGGAAACTGAAAGTACAAGTAAAAGCAACCTAAAAGTTCTAGCATGAATGCAATGACATGGCAGTTTAAAGTATGAGTGCAACAAGTAAAGTAAAGTAAGTACGAGCATGGCATTTAAACATGGCATGGATGACAAGTATTACATGAATCATTCACAAGACAAGTACAAGACAAGAAAAGTAAGCACCTCGTGCACAGAGATTCCATCTTCTGGCTAGAGGGCGGATCAGGCCACTCCTAAGCTCAGTTGACCGTTTATCCCTACCCCTCCACGTGTGTCGAGCCAGGGCCTTACCCCCGAACGGGAATGCACGCTTCTGGATCACGAGCCAGGAAGTGTTTTTAACAAGTATGGCATAGGGGTGCACCTAGCCGGTCCAGGGAACCCGGGCATTGGCTTTTGACCAACACATGAGGCCCGTTTCCCCCGGAAGTAGTTTTAAAGGAGTACAAGTATTGTAGCGTGTGCTACGAATGCAACAATCAACTGGGATGACATGTAAGATGCAATGCATGACAGTTAAAAGTGCATACATATAAGGAAAGTAAACGTGACAGTTTAGTATGCATGAACAACAAGTTTAAAGAGTTGGATCTAGCTTCGTTGTCAAGCTAGATCAATTAGGTGACGGATCTAGTTTCGTTGTCAAACTAGATCAAATAGGCGTCTAGCCAGCTATCATTTCACTGACTAGTCTCTTTTACGCTAAAAGCATGGAAGCGGCCTAAAAACATGGCCCTACACAAGAGTTGGCAAGTTTCACTTGCCTGCAAGCACGACGTCTGAGCACACCGTCCAATGAGTCCAATAATCACAATTATCCTATGTGCACAAGTCCACCGGCCTAAAGTCCATATTATTAATCTTGATTAGTGAATTTAAAACATTTAAAATACTTTGAAAATACTGATTTTAGTCTTGATTAGCATGCAATTGGGTTGGGGGTCCTAGGGGTACAAAGCGTTACCTCAACACGATGCGAAAGCTACACCGGCGTCGGGTAGCGACACCGGGGGTTGGAATAATAGAACGCGCTCCAAGTCCTGATTCCAATATATATTCCTCGCTGGAAAATTCAGAGCTTCAACCGGGGCGACGGTTCCAGATTCCAAAGCTAGCACGTGCGACGACGGGCTACGACGTGCGACGACGTCGTACGTGGCAAGTCGTCAAAGAGAACGCACCTAGGTGGGGCCCACAGTAGTCCTAGGGACCTTTGGGGGACCCACAATAACTCTGGAGAACTTGGGGGGCCCAATATGGCAAGCGATGCGACGGTGCGGGGTTGCGACGTATGGCCATCGGTCGTACAGCCTCGGTGCGGGGAGCTCCATCGGTCGCTGCGGGGGAACGGGCTTGTGCGACGCTTGGGGTGTGCAACAGTGCGGGGCAGCGCTTGGTTCTCTCGGTCGGAGCGGGGGTGGCCATCGGTCGGGCGGGTTGGATGCGGGGGAGCGCAGCGCTGCAACGTTGCAACGGTTGCAACGTTGCGGAGATGCAGCGATGCGGGCGAGAGCATCGGTCAGGCATGGAGCGGGGCGGGTGAACGGGAGCGGGCGCTGAGCGGGGGCTTGGTGCGGAGCGGGGATGCGGAGAAGTGGGGCGGGTCTCTCGGTCTGACCGAGGGACCCTCTCGGTCGGTGCCGCCTTGGTGCGGGGTTGTGATGCAGCGGCTGCAGCGGGTGCGGACAGAGCGGCTGAGCGGGCTTGGGCGTCGATCAGGGCGGGAGATTTGGGCTGTTTCCGTCGGTCGGTGCGGGGGGGGGGGGGGGGGGGGGGGGTTCGTCGCAACGTTGCGACGAATCGTCGCAACGTCCAATTTGGGTTTTGGAAGAGGCTAGGGCTAATTTCTTGCGAAAATAGGTCTTCCTAGGGGTTGTTTATATTGTGTAGATGGGTTGACTTGGTCTAGGGCTAAATCTAATAGGATTAGAAGTTTAAAATAATTTAAAATTTGAAATTCAACTTCTCCAACTCACCCAAGGATTTGACTTGGTCCAAATGAGCTGGAAATTGGCTCAAAAATTCTTTAAAACGTTTAAAACTTAAATAAATTTTATTTGGCCGGAAATAATTTAAAAATTAATTATTAAAAATAATATAAAACTTGTTAAAAATATAAAAGTGGTCAAATAAACTCCAAAAATTATAAAATAAATATCGGGGTGATCGTGATGACGAAAGTGAGCTAACTAAGAAGACGGATCTTAATTTTGACGTCGGACGACGAAACTAAAAATAGAAACGTCTCCCGTCAAAAGTGAAAATTGCCACGTCTCATCGAATAAGTGTAAATTGTGGGAAAACGACTCGAGAAACGTCATTCCAAAATAGTGCCACTATTTAATATTCTCAGAGACGTTCACAACGGCATATCACACAAAAGTGTTCACAAACGAACAAGGTCTAAAACAAACACGTGCACGGTCAAAAGCACGTGCACGAACAACGTACCACGAAAAGTGGTCGTTACACCCGGTCCGTTGGCATCTATCACACCCCTTGACGAAGTCGTGGGTGTCTCTGAACATGGTCAGCCAAAAGAATCCACTCTGCAATATTTTAGCTGTAGTCTTGGAAGCGGCGTGATGTCCCCCGCATGGCATACCATGGCAATGCAAGATGATGGAGGTGGCCTCCTCCTTAGAAATGCATCTCCGAATAACCCCATCCTTGCATATCTTAAAGAGATACGGATCTTCCCAGAAATAGCTACGGACTTCATGCATAAATCTCCTCTTTTGATGTGTGGGCATCCAGCCTGGTTTAATCCCACAAGCCAAATAATTGACAAAGTCCGCATACCAAGGAACTTCCCCGGGCCTTATGGCGTATAGCCTCTCATCAACAAAGGTATCATCGATAGGTAAACTCTCGTCCTCCTTGTCACGAACAAGCCTGGACAAATGATCTGCCACAACGTTGTCCATACCCTTCTTGTCTCTGATTTCTAAATCAAACTCTTGCAATAAAAGTATCCACCTAATCAACCTTGGTTTGGCCTCTTTCTTGCTTAGAAGATACTTCAATGCCGTGTGGTCGGTGTGGACAATTACCTTGGAACCAAGGAGGTAGGAGCGAAACTTTTCAATGGAATAGACGACCGCTAGAAGCTCTTTCTCAGTAGTTGTATAATTTTTATACGCGTCATCCAATTTTTTGCTTGCATAGAATATTGCATGAAGCTTTCTGTCTTTCCTTTGTCCCAATACCGCTCCAATGGCTTGGTCACTTGCATCACACATGAGCTCAAAGGGAAGGCTCCAATCCGGTGGTTGTATGATGGGTGCAGAAATTAGTGCTTCCTTCAATGTATTGAATGCTTGCAAGAATTCACCTGAAAAAACAAACGGGGCATCTTTAGCAAGCAAGGAGGTAAGAGGTCGGGCAATCAAGGCAAAATCCTTGATAAAGCGGAGGTAAAACCCCGCATGACCAAGAAAGCCCCTAATGCCCTTAACATTAATAGGAGGAGGGAGTTTCTTGATTACCTCAATCTTCGCCTTATCAACCTCAATCCCTCTTGAGGAGACAAGGTGCCCAAGCACTATCCCTTCGGTGACCATGAAGTGGCATTTCTCCCAATCAAGAGTAAGATTATTTTGTTGACATCTTTTAAGAACTTTAGTACGATTAGCCAAACAAGAATCAAACTCACTTCCATAAACTGAGAAATCATCCATGAAAACTTCCATAATATTTTCAATATAGTTGGAAAAGATGGAAGTCATGCACCTCTGAAAGGTGGCGGGTGCATTACAAAGACCAAATGGCATTCTACGGTAAGCATAGGTGCCATAGGGACAAGTGAAAGTAGTCTTTTCTTGGTCGTCTTCATGCAAACGGATTTGGAAGAAACCCGAATACCCATCCAAATAACAAAAGTATTTATGTTTAGCAAGGCGTTCGAGCATTTGGTCAATGAAGAGTAATGGGTAATGGTCTTTTCGGATGGCTTTATTTAGTTTTCTATAATCAATGCACATCCGCCATCCCATGATAGTGCGTGTAGAAATGGGCTCTCCTTTATCGTTTTTTATAACGGTCATCCCCCCTTTCTTGGGGACGACGTAAACGGGGCTAACCCATCTACTGTCAGAGATAGGGTAGATAATTCCGGCCTCAAGCAATTTTAGGATTTCCTTTTTGACCACCTCCTTCATGTTGGGGTTCAACCGCCTTTGAGGCTCTATGGAGGTGGCGTCAGTGTTTTCCAAATGGATTCTATGCGTGCAAAGCCTAGGGCTTATTCCCTTAAGATCAGAGATAGTGTAGCCAAGGACATCCTTGTGACTCCTAAGAACATATAGGCGTCTCTCAAGTTGATCATGAGTGAGGTGAGAGTTAACTATCACCGGGAAGGTCAATTTATTACCCATGAAAGCATACCTTAGATTCGGTGGTAATTGTTTAAGCTCTACCTCAAGAGGTGCCGTACCCTCTGCTTCATCAGCTTGTGTGAGTTTGGATTCTCCTTCAACATCTGAGTTTAGCTCATGTTCGGGTGGTGCACTCTCGAGTGGAGGCTCAGATTCGCTTCTTGGTGAGGACGGTGCATCTGAATAGACACTGCACAATTCCGCGTGGGCATCGATAGGACCTCCACTTTGCTCAGGTTCATTCCTGAGACCAAGAGATATGTCAGTTAATCCATAAATGCAGGAGTGGGGGTCATAGAGCGCACTTCCCTGAATATCGGTATGTCCAGTGGATTCCTCGGGGATGTAGCACTTCTCGATGCAAGTTCTGCTATCTTCGAAATATAGCTTGTCGTCTCTCACATCAACTCTGAAGTCGCCCCCAATTGTCCCATCCGGGGAGATTTGATCCATCACGAAGCATGCAAATAATTGTTCGACGGGGTCCTCGATGTTAATAGCAAAAGCTCCAGTGGCGTGGACCTCATCAACAAGTTCCTTAAGGAGCTCTGCAAAGGATTCATCATCTCCCTGGCCAGACTCAGTCATTGGCATTGCATCCCCCATGTTACCTGTTAAGATCTTGTGGAAAATTTTGGGAGAGCGTGAAAATTGGGCTGTAAACAGAGTTAGAAAAAAATGAAGAAATAAATAAAGAAATTGAAAAATAACCGGGTGATCGAAATCAAACTCCGTCAAAAACCATCCCCGACAACGGCGCCAAAAACTTGATCGCGCCCCGGATACACACCCGGGACGAGACTCGCTAGTCTTACAGCAAGTGCACGATGTAGCGGTGAGCGGGTATCGAACACGAGGAGGGAAAATGACGGTGTCTTCTTCAATTCACCTGGCTATAAGAACAGTCGAGAAATATTCCCAATAAAGTGGTCACAGTCGTTCAATTGTATAAAGAAAATATCAAATTAATAAAAACGCCTAGGGATAGGGAATCCCCACTACAAGCCGTATCTCGTCATTGTGATTCGTAGGTTTCACAATTGCTAGACTTGAAATTCAGGTGAACTAGTTGCAACTAAATGTAGAACCAAGCTCACGCTCTCGCGCTATTGCCGGTCTATAGCAAACCTAGGGTAGGGTCCAATCTCTTGCAAACCCTAACCTAGGCAAGCTAGCGTGAAGAACAACATTATCGTTCAATCGTATCTCGAGCCCACTCTCATGCAAACTCGAGCTACGACCTAGGTTGGGATAGTTCCTACCCATCCAATCTCTTGCAAACGGGTATTGGTATAGAATTACAATCGAAAATCCTAGTATTGGTCCAATCTCTTGCAAACCAATCCTAGAGAAATCCAATTATAACCCAATTCGAATTTCTAGGGCTTCCTATCGATTTGGGATCCAATCTCTTGCAAATCCCAATCGGAATGAATCCCTAGCTATTCGTATTAAATCAATCCCAAACTAACCCTAATCAATTCTAGCAAGAATTTCACCAATTCATCACAAATTTGAAATAGGGTTCGTAGGGTTCATCCCTACGCCCTAAGACGATAAAACTACTCACAATTCATAATGCAGATCATTAGAAATTCAATAATAAAAACAATAGAATTCATTGCAATAGACAATATATCAATAAAAATGAGGTTTTTGATAGAAAGAGAGACAAACCAATGAAGATTCAATAGCATCCAACAAAATAGAACTTTTTATCTCTCCAAAGAACCAAATCTAATCTCCTAAAAAGTATTCTTAAAAGGCTGCAAAAAACTATGAAAAATCTCTTCTAAACTAGGTTAAAAACTGGGGTTAAATACCCCCCAAAATCGCCCAAAAAACTATGACAAAATTGCCCCTGCGCAGCTTGAAAATCGCACTTTACGCTACAGGAAGCGCGGCTCACTCGGCTGAGTGACAAATGTCACTCGGCCGAGTGACGGACCCTGACGGATTCCAGTAAGTCTGGACTTTTGGGGGTCGTCTCCTCGGGAGTCACTCGGCCGAGTGACTTTCTTCACTCGGCCAATGGGATTTCTTCACTCGGCCGAGTCGGAACTCGGGGCTGACTGACAGATTACAGTAACTTGGGAATTTTGGTTGCCGTCGTCTTGATGCCACTCGGGCGAGTGGTGTATCCGTGCTCGGTCGAGTGGTCTGGCGATGCTCGGCCGAGTGCACGCTGATACTCAATCTGTTGCGTGTCCGATCTGGCCGGCCGAGCGAGCTGTCGATGCTCGGCCGAGTGACTCCTTCACTCGGCCGAGTGGCATGCTGAAAATGCCCAATCTTCATATTTTTGCTTCCTCGTCGCTCCTACGACGTTCTTTCTTCTTCCACTCCTCTCCAATCGCAGAATTCCCCTCAAAAGAGTCACGGGTGACACTCCGGAGTGGGTGCATCTCAGAATCACTCCAAATCGCTCCAAATCTCCTGAAATACGACAAAAACAAGAAATCGTGAAAAGCATCGCAATATTGTCGAATAATCGTGAAAAACACGATATGGGCGATCTAAATGGCATGCAAACAAGCAGAAAAAAGGTGTAAAATATGGAGTGATCAGTTCGTCCCAAATCTGACGTCGCAAGCTCATTTGTGGAAGAAATGTAAGATGAAATGTAGGTCTATGTATTAGCCCTCGTACCTTGAGAGTTGGAACCTCCAGTATTTATAGACCACGCGGGTCCTTTTAGTGACGTTGAGGGGACAATAGTCACCAATTATGGTGCCATGATCCCCCCTTTAATAGGGGTAGCCGTAGCCCACATTTCCGTCTATTTGTGAGCTCGTTGTCATTCCCACATTCAATTGGTGGGAGTTCAACGGTCGACTGGCTGGTGGGCCTTGACCGATTCAGTGTCAGGCTTCTCTCGTGGGCTCTGCGGGTTTTAGCCACTCATCGGATGAGTCATCTCGAGTGCCAGCTCGATGGTTCAACAATGGCCCCCATCGCACGACCTCAGAGAGTCTGTATGTTGGGGTCAAGCGACGTTACATTGCATTAATAGGGCACGTCAGTCGAGGAATTAATACTCAAGTTCTAGGCGCCAAACCGCCCGCTTTGCTGATTTGGATGATTCGTCGGTTTGAAATCCAAGATGCTTGGAGCCTTGGATCTTCGACACGTGTCTCATCATGTCGTTGTCATCTTGTCGATATAAGACGATTCCAATGCAGAAATTTGAAGATATCGTCTTCATCGTTCCTGATTCATATTTCCTCCTTTTGAAAAATGGCTTCATCGTCCGTCCCTGCTTCTAAAAGGAGTTTGGTTACCGTCATACTGAAAGGCAAAGTGGGAGCTATGGAGCCTAGTTAGATCGCCAATCTGAGATCCAAAGTCAGAGCCGATCAGGTCCCCGAACTTCAGAGTAAATATGTTCGGCTCGATTATCAGATCCGATCGCCGGGGATGGATGAATGGATTCATCGTCCTGGCAACAGGGAAGTTATGGTTTACATTAAAGCCTTCCAACAAGGGCTTAGATTCCCCATGCATCCCTTCATATGCTACTTCCTGAGCATCCTGAACCTTTCTCTTTGTCAGCTGATACCGACCACCATAGGTGCATTGGTGGGCTTCATTGCTCTATGCGTGAAGAAGAAAATTGAACCGTAGCTAGGATTGTTCAGTTACTTCTTCTCGATTCCTACTCTCAAGAATCCGGGCTGGTATATGGTAATGGCCCATCGAGGTAGGAAACTATTTGATGACCTCCCCTTCTCGAATTCCAATTGGAAAGATGAGTTCATGTTTGTGATCTTTCAAGGCAAGATGACCTTCTACACTGGATGGGGTATCCCTAACTTAGGTCTCGCCGAGGACAAGCCTTTGTCTGGAGCGGAGAAGGAAGCCGCCGATGCATTGTTGAGCTTTCCTGAGAATGTAAGGAAGACGAAATGGTTGTGGTCCGACGTGGTGCTGCGTCGGATCGTATGGAGGAAACGTCGATTTGATCGTGCATATCAACTATTCGATCTTTGTTTTCTACCTTGACATGTTTTCTTCTGCCTGCATGGTCGGTCTGGAATACCAGGTGGACCCCGCACTGAGGGAAGGGGTCGAGGCTGTTGGATATGGAAGACGTTAGTACACCCTTGTAGGGGATGTACGAGGGAATACGGACCTCAAACGTCGTGTACACGAAGTCGTGCGCAAAGGAAATATGTTCCCTTGCGGAGAGGATCTCTAGATTGATGGGAAAGTCGCATTATATGTGCATAAGTGCATGCGACATATGGCTAATAAAGGGGTAATATCTTAAGCTTATATTGTACCATGCATATGGTACAACTTAAGCTTATAATATGCCATGTACGATGGTACACCTTAGTTAAATTGTTCCAAAGGAACAATTGCTCCTAAAATAACTATCTTGGGGGCTATAAATAAGACCCAAGGGTTAGCCATTTTCTTTACACTTTTGCATGGCATTCTTGAATGCATTTTCATTCTAGCGAAGCTCTGCCGAAATACTTCCTCTCTCTTTATCCAAGTTCTTAATCTAAAGTAGAGATTTAGATTGTGGATTTAGTAGCCTTACTCCGTTCGTGAGAAGACTCGATCCGTCGTGGCGAATCCGAAGGCGAAGTTCGTAGACTACCGTGCCGCATACGCAAGCGTAAGTCTAAACTTCATTTTATCGATCCTAACTCTGTTTTGGCAGGATCCTACATTGGTATCAGAGCCATACGGGTTCGCCCCGGTCAAACCGCCGCCCCGTCGAAACTATGAACGAGTCGTTGTCTTTTTCACGAATGGGTATCCTACCATTACAGATATGGTAGGAACGCTTCGTGACGGAGAGAACGCAGCGGTTGTTCTTTTCACGTTAGGGTCTCCTATCATTACGGATATGGTAGGAACTCTCCGTGACGGGAAGAACCGACCGTTCACGTAGTATGTTATTTTTCATTGTTGGCACACGGCCATTAGAAAATAACCACTTTCTTGACGAACGGGTGCTTCATCGACGAACGGGTGCTTCATCGAGGAAGAAGGTGGTGGTTATTCCCATCGGGGAAGATGAATTTTAGTGTATGTGCACCATGGCCAAATGGGCTATGAAGGCCATGCACCCCCCTCCCCATGCGGAGGGGGTTGGCTACGGCCAATAACCACCGCGGCAACCCCCACCGGCGGGGGTGTGCGGCCACCCCACACAAGGGGAGGCCGGCCATGGCCAAAGGGCCATGGCCGGCCAAGGCAAAAAAATGGCCTTGGCCATGACCGGCCATGGCCAGGCCGGCAGTGGCCGGCCATGGCCAGGGGCCGGCCTGGCCGGCCCTGGCAGAGGCCAGGGCCAGCGCCCTGGCCTCGGCCAGGGCCTGGCATCCTTGGCCGAGGCCAGGGCAGGGGCCCCGGCCCCGGCCAGGGCCTGGCCGCCCTGGCAGAGGCCAGTGCAGCGCCCTGGCCTCAGGCTAGGGCCTGGCCGCCCTGGCCGAGGCCAGACCAGGCAGAGGCCTGGCCGGCCTCTGGCCGAGGCCAGGCCAGTGGCCCGGCCGGCCCTGGCAGTGGCTAGGGCTGCCGCAGGCCGCCCCTGGCCGGCCAGGGCAGAGGCCCTTGGCCAGCCTCGGCCAGGGCAGGGGCCCTGGCCGAGAGTGAAGAAGACCAAATTTTGGTCGATCAATTTGGGTGTTTTGGTCGACCAATTCGGCAAAAGGCCTTGGTTGAACATGAACGTGCTGACTAGCCCATACGGGGCCAAACGACAGTCGTCTGCATCAAAATTCTCTCATACGGGGAGAAACGCCTGGATCCATACGGGAGCCAGCGACGATAGTTTGCAGAAAAATCCCAAAAGGGGGATCTGACCTTGGCACGGCTACGGCTCATTCCCGACAAATGGTCAGGAAGTGCCGAATGTTTCAATAAGTATCATAAGGGTACTAAAATGAAATATTCATTTTTTTGAAAAATACGTTTTCATACGTTTTGAAAAATAAGTTTTCAAAAACGCTTTTCCGCTGCAAAGTACTATAAGAGTACTAACATTTGATAAAGTGAGGGAGAAATATTGAAAGTTACTCTAGATGGTGATTGGAAACATAGTGACCTTTCCGATTCTAGAGTAACATCATCAATATTTTTCGAAAGTTACTTATCAAATTATAAATATCATTCCAAGTGGGAGTTGATATTAGAACTATCCAAATGGGATATTCTAATATCACTTCAAATGGGAATTGTATTTTAAGAATTTTTCAATGCAATTTTTTGATCAAACCTTTGGTTTTTATGTCTTTTGCAGCATTTTAAAAGTAAAATGTCTTCCGCTTCAAAGAATATCGTCGCTGAGTTAAACAGAGGTGAAAAACTCAACGGCGATAATTACAACCTTTGGTCCATCAAGATACAATACGTTCTAGAGGAGCAAGAAGTGCTCGAAACTCTAAAGAACGTTATGATTGAACCCGAGTTGGGCACTACGGCCCAACACCGACGAGACAAGGAAGCTTTTGATGCTTGGTCTCGGAAGAATAAGATAGCGCGCATTACGTTATTAAGCAGTATGGCTGATGACATAATGCGCATCTTCCGAGAACATGACCTAGCCATGGACATATGGTCCAAGCTAGAGGAGAAGTTCGGTGACACATCGGTGTCCAAACTTCGCGCCTTAACTATAAGGTTCGATACATATAAGAAACATCCAGATCATTCCAAGGGGAAACATCTGCGACATATGGTGAATCTTATCTCGGAGTTAAAGGACGCAGGTCATGTGCTCACTGATGAGCAACAAATCCAAGCAGTCATACGTTCCCTACCAAATGGGTGGGATCAAATGAAGATGCATGTCACTCACAATGAGAACATCAAGACCTTCAGCGATGTTTCCAAGCACCTCGAATTAGAGGAAGAGCGGCTTGCGGCTGCCAAGCCAAGTGCAGAAGTGCACATGGTTGCTAGTTCCTCACATGGGGGAAAGAAACGGAAAGATCGTTCGAAGTTCACAAATGAACGTAAAAAAGCAACCTGAGTCTACCAAGAAACCCAAACATAAGGGTGGGCACAAGAAATGGCACAAGAAGAAAGACTTGAAGAGGATCAAGTGCTTCAAGTGCAACAAGCTCGGTCACTATGCTCGTTCGTGTACGAGTGGAAGCGACGAGGTAACTTGTAAATATACTAGTTACATATGTGTTTCTAGTTCAATATTTCTTGTGGAATCTAATCCTTTTTGGATAATTGATTCAGGTGCCACTGACCACATAGCAAGGGACAGACGGTCCTTCGTGGAGTATCACCGGATACCCCAAGGAACGAAGTGGATCTATGTAGGAAACAACACACGTGTTGAAGTGAAAGGCGTTGGGACTTGCAAGCTAGTCTTGGACAACGGCCGCACTCTCCTACTTCATGATGTCCTCTTTGCTCCAGATATTCGAAGGAATATAATTTCTGGGGTCGTATTAATGGGTCTTGGCTATAACTGGTTTTTTCATGATTGTAATGTGGACTTAAGTTGTAATAATACTCTTATTGGTACTGGGTTTGTATTTAAAGGATTTATTGTAATGAGTACAATGTATGATTCCTCATGTAATGAAAATTTCCTTATTGCAAATTCTAAGACTTATGAGTCTGATGTGATTTGTTGGCACGCAAGGCTTGGTCATATTGGACCAACGCGTATGGATAGACTTGCCAAACGTGGCCTTCTATCCAATGTTTCAAAGGTTGAAATGTCGACCTGCGAACATTGCCTTGTGGGGAAATCTTGTCGCAAGCCGTTTGGAACCGGCACAAGGGCCGAGGTTCCATTACAGCTTATCCATTCGGACATATGTGGTCCGATGAATGTCAAGACAAGACGCGGAAAGTCCTATTTCATCACTTTTATTGATGATTTCACCCGATTCGGACATATCTATTTGATATCCCACAAAAGTGAAGCTTTGGCTTGCTTTAAAAACTATATAAGTTTAGTGGAGAATCAATTAGAACGCAAGATTACGGTTTTGCGAACCGATAGGGGCGGTGAATATCAATCAATAAGTTTTAAGGAACTTTGTGATGAAAAAGGCATAGTACATCAGGTAACTATGCCTTATACTCCTCAACAAAACGGTGTTGCAGAAAGGAGAAATATGACTTTAATGGAAATGGTCCGTTCAATGATGGCGCAAGCTAACTTGCCAATCACCTTTTGGGGTGATGCATTATTGACGGCCGCTTTCATTTTAAACCACGTACCCTCGAAATCAGTTAGCTCCACTCCTTATGAGTTGTGGAACCAAAGGTCTCCTGACTTAAACATTTTAAAACCTTGGGGTTGTGCATCATACGCACATATTTCCTCCCATAAGTATGGCAAACTTGGGCCAAGGGGAAGGAAATGTATCTTTATACGATACGCAAAAAACTCCAAAGGTTATGTTTTTGTTAGTCAGGAAGACAATGGTGGGCTAATTGAGTTTGAATCGAGGGATGTCACTTTCTTGGAAAACGAGTTTCCAAGACAGGGCGAGATAAGTCAGGACTTATCTCTATTTGAGATTTATGATCAAGAAGGATTACCTCATTCGAGTGGGAGAATTCTTGGTGAAAACGAAAATGCGTTTCAACCTTCACCAATGGATTATACGAATGACGATTATCCTATTCCATACGGGAATAATGATCCAAGTGGGAGCAATTCTAACGACATTCCAAGTGGGAGTGATATTAGAATTGATCTAAACACAAGTCAACAAGGACTTGAAGAATCTCAAATACGACGTAGTAGTCGTACAAGGTTGGCTCCTCTAAGATTTGAGGATGAATTTCCGCAAACCTTTATGACTTTACTACAAGAAGATGACGAGCCTGCTACTTTCAAACAGGCCGTATCTTCCCCTGCTAAAGACAAATGGATGGAAGCGATGCAAGAGGAGTTAGAATCCATGAAAGTTAACCAAGTCTGGGACTTAGTTGACTTACCCAGAGGACGTAGAGCTATTGGGAACAAATGGGTTCTCAAGATCAAGCATAAGGCTGATGGCTCTATTGACAGATATAAAGCTTGCCTTGTCGCGAAAGGTTTTACGCAACAGGAAGGGATAGACTACGAAGAGACCTTCTCACCTGTTGTTCGTTTTACCTCAATTCGCCTGATTCTGGCAATGGTAGCTTGCTTAGACCTCGAATTACATCAAATGGATGTAAAGACTGCCTTTCTCAATGGAGAATTGGACGAGGAGATCTATATAGAACAACCAACAGAGTTTGTAAAAGAAGGAAACGAACATAAGGTTTGTAAACTTCTTAAATCCATATATGGTCTTAAACAATCCTCGAGGCAATGGTATATACGATTTCAAGAGGTTGTCTTATCAAATGGATTTTCCATGATTGATGAAGATAGCTGTGTATATATCAAGAGGAATAAGAACAAGTATGTTATTATGTCTCTATATGTAGATGACATTTTAATAGCCGGAAATGACAAGGGCTTTGTGATGGATATCAAGGCTTGGCTTTCATCAGTTTTTGAGATGAAAGACATGGGAGAAGCCGCATATATCCTTGGAGTTAAGATTTCAAGGAATCGTTCAAAGAAACTTATTTCTCTTTCACAGGAGACTTATATAAAGAAGGTTCTAGAACGTTTTAATATGCAGGACTGCAAGTCCATTGATACTCCTATAAGCAAGTGCGACAATTTATGTCTGAAATCATGTCCGAAGAACCAAAAAGAGAAGGAGATTATGGAAAAAGTTCCATATTCCAGTGCAGTTGGTAGTCTAATGTACGCTATGATGTGTACAAGACCAGACATCTGTTTTACCGTTGGAATGGTAAGTCGTTACCAATCCAACCCAGGGCAAGTACACTGGAAAGCGGTTAAGAGGATAATGCGGTATCTCAAAGGAACTGCAGACTTTGCTTTATGCTATCAAGGAGATGCCTTGAGGCTCGAAGGCTACACTGATGCTGATTGGGCGGGTGATCTCGATGAGCGACGATCGACCTCAGGATATGTTTTTCTACTCGGATCTGGTGCAATATCCTGGAGTAGCAAGAAACAATCCTGCATCGCACTTTCAACCATGGAAGCCGAGTTTGTAGCATTTAGCATGGCAGTCCAAGAGGCTGTTTGGCTTAGGAAGTTCTTAGACAGGCTAATTAATGCAAATGACTCAAGTGCTGTACCCATACACAGCGACAGTCAAGCATCTATAGCCTACGTCAAAGATCCGAAATTCCATTGTAAGACCAAACACATAGATATCCGCTACAAATTTGCAAAAGACTATGATAAGACCAAGAAGGTAGACATAAGGTACATATCTACGCATGAGATGATAGCGGATCCGCTTACGAAGGCTATCCCCAGAGATGTGTTTTACAAACACTTATCATCTCAAGGATTGCGTAAGAGCTGAGTTGTACCAATGTAAATTCCCATGTCTGTAAATGATCAAAAATTAATAAAAGAATAAGTTCTTTTTCAAACATTGCATATGAATTTCTTAAGAAATGTTTGTGTACATTTTTGAAATCTCAGCTGAATTCTAGTATGTCGGACAGATTGAGGTTGGCTCTCTCACATGAGCAACCGCCTTATTCTATCAGACGGATGGAATAGAGATGAGACCTGTTTGAAGTCAAAATCATCAGACGGATGATTTAAGAGTCATGACTTAAACAAAATGGTCACATGAAAGATCTGCATCATATGGATGCTTACAAAAGATCTAAGAGGATTTTTTGGAAATCCTATCTGTCTAAATGCGGGATGTGAGTCCAAAGGACTATTTGAGTAGAATAAGAGACTCAAAGTCAGACATTGTGGTGCCTGATCATCATCCTTACAACATCATTGAGACATACACTCCCTGGGAAAGGAGCGATGTTGTAATACGTGTTCATACCACGTATGCATTTCGACCACTGAGTTAGTAGCAATAGTGTTTGCTATTATGTGAGACTCAAAGGCCATATGGGCCTTAACTCTTACCCTCAAGGACTCCAATTGGTTCCTTTAGATTTGACGAGATGATCGCTATCTTAGCGTGTTACTTATGGGCTATGATAATTCGGCTCGGCGGGGCACGTTAGAAAAGCGAGTCTAGTCAAGATCAGAAGGTTCGTAAGAAGAGGAAGATTGATTTCATATTCACATTTGGACTTTAATGATTCAAAGCTGGCCAGCCAATTGTGATCCAGATGGGATTCAATTGTTGAATATAAAGTATAAGAAATGTGAAGAAATAATCTAGGGTAAAGCATGCGTTGAACTACTCAACTTTGCACCTTCGAGGTCGTTGTGTATCTCTAACAAGTGCACAACAACAGACTCTACGCGCATGACGGTCGCACGGTCTATTTCCCGGTATGATAGATGAAAGAACTAAGAGAAAGACGTTCTCTTACAATCCCCTCAAGTTTGAGTGGGAGATGTTGGATATGGAAGACGTTAGTACACCCTTGTATGGGATGTACGAGGGAATACGGACCTCGAACGTCGCGTACACAAAGTCGTGCGCAAAGGGAATATGTTCCCTTGCGGAGAGGATCTCTAGATTGATGGGAAAGTCGCATTATATGTGCATAAGTGCATGCGACATATGGCTAATAAAGGGGTAATATCTTAAGCTTATATTGTACCATGCATATGGTACAACTTAAGCTTATAATATGCCATGTACGATGGTACACCTTAGTTAAATTGTTCCAAAGGAACAATTACTCCTAAAATAACTACCTTGGGGGCTATAAATAAGACCCAAGGGTTAGCCATTTTCTTTACACTTTTGCATGGCATTCTTGCATGCATTTTCATTCTAGCGAAGCTCTGCCGAAATACTTCCTCTCTCTTTAGCCAAGTTCTTAATCTAAAGTAGAGATTTAGATTGTGGATTTAGTAGCCTTACTCCGTTCGTGAGAAGACTCGATCTGTCGTGGCGAATCCGAAGGCGAAGTTCGTAGACTACCGTGCCGCATACGCAAGCGTAAGTCTAAACTTCATTTTATCGATCCTAACTCTGTTTTGACAGGATCCTACAGAGGCTTCTATCAGATAAGCTGAGAAGAGTATGTTATCTCCTCAGATGCCTTCTATAAGAGAAGGAACGGCTCGATAGTCCAAGGGACTACCCATTATCACTGATGGAGCTACTCAGCTGGCTCGTCTCCAGCGGAAGAAGAAGGAGAAGCCCCTCATCGAATTTGAGGTGGTCGATGTTGAGGGAAATAAGAAACTGCATCGACTCTTCCTTAGTGACTCGGAGTCATCTGGGTGGACTGAAGCCGTGGAGTGGCTTAAGCCCTCGGATGCGAGTCAATTGCTTGGCAAGACCCTCATTTTGGAGCAGGAGCAGGGAACTCCTCTAGAGGGGGATTCAGGCGAGACCCGGGCCCATCCAGAGCTTTTTCTGCACGAGGATTCCTAGCCTTGGGAAGGCTTGTTCCCTCCGGTATCTCTATATGAAGACATTCTCGATGAATTCAGACCAATTTGCTAGAGAGTCGATCTCCTCAGGCTCCATTTGATTGTCTCGCGGAGGAAATTGTTCAAATGGAGTTTTCAATGAAGAGAGATGATTTTGCCCTTCTGGAGTGCGGGACCGCCTCTCGGATTGCCAAAACACGACCCTACCACGGGATAGGGCCGTTGTGGAGAGGGTTGATTATGAGAGGCTCACGTCGAAAGCTGTCCACGCGAATGTCCAGGTAAACACTGCCCTAGCCTCTTTTATAGATGATGCAGGTGTGAATATGACCATCATGCCTTATATACAGGCTCTCGTGGCTACTGTTGCACTACGTCGACACGCGACGGTTGTGGCTAACCATGAAGTCACCTTGGCGGCTATTAAGTTGGCCGTAGAGAAATCTCAGGCTGAGCTAGATAGAGTGGGGCTTTTGTGCAAGGTGAGACTAAACCACCTTCAACAGCTCAAGCATGAGTTGCACGAGTCTTGTAAGAGAGAATCTGAACAAGCTGCCTCGAGAGAGCAAGCAGAGAAAGCTCTGTTGGAGAAGGGAGCCAATATCGAGGCCATAGCAGAGAGGGCAGTCTAGGAATTCAAGGATTTGTTGCCCGATTTTGATGAGCTGTACATGCAAGGCTATGAACGATGTCGATCGAAAGTGAAGGACCGATTCCCCGGCATCGCTGCTTAGATCGACCAGATCTCCGTACTGTTCCCAGATATCGACAGCGATGATCTAAGCTAGGGTACGGGGGAGGCCACTCCTATCGACAAAGTCGTCATTACGATAGGTGACGACGCATGCGCTGGTGCTTCGGGAGATCAAGAGCATGTGGCTGCATTTGAGGGAGACCAAGGGCCGAGCGACTCGTTACAGAATCTTGATGCTTCTCTTACCTTGCCATAATTTTCAAATGTATAAGGGGTAATTGAGATGTAGACAAAAACAATTTTGTAGTAAAAGCGCTAGAAAAATTGGCTTGTATCTCTTTGTTTGTCGTTGTATCTTTTTGTTTGTCGTCACTCATACCGGGTGGCCGTAATGCCTGATGAACCCTTGCAACGGGTTAAAACCTTACTCAAGGTGGTCAGGGTTAAGTTATTGAACCATGTTAGAAATAGGCCACTTTGTTCAATGGTGAGGGAGTGGTTCACTCGACTCACGGTTGGCAACGCAAGAGGGTCGTTCAATGGCGAAGATGTGGCCCATTCGACTTACGGCTAACGACGCAAGAGGATCGTTCAGTGGCGAAGGGGTGGCCCCTTTCGACTTAGGGATGACGACACGAGAGTGTCATTCAGTGGCGAAGGGGTCGCCCATTCGACTTACGGCTGACGACGCGGAGGGTCGTTCAGTGGCGAAGGGGTCGCCCCTTCGACTTACGGCTGACAACGCGAGAGGATCGTTCATTGGCAAAGGGGTGGCCCCTTCGACTTACGACTGACGACCCGAGAGGGTCATTCCGTGGCGAAGGGGTGTCCCTTCGAATTACGGCTGACGACGCGAGAGGGTCGTTCCGTGGCGAGGGGATGGCCCTTTCGACTTATGGCTGACCACACGAGAGGGTCGTTCAGTGGGAAAGGGGTGGCCCCTTCGACTTACGGCTGATGACCCGAGAGGGTCGTTCAGTGGCAAATGGGTGGCCCTTCGACTTACGGCTGACGACGTGAGAGGGTCGTTTAGTGGCGAAGGAGTGGCCCCTTCGACTTACGGCTGACGACCCGAAAGGGTTGTTCAGTGGAGAAGGGGTGGCACCTTCAGCTTACAACTGACGACATGAAAGTGTCGTTCGGTGGCGAAGGGGTGGCCCCTTCGACTTACGGCTGACGACGTGAGAGGGTCATTCGATGGCGAATGGGTGGCCCCTTTGACTTACAGCTGATGACCCGAGAGGGTTGTTCGGTGGCGAAGGGGTGGCCCCTTCGACTTACGGCTGACGACACGAGAAGGTCGTTCGGTGGAAAAGAGGTGGCCCCTCTGATTTATGGCTGATGATGTGAGAGGGTCGTTTAGTGGCAAAGGGATGGCCCTTTGACATATGGCTGATGACTCGAGAGGGTCGTTCAGAGGAGAAGGGGTGGCCCCTTCGACTTACGGCTGACGACGCGAGAGGGTCGTTCAGTGGAGAAGGGGTGGCCCCTTCGACTTACGGCTGACGACTCGAGAGGGTCGTTCATTGGCGAAGGGGTGGCCCTTTCGACTTACGGCTGATGATGCGAGAGGGTCATTCAGTGTCGAAGGAGTGGCCCATCGACTTACGGCTGACGACCCGAGAGGGTCGTTTAGTGGAGAAGGGGTGGTCCTTTGACTTATGGCTGATGACTTGGTAGGGTGTACATGGTATCATCGATATGAATTCGGCTCATCTCGATTACCCCAAGGATTGGATCCTTTTAGTGGGAAGTGTGATGAGATAGTTATCATAGAATTCATAAATGCTCTATCGAAGAAAGTTGTTCAGAAAAGAATGTTGAATTTATTCGATGAAAAAATGTTTTATTGAGGAAAGTGAAAAGCATACATGTATTTCTGAATTCCATTGGGGGTTGCTTTCGTATCGCACTTTTACTTAACCTCGAACTTAGAAGCTCGTTAGTCGACCACCTTAGTGACAGGCGACCATGTCATCTTGTCTTTTTGCTTCGAGGGCCCTTCCTTACTAGGTTGATCACTGCTTCGGTTCATGGGATGACCGCATTTGACCAGTACGTCGATCTCCTTCTTGAGTGTCCAGCAGTCGTTGGTATCATGCCCATAGTCGTTATGGTATTTGCTGAACTTTAGGTCATTCCTCTTCTCATATTTGCCTTTCTTGGCGGATTCATGGGCCAGTTCTTCTCGGGAGGCATAAGCTAGGACCTCCGTCTTGGGTGTGTTTGACTTCGCATAAGTTGGGCGCTTCTTGCTCTGAGGGCTCCTCTCTCTCGGTCTTTTTTCTCGAGATTCCTGGCGAGGTGTTCCCTAGGTTGGATTTTCATGTCTGGTGTCTCCACGTCGGGCATGGGTGCCTTTCCTAGTGGCTTCAGTCGGTTCCTCCGCTTCTTTAGAGACAGTGAACCGATCTCTTATATTGAACAGCTCTGTGAGGCTGTTAGGTGGGAACTGGTGGAGCGCCATCTACAAGTGTTTGTCCTGCACCGCTTGAGTGAAAGCCACGATGACAGTCACATCCAGCATGTCCTCCACTTAGCGCCTTTCATCGTTGAATTGCTGGACGAATGCTCGGATTGATTCCTTATCCTTCTACCAGAATGTAAAGAGGTGGGAGGACATTCTCTTGGGACGTCGACCTGCGACGAACTGCTTGCAGAATAAATCGGCCAATTTGTCAAATGACCCGATACAGCCGTTGGGTAGTCCGTCGTATCAGCCCTCTACCCTCTTGAATAGGGTAGTGTGGAAGGCTCGGTAGAGGTATGGCTCATCGGCCCCATGAAATAGCATCACGTTTAAGTACTTGCGGATGTGCGACCATGGGTCGCCTCTGCCATCATATGCCGACAAGCCAGGGACTTTGAACTTCGGAAGAAAAGGAGCAGACGTGATGTTCTCCTTCAATGGGGTCTGTCGAAGTGCGGACTGGATAAGCAGGGATCGCCCATCCCCTCCTTGCACACATGTAGCTCCTGTTGGAAACTCATAACTCCTCATATGGTTTTGATGACACAAACATATCATTTTATATGTACTAACTCTATCTATACAGATGTTATAGCACTATCATCTGAGACCGTCATCAAGAACACAAGTTGTAAGAAGAATTCACTACAAGACGACGCATATCGAAGAAATTTTGTATCTTGTAATAAGTGATGTAATCTTTATTTTTTTCTTGCATATACTTAGAATGTAAAAGCTTTGATGAAGATCTATCTTAGTCGTTTAGGGTCCATCTTCAAAAAATCAAGTCAAAAGTCCAATTAGTCGACCAATCCTTAGTGCTAGTCGACTAATTTAAAAAATAAAAAATTCAGAAAATTCTGAAACTTTGTCAAACCCATCCTAGAGTCTCCAAGATCAGTTTCCCACCATTTTCTAGAGTTTCAAATTTTTAGTCGACTAATACTTCCTATTAGTCTACTAATCTTTTTTAATTCAAATTTTTAATGATTTATCATTTAAAATATTATATTATATTAAGTGGAAGTTAAAACTGCCACTAACGGCTAGTTCTAGCTGTTAATAGCCGTTTATAACGGTTTATAGCCATTTTAAATAGTTTTCTACCATTTTAGGAAGTTATACCCTTTGAAAAGATACTTTATCTTCCATTCTATCCAGTTAGCTTTAATTAGTCGACCAATCCATAAAATTAGTCGACTAATTTTGACAAAAACAGCTCAGATTTTTTTGAAAATTTAGGCAATTGTACAATGGTCATAAACTATCTCTTTGGGTTATAAATAGACCCCTGCCTAAAGATTACGAAAATTCTCTCACTTTCTCTTTTCTTAAGTTTTCTTTCTCTCTCTAGAAAGAGTGAGATTTTCAGATTTCCATAGGGAAAACTCTGCAGAAATTCAATCCGTATAGGAAGTCCAATTTCCAAGAGTGTTCTACCACAATTCACATCTTGAACCTTGAAGATTCTATCACCAACCTTGCGCAATAATTCCATCAATTATCAAGGTTATATGTGATATTGTTTCATACTCTTTCTTTTACTTTATTTGGTGAATCTCTTGTGAAGAGATTGTACAAGTTTGCAACACGAGGAGTGTTGGCATCTTTGTATGTTGATTACTTGCGGGGAGCAAGTGTTTTAGTGAATTCAAATCTCTACGGGGTAGAGGACTGGACGTTGGATCACAAGGATCCGAACCAAGATAAAAATCTCTGTGTTTGCGTTTGCATTATTCTGGATTGTGATCTTTTATTCCGTACTTTCATTGCAATTTTTTATTAACTTTTAATTTTGCAATATCATCGTAATTTACACTATTCATCCCCCCTCTAGTGTATTTGGTGTGCTAGGAGATCCAACATTTCGTATCATAGATTCATGGTTAAGATGGCCTACACCTATCTGACAAATACAACAATATCTTCATCACAATTTCCAGAAGGGCATTATACTACAAGGCCTCCACTATTCAATGGTTCCAACTATTCCTATTGGAAAACAAGGATGACAATCTACCTACAAAGCATCGACTACGAACTTTGGAACATGTTGGAAACTCAGTACGAGAAGCCTACAACTCCATATGCCCAATGGACCATAAATGACAAATCTGCTGCAACCCGCAACTCTAAAGCAATGAATGCACTATTCTGCGCTATGGACAAGAATGAGTTCAACCGTGTCTCCTAGGCCAAAACCGCATATGACATATGGCATACACTCTAGGTAACTCATGAAGGAACTAATAAAGTTAAGGAAACTAAAATCTCTGTTCTTGTTCACAAGTTTGAGTTATTCAGAATGAAGGAGAATGAACCAATTGGAGAAATGATCACTCGTTTCACGGACATTGTCAACTCCTTAATTGCCCTTGGCAAAACCTACTCTCAAACGGAACAAGTATGGAAGATTCTTCGCGCCTTGACATCAGAATGGGAGAAGAAGACTACAACCATAGAAGAAGTCAATGACCTTTCAACTCTCACCGTTGAAAGCTTGGTTGGCAACCTGATGGTCTACGAAGTACAACTCCAAGATCGTAAAGAACAACCAGATACAAAGAAGAAAACTATTGCCTTCGCCGCTTCACCAGACACCGATGACTCAGACATGGACGATGAAGACATGGCACTAATAACTAGAAATTTCAAGAATTTCTACGAAGAGGTAAGTTTAAAAGTTTTAAGCCTAAAACTACTGATGATTCTTTATGTTTTCAATGCAACAGACCAGGAAATATGAAAAAAGATTGTCCACTTCTTAAGCCTAAAGAAAGGACATTCAACAAATTCAGAAAGGATAAGAAGTTCGAAAAGAGAAAGAAGGCACTAGCAGCAACATGGGACTCTTCATCTTCAGATGATGAAGAAGAAGTCAACGATCAATCAAATGAAGAAAATGCACATATGTGCTTTATGGCACAAGATGATAATGATGTAAGTGTTTTAAATAATGAAGAATTACTGGAAGCCTTTAATGATTTATACATGAGATTCAAGAAATTGAATTCTCGACATAAGGCATTAGTTCTTTCTCATCAAGAACTAACCTCTTCATCTTCTTCATTAGATATTATTAAAATTGAGAAAGATTCATTATCTTCTCAAAATACTAAGTTAATACATGAAAATGAAATTATCAAATCTGAGAATCATAATATGGTTACCCGCATTTATATTTTAGATAAAGATATTTCTTCTTTAAAATTGAAATATGATAACATGTAGTCTAATATTAGCAAATTCAATAAAGGAAAGAATAATCTAGATGATTTACTTAGATTACAACATCCGACTAATTATAGACAAGGTTTGGGATATAAAAATACTCCCAAATCCAATATTTTTGGTAATGTCAGATTAGAAAAGAAAAAACAAGTATTTATTAATAAAATTGATTCATCAATTAATATGAAAAAGGATAGTATTCATATTCCAAAGAAAACAAATTTTCTTACATCTTATAGGAAAACAATTATGCATAATATTTGGGTTCCCAAAGAAGTTTGTTTATATGATAAGGATTTATGTATATCTAATTTTATGCAAAGTGTTATTCTTTCTTCTAAATATTTGAAGAAACCAAATTCTACTTGGGTTTGGTTTCCTAAGGACTAATCCTTAGGACCCATATAAAAAGGGTACCAATATATATTGTATATCTTTCAGGTACCCATAAAAGAAAGATGGATACTAGATAGTGGATGTTCTAAACACATGACCGGGAACATCAAACTTCTATCAACCGTACAATTCGAAGATGGTGGCACTGTTACTTTTGGTGATAACAACAAAGGTAAAGTAATTGGCATCGGAACAGTTGGTGTTCCAACTAAGCCAATTATCGAAAACGTGCTCCTCGTCGACGATTTGAAACATAATCTCTAATCCATTTCTCAATTATGCGATAAAGATTTTAAACTAGTTTTCGAAAAGAATGCATGCATTATATATGATTTAGATATGTCTAATATTTTATTCCAAGGTAATAGTAAGAATAACATAAATATACTATGCATGAAAATATCATCAAATAATCATTGTTTACTAGCATCAACAGATAATACATTATTATGGCATAAACATTTTTGACATACTAACTTTAAGCATTTAGCACGTATTTCAAAACACAAGTTAGTTTCTGGTATGCATAATATATCTTTTACTAATTCACAATTTTGTGATGCATGTCAACAAAGTAAGATGCATAAATCCTCCTTCAAATAAAAGATGCTATTTCTACAATGAGACCTCTTGAACTTTTACATTTGGATTTATTTGGTCCTTCTAGAGTAGCCTCTTTGAATGGTAATAAGTATGCATTCGTAACTGTTGATGATTTTTCTAGATATACATGGGTATTATTTTTAAAACATAAAAATGATGCATTTGAAGAATTTACAATATTTTGTAAAAGAATACAAAATTTAAAATCTTCATCCATTATTACAAGTCGTAGTGATCATGGAGGAGAGTTTGAAAATGAATTATTTAAAAATTTTGTAATAAAAATGGTAAAACACATAACTTCTCTTTTTCTCGAGCCGCACCATAAAATGGTGTAGTTGAAAGGAAAAATAGAAGATTACAAGAATGTGCTAGAACCATGTTATGTGATAAATCTACCAAAGTATTTTTGCCCAGAAGTTGTCACTACTGCATGTTATGTTTTAAATAGAATTTTGGTTAGACCACAATTGAATAAAACTTGTTTTGAATTATTTTATGATCGTATTCCTCGTATTTCTTATTTTAAGGGTTTTGGTTGTAAATGCTTTATTCTTAATACTAAGTATTCATTGAATAAGTTTGATTCTAAATCCGATGAAGGTATTTTTGTAGGATATTATACATGTAGTAAAGCATATAGGATTTATAACAGAAGAACCTTATGCATTGAAGAATCTCTTCATGTTAGTTTTGATGAGAACTTTTCTCCTCTTATTCATTTAGATGAAGATGACTCTATTCTTATCATGAGTTCTTTAGAAAACACTAAGTTAAATGATGATGATACTAATAATCCTATTCCTGAGATTATACCTGAAAATACAAGTCTTCCTAAAGCATTTGTTGAAGTTCCTAATCATCCACATGATCTAGTTATTGGAAATATTTCTGATAGAGTAAGAACTAGATCACAAAATGAACAAATGACAATTGTGCATTTATTTCATCCATTGAACCAAAGAATGTTGTTGAAGCATGTAAAGAGAGTTCATGGATTATAGCAATGCAGGAAGAACTTAATCAATTCAAAAGGAATGATGTATGGGAATTAGTATCTAGACCTTCAGATCATCCTATTATTGGTATTAAGTGGGTATTTAAGAATAAATTGGATGAATCTGGTCTAGTGGTTAGAAATAAGGCTAGATTAATTGCACAAAGTTATAATCAGGAAGAAGGCATAGATTATGATAAAACTTATGCACCTGTTGCTAGATTAGAATCAATTAGAATGCTTCTAGCATATGCATGTTACAAGGATTTTAAATTATATCAAATGGATGTTAAAAACGCATTTTTAAATGGTATTATAAAGGAAGAAGTCAAGGTAGAACAACCGCCTGGATTTCAACATGAAAGTTTAGAAAAGCATGTTTTCAAGTTAAAGAAGGCATTATATGGATCAAAACAAGCACCTCGTGCGTGGTATGAAAGATTGAAGAACTTTCTGTTAACATCTGGTTATTCTATTGGAAAGATAGATTTTACTTTATTTACCAAACATATAGATTCTGATGGTATCATTATACAAATACATGTTGATGACGTATTTTTAATGATTCCATTTGTCAAGAATTTTCTAAGGAAATGCAGATGAATTCGAGATGAGTCACATGGGTGAATTAACCTACTTCCTTGGACTTCAAATCAAACAAATGAAGGAAGATATTTTAATACATCAAAGTAAGTATACAAAGGAACTCATCAAAAGGTTTGGATTAGAGAATTCTGTAGAAAATCGTACTCTATTGGGTACTTCATCAAATCTTGACAAGGATCCAAATGGTAAGAGTGTTGATCAAACATTATATCGAGGTATGATTGGATCATTACTTTAACTTACCGCAAGTAAACCAGATATTATGTTTTCTGTCTGTATATGTGCTAGATATCAATCTGATCCTAAATTATCACATTTGACTGCTGTCAAAAGGATAATTAGGTATATAAAACATACATCTGATTTTGGTTTATATTATCCAAAATCAAGTTTTTTGATTTAGTTTCATATAGTGACGCATATTTTGCAGGTTGCAAATCTGATCGTAAGAGTACAAGTGGTACTTGTCATTTTTAGGATATGCATTAGTACAATGGTTTAGTAAGAAACAAAACTCTGTTTCTTTATCTACAACAGAAGCGGAATATATTGCCGCTGGTTTAGCATGTGCACAGATTTTATGGATGAAACAAACAATTTTAGATTATGGCATTAAACGTGACCCATGTCCTTTCATGTGTGACAACACCAGTGCTATAAATCTATCCAAAAATCCTGTACATCATGCACGCACTAAGCACATAGATATATGACATCACTTCTTGGATGACCATGTCCAAAAGGTGATATTATTCTTAAGTATATAAATACTAATAATCAAATAGCTGATATCCTTACTAAGCCCCTTAAGGAAGAGACTTTTCTTAAATTAAGAAGAGAACTCGGTATTATTAGTGAATCGGCATTTTAACCATATAGAATAGTTATATATGAAATTATTATCATTTTATGATTTTTTTTGGATTTTTCAGAATTTATTCATATTTAAATTAGCCAACTAATCAATGGTATTAGTCTACTAATACTCCAAAATTAATTATATATATACGACTTGTTTAAATATTAAATATTTTATTTCGGTCAAAACCGAATATCATCATGGGAAGCCTTCCAAATTCAATTTTTTTGAATTTTCCTCTCACAAGTACTTTCAAAGTACTAAGTACAAAAAGTACATGGCCTTTTCCTACACCTTCACTTACACAAAGTACAAGACTACTTTTTAGTCAACCCTCTTTACTTTTTGGTCATTCCCTATGTAATAGTGCATCACTCTTTTTGACCGAAAACATTTTTTATTATTAAAATTTTGAATTTTTCCGACACTTTCCCAAACAGTTCGGTTTTCTTTATTAATTAGTCGACTAATAGGTCGCCTTAGTCGACTAATCACTCGTTTTCTGTGCAAATTTTAATTCGTTTCTTGATCTTTTTTGATCAGTTTTTCTTTCCCAGTAGTTAGGAGATGTTTCAGTAACTTCTTAGGAGTTATCAAATCGTTTTTAAAGATTCAAATTCAAATTTCCCTCTTCAGCTTTCTCTATAAATACACACAAACTCCTTCCTCCTCATATGAGAAAACCATTATATTATCTCAATACTCTCTCAAGTCTTTCGATTTTCAAAGTAAGGTTCATAAGTATTCTGTAGGAAAGCTTCATCCTTCACTCATGGCTTCATCCTCCAATCCTCTCCATCAACGATACCCAAATCCGACCGCCACCGTAGAGAAAGCAACTTTCTTTCCCGAAAGAGCCATTAATTTCTCTGAGCCGGTAATCCAAAATCTCAACATCCATCACCTTCTTGATGTCGTTTCTCTCTTTCACTTATGGTGTACCGTTCTCCCATACTATCTCGTTCTTGTCAAACAATTCTTCACCAATATGAGGGTGGTAGAGAATGGGGGTATTATTTATCTTGATACCAAAGTGAAAGGCATCAACATCCACCTTGACTATGACTCCCTTGCCGAAAGCCTTTGTTTGCCTCGTGTCTGACCGGCCCCCGCCGGGCGGGGCTCTTGCGCGCCGGATGTTGTGCAATGGTGCGCACGGGGGCGTGTGAATTTAAATATTTGTAACCGCAAGCGCACAGTGTTGTAGTGTGGCTTGGGGGTCGAACTCAGGGAGGCGAGGATGTGCTTGTGTCAAAGAGGATCAAAATCACCCTATGGGCGAGCTAGCCCAGATCGAATGATGGGTTGTCACGGTAAGGGAATGCAAGGTATAGACAATAAGAAGGAAAAACCCGGGACTTTGGTTTCGACCCCAACGAGCGAATCTCGCCGATACGACCTACGGGTAGGATGGAGATCGGAATTAGGGTCTAATGGTGAGACGTTGCCTCTAAAAGTGGTACCGGCATCCCATGGGCCCGATATTCCGGTCGGTGCCCAGGATGATACGCCGGACTTCCCGGATTCGATCAGTGGGCACTCCCGTGTCCATTAACACTGATTGACTCCGGGAGCACTAAGCTCGCCACGATAACTCTCAACGTCTCATCCTGCCGCTCCCACACGCTAGGATTCGGCGTCTACGCTAAGGGCGTGAGCTATGGCTAGGGAGTCAACCGCCAAGTTTATTCCCCCTTGGCCCAACGGTCAAAGGCGGTATTTTTCCCGCCGATGACAATAAAACACCCCGCGTAACCATTAGATTCATAATCCCTATCGATTTCCTAACCCTATGGACGCATCGGGAAGAGCCCCCGAAGGAGTTTCCTCCAAAATCCCAGATTTGGGAACTACTCACACATATTTAGTAAAAAGCGATCTAAACGAAAATGAACCGTAAAAATGATGATCAGACAATAGAAATGCAATGGTAGTAAAGCAATTAAGATAATACTAAAGTTTTACAAAGATCCGAAAACTTACAAAAACTGGAAAATTACAGCCGTCACAAAATGAAGAAAACAGCAAAAAATAACCCACTCCCGAATCTGGGAAACCTAGGGTTCTATTTATAGAAAACGACATCACCCGATTGGTTGACAAGTCAACCGGTCAGGTGAGCCGCTTCACAAAACTACAGCGCAATGCGGGGTTTCACCCGGTCAGGATGAACCGGTCGGTTGGATCTTGGATGCGGTCGGTTGGATCTTGGTGTCGACCGGTTGGATCTTGGTACCGACCGGGTGAGGAGACCGGTTGGATCTTCATGTCTTGGCTGTTGAAATTCGGCTACAGGTGAACCGATCGGGTGAAGCTCACCCGATCGGTTGGCAATCAGCTTCGAATTTCTAGAGACTTTGAGCTTTTGACCCGGTCACTGAACTGACCGGGTGACTTCTCGTGAGATCCAAGCTGCGCCCGGGTGGTGCACGTGTGCATCACCCGATCGGTTGGAGATGACCAACCGACCGGGTGAGGGGCTGAAAGATGCAATCTTCGTCGTTTGACCCCCTGGATAACGCGTGACTCCTCCTGTAGCTCCGGGGACACATGATATCATCGTTTTATGCCCCAAATGCCAGTAAACTCCTGCAAAACACAGAAAACACGGAAAATTGAAAGAAAACAAGAAAACACAAGAAAACACGAGAAAACGAATAAAAGACGGCGGTAAAATACGGAAAAACACGGAAGAAAACGTGCGTAAATATATGAAAAATAAACGCACGTCAAAATCCCCCAAGCTGAACTCTTCCTCGTCCTCGAGGAAGACGAGTGAGAGTAGGAGCTCGGAGGGGAAAAATAGAGAGAAAGAGAGAAAAAGAAAACTCTATATCCTAGATCGCCCGTCAGGGCCAACAAAATCAAAAACGACACACCAAGCAAGCAAACGCCAAATCACATCACTAAACCTAGGAATACGAGTCCAGACAAGTGCCGTGGGCCCACGCTGTGAAGCGCGAGTGAGTGTGGTCGTGCACTAGCAGTCCGTGTCACTATCTACGATGTGCGATAAAGCTCGATATACACAAATCCAAGAAATGACCCAAATATCAATTCGATTCGAATAAAGCGGCGAATATATAGTTCAAGCATGCATGAGAATAGAGAGAATCGAAACATATCATGCGTCAAGTACTCCACAAATAGGGTTAAGGAAATCACACCACTATAGCCTAGATATTAGCTAAAAAGTTCCTAAGCCAAGTGTTTTAGAAACCGATGGGGGTTGAGATGATGTGGAGAAGAACACTCGGTGCAAATTCTCGCCTTCCCTTTATTCTTGGCAAGTAGTAAAATATTCACACGGGAATTTTTTTGGGTTTTGGGTATTTGTATTTTTTTTGGCTTTTTGGGTATACAATTTTTTTTTCTCTTTTCTTTTCATTTCTCTTCTTTTTTAGGTTTTTCTTTTCTTTTCTCCTTTTTTTGGATTTTTGGGGTTTTTTGGCTATACACATGTGTACTCTCCCAAGTGGGAGAACGGTACACGGCGAGGGGATTTGCACCAAGTAAAACAAAAAAGAAGTCGGAATCTAAACACTTGGGCAAAGGAAACTATTCTCGCTAAATAAAGCATGGGCTAAATGGGTTATCCTAGTCCTTAATTGTGGAATCCCGACACATGCGAAATGAAGCGTACGATATATATGGCATGCAGAAGAAGCAAACAGTAGAAATAAGTACCGCATATTCATATCGAAACATGATAATCTAGGGGTCATTCCTGGACAGGTATATAAAGTAAATCACAAAGTAGAAGCACACCACACGGCTAGGCACGACACACGACTCACAAAAAGCTAAGTGGGCCCACGATGCGTGAAATGCAAGAGGACTCGATATCCTAGAGTTAGTGAGTGTGATTATCGATGCTATGCTAGGTGCGTGTGATTTTATGGCAATTCATCATAAGGTTCATCTCTAGGAGAAAGAGATAAAAAAGAAGAAAAGAAAAATTAAAAACACGATGAAAACAACACAAAAACGAGAAAGAAAGACTCAAATGACGCACAAAGTGCGACTCCCCCAAGCTGAAGCTTGCATTGCCCTCAATGCAATAAGAGTGAGTACGGGAGGGCAATGAAAATGGGGGGGAATACGCACCGACACAAAAAGAAATGAAAAACATGGAAAACACAGATACGAAACTGAAAATAAAGAAAAATCACGATCAAACCACACGACACGAAAATAGAAAAAGAAAGAAGGAAAATGAACAAACTACACGACACGACACGACACGATCAAACCACATGACACGACACGACAAAAAGTAAAACAAGCATACACAAACAAAGAGAAAACAAAACACGACAACACAGCAAAATAGACTTCCCCCAAGCTAGACGTGACAGTGCTAGCAATGAGATATGATCGTGAAAGTGCAGGGATATGCAAGGGGGATGTCAAAAAAAACAAAGTGAAATCAAAAATCAGGAGAAGGCGAATCCTGTTGGATATGGAAGACGTTAGTACACCCTTGTAGGGGATGTACGAGGGAATACGGACCTCGAACGTCGCGTACACGAAGTCGTGCGCAAAGGGAATATGTTCCCTTGCGGAGAGGATCTCTAGATTGATGGGAAAGTCGCATTATATGTGCATAAATGCATGCGACATATGGCTAATAAAGGGGTAATATCTTAAGCTTATGTTGTACCATGCATATGGTACAACTTAAGCTTATAATATGCCATGTACGATGGTACACCTTAGTTAAATTTTTCCAAAGGAACAATTGCTCCTAAAATAACTACCTTGGGGGCTATAAATAAGACCCAAGGGTTAGCCATTTCCTTACACTTTTGCATGGCATTCTTGCATGCATTTTCATTCTAGCGAAGCTCTGCCGAAATACTTCCTCTCCCTTTATCCAAGTTCTTAATCTAAAAGTAGAGATTTAGATTGTGGATTTAGTAGCCTTACTCCGTTCGTGAGAAGACTCGATCCGTCGTGGCGAATCCGAAGGCGAAGTTCGTAGACTACCGTGCCGCATACGCAAGCGTAAGCCTAAACTTTATTTTATCGATCCTAACTCTGTTTTGGCAGGATCCTTCATTGGTATCGGAGCCATACGGGTTCGCCCCGGTCAAACCGCCGCCCAGTTGAAACTATGAACGAGTCGTTGTCTTTTTCACGAATGGGTATCCTACCATTACGGATATGGTAGGAACGCTTCGTGACGGAGAGAACGCAGCGGTTGTTCTTTTCACGTTAGGGTCTCCTATCATTACGGATATGGTAGGAACTCTCCGTGACGGGAAGAACCGACCGTTCACGTAGTATGTTATTTTTCATTTTTGGCACACGGCCATTAGAAAATAACCACTTTCTCGACGAACGGGTGCTTCATCGACGAACGGGTGCTTCATCGAGGAAGAAGGTGGTGGTTATTCCCATCGGGGAAGATGAATTTTAGTGCATGTGCACCATGGCCAAATGGGCTATGAAGGCCATGCACCCCCCTCCCCATGCGGAGGGGGTTGGCTACGGCCAATAACCACCGCGGCAGCCCCCACCGGCGGGGGTGTGCGGCCACCCCCACACAAGGGGAGGCCGGCCATGGCCGGCCAAGGCAAAAATGGCCTTGGCCATGACCGGCCATGGCCAGGCCGGCAGTGGCCGGCCCTGGCAGTGGCCAGGGCCGGCGCCCTGGCCACTGCCAAGGCCTGGCCGGCCCTGACAGAGGACAGGGCCAGCCGGCCGGCCCTGGCAGAGGCCAGGGCATGGCCGGCCCTGGCCGGCCTCGGCCAGGGCAGAGGCCCTGGCCGGCCTCGGCCAGGGCAGAGGCCCTGGCCGGCCTCGGCCAGGGCAGAGGCCCTGGCCGGCCTCGGCCAGGGCAGAGGCCCTGGCCGGCCTCGGCCAGGGCAGAGGCCCTGGCCGGCCCTTGGCCAAGCCTCGGCCAGGGCAGAGGCCCTGGCCGGGAGAAGTTGCAGACCAAATAATTGGTCGACCAATTTGGTTGTTTTGGTCGACCAATCCGACAGAAGGTCTTGGTCGATCGCAAACTTGCCGACTGACCCATACGGGGTGACAAAAGGCCTTGGTCAAACTCGAATGTGCCGATTAGCCGATACGGGGCTAACCACAGTGCCGACTAGCCCATACGGGGCTAACATTTTAATGAAGTTTTTCCTTGGGCTCTACTCCTTGAAGATTAGCCATAGTGCTCTACTTCATGCGAGATTAGCCATGTCATTGTGCTCTACTCTACGGAGATTAGCCAATGTACTTATGACGTTGTGCTCTACTCTACGGAGATTAGCCAATGTATTTTAAATTTTTTTTGAAAAAGATGTTTTCAAATAGGTTATGTCCCGTCCTTAATCGGGATAGCGCAATTTAGAATTCCAAGTCCTACCACGATCCGGCCATGGTTATCTAACCCATGGGTGTGTAGAATAGGTCTCGTGGCTTGGCAATTGTTACGCTAAAATTCTTTGCGCAAACTCTCACCTATTCCATTTTGAAAGATATGTTTTTCAAAAGTAATTTTCCGCTGCGAAGTACTATAAGAGTACGATTGTTTGATAAGTGATGGGGGAATATTGAAGGTTGTTCTAGATGGTGATTGGAATCATAGAGACCTTTTCGATTCTAGAACAACATCTTCAATATTTTTCGAAAGTAACTTATCAAATATAATATAATTCCAAGTGGGATTTGAATTTTTAGAACTATCCAAATGGGATATTCTATTATCATTTCAAGTGGGAGTTATATTTTAAGAATTTTTATGCAATGTTTTGATCAAACATTCGGTTTTGTGTCTTTTGCAGCATTTTAAAAGTAAAATGTCTTCCGCTTCAAAGAATATCGTCGCTGAGTTAAACAGAGGTGAAAAACTCAACTGCAATAATTACAAACTTTGGTCCATCAAGATACAATACGTTCTAGAGGAGCAAGAAGTGCTCGAAACTCTAAAGAACGTTATGATTGAACCCGAGTTGGGCACTACGGCCCAACACCGACGAGACAAGGAAGCTTTTGATGCTTGGTCTCGGAAGAACAAGATAGCGCGCATTACGTTATTAAGCAGTATGGCTGATGACATAATGCGCATCTTCCGAGAACATGACCTAGCTATGGACATATGGTCCAAGCTAGAGGAGAAGTTCGGTGGCTCATCGGTGTCCAAACTTCGCTCCTTAACTATAAGGTTCGATTCATATAAGAAACGTCCAGATCATTCCATGGGGAAACATCTGCGACATATGGCGAACCTTATCTCGGAGTTAAAGGATGCAGGTCATGTGCTCACAGATGAGCAACAAATCCAAGCAGTCATACGTTCCCTACCAAATGGGTGGGATCAGATGAAGATGCATCTCACTCATAATGAGAGCATCAAGACCTTCAACGATGTTTCCAAGCACCTCGAATTAGAGGAAGAGCGGCTTGCGGCTGCCAAGCCAAGTGCAGAAGTGCACATGGTTGCTAGTTCCTCACACGGGGAAAGAAACATAAAGGTCGTTTGAAGTCTTCTAATGAACGTAATAAGCAACCTGAGTCTACCAAGGAACCCAAACATAAGGGTGGGCACAAGAAATGGCACAAGAAGAAAGACTTGAAAAGGATCAAGTGCTTCAAGTGCAACAAGCTCGGTCACTATGCTCGTTCGTGTACGAGTGGAAGTGACGAGGTGCCACCGAACACATAGCAAAGGACAGACGGTCCTTCGTGGAGTATCACCGGATACCCCAAGGAATGAAGTGGATCAATGTAGGAAACAACACACGTGTTGAAGTGAAAGGCGTTGGGACTCGCAAGCTAGTCTTGGAAAACGGCCGCACTCTCCTACTTCATGATGTTCTCTTCATTCCATATATTCAAAGGAATATTAAAAAACTGTGGTCAATTTAATGGGTCTTGGTTATAGTTGGTTCCTTCATGATTGTAATATGGACCTATTTTGTAATAATTCCTTTATTGATACTGGGTTTGTATTTCAAAGGATTTATTGTAATAAGTACAATGTATGATTCCTCATGTAATGAAAATTTCCTTGTGACAAATTCTTTGACTAATGAGTCTAAAATAATTTGTTGGCACACAAGGCTTGGTCATATTGGACCAACGCGTATGGATAGATTTGCCAAACATGGCCTTCTATCAAATGTTTCAAAGGTTGAAATGTCGACCTGCATACATTGCCTTGTGGGGAAATCTTGTCGCAAGCCGTTTGGAACCGGCACAAGGGCCGAGGTTCCATTACAGCTTATCCATTCGGACATATGAGGTCCGATGAATGTCTAGACAAGACGCGTAAAGTCCTATTTCATCACTTTTATTGATGATTTCACCCAATTCAGACATATCTATTTGGTATCCCACAAAAGTGAAGCTTTGGCTTGCTTTAAAAACTATATGAGTTTAGTGGAGAATCAATTAGATCGCAAGATTAAGGTCTTGTGAACCGATAGGGGCGGTGAATATCAATCAACAAGTTTTAAGGAACTTTGTGATGAAAAAGGCATGGTACATCAGGTAACTATGCATTATACTCCTCAACAAAACGGTGTTGCAGAAAGGAGAAATAGGACTTTAATGGAAATGGTCCGTTCAATGATGGCGCAAGCTAACTTGCCAATCACCTTTTGGGGTGATGCATTATTGACGACCGTTTTCATTTTAAACCGCGTACCCTCGAAATCAGTTAGCTCCACTCCTTATGAGTTGTGGAACCAAAGGTCTCCTGACTTAAACATTTTGAAACCTTGGGGTTGTGCATTTTACGCACATATTTCCTCCCATAAATATGGCAAACTTGGGCCAAGGGGAAGGAAATGTATCTTTAAACGATACGTAGAAAACTCCAAAGGTTATGTTTTTGTTAGTCAGGAAGACAATGGTGGGCTAATTGAGTTTGAGTCGAGGGATGTCACTTTCTTGGAAAACGAGTTTCCAAGACAGGGTGAGATAAGTCAGGACTTATCTCTATTTGAGATTTATGATCAAGAAGGATTACCTCATTCGAGTGGGAGAATTCTTGGTGAAAACGAAGATACGTTTCAACCTTCACCAATGGATTATACGAATGACAATTATCCTATTCCATACGGGAATAATGATCCAAGTGGGAGCAATTCTAAACGACATTTCAAGTGGGAGTGATATTAGAATTGATCTAACTTCGAGTCAACAAGGACTTGAAGAATCTCAAATACGACGTAGTAGTCATACAAGGTTGGCTCCTCTAACATTTGAGGTTGAAATTTCCGCAAACCTTTATGATTTTACTACAAGAAAATGACGAGCCTGCTACTTTCAAACAGGCCGTATTTTGCCCTGCAAAAGACAAATGGATGGAAGCGATGAAGGAGGAATTGAAATCCATGAAAGTTAACCAAGTCTGGGACTTAGTTAACTTACCCAGAGGACATAGAGCAATTGGGAACAAATGGGTTCTCAAGATTAAGCATAAGGCTGATGGCTCTATAGATAGATATAAAGCTCGCCTTGTCGCGAAAGGTTTTACGCAACAGGAAGGGATAGACTACGAAGAGACCTTCTCACCTGTTGTGCGTTTTACCTCGATTCGCCTGATTCTGGCAATGGTAGCTTGCTTAAACCTTGAATTACATCAGATGGATGTAAAGACTGCCTTTCTCAATGGAGAATTGGACGAGGAGATCTATATGGAACAACCAACAGGGTCTGTAAAAGAAGGAAACGAACATAAGGTTTGTAAACTTCGTAAGTCCATATATGGTCTTAAATAATCCTCGAGGCAATGGTATATACGATTTCAAGAAGTTGTCTTATCAAATGGATTTTCTATGATTGATGAAGATAACTGCGTATATATCAAGAGGATTAAAAGCAAGCACGTTATTATGTCTCTATATGTAGATGACATTTTAATAACCAGAAATGACAAGGGCTTTGTGATGGATATCAAGGCTTGACTTTCATCAGTTTTGAGATGAAAGCCATGGGGAAGTCACATATATCCTTGGAATTAAGATTTCAAGGAATCGTTCGAAGAAACTTCTTTCTCTTTCATAAGAGACTTATATAAAGAAGGTTCTAGAACGGTTTAATATGTAGGACTACAAGTCAAATTGATACTCCTATAAGCAGATGCGATAATTTATATCTGAAATCATGTCCAAAGAACCAAAAGGAAAGGGAAATTATGGAAAAAGTTCCATATTCTAGTGCAGTTGTTAGTCTTATGTACGCTATGATGCATACAAGACCAGACATCTGTTTTGCCGTTGGAATGGTAAGACGTTACCAATCCAACCCAGGGCAAGAACACTGGAAAGCGGTTAAGAGCATAATGCAGTATCTTAAAGGAACTGCAGATTTGCAAAAGACTATGATAAAACCAAGAAGGTAGACATAAGGTGCATATCTACGCATGAGATGATAGGGGATCAGCTTACGAAAGCGATCCCCAGAAAAAATGTGTTTTACAAACACTTATCATCTCAAGGATTGCGTAAGAGCTGAGTTGTACCAATGTAGATTCCCATGTCTGTAAATGATCAAAAATTAATAAAAGAATAAGTTCTTTTTTCAAACATTGCATATGAATTTCTTAAGAAATGTTTGTGTACATTTTTGAAATCTCAGCTGAATTGTGTGTATGTCGGACAGATTAAGGTTGGCTCTCTCACATGAGCAACCGCCTTATCTTATCAGATGGATAAGATAGAGATGAGACTAGTTTAAAGTCAAAATCATTAGACGAATGATTTAGAGTCGTGACTTAAACAAGATAGTCGAATGAAAGATCTGCATCATATGGATGCTTACAAAAGATCTGAGATCTGTATCACAAGGATATTTTAAAAAGGATCTCATAGGATTTTTTAAATCCTATCTGTCTTATGCAGGATGAGAGTCCGGGAATATTTCATGGGTAGTAAGGGGACTCAAAAGATAGGCACTGTGGTGTCTGATCTTTCATCCGTACAAGATCATTAAGACATACTCTCCCTGGGAAAGGAGTGATGTTGTAATACGTGTTCATACCACGTATGCATTTCGACCACTGAGTTAGTAGCAATAGTGTTTGCTATTATGTGAGACTCAAAGGCCATATGGGCCTTAACTCTTACCCTCAAGGACTCCAATTGGTTCCTTTAGATTTGACGAGATGATCGCTATCTTAGCGTGTTGCTAATGGGCTATGATAATTCGGCTCGGCGGGGCACGTTAGAAAAGCGAATCAAGTCAAGATCAGAAGGTTCGCAAGAAGAGGAAGATTGATTTCATATTCACATTTGGACTTTAATGATTCAAAGCTGGCCATCCAATTGTGATCCAGATGGGATTCAATTGTTGAATATAAAGTATAAGAAATGTGAAGAAATAATCTCGGGTAAAGCATGCGTTGAACTACTCAACTTTGCACCTTCGAGGTCGTTGTGTATCTCTAACAAGTGCACAACAATAGACTCTACGCGCATGACGGTCGCACGGTCTATTTCTCGGTATGATAGATGAAAGAACTAAGAGAAAGAAGTTCTCTTACAATCCCCTCAAGTGTGAGTGGGAGATTTTGGATATGGAAGACGTTAGTACACCCTTGTAGGGGATGTACGAGGGAATACGGACCTCGAACGTCGCGTACACGAAGTCGTGCACAAAGGGAATATGTTCCCTTGCGGAGAGGATCTCTAGATTGATGGGAAAGTCGCATTATATGTGCATAAATGCATGCGACATATGGCTAATAAAGGGGTAATATCTTAAGCTTATGTTGTACCATGCATATGGTACAACTTAAGCTTATAATATGCCATGTACGATGGTACACCTTAGTTAAATTGTTCCAAAGGAACAATTGCTCCTAAAATAACTACCTTGGGGGCTATAAATAAGACCCAAGGGTTAGCCATTTCCTTACACTTTTGCATGGCATTCTTGCATGCATTTTCATTCTAGCGAAGCTCTGCCGAAATACTTCCTCTCCCTTTATCCAAGTTCTTAATCTAAAAGTAGAGATTTAGATTGTGGATTTAGTAGCCTTACTCCGTTCGTGAGAAGACTCGATCCGTCGTGGCGAATCCGAAGGCGAAGTTCGTAGACTACCGTGCCGCATACGCAAGCGTAAGTCTAAACTTCATTTTATCGATCCTAACTCTGTTTTGGCAGGATCCTTCAAATCCTCGCCCTCCTCGGAAGAGGGTGTGGATGGGTGGGCGGGGGATACTGGGGGTGTGCGGAGAAGCGGGGAAAGAGGTGGAGGAATAGGTGCAGTGGTGGTGTGAATGATGGGTGGAATGTCGGTGGTGGCGGGTGGTTGTGGAAGCACGGCGATCAAGGCGGTGGTAAAAGGAATAGAAATGGGGGGAGAAGACGTGATGGTGACAGTAGTGGGTGGAGGTGGGAGGGATTTGGAGCGCACCTGCAATTTCTTGCGGCGCACATATGATGTGACGGTGGAGGAGGTAGAAGGTGGTGTGGGTGCGATGGAAGTGGTCGTGAGAGGAGAAGTGGATACCGGGATGGGAATTGATGTGGGTGGGGGAGATGATCGCCTAGGTGGGGGCGGGGTGATTCGGGTTCAATATTACATATTTAACCCCCCATTTAGCCCTATTTTGTGCTCATGTGATGCTACATTGTTCTCTAATTCATACGTATTTTCTACACATTTATTTATTAGAAAAAACACACTATTTGAGCACAAAACAGCATTTAACGACGTATTTCTGCACATTTCATATTTTTCCTAGCATTGTCTCGATCTCACGATTCCAACGACTATTTATTTGTATTTTTCTGAGATCTGTGCTAATTACTGTGTATTTTTGAATGCAGAATACCAATTAAATGAGGAAATACGCAAGGAAATACGAAAATACGTCGCCGGCCAATCACAGCACGCCACGTGGCGCAATCGGGACCATCCGAGTCTCATCAAGCGGCCACGATGCGCGTATAGCGGGGAAAGCTAACGACCGTTGGATCGAGATCCAACAGCCAGAGGAAAAGCGCAGCGGGCGACGCCCTGGGACACGTGGCAGCGCCACGTTTAATCCCGCCTTTTGAACGAACGGACGAGATCAAAAGCTGCGATCGACATTACGGGCGACGTGGCTCTCCCTCCACCGAACGATCGTGATCGGACGGACCACATAGAATCGGGGCTGAGCAGCGGATGAAGCGACGTGGCGTACTCGGAACCACATGATTCAGATCTGACGGGCCACATTCACCCCGCATCGAAATCGATCGAAGAGCGCAACGACCGTAGATCCACGATCGAACGGTCATGATTGTGGGCGAGCGAAGCGCAGCAGCGGTCGACGTGGCTTCTTCTGCCCCGTCCGATGGGAGATTGGACGGTCGGGATTTAATCTGAGCTGAAGTCGGAGATATCAACGCGGATGCGGGCGCGCACAGTTTTTAAATCACACGTGTCGTGTACACGTTAGATCCCGCTTTGATCCGACGGTGGAAATTTCGAGCGGGTTTTGGGTTCGATTTCTAAGAGGGTTTGAACCCGATAACACAACCCAAACCCGCAATGCCTATTATATAAGCGTATTTAGGGTTTTTGTGCATATACAAGCAGATTGGGGCGTATTTTGGGCGTATTGGAGGCTCTAGGAGCCGTATTTCACCTCTGTAAAATTCTGTAAAATTCCAGAGGCTATTTTTATTATTTCCAGAGAGTTTGAAGTCGAAACTTGGAGATTTGTTGATATTTTCTTTAACTCAAACCCCGTATTTTGGTGTTTTCTAGCGTATTTTGCTATAAAGTTGATGTATTTTGCTATGGAAGTTGTTTATTATTGCATTATGAGTAGCTAAAACTTATTTGTGCATGGTATGGCGTAATTAGGGGATATGATTTGTGTTAGTTTGGTTGAATATCCTTGTGCTAAACCGTTAAACGTCGTTAAAGTTGTAATCTTTGTTCGTAAATCGCCTTTTTCACCTTCCAAAAGAAGCGATTGAGTCGATGATCGCCCCAAAAAGGTGAGTTTTGATCTCCCCAAAAGGGAGTTTCATACCGTAGTTTTGATCTCTCCAAAAGAGAGTTTCATATCGTATTATAACTTTAGCGACGATCTTGTTGAATTTTGTGTTTGAACCCCCAAAAGGGCATCTTCCGATGAGTTGCTCCCAAAAGGAGAATTCATTGAGTTATATTGGATATTTTCCGGTGAATTGCTCTCAAAAAGAGAATTCATTGTGTTATATTCATCAACCAAATTAATACGAATCATTGATCCTAACGAACCCATATCATGTGCATAATTTTTATAGATATATTCATACACGAATTTCTTTGTTCACACAGCACCATCACGCACTTCCACACCATCGCCATCATTGTTGAAGTGGTTAGTTTCTTTTCGTAGGATTTCTATTTGATTTGAATTGTGGTTGCAACAGATTTCTTCCCGTGGATTCGACCTCTGGACTCCCAGATTTTACTACTTGAACGGACTCTTGCGCTTGAGAGAGAGCACCTTTTTGGTCCCACCAAGTTTTTGGCGCCGTTGCCGGGGAGGAATAGTTTGTAGCTACGGTTTATTTCATTTAGAAGACCTTCTGTGAGATCTTTCCACTTTACTGTATATAAATTTTTGTTTAATTTTTTTTGTACATAAACTTTTATTTTATTTTTTATAATGGAGTATATGAATTTTTATTGCACGAACAATCTGTATGATGCACGGTATGCTAATGCACACAAACATAGAATGGAGAAGCTCAAAATCGTAAATTTTAATCAAACTGACTGTGAAACTTTCTTTCAGGCCTGGAGGAGGTTCACAGACCTAATATTGAGCTATCCGCAGCATGGGTACACAAATGAAGAGCTTATGGCGTCCTTCCTAGATGGACTACGACCATAGCTGCAGGAATTATTGGGAGGCATGACGCCGACAGAGGCGTGGGAATACATGGAGTCTCTGTAGGAAAATGAAGAAACCATGGAAGAGACTTTAGAGAGCGATTCAATGGAGCCTTCGTGCCTCGATCAAGGGGAGCAAAGCATAGACGTACCCTTGCAATCCTTGAAAGCGGAAGTTCACTCGATTATTCAGACACAGGAGGCCACATCCCATCAATTCCAGGAGAATTTCCTTGCTCGGAGTCGGTAGATTCAAAATTCCATTGAAAATCTTAATTTGATTGCCGCTTGCTTAGAAGAAAATAATTATTTAAAATTCAACTTCAAGAATCTAATACGAATTTATCTTCTATTGCAGGTATATCGAGCGAGCCATGTCACGATGAGGACACGAATATAAATATACACATGGCAGAAAGTGTGTGCAAAAGAGAGGACGAGCTAGCAATTTTGGATGAACAGGAGGAGGACACAGCTAGGGAAAAGGGTTTTGAGATTATCTCCATGGAGCCAGAACCATTCCCTCCTCCAGTTTTGTCCCAAAATCATTTACCCCTCTCCCCATTGATCGAGCATCATACAGAGAGTAGTGCATATCTTTCAGGGAGTAGTCGTCAACTTGCTTTAATTTATTTCACTTATTTTGATGACTACATTTGGACTATTTTTGTTGAAAAGAATCGTAAACTAATTTGGACTGATATGACTCATCCCTTGCAGGAAACTGGTAAACATCTTATAGAGATGCTTGGAGTTGTGTTGCTGGAGTCCAAATTAGATTCTGGAGGAAAAATAATCGCCGAGGAGCACAAGGAGAAAATTGAACAACTTCCTCCACAATTAAAGATTCGGGATCCGCCATTTGATCACGGTGTGTTCTTTCCAGTAGTGTAGTTTTATATGCTTTCTAGGTTGCTTGATTTGAATAAACTCGTACCCCTTTCGACATTGAGGACAATGTCCATCTTTAGTTGGGGGTGTATATGAGACCTTAGGATTTTTTTTGAGAAGAATAAATCACCAAATCTTATCATTTTAAAACTCCTTCTTATGCCTCAAATACGGATGATTACGCATTAATTGAATTCTAAAAATTGTTTATAGCTTGATTAAATTATTTTTCCTTCATGGAATTACTCGTTAATATGCTATTCATGAAAATTTTCAATTTCCATGATTAATATCTCGAAATAGTTTGAATTTATTTCATGCATGCTAATGTGGTGAAAAAGCTTAAGTATACACAATTTTTAAGAATAGTCTTCTAGTTGAAGAGGAATGTGGCCATGTTTATTAATGTTTATGTTCGAAAATATGGGTGTTGAGTTGCTTACGAAGAAAAGAAAAGGAAAAATTTTTTTGAATGAAAAATGAAGGAAGAAAATGAATAAGTATGTCACTAATACATAACTTGGTTGGCTCGAGTAGTACAGTCCGAGGGGTCCTTTTTGGCCTAATGCCCTATTATCGTCTGATTTGGGAGCCATTGACAGGAAACTCACTCATTTGATGGAGCGATCCAAGTTATACATTTTTCTGCGAATGTTGCTTGATGCGCGTTACGCGAAACGAATAAAAGAAAAGAAATGGTGAATATACTAAGCAACTTCAATACCCATGTCTTGAATGATTGTTTTGATAGGCCAATTCCTTAGAAACAAGAAAACTAGAACAAAACGACGTGTTATACTTTCGCTTGCGCAAAACGATGCTTGCATGTTATTTATTCATACTAAATTAGAGAAAATATCATGTGATTGATTTTGTTCATGGATGTGTATATTGATGGTCAAGATCATGTTGGAATGCGTATTATTGAGCCATGCCATGAGCAATTGATAGAGCTTATTGTTTTATTACTCATCCGTATTAATCGCTCTTTTTGCTAGAGACTAGCAAATCGCTAGTTGGGGGGTGTGATTCGGATTCAATATTACATATTTAACCCCCTATTTAGCCCTATTTTGTGCTCATGTGATGCTATATTGTTCTCTAATTCATACGTATTTTCTACACATTTATTTATTAGAGAAAACGCACTATTTGAGCACAAAACAGCATTTAACGACGTATTTCTGCACATTTCATATTTTTCCTAGCATCGTCTCGATCTCACGATTCCAACGAATATTTATTTGTATTTTTCTGAGATCTGTGCTAATTACTGTGTATTTTTGAATGCAGAATACCAATTAAATGAGGAAATACGCAAGGAAATACGAAAATATGTCGCCGGCCAATCACAGCACGCCACGTGGCGCAATCAGGACCATCCGAGCCTCATCAAGCGGCCACGATGCGCGTACAGCGGGGAAAGCTAATGACCGTTAGATCGAGATCCAACGGCCAGAGGAAAAGCGCAGCGGGCGACGCCCTGGGACACGTGGCAGCGCCACGTTTAATCCCGCCTTTTGAACGAACGGACGAGATCGAAAGCTGCGATCGACATTACGGGCGACGTGGCTCTCCCTCCACCGAACGATCGTGATCGGACGGACCACATTGAATCAGGGCTGAGCAGCGGATGAAGCGACGTGGCGTACTCGGAACCACAGGATTCAGATCCGACGGGCCACATTCACCCTGCATCGAAATCGATCGAAGAGCGCAACGACCGTAGATCCACGATCGAACGGTCATGATTGAGGGCGAGCGAAGCGCAGCAGCGGTCGACGTGGCTTCTTCTGCCCCGTCCGATGGGAGATTGGACGGTCGGGATTTAATCTGAGCTGAAGTCGGAGATATCAACGCGGATGCGGGCGCGCACAGTTTTTAAAGCACACGTGTCGCGTACACGTTAGATCCCGCTTTGATCCGATGGTGGAAATTTCGAGCGGGTTTTGGGTTCGATTTCTAAGAGGGTTTGAACCCGATAACATAACCCAAACCCGCAATGCCTATTATATAAGCGTATTTAGGGTTTTTGTGCATATACAAGCAGATTGGGGCGTATTTTGGGCGTATTGGAGGCTCTAGGAGCCGTATTTCCCCTCTGTAAAATTCTGTAAAATTACAGAGGCTATTTTTATTATTTCCAGAGAGTTTGAAGTCGAAACTTGGAGATTTGGTGATATTTTCTTCAACTCAAACCCGTATTTTGGTGTTTTCTAGCGTATTTTGCTATAAAGTTGATGTATTTTGCTATGGAAGTTGTTTATTATTGCATTATGAGTAGCTAAAACTTATTTGTGCATGGTATGGCGTAATTAGGGGATATGATTTGTGTTAGTTTGGTTGAATATCCTTGTGCTAAACCGTTAAACGTCGTTAAAGTTGTAATCTTTATAGGTAAATCGCCTTTTTCACCTTCCAAAAGAAGCGATTGAGTCGATGATCGCCCCAAAAGGGTGAGTTTTGATCTCCCCAAAAGGAAGTTTCATACCGTAGTTTTGATCTCTCCAAAAGAGAGTTTCATATCGTATTATAACTTTAGCGACGATCTTGTTGAATTTTGTGTTTGAACCCCCAAAAGGGCATCTTCCGATGAGTTGCTCCCAAAAGGAGAATTCATTGAGTTATATTGGATATTTTCCGGTTAATTGCTCTCAAAAAGAGAATTCATTGTGTTATATTCATCAAACAAATTAATACGAATCATTGATCCTAACGAACCCATACCATGTGCATACTTTTTATAGATATTTTCATACACGAATTTCTTTGTTCGCACAGCACCATCACGCACTTCCACACCATCGACATCATTGTTGAAGTGGTTAGTTTATTTTCGTAGGATTTCTATTTGATTTGAATTATGGTTGCAACAGATTTCTTCCCGTGGATTCGACATCTGGACTCCCAGATTTTACTACTTGAACGGACTCTTGCGCTTGAGAGAGAGCACCTTTTTGGTCCCACCACGGGGAGGTGGGGATGGGTGGGATGGTGGAGGAGAAGAATGTGATGGGGGAGGTGATGGAGGTGGGGATGTGTGGGAGGGTGGAGGAGAAGATCGTCGAGATGGTGAAGGTGGATGTGGTCTGTGGATGTGAGTGAGAAGGCGAAGAATGACGGCCACGTTCCTCTCAAGTGCGAGGAACCGTGGGTGAGTGAGAAAAGAGGACGGTGATGGGTCCGAGGGGGCAGAGGACATGGCGAGATCACGGAGGGCTGCGACCTCCCTCTCTAGAGCAAGACGGGCAGAGACCTGGCGGTGACCAAAGGAAGTGGACTGACGTGAGGCGGAAGTGGTGCCGGTAGGTGATGTGGAAGTAGTGCCGGCGGCAGTGGTCATGCCGGCACTGGATACAAGGCCAGAGATGGCCGCAAAAAGGTGCTCAGAAGTGATGGGGCCAGGAGCAAAAACAGGGTGCCAGAGATGGCCGCAAAAAGGTGCTCAGAAGTGATGGGGCCAGGAGCAGAAACAGGGTGACTCGGGCCAGCCCCAATATCTCCCCGGGACGCAGGAATATCCTGCTCGCCTAAGTGGGCGGTAGGGGAAGGTGGTCTGCGTGCGTTCGGGAGAAAGAAAGGAAGGTGCAACCCCGCAAAGAACTCGGGATCGGGCAGAAAAGTCCAATCCGCCACGATAGCAACAGTCATGCGAGCGGGGTTGGGGAGAATGGTGTAGGGGCGAGGGGGGTGGCCGTAATTGAATTTGAAGCGACCGTCCGGGCTGGGCTTAATCATATGAATGTGCCGCAGGACGTCAAGATCTAGACGTGAGGGTCCTGCGGCGATGGGAAGACCACGGGGGATATGGATATTAAACGGGGGGTAAGAAGCAATAATAGTGATAATGCCCCCACAGCAGATCTTGCCCTTCCCGGCCCTGCTAATCTCGAGAAGCTTGTAAACAAGCCAATCGCCAGCTTGAACAGGGACTGTAGGGGCCCTAAAGCTAACTCCATCATCGTCACGAACAAAGGGGAAAGTCATGTGTAGGGAAATATGCCCTCAGATCATTTGTATTTGATGCAAATTATAATTTAAGCCAAGATAGTGACTAAATTGCATATGATGCAAAAGAGATTAAATGTGTTTTAAATAGTTTAAGACAATATTTAATAATATAAACGTAAGGAAAAGCTCACGGGTAAGACGGGAATGTCCCGGTCTACGCCCAGGTTCGAACGGTGTCCAAATCAGACGTCAAATGCTCAAGATATGCCCAAAAGAGTTCTACAGATCAGTCCAAGCTGACCCAGGCCAGACTGGGTCTGGCCTGGACGCCTGGATGGACCCAGAATCAGCTTAGGCTGACCGGGCCTGGGCTCAGGCCCAGGCGCTGGGCGCTTGGGCCTGGGCCCGCCCAGGTGCCCTGGGCGCCTGGGCCTGGCGCCCAGAAGCCTGGGCGCCTGGGCCCAGGCGGGCCCAGGCGCCTTGGACGCCTGGCCTGACTGGGCCAGGCGCCCAGTCTGGGCGCGCCAGTCTGGGCGCGCCCAGACCAGGTTCTGAACCTGGTCTGGGCTTGCCCAGCTGGCCTGATGGGTCCCGCAGAATAGGTTTTCAGAAACCTAAGTTGGGCAGTTTTTGACGGCTCAGTTTTTGCGAAAAACTAGCCATGAGCTGAACTTTGAGCGGTCAATTGGAGGGTCAAATGAACTCCGATTGACGAACGGTTTTTTCCTATGCGTTCACCGTTGAACACCCTTCGAATTGATAGGTTGTATCAATCCTGAAGTTCAACGGTGAGTGAGTTAAAATTCACAGAACTTTGCACTTTGTGAAGTGCAAACTAACTTGATTTTAATTAACTCATATTAATAGTCCCACATCGGATTTTGAGAAAAGGGGAGAGTCTGCCGCCTATATAAATAGGGGTCTGCTCTCCTCCTCAAAACTCGTCCCAAGCTCTAGATCTGAGCGGCTCTCAAAACTATTGGAGCACGCTCGGATCTAAGCTAAAATTAATATTTCTCCTCTCCCTATAAATTTATGCCTTTCTCCTGAGGGCTCTAGCAAAGCCGCAAAGGAGTTCGGATTTAGATCCGAAATCTAGGCGGAGGTTTCACTCGCGTGAAACTTTCTGGAGCAAGTGGTTGGCTCGGCGACGAGAAGTTGTTGGGATCGGCGCAAGTGGTTGCTGGGATCGGAGCGGTTCGTGCGGGAAGGGCAATTGATTGCCTTCGGTAACACTTTTGCTACAAGGCAAGAGTTACGGTTATGTTGAGTTTTCTCAACTTTAGTTTTAATTAATGTGCATTATTTTATTACAGTAGCTATAGTAGTTAATTAGATAGTAGTATCCTCAGGGGTTGGTCTGGACCCAACCCCGGGATAGTAGCGTTTTCTTGGCTCGGGTTTTATGAAGATAGGGCTAGTTTATATAAAGTGTTTATATAAAGTTTTTCTCTTTATTTTTTCCGCTTCCGCTGCGTTAAATTTTGTGCAAGGTTGTCCGGCCTTCGCTCTCAAGTAGGGCGAAGGACGAACAATGCACTAGTCGAAAGTGAGCCCCGGATCAGATAAAACCCATCATTGGTATCAGAGCCAGGCTACATAGACTATCTAAATACTGCTTTTATGAAATGCATGTTATTAAAACTTGTAGTTAGTCTTGAACTAACTATATGTTGGTTTTCAAATTTTTCGAAAATTGTTTTGAAAACCAAGATTAGATCTTTTTAATTATGTGATAATTAATGTCTTTATGTTTTTTTTTGCTTTTATTTGATAATTGCTAAAAGAAAGACTTGTAGGGTTAGCCATTAAAATTCATTTAAATCTTTAATCTGATTAAATTTAAATGACTAGCTTTGGCTATGTTTTAAAATGTTGTTCATAATTTTTTAAATAACACATCCTAATGAATGATTAGGATTGTCCCTTGTTTGTTGAAACAATTCTGATGTGATTTATTAAAATCCTATAGTTGATAGGTTTCTAATAAAAGTTATGAAACACATCCTAATAATTTTGAATTATAGGTTATGACTAGTTGATAGGATTAACTAGTTAAATAAATCATAACAACCAGATTAAATCAATATAACACTTTTTATCATTAGCACTTTCAATGGAGAATGGTATGGGTAGGTAGTTAGGGAAGGTGTTGTGGATCGACTCAGCTTTGCTGGGCGCAAGTGATCCTGCCCGGCCCTAACCCTGGTCATGCCCGCTTGTACCGCAAAGTTGCTGATAATAAAATGTGTTAGCTTTGGTTATATCTAGTCAATGCGTTATAAATCTTGTTAAAGATTAATTCGTATCCCTCCTTGATTTTGGAGCTTTGTAACTCAAAGAAAACATTTATAGTTGTTGAGTCTCCTCAAGCTATGACATGTTTTTCTTTAAGGAACAAACTCCAACATACATGTGATGTAGTCTGGACTTGACCCAAATCGATGCGTCGGGTCTCCTCGAGCATCGATCTAAGTCAAATCTGAACACGAAATCAAGGGTCTGACTAGACCAGTCATTATGATTAGTTGAGTCTCCTCAAGATCATAAGTAACTGTGGGTAAGAATCGATAGGGAGTCACATGTGATGTGATTGACTAAGAGTTAGTCTACCAATCATGGAACCAATCAACTTGTTGAGTCTCCTCAAGGTTGTGAGGTTCATGATGATTGGGTCCCTCTTTCACTATATTTTAAGATATTAAAATTCGTTCATTTCTGAGAATGATCATAAAATAGTGGGAGACCATAGTTAATTAAAAACCATATTAACTATATTATTTTATCATGAATTACACTAAATTCATTCTATGTCTTTTGCAGCATGAAAACGAATATGAATCTTATCCTGAATAATAAATTGACTGGTTTAAATATTGATTGCTTAGAAAACTTTGGGCTTAACGGAGAGAAGAAAGGACATATTGATGTCTCGACTTCTAAGGTATTAGTTATACAGAGTATAGTCCTTTCTGTAACTTCTAACGCATGTGTATTAGATAATGGTGCGGGTACTCACATTTGTAATTCGTTACAAGGTATGAGCAAATTTAGAAACTTAAGAAAGGACGAAATAGTTCTTCAAGTTGGTAATGGAGCTAATGTAGTGGCTAAAGCCGTAGGAGACCTAAAGCACACCTTGGCAAACGGTGCCACATTGTTTTTGAAACAATGTTATTATATACCAAATTTTCTAAGCAACGTTATTTCCATTTCGGCTTTGGCCAAAGACGGATATAAATTTACCATTAATGAATCTGTTATGAACATTTTCTTTAATGATAAATTGCTGGGATTTGGAACAATGAATAATGGTGTATACACTCTGTCTAATGACGTTGTGTTAAGTGTTAACACACGAAAACGTAAGGAATCTAGTTTTAATGAAACTTTCCTTTGGCACTGTAGACTAGGCCATATCGGAGAGAAAAGACTTAGCAAGTTGCATAAAGAGGGGTCTTTTGACCTCTCGAATTATGAGTCGTACGACACTTGCGAGTCTTGTCTCAAAGGTAAAATGGCTAAAACTCCCTTTACGGGTAAAGGGGAAAGAGTTAGTGAACTCTTGGGTCTAGTACATTCTGATGTATGTGGACCAATGTCTACTTTAGCGAAAGGAGGATATTCATACTTTGTTACTTTTACTAATGATCACTCTAGGTTCGGACATGTGTTTTTGATGAAGCACAAGTCTGATACATTTGAGCGATTCAAAGAGTATCGTAACGAAGTTGAAAAACAGACGGGCAAAAGTATTAAAATTCTTCGATCTGATCGAGGAGGAGAATACTTGAGCCATGAATTCCTTGCGCATTTAAAAGAGAATGGGATTCTCTCTCAGATCACTCCTCCTTACACACCTCAACATAATGGTGTGTCAGAGAGAAGGAATCGTACCTTGTTAGACATGGTTCGATCAATGATGAGTGACTCTGGGTTACCTATCTCCCTTTGGGGCTATGCCCTAGAAACTGCTACCCATATCCTTAATAGAGTTCCATCTAGATCCGTGCCAATGACACCATATGAGATATGGAACGGGAAGAAACCAAATCTTAAGCATATTAAGGTATGGGGTTGTCCTGCGTATGTCAAGAAGCTTAATCCAGATAAACTAGAGGATAGGTCTGTTATGTGTAGATTCATTGGGTATCATAGTCACTCGACGGGACACATTTTCTATCACCAGGAACAACAAAAGATTGTTGTGTCCAAACACGCCACCTTTCTTGAAAAGGAATTCCTTGTGAAGGAGTCTAATGGCGAGGTAATAGAACTGGACGAAAGTCTAGAGACTGAATCAACACATGAACAGATCGCGGAACCAGTGGGAGAGGCAGAGCCTAATGCTCCTGAAGCAATTATTAGGAAGTCAAATAGGATTCCTCGAGCTCTAGAAAGATACTACGGATTTCTCGTAGATGGAGGAGTTGAGGATAGCATCTTAGTTGAAGATGATCCTATTAGCTTCCAAGAAGCAATTCAGAGTAGAGACTCTAAGAAATGGCTGGATGCAATGAAATCTGAGATGGATTCCATGCACATTAATAAAGTTTGGACTTTAGAGAATGTGCCCAAGGGAAGTGTTCCTATTGGCTGCAAATAGATCTTCAAAAGGAAGATCGGTGCAGATGGAAAAATAGAAACGTACAAGGCTAGACTTGTTGCGAAAGGTTATCGTCAGATTCTAGGTGTAGATTATGACGAAACTTTCTCACCCGTAGCCATGCACAAATCCATCCGGATTTTACTCGCTATTACTGCCTATCACAACTACGAAATCTGGCAGATGGATGTAAAAACTGCATTTCTAAATGGTGATTTAGAAGAGCATATTTACATGTCTCAGCCGGAAGGTTTCGAAGTCAGTGGGAGCAAAGGGAAAGCGTGTAGACTGCATAGATCCATTTATGGATTGAAGCAGGCATCCAGGAGCTGGAACATCCGATTTGATAATACGGTCAAAGAGTTTGATTTTATTAAAAATGAAGATGAGCCATGCGTTTATAAGAAAACCAGTGGAAACAATTTAGTCATCCTCGTACTTTATGTTGATGACATTCTCTTAATAGGAAACAACATACCGATGTTAAAGTCTGTTAAGGATTGGTTATCAACTAACTTCTCCATGAAAGATTTGGGAGAAGCATCCTACATACTAGGTGTGAAGATCTATAGAGATAGATCTAAAAGGATGCTAGGACTCTCCCAATCTAGGTACATTGATACTGTGTTAAAACGGTTTAACATGGAAAACAGTAAAGGTGGTTTTATACCCGCAAATCACGGAATAAGTCTTTCCAAGAAGATGTCTCCAAAGACTGACTTGGAAAGAGAACGCATGAGCAATATTCCATATGCTTCGGCAGTTGGATCGATCATGTATTCCATGATATGTACCAGACCTGATGTCGCTTTTGCACTAGGTGCAGTAAGTCGATATCAGTCTAACTATGGAGAAGAACACTGGAAAGCAGTCAAGACGATTCTCAAGTACTTGCGAAGAACAAGAGATCTAGTTTTGATTTATGGAAGTGAAGAACTCAAAATTGAGGGCTTCACGGATTCCAGCTTTCAGAGTGACGTGGATGACAGCAAGTCAATTTCAGGATACATTTTCACTCTCAACGGATATGTAGTGAGCTGGAGGAGTTCAAAGCAAGACACCGTTGCTGATTCAACTATGGAGGCCGAATATATAGCGGCCAATGATGCAGCAAAGGAAGCTGTCTGGATTAGGAAATTTGTGAGCCAGCTAGGAGTGGTGCCTACTGTTATAGATCCAATACCGTTGTATTGTGATAACAATGCCACATTGAGCTTGGTCAAAGAACCCAGATTCCACAAGAGATCCAGACACATTCTTCGAAAATATCATTTGATACGTGATATTGAGAAGAGGAAGGACATAGAAATCCTCAGAGTCTCGTCTGAAGAGAATTTAGCTGATCCATTTACAAAGGCCCTTGCACGTGATCGTTTGGAGAAACTAATGTGTAAAAGCGGTATGAAATACCATAAAGAGTGGGCCTTGTAGTGAGTGGTAGATGTTTTGAGAGTTGTATGCCTATGAGGCACATTGTCCTGAAAAACATCTTATTCATGAATAAAATAAATTTATTGGTATCAAATTATCTTTGTGCATTCGTGTCATCTTATATACTTAGATAATTTCCTTAGACTTATAGCAAGGTATACACTTATCTTGATGCCGATCACGATTATGAGAAAGTGCTTTTACCGATTGGAGCTTAAAGTCTTAAACTGGTTCGTGGTCATTGATATGTCGAGAAAAGGATATCGACACATCGATAAGACCATTGTGTCTTTGTATTCACTATGGATTAGTAACGATGGACTCGTAATCGTTTGACTTGGTGAAGTCAGAAACAAGACGGATGTGCTCATTAGAGAATGAGTTCACTGAACGACTCATAAAAGATTATCATTTGGTTAAACTTAATTTAAAATGTCAATGATAACTTTTTGTGATGATAGGCAAGCTGGTCCTATGACTTGAAGACATTGAACAAACCTACATGTGAATGGTGTCACTTAGATCATTTTCCTAGCTTCAAGACTTTACTTGTCGAAAGGATTTTGGTTGGGTGGCATTTGAAGCGTGTGAGGGGAGTTGTGTCTAAGAAAGGATTCGTCTCTCTCATTAAGGAGAGTTAGTGTTGTATGTGTTGGTTCGGTGCTTTAGTGAAAATCTTTGATCAAAGTATGTTGAAAGAAGTTCAACATGTATTTAACTAAAGACCGATGTAACTGACCGGTTTCAAGTTGGTGGGGTTGACATGTTACCATACCCTAAACTTGAATAAACAACATAGTCTTGACGAAAGGATTAAAACTGCGGTATTCATCACGGATACAGTCTTGGTAGTCCCGACGATTTTGTCAATGGGTGAAACCACATAATTATGATGCTGAAACAGGGACGGCAACTACTGCTCGTGGTCACTGCCGTCTAGGGTCTCGAACCCAAACCTGTAGTAGGGTCAGGCTGTAGGGTCTCACACAGAGTGCGATCTTCGTCTAGTAATAGGTAGAAATTAGTTAGGGAGAATAATTTGCATTTGATGCAAGGGACAAAGTATTGCAAAAGATGTTTGCAATAGTCTCCAGCATTCGGGATAAATGATCCTGAGTGCAAGTGGGAGATGTAGGGAAATATGCCCTTAGATCATTTGTATTTGATGCAAATGATAATTTAAGCCAAGATAGGGACTAAATTGCATATGATGCAAAAGAGATTAAATGTGTTTTAAATAGTTTAAGACAATATTTAATAATATAAACGTAAGGAAAAGCTCACGGGTAGACAGGAATGTCCCGGTCTACGCCCAGGTTCGAACGGCGTCCAAATCAGACGTCAAATGCTCAAGATATGCCCAAAAGAGTTCTACGGATCAGTCCAAGCTGACCCAGGCCAGACTGGGTCTGGCATGGACGCCTGGCTGGACCTAGAATCAGCTCAGGCTGACCGGGCCTGAGCGCCCGGGCCTAGGCACCCGGCCCAAGCCAGGGCCTGGGCGCCCAGGCGCCCAGGCGCCTGGGCCCAGGCCCAGGCGCTGGGCGCCTGGGCCTGGGCCCGTGGGCGCCTGGGCCAGGCGCCCAGAAGCCTGGGCGACTGGGCCCAGGTGGGCCCAGGCACCCTGGGCGCCTGGCCTGACTGGGCCAGGCGCCCAGTCTGGGCGCGCCAGTCTGGGCGCGCCCATACCAGGTTCTGAACCTGGTCTGGGCTTGCCCAGCTGGCCTGATGGGTCCCGCAGAATAGGTTTTCAGAAACCTAAGTTGGGCAGTTTTTGACGGCTCAGTTTTTGCGAAAAACTAGCCATGAGCTGAACTTTGAGCGGTCAATTGGAGGGTCAAATGAACTCCGATTGACGAACGGTTTTTTCCTATGCGTTCACCGTTGAACACCCTTCGAATTGATAGGTTGTATCAATCCTGAAGTTCAACGGTGAGTGAGTTAAAATTCACGGAAGTTTGCACTTTGTGAAGTGCAAACTAACTTGATTTTAATTAACTCATATTAATAGTCCCACATCGGATTTTGAGAAAAGGGGAGAGTCCGCCGCCTATATAAATAGGGGTCTGCTCTCCTCCTCAAAACTCGTCCCAAGCTCTAGATCTGAGCGGCTCTCAAAACTATTGGAGCACGCTCGGATCTAAGCTAAAATTAATATTTCTGCTCTCCCTATAAATTTCTGCCTTGCTCCTGAGGGCTCTAGCAAAGCCGCAAAGGAGTTCGGATTCAGATCCGAAATCTAGGCGGAGGTTTCACTCGCGTGACACTTTCTGGAGCAAGTGGTTGGCTCGGCGACGAGAAGTTGCTGGGATCGGCGCAAGTGGTTGCTGGGATCGGAGCGGTTCGTGCGGGAAGGGCAATTGATTGCCTTCGGTAACACTTTTGCTGCAAGGCAAGAGTTACGGGTATGTTGAGTTTTTTCAACTTTAGTTTTAATTAATGTGCATTATTTTATTACAGTAGCTATAGTAGTTAATTAGATAGTAGTATCCTCAGGGGGTTGGTCTGGACCCAACCCCGGGATAGTAGCGTTTTCTTGGCTCGGGTTTTATGAAGATAGGGCTAGTTTATATAAAGTGTTTATATAAAGTTTTTCTCTTTATTTTTTCCACTTCCGCTGCGTTAAATTTTGTGCAAGGTTGTCCGGCCTTCGCTCTCAAGTAGGGCGAAGGACGAACAATGCACTAGTCGAAAGTGAGCCCCGGATCAGATAAAACCCATCAGATCATTTGAATTTGGGGAGAATGGTGTAGGGGCGAGGGGGGTGGCCGTAATTGAATTTGAAGCGACCATCCGGGCGGGGCTTAATCATATGAATGTGCCGCAGGACGTCAAGATCTAAACGTGAGGGTCCTGCGACGATGGGAAGACCACGGGGGATATGGATATTAAACGGGGGGTAAGAAGCAATAATAGTGATAATGCCCCCACAGCAGATCTTGCCCTTCCCGGCCCTGCTAATCTCGAGAAGCTTGTAAATAAGCCAATCGCCAGCTTGAACAGGGACTGTAGGGGCCCTAAACTAACTCCATCATCATCACGAACAAAGGGGAAAGTCATGGCCCAGAGAATAAAAATATCGGGGATAGTCACGGTGCCTGACTCATCCCGTGAGAAAAATGCAGAGGATATGATCCTATGGGCCAGATGAAATATGGGATGGATGATGGAGGAGGCCTTGGCCTTACCACGGGGATAGCGACGGAGTATAGTGAGGCGGAACCAAAAGTTATCGATGTCAAATTCTGGGGGGTATCCGTAGTGTCGGATAGCGTCATTCCCTAGAATAGAGAAACCAAATATACGATTGATGGTATCCAGGTTGGTACGTATGGTTTGGTTACGCACCCGGAAAGTGACAGTCGACCCCGACTCACAAACGAGGGAGGAAAGGAATTCTAGGGTGAGTGACGGGTAAGATACCGCAGAGGCATTCAGGAAGACCAACCAACCAAGGTTAGCGAAAAGAGTCTCGACCTCGGTGAAGACACCGAGGTCGACGAGTGATTGGGTTTGGGCAAACTTGGTTGATAAATGCCCTCGAGCATCTAGTCTGTGGTAGAAGTATTTCTACTCTTGGTTCCTAAATAGGTACCCATGCGGGCCCAACATGGGGTCCATAAGGGGAATGATAGGTGCGGGAGGGGCAAGTGTCAGTTCGCGTGTGTGGGGAGGAGGACGTGTTTGTTTACGTCTCTTACGAGACGGTTCCTCCTCCCGCATGATACCCTTCCCCTTATCTCTCTCTCGGGCCATGTGTGCGAGTGAGCGATGCAAGTGTGTGCAAAGTACTATCAAAGTGCACACACACAAACAACCAAGCAGATTAAATATCTGGGGTAAAAATTGAAATTTGAGAAGTGGAGCAAAGTTACCACGTAGAAATTCGAGCTCCTCGCTTGTAGATGACCCAATGCCGTGCAATGGGAGAAGTGTGGAGCCGTGGCACTCTTCTTCAGCAAAAAATTCGAAAGTGTGGGTTGGTATTGGGAATTAGGGCTAGAGAAATGCGAAATAGGAGAGGGAGAGAGAGAAATAGACGGGGAGGTGCAAGGGGGAGGTGGAGAGAGAGGTTAATGGAGGATTTGAGGTTGTGGGAGAGGGGTTTTTGGCAGTCGGGTGCTTGGAGGAGACGAAACGATGGCAAAACGGTGAGATCGGGCGAGGGTTTGTGAACGGGTGGGTCGGGGGTATTTATAGGTTTTAAGTCGAACCGGTCGGGTGAGTTGTCACCCGATCGGTTGACTTTAGGTCGAAATTTGATGCTGAAGAAACGCTACAGGCGACCCGATCAGTTGAGAACTCAACCGATCGGTTTGCCGCTCCACACATTTTCCCAAGAACTCAGAGTTTCTCACCCGGTCCCTCAACCGGTCTCGCTTCTTGTCACCCGGTCGGTTGACAAATCCCTGAAATTTTCCCGAGAGTTTCCCCAGGTCACCCGGTCTGCTCACCCGGTCTCATCTTTCTCCACCCGGTCGGTTCATTTGGTGACAGACACGGCTGTTAGCTGATACATCCCAACCGATCGGGTGAGTTATCACCCGATCGGTTGGGGCCTTATTTTCTGCAAAAACCCAAAAATCGCCTAAGTTTCACGAAGGAAGTTCTTGCGGCTGGATTTATTTATAAAAATAGATAAAATAAAGTTAAGAAAAAGTCCTAAAACGGAAGTAAAAGTTTAGAGCATGGGTTGCCTCCCATGAAGCGCTTTTGTTTAACGTCGTTTAACTCGACGCCCGTTGATGATGTTCATGGTGGGCGATACGGGCGATGCCCAAAATCCGGCATCTCTTCAGCTCCAGAGGTTGTGGCTATTGGTGTAGCCGGCGGCTGTAAAAAGATTTGCTCGACTACCCTCCCTTTGTCTACAGGATCCGGGGGCTTCTCCCTCAAATTGGCGTCTACCGCCATCTTTTTCAGGATCCGGACCTCATCACCGGTGAGTTCCATGGGTTCTTTCCCCTTTCTCCTCGTGGGAGGAGACTTAGGGAATCCGGGAGGGATCACATGTCGCGCGACCGCCTCATTAGCAACTTCATTCTTTGGGGAGCCAACTTGCTCTCCAAGGCTCCCCAAGCTATTGGGGGGATTCCTCGAGAGAACTTCCCAGGCACTTGTTTCAACAGCTCTATCTTCTTCATTCTCCAGTATACTGATACTCGGATCGTCCGGGCGATTTGGATGCTTCATCGACAAGCCTAAGTCAAATTCGACTCTTTCTTGGCCCACATTGAGGGAACGCTTCCCATTCTTCACGTCTATCAAAACTCCGGTGATTGCCATAAAGGGTCGTCCAAGAATAATTGGGGTGTGCTTGTCTTCCGGCATGTCCATCACCACAAAATCAACAGGTACATGTACTCCTCTCACATCGACGGGGAGGTCGTCCACTACTCCCACCGGGTACTTGACCAAACGGTCAGCAAGTTGCAATGTCATGCAGGTGGGCTCTAGGTCTCCCATCCCTATTCTCTTGTACAGCGATATGGGCATTAAGCTGACGCTCACGCGTAGATCGACGAGCGCCCTCTGGATTTGCACTTCTCCAATAGAGCAAGGGATGGAGAAACTTCCGGGGTCCTTGAGCTTGGGCAGATTTGCGCACTGAATGAGTGCGCTGCACTCCGCCGTTAACACGACCTTCTCTTTTCTAGATCCCCGTGTCACCAAGTCCTTCAGAAATTTGGCATATGATGGAATTGTCTCGATGGCCTCGAGGAAGGAGATTTGTAAGCTCGTATCTTTCACCATGGCAAAGAATTTGCCATACTTCTCATCGATTTTGGCTTTGGCAAGCCGTTGTGGGAAAGGCACAACGGGCTTGAACACTCTTAGGTTCCCTTCCTCATCTTTCTTCTTCTCCTCTCTATGAACTCCCTCCGGAGTAGTTGGCTTTGGTGACGAAGCACCATCGTCATTTAGTTTCTCAATTGGTCGGTCCACGACCAACGGTGCTTCCGGTCCTTTGGGGGGCTCTCTCGTAGGTATTTGCGTTCCGCTCCTCAAGACGATGGCGGACACGTTCTCATGCTCATGTGTGAGCGCCAAGGTCCGATTTACCCCCTAGGGTTCACCTCAGGCTGTGGTGGTAAAAGATTCTGCGGTCTCTGAAGGTTCGCCACTTGCAACCCCAGCTGGGTCACCTGATCAGTGAGGACTCTTTGTCCCATCTCCAACTTCAGATTTATCTTCTCCTGATTGACGATGTATTGAGTCAAGAGGGACTCAACCGGAGAAATGGCCCTCTGCTGGCCGTATTGCTGCTGGGTGTGCTGCTGATTCCTAGGAGCATACTGTTGATACTGGGGCGGAGGTTGTTGCTGCTGAAATTGCTGCTGCTGAAACTGCTGCTGGGGCCTAGCCGGCTGATATATCTGCTGTTGTTGCTGAGCCGGCTGTTGATAAGGCGCCCGGTAACTAAGGTTCAGATGATTCCGGTTGTTTGGAGAGTAGGCCGGGTTGGAGTTGGTTCGTGATGGAAAAGGCGCATTCCTCGTAGGATTGTAAAATAATGCGCTCGCCTGATCCAACGGTGGTGAGATGTCACCACCGTCGAACTCTCCAAATACTTCAGATTCCACTGCAGCAATCTGTTGAGTACCGGATCCACCGGTGCCTACCATCAATGCGGAGATCTGGGTCGACAGCAAGTCAAACTTGCTTGATAATTTGTCGACGTCTTCGACTCTATGGATGCCCCCAGATCTTGGTGTGGCTCTCTCGTCACACCATCGTTTATTGTTGGATGCCATATTTTCCAAAATTTGCACGGCATCTTCTTCGCTTCTTGACATGAAGGACCCTCCAGCCACGGCGTCCATGGAAGATTTTAAATCGTCCCTCAACCCATTATAAAACAGATTTATGATCTGCCACTTGGGGAGCTCATGGTGGGGACATCTTCTCTGCATCTCATTGTATCTTGTCCAAGCCTCATGCAAGGACTCGTGGCTGGCCTGGGAGAAGGAGGAGATCTCACTCCTCAGCTTCATGGTCTTCCTCGGGGGAAAGAAATTCGTCAGGAAAGCATTTGAGAGCTTCTCCCAGGTGTTGAACGTATTCGGGTCTTTCCCCCTAAGCCACAACTTGGCCTTATCTCGCAAGGAGAAGGGGAACAGCTTCAGTCGGATCGCCTCTGTTGTGACACCGTTTATCCGGAAGGTGTCACATTTCTCCAAGAAGGAGTCTAGATGCTCAATCAGCCTCTCCATGGGTGCACCTGAAAATTGGTCCTGCTGGATCCATGTTACCAAAGATGGCTTAAGGTCGAAGCTTTGGGCCGTAATAGCTGGTGGACGGATGGCGGAGGTGGACTCGATAGATGGCATCGAGTACTCCAACAGGGACTTGTGAGGCGGTGTGTTCTCCCCCATGGCTTCAGGATCCTCTCTTCTTCGCTTTTCGGCGGCCAAACGCCTTAGGGTGGCGTTTATCTCTGGATCAATGGGGATCAAGTCGTCGAGACTTCTTGAACTCCTGCGCATGAAAAACAACAAACACCCGTGAAGCGAAAAGTGGGAAAGAAACAGATAAGATAAGAAATAAAAATAAAAATAAAAATAAAAATAAAAATAGGAAAATAAAAAGGAAAAAGAAGAATGCGAAAATTATCGCGAGGTAGGGATGTGAGCGAGACACTAGGATTCATGAAATCCAAAAATAACAAGCACGTTGCCTCCCCGGCAACGGCGCCATAAACTTGACCGGCCCCCGTCGGGCGCGGCTCTTGCACGCCGGAAGTTGTGCAATGGTGCGCATGGGGGCATGTGAATTTAAATATTTGTAACCGCAAGCACACGATGTAGTAGTGTGGCTTGGGGGTCGAACTCAGGGAGGCGAGGATGTGCTTGTGTCAAAGAGGATCAAAATCACCCCATGGGCGAGCTAGCCCAGATCGAATGATGGGTTGTCACGGTAAGGGAATGCAAGGTATAGACAATAAGAAGGAAAAACTCGGGACTTTGGTTTCGACCCCAACGAGCGAATCTCGCCGATACGGCCTATGGGTAGGATGGAGATCGGAATTAGGGTCTAATAGTGAGACGTTACCTCTGAAAGTGGTACCGACATCCCATGGGCCCGATATTCCGGTCGGTGCCCAGGATGATACGCCGGACTTCCCGGGTTCGATCAGTGGTCACTCCCGTGTCCATTAACACTGATCGACTCCAGGAGCACTAAGCTCGCAACGATAACTCCCAACGTCTCATCCTGCCGCTCCCGCACGCTAGGATTCGGCGTCTACGCTAAGGGCGTGAGCTATGGCTAGGGAGTCAACCGCCAAGTTTATTCCCCCTTGGCCCAACGGTCAAAGGCGGTCTTTTTCCCACCGATGACAATAAAACACCCCGCGTAACCGTTAGATTCCTAATCCCTATCGATTTCCTAACCCTATGGATGCATCGGGAAGAGCCCCCGAAGGAGTTTCTGCCAAAATCCCAGATTTGGGAACTACTCACACATATTTAGTAAAAAGCGATCTAAACGAAAATGAACCGGAAAAATCATGATCAGACAATAGAAATGCAATGGTAGTAAAGCAATTAAGATAATACTAAAGTTTTACAAAGATCCGAAAACTTACAAAAACAGCAAAAAATAACCCACTCCCGAATCTGGGAAACCTAGGGTTCTATTTATAGAAAACGACATCACCCGATCGGTTGACAAGTCAACCGGTCGGGTGAGCCGCTTCACAAAACTACAGCGCAATGCGGGGTTTCACCCGGTCAGGATGAACCGGTCGGTTGGATCTTGGATGCGGTCGGTTGGATCTTGGTACCGACCGGTTGGATCTTGGTGCCGACCGGGTGAGGAGACCGGTTGGATCTTCGTGTCTTGGCTGTTGAAATTCGGCTACAGGTGAACCGATCGGGTGAAGGTCACCCGATCGGTTGGCAATCAGCTTCGAATTTCCAGAGACTTTGAGCTTTTGACCCGGTCACTGAACCGACCGGGTGACTTCTCGTGAGCTCCAAGCTACGCCCGGGTGGTGCACACGTGCATCACCCTATCGGTTGGAGATGACCAACCGACCTGGTGAGGGGCTGAAAGATGCAATCTTTGTCGTTTGACCCCCTGGATCACGCGTGACTCCTCCCGTTGCTCCGGGGACACATGATATCATCGTTTTATGCCCCAAATGCCAGTAAACTCCTGCAAAACATGGAAAACACGGAAAAGTGAAAGAAAACAAGAAAACACAAGAAAACACAAGAAAACATGAGAAAACGAATAAAAGACGGTGGTAAAATACGGAAAAACACGGAAGAAAACGTGCGTAAATATATGAAATATAAACGCACGTCAGTGTCTGCACCAATTTCCTTGGCCAAACCTCCATGGATAATCCCGAACTCATTAGTCGTTTAAGCCAAAATTTTTGGATTGGCATGTCCACCAAAGCTTTGAACCCCATTCCTCGAATTCTTCTCAAAATCATCACTTATAATCTTCTCCCCAAGAGTGGCTCCCTCAATTACGTTAATGAGACCCGTAGTCGGGCTCCCTATGCAATCATGGGAGGGATTAAAGTGGATTGGATAAGCACCATTATGATTGTCTTGATTAAACCAATCAAGCAACATATTTTCCTTCCATGTGTCATCACCCAAATTCTCCAACACTTTCATGTTCCATTGGAGAATGAACTTTCAGTTTTCAATCCTCAAAAATTCGATCATTCCGTCATCAACCGTATGGTTCTCCCACCACCACCTCCTCCCGAAGAAGAAGAAGAAGTCGAGCCCGAACGTGTCACCCCTCCTTCACGTCACCGCAAGCAAACTGTCAACCCTTATGCTAGGCCTCCCTCACGGCCAACCCTCCAAGACCAAATTGATCAACTCCGAGAGGATGTCAATTCCTGTTTCGGAGGAATCCAAGAGCATCTTAGTGGTTTTGAGACTAATCTTGGTGATGTTAGGAAGGATATGGAGAAAGGATTCGAGGCTATGCGCCTCATCCTAAGTACCCTCCAACAATGGGCTCCGTACACACCTTCCACGTCTAGTTTTCCGCCTCCATCATCATCGGACAATCAGGAACAATTCTGGACGGACTGCGTTTAGTCGACTACTATCGTAGACTAGTCGACTAATTAGTATTAAGGCTAGTTTGTTAAATGTTTGTTAGTTTGTTTTGTGTGTAGTTGTTTGTATCTTAGTTTCTGCTGTTTTTATTTGTTGTTTAAGAATGTATCTATATCGTCCTTTGAATGAATGAAGTTCGGTTTTATTTTAAAATTTTGTTTTTAAAATTTTTGGTCAACTAATGCCACTGATTAACCGACTAATTAATATTGTCACCCCATTTTTGATAATTTGACAGGGGGAGAAAATATGCATATAATCTCAGATACTCTGCATTAGTTTCTAGACTTTCAGTATTATAATTTGACGGGGGGAAACTTTGTACATTTTTACTAAACATTATTATATATTATTATATTATGATTATTATAATAACATATATTTAACATGAAATGTATACATACTCTCTTGCATATAAGGCATATCTTTAGGGGGAGTATCTCAGTAAATACTTGACAAATTTTCTATTGTTATATATTCGTTAGTCACATATTATTATAATATTCAATGTTTGTAAAATCATCAAAAAGGGGGAGAATATTGGAAACTCATGACTCCTCATATGGTTTTGATGATACCAACATATCATTTTATATGTACTAACTCTATCTATGCAGATGTTATAGCACTATCATCTGAGACCGTCATCAAGAACACAAGTTGCAAGAAGCATTCACTACAAGACGACGCATATCAAAGAAATTTTGTATCTTGTAATAAGTGATGTAATCTTTATTTTTTCTCTTGCATATACTTAGAATTTAAAAGCCTTGATGATGATCTATCTTAGTCGTTTAGGGTCCATCTTCAAAAAATCAAGTCAAAAGTCCAATTAGTCGACCAATCCTTAGTGCTAGTCGACTAATTTAAATAAAAAAAATTCTGAAAATTTTGAAACTTTGTCAAACACATCCAGAGTTTCCAGGATAATTTTCCCACCATTTCCTAGAGTTTCAAATTTTTAGTCGACTAATACTTCCTATTAGTCTACTAATCTTTTTTAATTCAAAATATTTTAATGATTTATCATTTAAAATATTATATTTTATTAGGTGGAAGTTAGAACTGCCACTAACGGCTAGTTCTAGCAGTTAATAGCAGTTTATAGCCGTTTTAAACAGTTTCCTACTGTTTTAGGAAGTTATACCCTTTGAAAAGACACTTTAACTTCCAATCTATCCAGTCAGCTTTAATTAGTCGACCAATCCGTAAAATTAGTCGACTAATTTTGACAAAAAACGGCTCAGATTTTTTTGAAAATTTAGGCAGTTGTACAACGGTGATAAACTATCTCTTTGGGCTATTAATAGATCCCTAGACCCCTGCCTAAAGATTACGAAAATTCTCTCTTTCTCTTTTCTTAAGTTTTCTTTCTCTCTCTAGAAAGAGTGAGATTTTCAGATTTCCATAGGGAAAACTCTGCAGAATTTCAGTCCATATAGGAAGTCCAATTTCCAAGAGTGTTCTACCACAATTCACATCTTGAACATGGGAGATTCCAGCACAAACCTTGCGCAATAATTCCATCAATTATCAAGGATATAGGTGATATTGTTTCATACTCTTTCTTTTACTTTATTTGGTGAATCTCTTGTTGAAGAGTTGTACAAGTTTGCAGCACGGGGAGTTGGCATCTTTGTATGTTGATTACTTGCGGGGAGCAAGTGTTTTAGTGAATTCAAATCTCTACGGGGTAGAGGACTGGACGTTGGATCACAAGGATCCGAGCCAGGATAAAAATCTATGTGTTTGCGTTTGCATTATTCTGGATTGTGATCTTTTATTTCCGCACTTTCATTGCAATTTTTATTAACTTTTAATTTTGCAATATAGTCGTGATTTACACTATTCACCCCCCTCTAGTGTATTTGGTGTGCCAGGAGATCCAACAGCTCTTAAGGATCTGTTAGGGATTTCTGCCCTCCTTCCATATCCACCTGCAAAATTGAGAGTGTTGTAACCTGGGGAGACCACATATATTACCTGATCCAGGATGTTGCGAGTCACTTCCTTATAGTTGAAGGGACTGAGTCCTCCCTAGAAACCGTAGGTATGATTGCCATTCCCCCTTCGCCATATTGTTGAGATGTGGGGGTGTATTGTGTGGAGCGATCTCTCATCGATCCGCCCTCGAATCTCTTGGATTCCTGAGCATGGCTGCACCTCTAGTCGGTGTCAGGGTTGGATTTGAAGGCGGTAATTGCTCATTTGTGAGCGGTGGATCTCCCATGTTTTGACGTACTAGAGTCGTCAAAACGCTTAGACTCTTGTCAACCCACTCTACAAATTGGTCGAATTGCTTCTGGGACACCTTAGGTTCTTTGGTGGTTTTCCCAGGTCGCTTCGATGGGGATGTAGAATTTGAGGCATCCTCCACCTGGACGTTATTCGCCTTTTGTTTCTCACTTGGACCTGGGTTCAGTCTGAGGTTGTTGGGTATAGCCGATATAGCTTATTGATTGCTTCGAGATGTCAAGCTGGCTAACTTTCCCATAGACGACGCCAAACTGTTAAGGCCAAAAATGACCGAAACAATTGTGTTGCTGACGTGGACCCTTCCTGCTGAAGCAGAGCCTTGTCAGCCGATTGAGTGGGATCCTAGGTTGGAAGAACAAGGGTCGGTGGATGATGGATGACTTGCAGTACTCGATCAACCATCAAGCGATCCGTATATCAATCGATCCAGGCTGAGAAGCTTTAGAATGACCCTCGCATAGGATTGGGACTTGTAAATCTACACCATTAGGAAGCATCAAGGGGGTCGGATCTGGGTCCCGACCCAAATCTCCTATTATGCCTAAGTTAGAATGGGAACTTAAGGAAGAGAGGGAGCTTGGAGAAGCTGAGATCGACCCACGGAGGTTCGTCCCAGTTCTGATGTCGCAACCTCTTTTGTGGAAGAAATGTAAGATGAAAGTGTAGAGTCTATGTATTAGCCCTCGTACCTTGGGAGTTGGAACCTCCAGTATTTATAGACGTCATGTGTCCTTTGAGTGACGCTGGGGGATAACGGTCACCAATTATGGTGCCATGATCTCTCCCTTTAATAGGGGTAACCGTAGCCCACGTTCCCGCCTATTTATGAGCTCGTCTTCAATTTCACGTGAAATTGGTGGGAGCTCAATGGGCGACTGGTTGGTAGGGCTTGACCGAGTCAGTGTTAGGCTTCTCTCGTGGGTTTTACGAGCTTTAGCCACTCATCAGATGAGTCATCTCGAGTGCCGGCCAGATGGTTCAACAACTTTAATGCGGTTTTTATTGGCCTATCATGTTTAAAGATGCCTACACATATTGTAAATCATGTGTGTCTTGCCAAAAATTGGAGGGAATAACAAAAATAAACATGATGTCTCTTCACCCCATTCTAAAGCTTGAAATCTTTGATTTTTGGGGTATAGATTTTATGGGACCATTTCCCAACTCGTTTGGACACACGTACATACTTGTTACCGTTGATTACGTGTCTAAATGGGTAGATGCCATAGTTGTATGACTAATGAGGGTTCCATCGTGATAAAATTTATCAAACAAAATATCTTTTCACAATTTGGAATACCCAAAGTTATGATAAGAGATTGTGGATCCCTTTTTTGCAAGGGGCACTACGCTAAAATAATGAAAAGGTTTGGGGTGACACACAAAGTCTCAACACCATGCCACCCCCAAACCAATGGTCAAGCGGAGTTGGCCAATACGAAAATTAAACACATTCTCCAAAAGACGGTGACTCCTTCACGCAAGGATTAGAGTGTCCGATTGCCGGAAGTACTTTTGGCATATCAGACCACATACCGTATCGGATTGTGTATGGCAAACATTGACATTTGCCCGTGGAGTTGGAGCACAAATATTATTGGGCTATTAAACGCATTAATTCCAATTGGGACTCATCCAATTTATTTCATAAATTACAGCTTTGTAAATAGAGGAGCTAAGATTGCCCGTGGAGTTTGACAATGCAAAGATTGCTAAAGAAAGAAATAATGGAGGCCGAGCATGATAAGATGATTCTTAGGAGGAAGTTCCTCATAGGACAAATAGTTCTACTCTACAACTCCCGCCTTCATTTATTTCCAGGCAAGTTGCGGTCTAGGTGGGTCGGACCCTTCGTTGTCAAGCATGTTTTCCCACACAAAGCAGTGGTGTTAATGAGTGAAAGACATATGAGCGAGTTCAAGGTCAATGGGCAATGATTGCAACACTACCATGATGCTTGGACCAAGGATATGAGCACCGAGGAGCTTTTGGATCCACCTTTGGGTGGCGACTAAATTGGTGTGTTCTTTCCAAATTTTTATTTATTTTTGTTTGTTTTATTTTCTTTTGTTTGTTGGTTGTTTGTTTTTCCCTTTTGTTATTTCTAATCTCCTATCATACATTGAGGACAATGCGTATGCTTAGTTGGATGGCGTTAGAATTGTTGGCTATACGCTTTTGGACTTTTTCTTCATATATATATACATGCACATTGATACATACTTGCACAAACAAACTTGCATAGAAGATGTTGAAACTTTTTATGATGTATTTAGTTGTGAAGATATTTGAAACCTTTGTGATAAGTTTCCATGACTTTCAACCCATTGAACTTATTGTGGTGAACATAGTCTAATTTCTTTCCAAATTCCTAAAATTAGCTAAGGCATGGTTGAAGTTAATCATTTTTACATATTGATGATCTTGTAACACATTTTTGTGTAATTGATTCCATGATTTCACATTCATTGCAACTCATGTTAGCTAGATTCAAATCTTGTATTGCATGAATCCTTGGTAGAAGTAATCAAATAGATTGATTCACAAGCTATGAAAAACTTGGGCATAACATATACTAATTGTCATTAATGTGTGTACTTAGCTTGCTTGACCTTTCAAAAAAATTGATGAGTAAAGTGCATCATGCTTCGAAGCCTATTGAGTAACCGGATTGTTGAGTATTGGTGTGTCATACCAATCTTATTTTGATGATGATCACAACATTATGTTGTTGCTAATGACTCTCATGTTTTAGTCTCTCAGTTTTATTTCAAAAATATCTGTCTTGGAGACTAATCACTTGGTGCAAGGATGGACATCAAGTGAAGAAGGGCCAAAGCTTGGACTCAAGGAGTGCCAAAGCTTGGAAATGATGGAGAGCAATCAAGGCATCAAGATTGAAGACTTAGACTCTAAGGAAAGCATTGTAATCCATGTAATTTACTTTATTGCTTTCACTCTCTTTTGAGTCTAGGTTAATGTAATGCCTTGTTAGATGATTTACTCATTCATCCATGTGCATTTAACCATCTTAGTGAGCCTTAGGATTACCATAGAATAAAACCCAATAGGTTCACTCTGTCCAAAGACTCATTTGGAGTCTCTGGCTTTCCATCAGTCGCCTGCTAAAGGAAACACAGTCGACTGGATGATTTCCAGTTGCCTGTAGATCCTTCTACATTCGCCTGATATGCACAGCTCAAGCAACATTTCAATTGACTCAAACTTGAGCTTTACGCACAATCGACTACTGGTCAGTTTACAGTTGCATGTATATTTACAGTCGCCTGTAGATTGGTCACCAGTCGCCTGAGTAGCGTAAGTGCAATCTCTGCATCTCTCTGTTGTTTCTCCATCTTATACAGCAGACGATTGATTATGGTTTTACAGTCACCTGACTAATAGCCAGTCGACCGTATCATTGACATCAGTCGCCTGTGTGCTTAACTGGAGAAAGAGTGCAGCTCTCTGTTTTATTCCATCACCTACAGTAGTCGCCTGCTGAAGGATTAACAGGCGCCTGTCCTGTTTACAGTCGACTGTATCGACTTCATCAGTCGACTTCCTAGCTCAGATTATAGCCGTTGGATATTTTCTAGCCGTTGATCAGTCGACTGTCTTTTGATCAACAGTCAACTGTTCCTGTCGTTTTCGCCCAGTTTCTAGCCGTTGCAGAATTGATTCTTTGGCTGTTTTCTTGGGTTTTGGGGTTTGATACAGGGTTCCTATATATATGAGTGTGCTGCCATCTCTTATATTTCTGGATGCTATTGAATATCTTAAGAGATCTATAAGCAACTCACAAACTCCCTCAATTTCCTCTTTAGAGCTCTCATTCATCTTCATGCATTGAAGTCCAGCTCAAGTGAATCCATCCAAGTGCTCTCAAGCATATCTTAACACTTGGAGATCCTCTTCCATCCCTTGCATCCATTCATGATTAAGCATCTCAAGGCATAAGTAAGAGTATTTATTGTACTCGGTGATTTTGTGTCTCTAATTCTCTGTGTGGGAATTAGATCTTTCTCTCTTTGTGGGAGGTTGTCGCTTTGTGGGACTAGGATATTCTCTTTGTGGGAATAAATCTCTTTGTGGGAGTAACTCTCTTTGTGGGAGTTTAGTGTACTAGTGTAAGGCTAACCCTAATTTTCTGAGTGGGAGTTAGTGATTCTCTGTGTGGGAGTCTTGATCCTCGTGTAGGATTGGTTGGGTCCTTGTGTAGGGCATAAATCCTCTTTGTGGGGTATCTCCTTGTGAGATTTGTATTCACTTTTCTGTGTGGGAATATAGTGAATATTGGTGTGGCTGGATGTACCTAAGTTTGGGGAACCAGTGTAAAACTTTGTGTTTGCCTTTGGATTTATTGTGCCTTTTAATTCCTCTTGCATTTATAATTCTGCATTTGCAAGTTTAATTTTAATTGGACAATTTTATTGCCATTACACTATTCACCCCCCCCCCTCTAGTGTGTGTTAGTATTGCAAGGGTAAGGCGATCCCTACAATTGGTATCAGAGAGAGGTTATAGCATACTGCAACAATCACATTCAACGCCTCATCCATGTCTCATGAAGAAGGTCACTCAACCGTTCGACCCCCGCTCTTCAACGGAACTAACTACCCAAGTTGGAAGATCAGAATGATGATCTACATGGAGGGTCAAGACCTATGGGACATTACGGAGGTGCCATTTGAGAAGCCCACTACTCCTGCGGCTTCTAGGACAAATGCGGAGAAGGACTCGATCAAGTTCAATGCGAGGGCTACGAACGCATTACTTTGCGCTCTCCCAGCAAATGATTTCAACCGCATCTCCATGTGCAAAACGGCCAACGATATTTGGCAAACCTTGGAGATTTGTCATGAAGGGACTACGAAGGTAAAGAAATCTAAACAAACTGTGTTTAGATCTAAATATGAAATGTTTAAGCTGCAGGAAGGCGAAAGCATTTCAGAGATGATCACAAGGTTCACCGATATCGTGAACGCTTTGGAGGGACTCGGGAAGATGATTTCCCAATAGGATCGTGTAGAGAAGATCCTTGACTCTCTCACACCTCGTTTGGAGTCGAAGGCCAACGGAATTTTGGAGTCGTATGACACGTCCAAATACACCGTTGAGGAGTGCATTGGTAATCTCATGGCGTATGAAGTAAAGCTTCAACACAAGAAGGAGATTCAACCATCAAAGCCCAAGAAGCTGGAGAAGCAAAAGGGGGTTGCATTCCATGCCAAGGAGGAGCCAATCAAGTGGAGGAGGAAATTCCATCGAGAAGCTCCTAGTGAAGAAGATGAGCAAGTGGAGAAGAAATTGAGGAGCTTGCCAAGCAATTCAAAGCATTCCTCAAATGCAAGCAAGGTAAGTCTTTGTCAAAGTTTGCCTTCAATTCTAACAAGGTTCCTACTTGTTACACTTGCAGTGGAAAAGGTCACTTGTCCACCGAATGCCCTTCCAAACCAACAAAGAAACTTACAAGGGTAAAGGGAAAAAGCATTGGAAAGGAAGGTCCAAGTTCAAGAACCAAAAGAAGGGACTTGTCGGAACCTTTGATGATTCGAGTGAGGACACTTCGAGTAACGAAGAAGAGGATGCAAAGGAGGATGCTCACACATGCTTTGTAGCCATTGATGGTCCTACTCCAATCCCCTCCGGATTAAATGAAGAAGAGTTGGATGCGTGGCTCGACGCCTACAACTCCTATGAGGATTCGTGCCTCATGGCTATGGAGGAGAAGTCTTCATCAAGCTCTAGCAAGGATGATGAGGTTGAAATCGAGGAAGAAAAGATCTCATATGAGGAGCTCAAGAACAACTTCGACTTGGTCTCCGAAAAGGCTAGTAAGTGCATCAACTCTTACAATAGATTAAAAGCAAAATATAAGATTGCTAAGAGTAGATTGCATGAACTAGATATTACTACTGTAATTCATGATGAAAGGCATGCTTATGACACTAGTGAGAGAGACACACTTCTCTCTCAAGTTAAGGAATTGAGCCTTACAAATGAAAAACTTGTTGCTCAAAACCTTAGCTTAGATTCTCACATTCAACAACTTACGTTGAAATGTGAAGAGGAATCCCGTAAGCTCATAAGCTTTGTGTATTCTAGGGATTCACTCCACGATTTGTTGGAAAAACAACATCCGGCAAATCATAGAGGAGGTTTGGGTTATATTCAAAATGTGGTACCCAAACTCACCTCTAATTCCTCTTATGGTGCAAATACAAGAAATATTGCTAAAGCACCTAAGAAGAATCACCATGCTTTCTTGTACAACAATAACATGAACACGAAGCATGTAGATCACGAGGTAATGAGGAAGAATGAAAAATCTTCATTTTTTGCTAAGAAGCAAAATCCTCATTCTTTGCATGCCAAGAAATTAGTTTATACACCTAAGCATGCCACATCCACCCCTCTTGCAAAGGCAAAACCCTTGCCTAGGAAATCCTTGAGATTATGGATTCCCACTAAGGTTAGTGTGCAAGAGAGGGATAGCTACATCAACTCTCTAGTTATGGATGTGATCACCTCATGTGATTACATTAGGCAATCAAACTCCTCTTGGGTTTGGTTGCCTAATGTTTAGGTTCCTCACATATATGCATATTGCATGGGTATTGTGCTTGAATGTTTATTTTTGGTATACCCATTGTTTGTATGTGTTTCATGATTTTGAAAATATTTTCAAACTTATTTTTCATGAAAATGGGGACCTTGGGGTGTATTTGACATACATGCATTTTTTATCAATGTGTATGTCAATGGGGGAGTTATTATGTTATATGTTTAAAATATTTTAAGACATATTTTAACTCTCATTTCGGAGGTTATTTGAGATCATTATTTACAATTGGTTATTTTTGATCTCAAACCAAACCTCTTGTTTATTGCCAACATGTCTCTTGTTATATTTGTTTTGGCAATATTCTTTGTGTATCTTTGAAGCTTGATTTTTCCATATCTATTGCTTTGATACACTTTAGGCCCATGGCTCCATTATTTGTATAATTGGTATTAGATCCTAGAAGTCAAAAGTTGACCATTTCTATGATCTAGGGGGAGCATGGGATAGTGAATTGATACCCACTAAATTTTTCAATTTGGTATCATACATATCTTTCTTTTCTTGCACATTGTCACATCTTGGTTTAGATGACAAAGGGGGATATATTTGATGTCCACCTTTTTGACGATGTCAAGGGGGAGAGATATATGCATTATGTAAATATATATGGGGGGATATAGTCATATGCATATGGAGAGAGAGATATATATGGGGAGAGATATATGGGATTAGATAAACCTTTCATGTTTGCATGATATTGTCTTTTACAATTGGTTTATCTAATCCTTGCCTATTATATGTCACCATGATCTTATTTGGTAGAATGAGTATTTACTATTGTGTAGCTCATTGTATAATTGATGCATATAAGTAGGGGGAGCTCATTAGCATTGTGCTTTAATACTTTGTATTTTACATAATGTGTGTCATCATCAAAAAGGGGGAGATTTTGAGTATTGGTGTGTCATACCAATCTTATTTTGATGATGATCACAACATTATGTTGTTGCTAATGACTCTCATGTTTTAGTCTGTAACGAATGGTTTTTCATGTATGGATTATTATATATATATATTATATTATTTGTAGTTTTCCCTTCCTCGTGATTTCCTTTTTCCGTCACCGTAGTTTTCTTTTCGCTCGTTTCGTTGTGATTCTCTAGATTCTTCCATCGGTCGCCGTGTTTGAAGTAATTCATTCGTGACGGACTTCATAACGTCGATATCTTAGAGTTAGAACGAGCCTAGGAGACTTAGGAAACCATCCCGAAGCTTCGCGCTCCATTTCGGAACTTTCAGTGCATATTAGCCGGTATGAGAAGGGGCACTGACCGACTAGATGACGATCCAGTCGGTCGGAAAACCTTCTTGAACCGACTAGTGGGCTTTCTTAAATGTTCGGGAGTTACTGTTTGTCGTTAGTCGGTCTAAGAACGTTGGTTGACCGACTAGGTTGCAAACTAGTCGGTCAGTAATGCTTCTTTAACCGACTAACTCATTTACTATTTTTTTGGTATCAGTACTATTCATTCTTAGTCGGTCTAAGTTCATCTTTCGACCGACTAGTTGTTAAACTAGTCGGTTAAGTTTTGTACTCAGACCGACTAATTCTTAGTTCTTCTGTACAGTCGAGTACTGTTTACTCTTAGTCGGTCTAAGAACGTTCATCGACCGACTAGATGTCAAACTAGTCGGTCAGTAATTGTTTTTGACCGACTAAATCTAAATCCTAATTTTCGTCTGGGTTACTGTTTACACTTAGTCGGTCTGCGTTGGTCAACCGACCGACTAGTTCCCAAACTAGTCGGTCAGTGGTTGTTCTTTGACCGACTAAACAGTACAGGAAACCCTAGTTTTGCCTTAGCCACCACCAAACTCTATAAATACCCCTCCAAACGTTTTCTTCTTCTCCTCATGACCTAAAACCCTAATTTCTCCCCCATTGAGCCCCCATCTTCCTCAAACCATTAATCCTTCATCCCAAGCTCATCCCCCATCATCCAAACCCTCCATTGTCACAACCCACCTTCCATCTTCCCCAAACCTTCATCAAACCCCCAAAATCCACATCAAAACCCATTTCTCCAGATTTTTCCCTTATTTCCAGATCTGAGCCGGATCGTTCTTCTGTTGCCGTGGTTGCTCGGCATCGTTCCTTCGCTTCTTCACGGTAATACTCGATTCCTTTAGTTTTAGCATAACCCACATTGACATTGTGAAACCCTAATAAAATGGATTATTAGATGATTAGGGTTCTATTAAGAAATCGATTTAGAATCGTTATTCTAATAATTGTTTTGCTATAACAGTGATCCATCCGTAGTTTAGCCTGTGACGATCTTCATTGCTCGTCAACCCCGGTATCAGGCAAGTGAAACTTGCATCTCTTGAGTTGGGCCATGTCTTAGGCCATTTCCCTTGCTTTAGCGTAAAAGAGACTAGACGGTGAAAGGATAGCCGTCTAGACGCCTTTGACCTAGCTTGACAACGAAGCTTGGTCCGTCACCCTCATCATGTTTGTATGTCACGTTTAAATTCACTTAACGGTACGCAAATATCTGTTCATGGCATTGCATATTGATTATTCATCGTGATTGCATAGCACACGCTACAATACTTATATTCCTGGCTCGTGTTCCAGAAGCGAGCCCTGTAGTTGGAAACCCCAACGCTCGATAAATAAGGCTAGGTGCACCCCTATGCCAAGTGAAATACACTTCCTGGCTCGTGTTCCAGAAGCGAGCGCAGTTAGTTGGAAACCCCAACGCTCGACACATATGGGTGGGGTAAGAGATATGCGGCCACCTGAGCCCCGAGTTGGCCTGATCCGCCACTCCGGCCAGCAGGCGAAATCTCTAGTGCACAAGTGATTAATAGTGAAAAGTGAATCGTGATTAGTGCTTAGTGATTGCTACATCGTGAGTGCGTGACACTCTCTTTTTAAACTGTTGCATCAAACTAAACTGTCATGTCATTTAATATTATAAGTGCTAGGTGGTTAGTTACTTTCAGTTTCCTTGCTCAAGTCTTTAGACTTACTGACATGTGCCCATTTTCTCTTTTGGGTGACACATGTTAGACCCCGAGCCAGAGTTACTTGCTGAGGGTGAGGTGTTTGCGGACGCTGAGCTTGAGCCCGTGTTGGACGAGGACTTCGTAGACACTGGAGATCAGTCTTAGTGTCTACGTCTGGTTCTTGTTAGATTGCTTAGGTTGTCGGTGCGTGGCACCTAGTTTGATACTCTGTTATGTTTGTGTTTTGTTTGGCCTTGTTCTGGGCCTTTAGACTCTTTCCTGTTAGCCTGGTGGCTTTTTCTGTGATGTTGAATATTTTGTGGACAAACTTTGGGATTGGTATCTCATATCCGTCTCCTTTCTATTATCATTGTTGTTGTTCCGTTTGCGCTTACAGGGACCTGCTTATACTAAATTGATGCTTATCAGGCGTGCAGCTTCACAGCTCCACGTCTGAGCGGACCTTCTCACGTCTCGCCTCCATTTTAGGGAAGCGGGTCGTGACAGGTTTTAGTGGTGGCCCATGCTGGTCGTTTCTGTAACTGCAATTATCGGAATAACGATAATAATATAAGATGGTCCAACAAATAAATTCGACATCCGAGCCCTAAGCTATGAGTCTAATTGTTTCGTTTTCTGTGTCATTAGATGGCAGGAAGGCGAATCACCCGTGGTGGTGGTAGTGGTGCGCCCCCTCATGACGAGGAGCCTGAGCGGGAGCCCACTAACGGAGAGATGATGCGGATGATGATGCAGATGATGCAAGTTCAGCAGGGTGTGCTTCTGCAGGTACAGAATGCTCCGGTGGCTCGAGCTGCTCGGGCGGTGGAAGCCCCTCGCCCTGAGCCTGGAGCGAAGCAGTTCAGAGAGCTGGGTCCTGCATATTTTGATGGAACAGAAGGTCCACTAGCTGCTGATGAGTGGATGAGGAATATCGAGGACAATCTGAAGATGTCCAAGGTCAACGAAGTTAGTTGGGTTGACTTGGCAAAGCGCCAGCTGAGGGATAACGCCAAAAATTGGTGGGATGCTGAAGAGAAGATGTTGGAGGGGCCGATCGTCTGGGCTACCTTCAAGGCCAGATTTGATGGTGAGTTCTTCCCAAAAGCTGCCAGGGAAGAGATGCTGTAGCGTTTTATCGATCTGAAGCAAGGAAGCTCGTCGGTGGACCGGTATCACAAGAGTTCATGAGGCTGAGTCGGTTTGCACCGAAGATGGTGCAGGACGCTGAGGAGAGAGCTCAGAGGTTCCTTCAGGGACTTGCTTCGGAGCTCCAGAGTTTTGTGACCTCTTCTGACCGGGAATCTTATCAGAAGGTTCTAGTAGCAGCCAAGAGGCAGGAGCTACTCGTGAACCGGAGGAGGGGGTCTATTGTTGGTGCTAGGAAGAGGCCTGTGGAACAGGCGAGAGCTGTGGTTAGACCTGGATTCAGGCCGAACCAGCCTGTTCAGTTTAAGAGAACAGGAGGGCCTGTTCAGAAGACTTGCCATTTTTGTGGCAAGGAGGGCCATATCAAGGAATCGTGTAGGTGGTTCTTGGGGCAATGTATTGCCTGTGGAGATCCCGCCCATGCTCTCCGGGAGTGCCTGAGGTTGAAGCAGCCTTGGAGGGCACCTATTGCTACCCCGCCATTGCAACAGAGAGCCCCGGTGCCCGCTGGTCGTGGGGTACCCCTTGTTCCACAAGGGCATGCCTTTCGGCAGGCTGTTCCGCCGAGGAGGCAGGCATTTCTGATGACCGAGGAGGAGATCTCAGCCATGGATGATGTAACGCCCCGCTTCCCAAAAGACACCGGAAGCGAGAGCGTTACACGGTCCGCTTAAACTGGAGCGGTGAAGCTCGAGTTCAATAAGCGTCTGTGATTAAAACACAGATGAGGTTCTTGCATTTGCGTATCAGAACAATTAGAAACATTTCAGAAAAATAAAGCCACAACCAGAGTTAAATAGTTCGTACATGAAATTAATCAACAAGCCTCAGCAGGGCCAAAAAGAAGACTACAATAAAGCACTAATCCTACTACAAGGTACTAAAACTAAAACTCAGAGTAGTGGCGGAAAGGGGCTCTAGTCTTCCGCAAAAGCGGCTCGGCATTTACGACGAACTCTGGCTCTCTAAGTCAAGTGTCTCGAGAGAATCCCCCTAGTGCTCAAACTCGAGATCTGACATACATCCAAAAACATGAATGTATGTCAGCAAGGTCTGCAAGAAGACATTAGCATCCCAAGGCAAGAATGTGCAATTGATATGAATTTAGAAGGCATTAAATATTTAAAAGAGATGACTACAAAAAAATTAACGAGACAAATTGTGATGAAACGAAAGGTAAACATCCCTAGCATGTAAGTTCTAAGCAGCTGCAAGAATTTAAGTTAAGATTTCACTGAGTTCGTTAGCGTTTCAATTTTCACGAAGACCAAGTTAGCGTTGCAATGTCCATGTCAAGAATTCACATCTAATATAGGGTTCTCGCCTTTAGGTCGTGATGAGAAGGTCGTTCCTCTCACGGGGGCTTACCGTGATTGACACTAACCCACCGCGTCGGGTGGTGTTCTTGAGGAGAGTACCTTTCATACGCCCAGTGGCCGCTCAACCCTAACCCCACCCAAAAGTTTTGCCGGAACACGAGCCAGCCTAGTCGACTCACACGACATCACGATATCACGATACCGCCTTCGAGGCGCACGATTTCACGATGCCCATATTTGTTAAGCATTCAAAATGCCCAGACAAGTTATGTAGCAATTTAACAATGTCATCATTTCTTTTATACAACGTTTTCAATTATTAAGATAGGGTTGTCGACATTTACAATAAATTAATGAGAGTGTTGAACATGTGAGTTTAACGAACAGGTTGCGAAAACGAGTTTTCTTTGCCAATGTTTAAAGTTGAACACTAACAAGTTGTATGTCCAAATGTCACATTTTTAGTCCAAAACGTTATGGAAATAATTTCAAGAGTCAATTAACGTGCAGTTTCCAGGATATGCAGATTTAATCAAAAGATAGAGCAACAGTCATCAAACTTCAAAAATTCGTATTTAATTGCACACTTGCCTGATTTTGACGTTCTTGGTGTCGTCGGAAACGTCTCAACGGCCACTACGCTACGGTGATGACAGTTCGCTGGTTTGATAAAACATATAATCAGACAACACTGTTTTAGATCACAACAACATTACAAAAAGTTCCTACGACGTCTAATCGGTCTGTTTTGTTAGGTCTTCTAAATTACGGTGTTGGTCAAAGCCGACTTATAAAGTATCAACCCTATCAAGGTGATCACATGCAAGGAATCCTCAGACCTTACAACCAAGATAATGTTCATATATTGAGTTTACTGCTAGCAATGATACCACTAACATTTTAATATATGATTTAATATTATACAGTTAGTACTAGGACATGCTGACATCATTAATTATTACTAACATGCTTAAAGTCGTACTTTTATAACAACATTAATATACATCTGAGGGTTTCCAATATGTTACATGCTTCTACCCCATAGTACAAATAATAGGGCACTCTGCTAATAAATAGAACACAGTTCACAAGAGGCTACCTATTTTATTGTTATAATAGAAGTCTGCACCTCTAATTTGTATACCTAATAAGCCTGTGCATTCATTGTTAAAGGTTCCTATATGATAACCCATGCTAATATATAAGACATAGGATGTGAACTTACCACTCACGTATCCCGCCGTTGTTGCTTGTGCCTGCAGTGGAGAGGAGCCCGGTCACGACATGGGATGGCCGACGGCGCAGCCGCGACTCGGGGCGACACGGGGCGCCGGTGGGGAGTTCAGAGCGCGGCCTGGGATCTTGGGCATGCGGCTCTCGGGGTTCGTGTACCGGCAGTTTGCTCGCGGGGCGAGCGGAGGAGGGCGTGGGGTTGATGTTTGCGTGGAGGTCGATCCGGGCGATGGAAGCGCCTGCTGCGCCGTCGCGTTGGCGTGGAGGGCTGCGAGTAGGAGGAGGATGCCGGCGTAGGGAGGAGAGAGGGTGGCAGGGCTGGCTGCGAAGGCGTGGAGATGGGAACCGCGAGATGGGGGAGGAGATATGTGGTAGGCGGCGGCTGCGTTTGTAAGTGAAGAGAAGTAGAAGTATGGTTTATAAAATATATAAGGGTAGGCTACAGCCTTAGGATTATAATAGGGTGCTTGAGTGTACGAACCCTGGCCTGGGGGTTTTAAAAAGAAGTAGGGCCTGATACGGGTTCAGCTGATATGGTTTATCTAACTATTATTATTATTATAAAAGCTTTAGGTGTAGGTGCCTTAGGGTTTACTAAAAGGAGTCTAGGGGTGTGGGTTAATAGCACATGACCTATGTCTAAGGGTTGGAGTTGTACAGCACGTGAATGGCCATGGGTTCCTAAATGAAGAAAATAAAATAACAGTGCTCCTATAAAAACAAGTTGTGTATGGGGCTTGAGAAGGCTACACGTGAGCTAGCATGTGTGTTTGTGTCTAGTTTTTATACATATATTTTTATATAACATACAAACTTCTCCCTCAAACGGTGTGTGTGCGTGAGTATTGATTGGGTGCGTGTGTAAGTTGGGTTCGGCCTAGGGGGTTTTCAAAAGGGGCTAGTGTTATAACAGGAAGCGATTTGAATTATTGATAAAGGGATTCTAATTAGTAGGTTATAATAGGAAATATGATTTGAATTATAATTAATGGGGTTGTAATTAATAGGTTTAAATCAAGGGAAATGATGGCTAATCAATAGGTTTAAATGTGTCCAAAAACGGTAACTTTCATTTGAATTTTAAAAGGTTGAAAATACGGTTTGAAATTTGAATTTGCATTTGAAAGTTTAAATTAACTATAAGTGGAGATGCTAAAAATAATTAATAACAATAATAAAAGATTTAACCAAGTGGCTTAAAAATAATTATGATATAAATTAATATGGAAAAATATTAGAAGTAGATACCCGTACGGGGACAGATACGCCTAACTACGGATACGAAGAAGAATAAACACACGAATAAGACGCATCGTAAAAACTGATCGTTACAGATGAGGTCATTGCAGGTAACTTTCAATCTAGTTGTTCCTTCCTTAATTAGTTGATTGTTAAATTATGTTGGTTGCTTGTGTATGAATGTTGCTAGAGTAAGATTTGATTGATTAGACTGTTTGTTAGGTGTGGTTTTGGTTTGCACATTCCCTGCCCGAGTCCTCTTTGACTCAGGTGCGTCGATGTGCATTTTGGCCCAGAGCTTCGTGGAGAAGCATTCCTTGTCGACGTCCCCTCTCCCCAAGAGTTGGAACATCGTTACAGGGAATGGTGTAGTCTCGGTGCATCGTGGGTGCAGCCCTTGCTCTGTGGTGGTTTGTGGACATGAGCTTTATGCTTATTTTATTGTCCACAACATCACCAACTACGATGTGGTCCTTGGGATGGATTGGCTTGCGAGCTTCTATGCTACGATCGACTGTCGGAGGAAGAAGGTGGTGTTCGAGATTCCCGGACATCCAGTATTTGAGTTCAGCCGTGGTAGCAGTTCGTTTGGGCATGTCAGATTTCGGGCCAGACCGGTGGAGGTGGCTATGCAGTTGGAGTTAGAGAGGCCAGCTGTGGTGCGAGATTTTGATGACGTCTTCCCCGAGGAGATGTCTGGACTGCCACCCGATCGAGCTTTAGAGTTTTCTATTGATTTGATTCCAGGTGCGCAGCCGATTTCGAAGGCACCATACCGTATGGTGCCTGCAGAATTGGAAGAGTTGCGGAAGCAGTTGGATGAGCTTATGCAGAAGGGTTACATTAATCCCAGCGTGTCTCCGTGGGGAGCACCGGTGCTGCTGGTGAAGAAGAAGGATGGTTCGCGTCGCATGTGCGTGGACTATCGGGAGTTGAATGCGGTGACCATCAAGAATAAATACCCGTTGCCTCGCATCGATGATATCTTTGATCAGCTGGGAGGATCGAGGTTGTTTTCTAAGTTGGATTTGAGGAGTGGTTATCATTAGTTGAAGGTGAAGAAGGAGGATGTTCCGAAGACAGCTTTTAGGACGAAGTATGGACACTATGAGTTTGTGGTTATGCCGTTTAGCGTAACTAACGCACCTGCAGTTTTCATGAATTTGATGAATCTGATTTTCTATGACTTTCTGGATAAGTTTGTCGTTATCTTTATTGACGACATTCTGATTTATTTGAGGTCGGAGGAGGAGCATGCCTTGCACTTGAGGACGGTGTTGGAAATTTTGAGGAAGCATCGGTTGTATGCCAAGTTTTCGAAGTGCGAGTTCTGGTTGGACAGTGTTGCTTTTCTCGGGCATGTGGTGACTGGTGATGGTATTTCAGTGGATCCCGAGAAGATCAGGTCCATCAGAGAGTGGCATGTTCCATCGTCGGCCTCTGAGATTCGGAGTTTCCTTGGTTTGGCGGGATATTATCGGCGTTTCATTAAGGACTTTTCCCGTATTGCCGAGCCAATGACCAGGTTGACACGGAAGGATATACCTTATGTTTGGTCGGGTGACTGTGAGCATGCCTTTGGTGTTCTGAGAGAGCGTTTGACGTCTGCCCCTGTCCTTGCTGTGCCTGACCGCAGTGGAGGATTCGAGATCTTTTGCGATGCTTCTAGCAAGGGTCTCGGTTGTGTTTTGCATCAGCATGGACATGTGGTGGCTTATGCATCGCGTCAGCTCAAGGTTCATGAGAAGAATTATCCGACGCATGATTTGGAGTTGGCTGCCGTTGTGTTTGCTCTTAAGATTTAGAGGCACTTCTTGCTGAGTGAGAAAGTGAAAATCTTCACCGATCACAAAAGCTTGAAGTATATTTTCACCCAGAAAGAGCTCAACATGCGACAGCGTCGATGGTTGGAGCTCATGGCGGATTATGAGATTGATTTGCAGTATCACCCTGGCAGGGTGAATGTGGTGCCTGATGCTTTGAGTAGGCTTCCCGCGGTGATGGTTTTGACTCCGCAGTGGAGTTTGCAGCAGGATTTTTGCGGGTTCGATGTAGAGATTGTTCTTCCCGGGGAGGCTTCTTCGTTGATGTACATGCAGGTGCAGTCAACACTCGTGGATCGGATTAAGGCGAGTCAGGCCGGAGATCCGAAATTGGTAAGGATTCGAGGGCAGGTTGAAGCTGGTCTGCGGACTGACTTTTTGGTTCATGATGATGGCTCGTTGAGGTTCGGAGCCAGGCTGTGTGTGCCAGCTGGGGATATCAGAGAGGAGTTGTTGGTGGAGGCACACAGTTCGTCGTATTCCATGCATCCTGGTGGGACCAGGATGTACAAGGATCTTCGTTTGAACTTTTGGTGGCACGGCATGAAGAGGAGTGTGGCACGGAGTGTGGCCAAGTGTTTGGTTTGCCAGCAAGTGAAGGCGGAGCATTAGCGTACGGCCGGGTTGCTACAACCGCTTCCGATTCCAGAGTGGAAATGGCAGCACATCACTATGGACTTCGTGACTGGACTACCTCGGAGTCCGAAGCAGAACGACGCGATTTGGGTAATCGTAGACCGATTGACCAAGTCTGCATATTTTATTCCATTCCGAGTAGGACAGTCCACTGAGGCACTAGCAAGGAGATACATGGAGGAGGTCGTGCGACTTCATGGAGTCCCCGTGAGTATCGTGTCGAACAGAGACACGAGATTCACATCTCAGTTCTGGCAGAGTTTACAGAAGAGTTTGGGTACGCGTCTGAGTTTCAGCACGGCGTACCATCCGCAGACGGATGGCCAGTCCGAGAGGACGATTCAGATTTTGGAAGACATGCTGAGAGCGTGCATGTTGGATTTCAAGGGTTCGTGGGAGGACCATCTACACTTGGTGGAGTTCTCTTACAACAACAGCTACCAGGCGTCTATTGGCATGGCGCCTTTCGCCGCTTTGTATGGGAGGAAATGTCGATCGCCATTGAGTTGGGATGACGTTGGCGATCGGGAGCTGTTGGGGCCTGAGATGATTGTGGAGGCTGTGGAGGTCGTCAGGAACATTCAGGAGAGGCTGAGGATTGCTCAGGACCGTTTTAATCATTGGGCGGATGCGAAACGTCGTCCTTTGGAGTTTCAGCCGGGCGATCATGTGTTTCTGAGGATTTCCCCGAATCGTGGAGTGATTCGTTTTGGGAAGCGAGGGAAGTTGAGCCCGCGATACATTGGACCGTTTGATGTTTTGGAGAGGGTCGGCGAAGTAGCTTACCGCTTAGCCTTGCCGCCATCTTTGGAAGGAGTCCATGATGTTTTCCATGTGTCGCAGCTTCGTGATACATCAGCGATCCGTCTCATGTCGTAGATTTCTCGGAGATTTTCATTCGCTCAGATTTGACGTATGACCAGCATCCAGTGCAGATTCTGGACAGGCGTCAGAAGTCACTTCGGAACAAGGTCGTTGATCTTGTTCGGGTGATGTGGCGACACGGTTCGCCGGGAGAGTCTACTTGGGAGAGAGAAGATGAGATGCGAGAGCGCTACCCACTTTTGTTCCCGGACACGTGAGTGTTGGGAATTCCGAGGACGGAATTTTTCTTAAGTTGGGGAGGATGTAACAACTGGTTTTTCATGTATGGATTATTATATATTATATTATTTGTAGTTTCCCATCCTCGTGATTTCCTTTTTCCGTCACCGTAGTTTTCTTTTCGCTCGTTTCGTTGTGATTCTCTAGATTCTTCTGTCGGTAGCCGTGTTTGAAGTAAGTCATTCGTGACGGACTTCATAACGTTGATATCTTAGAGTTAGAACGAGCCTAGGAGACTTAGGAAACCATCCCAGAGCTTCGCGCTCCATTTCGGAACTTTCAGTGCACATTAGCCGGTATGAGAAGGGGCACTGACCGACTAGATGACGATCCAGTCGGTCGGAAAACCTTCTTGAACCGACTAGTGGGCTTTGTTTAATGTTCGGGAGTTACTGTTTGTCGTTAGTCGGTCTAAGAACGTTGGTTGACCGACTAGGTTGCAAACTAGTCGGTCAGCAATGCTTCTTTAACCGACTAACTCATTTACTATTTTTTTGGTATCAGTACTATTCATTCTTAGTCGGTCTAAGTTCATCTTTCGACCGACTAGTTGTTAAACTAGTCGGTTAAGTTTTGTACTCAGACCGACTAATTCTTAGTTCTTCTGTACAGTCGAGTACTGTTTACTCTTAGTCGGTCTAAGAACGTTCATCGACCGACTAGATGTCAAACTAGTCGGTCAGTAATTGTTCTTTGACTGACTAAATCTAAATCCTAATTTTCATCGGGGTTACTGTTTACACTTAGTCGGTCTGCGTTGGTCAACCGACCGACTAGTTCCCAAACTAGTCGGTCAGTGGTTGTTCTTTGACCGACTAAACAGTACAGGAAACCCTAGTTTTGCCCTAGCCGCCACCAAACTCTATAAATACCCCTCCAAACGTTTTCTTCTTCTCCTCATGACCTAAAACCCTAATTTCTCCCCATTGAGCCCCCATCTTCCTCAAACCATTAATCCTTCATCCCAAGCTCATCCCCCATCATCCAAACCCTCCCTTGTCACAACCCACCTTCCATCTTCCCCAAACCTTCATCAAACCCCCAAAATCCACATCAAAACCCATTTCTCCAGATTTTTCCCTCATTTTCAGATCTGAGCCGGATCGTTATTCCGTTGCCGTGGTTGCTCGGCATCGTTCCTTCGCTTCTTCACGGTAATACTCGATTCCTTTAGTTTTAGCATTACCCACATTGACATTGTGAAACCCTAATAAAATGGATTATTAGATGATTAGGGTTCTATTAAGAAATCGATTTAGAATCGTTGTTCTAATAATTGTTTTGCTATAACAGTGATCCATCTGTAGTTTAGCATGTGACGATCTTCATTGCTCGTCAACCCCGGTATCAGGCAAGTGAAACTTGCATCTCTTGAGTTGGGCCATGTCTTAGGCCATTTCCCTTGCTTTAGCGTAAAAGAGACTAGACGGTGAAAGGATAGCCGTCTAGACGCCTTTGACCTAGCTTGACAACGAAGCTTGGTCCGTCACCCTCATCATGTTTGTATGTCACGTTTAAATTCACTTAACGGTATGCAAATATCTGTTCATGGCATTGCATATTGATTATTCATCGTGATTGCGTAGCACACGCTACAATACTTATATTCCTGGCTCGTGTTCCAGAAGCAAGCCATGTAGTTGGAAACCCCAACGCTCGATAAATAAGGCTAGGTGCACCCCTATGCCAAGTGAAATACACTTCCTGGCTTGTGTTCCAGAAGCGAGCGCAGTTAGTTGGAAACCCCAACGCTCGACACATATGGGTGGGGTAAGAGATATACGGCCACCTGAGCCCCGAGTTGGCCTGATCCGCCACTCCGGCCAGCAGGCGAAATCTCTAGTGCACAAGTGATTAATAGTGAAAAGTGAATCGTGATTAGTGCTTAGTGATTGCTACATCGTGAGTGCGTGACACTCTCTTTTTAAACTGTTGCATCAAACTAAACTGTCATGTCATTGTTTAATATTATAAGTGCTAGGTTGTTAGTTACTTTCAGTTTCCTTGCTCAAGTCTTTAGACTTGCTGACATGTGACCCTTTTCTCTTTTGGGTGACACATGTTAGACCCCGAGCCAGAGTTACTTGCTGAGGGTGAGGTGTTTACGGACGCCGAGCTTGAGCCCGTGTTGGACGAGGACTTCGTAGACACTGGAGATCAGTCTTAGTGTCTACGTCTGGTTCTTGTTATATTGCTTAGGTTATCGGTGCGTGGCACCTAGTTTGATACTCTGTTATGTTTGTGTTTTGTTTGGCCTTGTTCTGGGCCTTTAGACTCTTTCCAGTTAGCCTGGTGGCTTTTTCTGTGATGTTGAATATTTTGTGGACAAACTTTGGGATTGGTATCTCATATCCGTCTCCTTTCTATTATCATTGTTGTTGTTCCGTTTGCACTTACAGGGACCTGCTTATACTAACTTGACGCTTATCAGGCGTGCAGCTTCACAGCTCCACGTCTGAGCGGACCTTCTTACGTCTCGCCTCCATTTTAGGGAAGCGGGTCGTGACATAGTCTCTCAGTTTTATTTCAAGAATATCTGTCTTGGAGACAAATCACTTGGTGCAAGGATGGACATCAAGTGAAGAAGGGCCAAAGCTTGGACTCAAGGAGTGCCAAAGCTTGGAGATGATGGAGAGCAATCAAGTCATCAAGATAGAAGACTTAGACTCTAAGGAAAGCATTGTAATCCATGTAATTTACTTTATTGCTTTCACTCTCTTTTGAGTCTAGGTTAATGTAATGCCTTGTTAGATGGTTTACTCATTCATGCATATGCATTTAACCATCTTAGTGAGCCTTAGGATTATCATAGAATCCAACCCAATATGTTCACTCTGTCCAAAGACTCATCTGGAGTCTCTGGCTTTCCATCAGTCGCCTGCTAAAGGAAACACAGTCGACTGGATGATTTCCATTTGCCTGTAGATCCTTCTACATTCGCCTGATATGCACTGCTCAAGCAACATTTCAATTGACTCAAACTGAGCTTTACACACAGTCGACTACTGGTCAGTTTACAGTTGCATGTATATTTACAGTCGCCTGTAGATTGGTCACCGGTCGCCTGAGTAGCGTAAGTGAAATCTCTGCATCTCTCTGTTGTTTCTCCATCTTATACAGCAGACGATTGATTAAGGTTTTACAGTCACCTGACTAATAGCCAGTCGACTGTATCATTGACATCAGTCGCCTGTGTGCTTAACTGGAGAAAGAGTGTAGCTCTCTGTTTTATTCCATCCCCTGTAGCAGTCGCCTGCTGAAGGATTAACAGGCGACTGTCCTTTTTACAGTCGACTGTATCGACTTCATCAGTAGTCGACTGTCCTGGCTCAGATTATAGCCATTGGATATTTTCTAGCCGTTGATCAGTCGACTGTCTTTTGATCAACATTCGACTGTTCCTGTCATTTTCGCCCAATTTCTAGCCGTTGCAGAATTGATTCTTTGGCTATTTTCTTGGGTTTTGGGTTTTGATATAGGGTTCCTATATATATGAGTGTGCTGCCATGTCTTATATTTCTGGATGCTATTGAATATCTTAAGAGATCTATAAGCAACTCACAAACTCCCTCAATTCCTTCTCTAGAGCTCTCATTCATCTTCATGCATTGAAGTCCAGCTCAAGGAAATTCATCCAAGTGCTCTCAAGCATATCTCAACACTTGGAGATCCTCTTCCATCCCTTGCATCCATTCATGATTAAGCATCTCAAGGCATAAGTAAGAGTATTTATTGTACTTGGTGATTTTGTGTCTCTAATTCTCTTTGTGGGAATTAGATCTTTCTCTCTTTGTGGGAGGTCGTCGCTTTGTGGGACTAGGATATTCTCTTTGTGAGAATAACTCTCTTTGTGGAAGTAACTCTCTTTGTGGGAGTTTAGTGTCCTAGTGTAGGGCTAACCTTAATTCTCTGAGTGGGTGTTAGTGATTCTCTGTGTGGGAGTCTTGATCCTCGTGTAGGGCATAAATCCTCTTTGTGGGGTATCTCCTTGTGAGATGTGTATTCACTTCTCTGTGTGGGAATATGGTGAATATTGGTGTGGTTGGATGTACCTAAGTTTGGGGAACCAGGGTAAAACTTTGTGTTTGCGTTTGGATTAATTATGCCTTTTAATTCCTCTTGCATTTATAATTCTGCATTTGCATGTTTAATTTTAAATGGACAATTTTATTGCCATTACACTATTCACCTCCCCCTCTAGTGTGTGTTGTTAGTATTGCAAGGGTAAGGCGATCCCTACACGGATCTCCATGCCTCAAGAAGCATTGGAGCCTTGCGTCAAAAGATAGGATCATATAAGAGTGTACAAGAAAAACAAAAACAAACGTAGACAATTCAAGTTTGTAGGTTCGTAGGGGGTTCTCAAAACCTAATGCCCGAAGATCGTCTGATCTAGGAGCCATTGACCCAAAGCTTGTTACATGAATTGTGCTAAGTTTCAAAAGTACATATATGAATAAATTGAAGAAGAACGAAAGAATAAGATATTGGTTAGAAAGCCTAACTTCACAAATTTTTGACATGCATGGGTGTTGTAGTGGCCAAATTCCTCGACATTTATGGATTACAAAATGAGATTACCGTATGCCATTGATATTTGCAATTTTGTCTTACATCATGCTAGCTAGTTTTGTTTGATGTGATATTATGAAGTATGAACATATTTCATCAATGCTCATGTTAAATTGGGATTATATGTGGAAGAATTGGTTTCTTTATATTGTGCCATAACCCATTTATGGAATTTACTATGTTCTTGGTTGATTTGACTTAGTTCGCTTATTTTGCTAAGGGTCTAGGAAAAAGCTAGTTAGGGTGTGACTCTGGTGAAATATTACATCATGTGATAGTAATATAATTTTTTTAGAACATCATGCGATAGTAGGGCATGTTGTTTGTTTATGCACAAAAACATCATTTTTATGGGTTATATTTATCTTCCACTATTTTTAAAACAAAGTAGATAAATTTATGAATCCAACGAATATTTTTCCATATTTTTTGAGATCAAATCTATTTTCCATAATTTCATGAAGACAACATCTGATGCGAGTCAATCAGACGTCTGGACATTGAACTCCAAACATCTAGATCCCCACCAGACGTCTAGTTATAGTCAGCACAAGAGCTCTACAAAACAGAGAGTTGAAAAATATTACAGCTCATTCCATCATGTCTGAAGAAGCTCGATCAGATATATAATCCATCCAAGCACCAGATACATTGATATGGCAGACGACTGGGAGCTTCAAATCAGACATCTGGCTGCTTCACTCAAGCTAGAGCTGCTTGTGTAATTACAAACGTCTGATGCAAGCGACCAGATGTCTGACCCAACCACCCAAAGTTGTAGCTGCTGACTGGACCAGACGACTAGGGTGTTCCATCAGGCAGATAAGAGACCAACTAAAGCTAGAAGTAACCGAGCAACCAGATGTCTGGAGCCTTCACTCTAGACGTCTGACTACCTGCACTTGTCTCCAGACTGTTGATTATTTAGAGCGAATCTTCACAACTTTTCGTCCAAGCCGACCTGAATCTAAAATGTATGCTATTAAGAGATTAACCTTTGATTTTAGATCCAAGTGTACTGATTGTATCATGTGTAAGGGTTATAAATACTCATCTTTTCTTAGGGTTTAATCATCTTCACTTTAATTTTCATGAGCCAATATGAGAGGAACTTAGGGAGGAAGATAACCCAACATAGGATAGAGCTTGCAGCTAGGATTCATCTACAAAGGGGGTTCATTTAAACCAAAATTTTTATTTTTCTTGCCTATTGTCAACTTGATTTCTTGTATGAATACTTGGATGATTTTTTTGGGATTAAAAATGATGTCTTTGTTTGTGATGAGTGGCTAAAGCTTCTCTTGTGTAGTGATGGAGTAGTTGATGGTGTATTAGGCTTTGGATATTGATTCTCTTGCACTTTTTCATTCTTATGTATGATGGATCATTCTTTCATATTCTTGTTTGTTAAGACCTAAGTGGGCAATCCCTAAGAGGGTGAGAAACCGAGAGGAATATCATTGTGCTTCTATGATTATTGTATGGATAGTTCATTAATTACATTTTGTACCTACATATGTTTATTTGAATGCTAGATCTTCCGATTGGTCATGCCCTAGTCGAATGATTAATAGAGTTATATTGAGATGATATCCACAAGCATAACCACCCCCAATGACATATACACCATACAAGTCTCCTACATTGTGATCACTTCTGCTCTATTCCCATCACCTTAATTAGTTTACATTTTAGTCTACAACAATCCTCAACCAACAATCCTTCACCCTCAAAGGTGATGTTGCTCACATTGATTAATTTTTCCTAAACCAAGCATCATTGCAATAGTTGAACAAGTTGTCCCCGTGATTGACCCTAAGCTCACTAGGAATTTTACTATTAGGCGACCTCTTATACTTGGGAGTTCCGGACATCTACATACAAGGGGTAAAAAGGTCGGACACAGCACTCAATAAAATCAGAGAAAGATGAATGGAGGACGAGTATTGACATATTGACTCTGCCAAACCATAAGGCTAGCCGGTTTTTCAGGGTCGACCTTTTGCGTCAAAGAGTGATCCCTTGGAAGGATACCTCTCGACGAGCTGAGCTACCACCCCACAGTCCGTGAAGATTGATTCATCAACTCCTACTTTGTGAGAAGGCTTGTAAATGCTGCCTTTCGGATATTCCAAGTAGGCAGGCATGGACTTATACACTGGCAAAACCCGAGCTTGCTCATGCTCAAAAGAAGTCAAGCCAATCAACGGCTTAGGAGGGAGGAGGCCTCACTCTAGCCTTGAATCAGCCACCCCTAAAGTTTCAGTTGAAGCTACGATATCGTCCATGGAAGTTGAAATAGGAAGACTGTCTTATCCCTTCTTCCTCCTCTTCTCAACATTTCTTGGCCGAGTTGGAAGATGTTCTTTCTTTTCTGTAGATTCTCAGCAATCTTAACAGAGCCCTCAATAACTTGGGACGAGCTCTTGATAACTATTGACAAGCTCCTGACAGTTGGGGCCAAGCTTCCCTCAGTCATGAGCGAGCTCTCATTAACCCCTACCGAGCTATCATCAACAATGGCCCTGAACGAGCTCTCATTAACCCCTACCGATCTATCATCAGCATTGGCCAATCTCCCAATAGGTTGAATCAACATCTACTCCTCCTTTTTCACTGGATGAGCCAACAGACGACTAGACGAGCTGCATGTGGACTTCTTAAGGCTAAGGCAGAGAAGCTCTTGAATTTTGTGGGGCGTGGTGAATTCTTGCCCAACCATTTCTGCAAAAAGAAAGGATATTAGGATGATCAAATATGAGGGCGGAATATAAAATCTGGCCTTATTCGGAGCCCATAAGATGTTCTTCAACAATTGATCGTCCAACATGCCGTTGATAGACGTCTCTTCAGCCGGCAGAGCCAACAAAATCTTAGCTGCCTTAGATTCAGCCTGGGAAAGGTCCAGTTCCATTGACGATAAGATCCAAGGTGACCCCAATACGTGAAGGTCGCCTCAGCCGGGAAGGTAATAAAAACAAAAGTATTCATTCAATCTGGAATTTTGCTTGGAAGGTTCATGATAAGGTTCATGTTCCACTTGGCGATGATATAATACCACACACCACGAGGAGCAAGCTGCACTTGGAAGAAAAAAATTAAAAAGCGATAAGGTCGGCTCCACTTCGTGTAACAAGCAGAGTATAATGAAGCCAACCAAAGAAGCAACAAAATTTGGCATCAATTGGCAAAGTGAGAGTTCGAGGGAATTCAAGACTTTAAGAATGAAAGGATGAATGGAAAAGTGGAGTCCGTGCTGAAACATCTTCGAGTATACCCACACCTTGCACTTCTTGGGGAAACATACCATATCGTCATAAAAAGGGGGCCCGATCCCCGTAAAGATGGAAAATATATTCGGTCTTAATTATATTGACCTAGAAAGGGGAGATTTTAGGGGTCATATCTAAGATCTCCCCACGTACACCAGATGTATCACCTCCAGCTCATAAGATTGAGGCTTGAGTCGAAGGGCTCGATGAATAAACGCTTCCTTTCTCAGAAGCTGACTGGGGGTCTAAGAGTTGGGGGCCTCCAACACTTCATTAAGACGAGGAAGCTCCTCTGACCGAATAATAACTTCAGCGAAACCTTGGATTCTCATCATCTTGGCCCTCAATTTGTTAAGATAAGAATGTCAGAAAGAAACAAGTCGATTAGAGGGGGAACTTCCTTGATTAAGGGCGACAATGATATCAAGTGAGAAAGGTGGGAGCAGCGGCAAGAAGGGTCCAATTTCTTCAGAAAGCTAGGGAAAGGTTTTCTTCTAACCAACGATCCACAGACACATGCGTGCGCGCGCGCACGCACACATATATATGCAAGAATGCACTTTCTTTGAGGTGAGCCCAGTCGTCTGATCTTGGACACGTGTCGATATATCAAAGAAGCAACTCTCCAAATTCTGTACTCTATTGGCAGGAGAATTTTAGGGTTCCCCGCTCTTACAGCCAACATTAAATGCATCGTCTCAACTGTTGTGCCCATCCAATCCCTTTGTGTTACATCATCCGACCATGTGGGTTGAGCTCGGGAGATTATGGCCTTTGATACAGTTTGGGGTTGGCCCATAGATCATCCAATTATTTATTTTGTTTAACAAGCCCAAGTACGAGCCCATAGTACTGGCCCAATAGCCTAAAGGCCCAGACGGGAGACCAATCACTTCTCCAGCCAAAGGTGACATCCTAGTTAGCCATTAAGCTCCAACATTTAAAGTGTCGGCTCATAATGGCGGATCTCAACAGCCGACCGTTAAGCTCGTCATTAATACCAACAAATCAATCCAAAAGCAATAAAACATCACAAAACTCGAATGTTACAGTGGATTGACATTCACAAGACAGTCGCTATAACTACTAGTATATCAGACAACGAAAGACGAGACAAATCTATGAGAATCCACACTCAGGTATTCTTATACTAAAAATCTGCCCCACCTAACTTATATTTCCACCATAGCTCGGTCCTAGAACTAGTGGACAACCTCCCAACAGGTCAGACGTAGTTCCACTAAGCCTCTTTGAGTCATCAACTGACTTAAGCATTGGAGGGGATTAGGTCGAACCCCAGATTCGACCTCCTGACGAGCTTCTTGTATTATATACAGCTTGGAGATAGCTTGGACCCGACTTCTTGGTCATCCCCAGATTCAAGCTCAACACGAGCTTCCTCTTCTTTTTCAGCCTCCTTCTCCACGACGGGCATGATGGGACCTGCAAACTTCTTCCCACTTCTCAATGTCGTCGCGTTTACATGCCCGCGAGGTTCTCTTCTGTTTGCCATGGCAACTTCCCTTGTGCCTTGGAGAGCTGGGAGAGCTGCTGCGTCATCTGCGCCATAGTGGTCTCCATGGACTTTTGGCCCGTCGCCAGCTGCTGTGAGGTGGATGCAAGTTGTTACATTGTCATCATTAGTTACTGGATAGAGTTTTGGAAGTAGTCATTCCACTGGCCTTGAGTCTAGATGTGACTCTCAATTAGCAATTCCAGGCTCGACTTTTGGATGGGGGGCGCGTTCACCGGAGGCCTTTGATTGAAATTCTGAAATTGGCCTTGAGGAGGTGGAGTTTGAAACTCTTGAGGCTGCTTAGGGTACGGTAGGAGAGCTTGCAATCCTGGGGTCCGGTATGAGAAGTTGGAGTGATTCTTCCACCCTTGATTGTATGTGCCAGAATACGGGTTGCTCGGTGCCCTCGGATTATTCCCATATAAAGCGTTCGCTTGTTCAATAGTCATATCCAGAGGCACCACCATAGGTGATGACCATTCAGTGCTCTGTTTCCCCTGTATACTACAAACCTCGCAAACTGCCGCTGTAGGCAGTTTAGCAGCACCAAGCCCAATAAGGAAAAGTTGTTTAATTAAGGCATCAAATTTAGCTGAAAGTAATGATACCTCGTTGACGTCATACTTACCTCCTCTCGTGGAGGTGCTACTCTCATTGCTCCAGGATTCGTTGTTCTCAGCCATTGCTTATAGCAATCTCTTTACTTCAGTTGGAGTCTTGCTCATTATGGCGCCATTAGCAGCGGCATTAATGGACATCCTCGTCAGTGGCGTTAGCCCATTGTAGAAGGCCTGAATAAGTAGCCAATCCGACACGCTGTGGTTGGGGCAGACTCTTTGGAGGTCCTTGAACCTCTTCCAAGCTTCATACAAAGACTCCGCTCCGATTGCTTAAGGTTGGTGATTTCATTGTGCAGCTTAGAAGTTTTACCTGGAGGAAAGTACTTTGTCAAAAAGGCAAGAGATAAACTGTCACACGTAGTGAATGTGTTAGGATTGTGACTCCTAAGCCAATCCTTGGCTTTATCCTTAAGTGAGAAAGGAAAAAGTCTTAGCCTGATGGCATCATTGGTGACACCGTTGATCTTCAGTGTATCCATCTTCTCAAAGAAAGTGTTAAGATGGTCGTTCGGGTTCTCCATCAGGGCCCCTGAGAATTGGTCCCTTCGCACGAAATCAACCAAAGATGGTTTGAGTTCGAAATTATTTGGCTCCACAGCTGGCCTTTGAACGTTAGAGGTCGACCTATTGTGGGGGCATTGAGTAGTCAAGGACTTCTCTCCTCCTCTTCTCGGCGTTAAGCCTTCTGCGGTAGCTTCAATCTCTGGGTCTAGTAGACACAAGTCCGCTATGCCTTGAATCTCATGTGCATGCAAAAAGGTCTACACCAAAAGGAAACGTCAAAAGCACCAAGAGGTGATGAAAAAGGAAATATTAACAAAAGAAAACAAAGAAAAAGAAAAACGTATCTCTCTACAAAGACTTAAAACCAATATCAATTTGTGTCTCCCCGGCAACGGCGCCAAAAAAGCTTGATCGATCCCCACTAGGGGGGTCGATGCTAATAAACCGTAGTGCACGGGTCGTGTGTAGTCTCTTACGGGTCAAACACGAGGAGGCGATCAATTGAGTATCGGTTCTATGAGTCTTCGAATGAAAGCTATGCAATAGTCACGGTGATTGGTTGGTGAATGGTAGAAAGAGTGCGAGCAAGGGGTAAAAGCTCTAGGGTAATAGGAATCCCCGCCAATTGTCTAGGGTTAAGGTTGAACTAATAATCAATCGGTTATCGAGTTCATTGGGCCTCGGGAGAGGTCGTGTGACCAAAGAGCATTCGCCTATCCCCCACTATCGTGATGCATGATAGGCTATTCCCTTATGTCATGTCCTACCCCCGCTGTTGCGATGCAATGATAGGCCAATCCAACCTACACCAATGTCAGTGGTCTCCGATGCATCGGTGTTTGTTGGGCGCATTACGCTCGACGAATATCCCCAATCTTCCTCCCGCCCATAGTGGCGTTCAGGGATTAGACCTACATTGGGAGAGCTCTTAATCGATGCCCTTTGGCGTTCAGTCACACCGATAGTATGGATCATCATAGGGATCGGATCCCCGGATCGGTTTCGACTTTGCTCGGCGGCCAATCTGATCACTCCAAAGGGAGGGGGTCGAATCCACGACGATAATAATCGTCCTAATGTACCCATAATCTCAACTAGCCTAGCAACTACATCAATTAATTAGTTCAACCCATGGCCCAAATCCAATGGGGTTCATCCCATTGCCCTAGAAGAAAACTACTCATTACCCATTGCAATAGAGGGACTATCTAGCAATGGGTAAGCGTTCAAAGCCATGGATTCAGATAATAGCAGCAATAAATGATAAAACGGGAAAATAATAACAATGTGAGAAAAATTCTAGTTAACAAAGATAGAGTGTTACACTAATAATCGATTAGAACAATGAAAACAACGAAAAAAGAAGTTTAGAATTCTTACAAACTAGCCCAAAACTCTAGAAATAAGAGAAAAACGGCTAAAAGATGCATTTCTCTCGCCGGAGGATGAAGGGGCGCTTATATATACGTAGCCAAACGACCAAAATAGCCCCAGATCCGCCCTAGCAGCTGAAGAAAATAGGGCAGACGCGACCACGTTAAGAAACACTACGGTCGCATCGTTTCCTAGAAGAGTAGGGATCTGGAGGCTCAGTGACACGGTCGTGCCAATTGATACGTGGCCGCATCAAAAATGATTACGCGGCCACATCGTTCTACTCTAGATGCGTTAATTTTGCAGCCGCGTCGTCTTCGTTCATGCAGACTGCGAAAGTCTATGATCTTCAATCTTTTCTCCACTCTATGAGTCTTCTGACACGATCGTTTGGTGGAAATTGACGCGGCGCGTGGATGATTCTTCTTTGGCAGTTTGACGCGGCCAAGTGGATATAGTGACGCAGTTGCATGGAGCTCAATTCTTCATAAAATATTCTCCTTTGTGCCAATTGACTCCCTGGCTTCGCTCCCTTCGCCTCTTTGTGCTAAGATCTTGCCATATGATCTCCAATTGGTATATATTTCCTGTAAAGCATGTGAGTGACCACAAAAGCAAAAGAAGAGACAAAACAGGGAAAACAGGGAGGAATAGAGAATGAAACGATGTAAAACGTTCATGAAAAAGAGTGGAAAACTATATACAATAAGCACTCGTCAAATCTCAACAGATCCCTCCACAACTTGGGACGCGCTCTTGATAACTATTGACAAGCTCCTGACGGATGGGGCCAAACTTCCCTCAACCATGAGCGAGCTCTCATTAACCCCTACCAAGCTATCATCAGCCTTGGTCAATCTCCCAATAGGTTGAATCGACCACTACTCCTCCTTTTTCATTGGACGAGCCAACAGACGACCAGACAAGCTGCATGTGGACTTCTTAAGCCTAAAGGTGGAGAAGCTCTTTAATTTTGTGGGACGTGTTGAATTTTTGTCCAACCATCTCTGTAAAAAGAAAGGAGATTAGGATGAGCAAATATGAGGGCAAAATATAAAATCTGACATTATCCAAAGCCCATAAGACGCTCTTCAACAATTGATCGTCCAACAAGCCACTAATAGACATATCTTCAGCCAGCAAAGCCAACAAAAGCTTAGCTACCTTAGATTCAGCCTGGAAAAGGTCCAGTTCCATTGACGCTAAGATCCAAGGAGACTCCAATATGTGAAGAAGGCCGCCTCAGACGGAAAGGTAATAAAAACAAAAGTATTCTTTCAATCCGGAATTTTTCTTAGAAGGTTGATAAGGTTCATGTTCCTCTTGGTGATGATATAATACAACACACCATGAGGAGCAAGCTGCACTTGGAAGAAAAAATTAAAAAGCAGTAAGGTCGGCTCCACTTCGTGTAACAAGCAGAGTATAATGAAGCTGACCAAAGAAGCAGCAAAATTTGGCATCAATTGGCAAAGTGAGAGTTCGAGGGAATTCAAGACTTTAAGAATGAAAGGATGAATGGAAAAGTGGAGTCCGTGCAGAAACATATACAAGAATGCATTTCCATTGATCCACATATATATATATATATACTAGTTATTATCCCGTGCCCATAGGGCACGGTTTATTTAATGGTTGAGTCCCCCCAAACAAATTTTAAGTTCCCCCAAATTTTAAGTTTTCCCCCAAAATTTCAAGTTTCCCCCCAAATTTTGAATTTCAAGTTTTCCCCCAAATTTAAATTTCAAGTTTTCCCCCAAATTTAAGTTTTCCCCCAAAAACAAACTCATCCCAAATTTTGTCATTTGTCCACCTAGGACAAAGGTTTGTCCTAGTAGGACAACATTCAAATTCTTCATGTTTTACAGAATAGATATATATATATATATATATATATATATATATATATATGGGTAAAATGCGCCTGAGCTCGTGCTCAGATGGGATTCCTGCGCTCGACCCCTCCTGACCGTCCGATCCGATCAGCGATCATGGTAATATCTGACCTTTTGGTGCAATTACCAAAACGCCCTTTAAGCTCTTTTTAACGCGCCTCTGTACTAAATTACCTTTAACCCCTTTTGTACTAAAATACAATCGCCACCAATTCTTTTGCTCACTCCCGCGCAAAACGCAGAAGCTGGAGCAATCGCCACCAATTCTTTTGCTCACTCCCGCGCAAAACGCAGAAGCTGGAGTAGATCCCCAGTTTTGCACAAGGTCTTCGATTTCAACAGCCCACGCCTAAGATCGCCCCCAAATCCAGGCCATCACACTCTCGTTGATTCCCCTGTTACTCTCCTCCATCGAGGTAAGGATCGTCATCCCTAATTTGTTGGACATCTCATATTGCTCAACGCGCACAACGGGATAAATTTTTGAAGGGTTTTGCGCGGGGAGTAATTTCCAACCTTTGGACGATTAGCGCTAGAAATTCCTCTCCGCGCACAACGGGCTAAATTTTTGTCCCGTTTTGTGCGGTGAGTAATTTCCAAACTAGCGAAGTGTTGCGATGGAAATTACTCTCCGCGCACAACCCTTCAAACATCGCACCCGTTGTGCGCGTTGAGCAATATGAGATGTCCATCAAAACTTGCCGAAGCAGCTCATATAGCACAACAACATGGAGCGAATGGCGTACATAATAGTGCCCACCGTGCAAAACGGTTGATATGTTTGATTTTTTGATGGATTTGATCCGTTCATCAAATATGATGGTAACAATTAGATCATATTGAAAAAGAATAGATATAATACGCAAGGTTTTAACATGATTAGTAATAGTAGTGTGGTTTCAACTAACATGCTGATGATGATCTACTGATACTTGGATAGACATGTATAGCAGTCATGTTGCGTCAATATTACTGATATTTTTACTTGTTTCTAATGTAGAAAATGAAAATCGAAGAGAGTGAACCCTATGTGCATGATCAGGAGATGCCAAATGAGATTGAAGCTGAAAATGACAGTGCAAACAGCGTATATCAAGAGGATAGGCATAGTGATAGTGAAAAAGGCAGCCCACATGTTGGAATGACATTTCAAACAGAAGAAGATGCGTATCAATTTTATAATACATATGCAGCAATGAAAGGTTTTGCAACCCGAAAGGGATCTACGGGAAAGGGAAAAGATGGCAATACCACGAGGAGGAAGTATACGTGCAACAAAGAAGGGTATAAAAGCTTAAAAGATAAGAGGGAGATAGGGAGGGACGTTAATCGAAGGAAAAACGAGAGAGAAGGCTGTATGGCTCGAATGACAGTTCATAAAATCACCGGAGGAGTATGGCGCATAAACTCCTTTAATGATGATCATAATCATGAGTTGATAAAAAGCCCAGCGAAGATCCAGATGCTACGGTCACATAAAAGATCGCAGATGGACGGAACATGTAGGAATTTAGTTGATCAGATGCGTGGCTGTGGAGTAGGACCTGCAAAGATTGCAAGGATTCTAAATGCCACGAGTAGTAGTAATGTCAATATTACTACGCAACAATGCATTGATCCTGGGAGAGTAGAAAGAAAGAACAACATTGGGAAGGAATGCATTAGAGTAATAGAACAAGTTATTAAAAGGCAAGCTACAGACTCTCAGTTCTATTATGCTATTGAGCATGATGAAGAGAATGTATGCAGGAGTATATTTTGGGCTGATGGAAGGGCGAGGACATCATACAGCCAGTTTGGAGATGTTGTTGTATTTGATGTCACTTATAAGACAAATAGATTCATGTTGCCTTTTGCACCTTTTACAGGTGTCAATCATCATAAACAGTCTATTTTATTTGGATGTGCTCTTCTTGCTGATGAGAAGGAAGAATCCTTTGTTTGGTTATTCGGACAGTGGTTAACATGTATGTGGGATAAAGCACCAGGAGCTATCATCACCGATCAAGACCCGGCAATATGCAATGCAATCAAAAGAGTTTTTCCAAATACAAAACACAGGTATTGCATATGGCATATCAGTCTGCACGAAGATGAGCATCTACGTTCATTGCGGTCTTCTTATAACCCTGAATTTGAAGAAGACTATGCAAACTGGTGTAAGAACAGTCAAAATGTTGAAGAAGCTGAGAATTGTTGGTGCATCTTAATGGAGAAGTACCAAACGGAATTTCAGGAGCCATTGACAGAAAAACAAAAAAATGAAATGAAAGCCTGGAAGTGGTTGCATACGATGCATGAGAAAGCACAGCATTGGATTAAGGCGTACCTACTGGATACTTTCTTTGCGGGTATGAATGTTAATACGATAGAGATTGGTGTAAAAATATATGATCAAAATAAACTCAGCACATGGTATTCATTTCTTGTTTTGTGTGTAGGCATGGCGTCCAGCCAAAGGAGTGAAAGCATGAACACGTATTTTGATGGATACGTAAACTGTATGACTCCATTATACGAGTTCATTGATCAATATGATAAAGCTGTAAAATTTCAGCGAGACAAAGAGGAGAGAGAAGATACTTTTTGTATGCGGAACAAACCAGAATTTAGCGGCATGCATGAGTTAGAGGTTCATGCCGCAAAGGTATATACTAGAAACATATTTTCCATTTTTCAAAATCGTTTCAAAAATACTTTATACTGTCGGCACGAAAGGGTGAGCACGGATGGGGATACGAGCACGTATAGAGTAACTATGCGGATTGATGGAAAGAGCTACGTGCATAATGTTCAATGCAATATATCTAAGGGAATGTTCAGGTGTACGTGTGCAAGGGCTGTGACTGAAGGTTTGCTATGCACGCAAATTTTATATATGATGAAGCAAAAGTATGATATGCAAGCCATCCCTGAGAGATATATTTTACCCAGGTGGACTCTAAATGCAAGACATAGCATCATGAGTCTTGGGGCCTCGTCGACTAGCACAGTACACGGAGTGCGTCTAACTCAAATTACTCCACTTCAAGCCTGGAGACTTCGTTCATCATTCGATAAAGTCGTGGAGGCGGTAACAAGAGATCCCCTTCTGTTTGATGTCGTCTTTGGGTGGGCAAACAGTTTTTTGGACCAGCATAATATGACTAATAAAGCGCAAACTGCTTCTGAAGAGCCAAGATCACAGGTGGGGTCCAGTGCACCTATCAAACAAGAAGTGGGAGTAAATGATGTCATTATGCATGATCCTGCAAAAGCTAGAACTAAAGGCCGACCACGAGTGGCGTCAAGGATTCCGTCTGGAATACAAGTCTCACAAGAACAAAGTCAAACAAGAACAAGGACATGCAGTGTTTGTGCAGAAAAGGGTCATGACATGAGAACTTGTCGTATGAGCACAGCTGGTAGAAATAAGGTATATATGAGCACAGCTGGTTACTATTTTATATACTAGTATAAATTATTGTAACATCATTGCTCCATAATCTCTGTAGGAAAAATCTTCGCCCGATGACTTAACAAGGCTGTGATATGAAGGCCGACATTTTTATATCCTAAAGGTAACAATTTTGTATCAGCTTGGAAGAAATATACTACATGCATCTGTCACGGACATATCAGTGTAAATGGGTTGTAAGTAAACTGGTTCTCTTTAAAAATGGTCATCTGAAAACGGCAGCCTCCTATATTTTTAGTCCAAAATGCAGCCATCGTGGAGTTGAATTAATAGGGCTGGGGGTCCAAATTGAACATTAAAACACTAAGTCTTGGTTATAAGCCTATGAGGATGATGCCTATCATTCGAGACCTATATCCGATGCTGCGGATCTCATATCTTATAATTTCTCTGTTGCTGCAGAACCTGACAAATGTCAAGAAAATTAATGGGATTAAGGAGTAAGAAGCAGAAGCAGAAGAGCTGAAGAGAATGAAGATTCAAGAGAATGAGGCATGTAGCTGTCCGCGATGAGTAATGGTGGGTAATTGTATACAGTTTAGCTCCGCGCGCACAACGTTTACAACTTTTACCAGTTGTGCGCGCTGAGCAAAACTTGGTAATTTTACAGGCTTCCTAATAAGCGCACACAACGTTCAATAATGTTACGGATGTGCGCGCTGAGTAATATGGGTAATTGTAAACAGTTAAGCCCCACGCGCACAACGGTTCATAACTTTGACGGTTATGATCGTTGAGTAAATGTTGGTAATCGTAGACAGTTGTGCTCAGCTCGCACAACGTTCAATGCTGTTGCCGTTGGTGCGAGCTGAGTAATTGTGGGTACTTCAAGTTAGCATCACGCAATTTTGTAATGTGATGCAATTGCACCAAATTTAATGACATTGTATTAAGATCTGTATTCCAACATGCTACAACATTTATGCATTCAAATGTACATAACACAACAAAGTAGAAACTACATCTAAACATTTTGCAACATCACAGTTTTTGCCCGACTAAGCAATTAAAGCACTAGACTATACTAGGGATACAGGGATTCCCACCATGAAAAAAATTTAAAGTTTGTTGCCATTTATGAGCTGCTCCATCAGCTGCATCAGCGTCACTTGCTTCTTTGTATCTTGGCCATCCGCCCCCCTGTCTGCGTTGAAGAAGAATCAGTGATGAACACATAACAAAGCATAATTAAGTAAAAATATTGTACGGGTAGACTGTACTTTTAGTATCGGGGCACTGTACTTTTAGTCTTTTTTTGAAAAAAATAAAACCAATGTTCATGATGAGACCTTGATTTATCTTTTTTTAACTCAAAAAAGCAAAAAAAGTACAGTGCACCGCATGGTTTGCGGTGCACTTAGCATTACCGTATTATTTGACACTTTGAATTGATTGTTTTTGTATCTCAATGATTGAATGCACCTCAGTCTTGCATTACACTCTGCTTGTTGCATGTGTCGATCCATTGTTGTACACCTTGCCTGTTGCACGTGCACGCTTTCACATGTTCATAAGTATAGTTGTTACTGCCTTTACTACAGTAGATGTATATGCCATGACATACACTCTGCCTGCTGACATGCACCATTTCCAAACTTTATGTAAGGACTAGTTGTGACATGGAATTTCTTAACAATTATGCAACGGTGATACGAATAATAAATTTACCCTTTCACATGTAAACGTGGATGGGAAAAAAAATGGTTGTGTGCTGTGAGCAATTGTGAGTTTTGAGTGGGCGTGTGCGGAGAGCAATTATAGGGTTTGAGTCGTTTTGTGCGATGAGCAATAACCCATGCCTTTTCGGCGCCGTACACGGGTTCAACATTGGCCCCCGTGATTCGTTCTCGATTATAAACGCGGATCGAGGCCGACTGATAGGTAATTTCCTTTAATAGGGCACGGCATTCGAAGCATCGAATTTGGATTAAGGCCGCCAAAACCTTTCGCCTATCTCAACCGTTGTTTTTGCCAAAATTCCGACACGTGTCGATCATCTTGTCCATTCGTTCGCGTAATAAAAGAAATTGGAGGTGAGGCCAATGGCTTTTGCGCTCCGAGGAAATCTCATCATCTTATTATTTCTTCCAGAAACAAAAATGGCGGGAGGAGCATACAGAGAGGTTACTTCAGAGATGGAGCGGGCCAATGAAGAAGGCCGTAAGAGGAAGAGGGCAGAGGAGGAAGAGGAGGAATGGGAGGAATGGGAGGAATCGGAGGAATCGGGGAACCTCATGCTGGAGTTGGGGGAGGCTGGATGCTCCTCAAGTCAAGCTGCGCGGTCTTTGAAGGCGGCTCCTTATGATCCTCGAGTTGGGGGCGCATCGTCCTCCAGCACGCCACACGACGGGTGGCCATACGAGGACATTGATCCTCCGGTCCCTTCCGTCGGCCCCATACCTCCAGAGTTCGGCCACCTTCTGCAGTCGAACCGCATTGGGTCTGGCCATCATGGGGAGATTCACGGGGAGACCTATCGGCCACCGTACATCGTGGGGACGGCCGAGTCGGCCCTCCTGGACTTTGGGACGGGGGCTCGTCTGGCGGAGAATATCACTCTGCCAAGGGATGTCGATTTCCTGAATGGGGTCGACCTTGAGACGATGGCCAACTGCTTCGTTCACAGTGGCCTTCAGGTTCGTTGCCAATGTGCATTCCAAATTTTGCTTCCCCTTCTGGTTTTGTTGATTGTCGCCATCTGCAGGTGACCATTTTCGGAGCAGGTCTGCACCGCAGGACCCGCGAACTGATCGAGGGACAGCGCCGGGTGGCGGATGCCGAGAACGAGGCTTCTGAGCTCAGAGCTCAGGTGAAGAAGCTGGAGGAAGATTTGGGGAAGATAATGGCCGCCAAGGGCAAGTCGGATTGGGCGGCCTCGGAGGCGACATCCAGCCTCGCCGCCTTGTCAAGCGCCAAGAAGCAGTTGGAAGATCAGTGGGGTAGAGAGCGGTCTCAACTCCGAGCTGATCTTGAGGCATCGAGGAAGGAGGTTGCTGACCTTCAGGCCAAGCTTCTCGAGAAGGAGCAAGAGGTCGACGCTTTCAAAGCTCGGGCCACCGCCAAGATGGAAAGGGTGGCGAGAGCGATAAAGGACCTCTTTACAGCCGACGATGCGTCGTCTTCCTAAATTTTGGGAATCGTTACTTTTGTAAGACTGCTGCTCGCGAGCGAGTCATATGTAATTTTTTCAGAATTTAATGAAGGGAATTTTTGCAACAGACGCCGAGTGAGAGCGTTTACTTCCTCCCCCTGATTCCAGGTCGACACCCGGGAACCCTGTTGGACGGCCGACACTGCCCCGTCACCGAGGACGAGACTGGCGGGAGAATGACCTTCCGTATATGATCGCGATGAGTAATTGTGTGTACTGTGTAATTGTATACAGTTTAGCTCCGAGCGCACAACGGATTGTTAAATAACACCGTTGTGCGCGACGAGCAAAACTCGGTAATTGTAGAAAGCGTTGCTTAGCGCGAACAACTTTCATTTCTGTTGCAAGTTGTGCACGCTGAGCAATTATGTGGGATGATTAATTAGTGTCCAGGGGTAAATGGAAGCTGGTATAAACAAAAGTAGCACTTCTACTAAATAAAAGTCAACAGACGATTTCTCGTGAATATACAGAATAATCTTGTACCTCGGGTATTTATTGTATGTATTACACAGATGATGTTCCCAAATAAAGATCCACTGACGTGCTGAGCGATGTGAGCATAATCGTTGGCCTCGATCAAAATTTCTAAACGTGCACAACGTTCACGCCGTTAGCCAGTTGTGCGCGCTGTGTAAATCTTAGTATATTACTTTCACTAATTTTTCCCATTAAATTTCATTGTTGGAATTTGATTTAAGCAAGCATCAATGTATATATCACCAATCACAAGTTTGTAATGGGCTGCAAATGTATCACATTAAATGACATTGTATTAAGGTCTGTGTAATGGGCTGCAAATGTATCACATTAAATGACATTATATTGAGGTCTGAATTCCAACATACTACAACATTTAAGCATTCCAATGAACATAACACACCATCTCCGCCGTTCTCTTGTTCGCTGCATCTTCTGCTTTATACTTCTTTGACTCAAGGAACATCCTTTCAATCTCCTCCTGGGTCTACCTGGCACTTATCGTTAGTGATAGTGATCTTATTTTTCTGCACACATACTTTCCTCTGCAGAGGCATTCAAGATACCGTCGGCATCTATCTCAAGGCAAACAATGACACTTCGAACACCCTTGGGAGCAGGAGGGATACCAGCAAGTACAAACTCCCCTAGGAAAAGATAGAATAAAAAAGTAAATATAATTAGACTTAGATAGATATAAGATAGAACAGTTGTTATCATAGATGTGTCGAGAACTGGATATCGACACATCGGATAGATCACTGTGTCTTCGTCTTGCCTTCGGTTAATGATGATCTCATAGTCATTCGACTTAGCGAAGTCGGAGACGAGACACAGGTGCTCATTAGAGAATGAGTTCACTGAACGACCAAGTTAGAGTTATTAAATGGTTAACTTTAATGATCTGTCTTTAATAACTCTAGGGTAATGATAGGTTAGTTGATCCTTAAGACCTGAAGTCATCTGTACCAACCTGTGAGCGGACGGTGTAGCTTAGACCCATGATCTAGCTTCGAGGACCAGTCCTGATGAAAGATCTTAGGTTGGGTTGCACCTGAAGCTCTCAAGGTGAGTAAATGACTAAGATGGGATTCGTCACTTCCATTAAAGGGAAGTTAGTGTTATAGGCTCAGTACGGTCTTTATGTTAATCCTCGGCCGGGGTACGTTGCAAGTAGTACAACGTGTATACAATAAAGACCGCCATATACTGACCAATGTTGTCTAATAGGGTTGACAGTAAACCATACCCTAGGCCAACAATAACACAGTCTTGACGAAGGGATTTTAGCTAACGGAATTCATCACTGACACAGCCAATGCAAACCCTATGACACTTTTGTCAAAGGGTCGATCACGTTATGATGACTCTGAAACAGGGACGACAGCTACTGCTCGTAGTGACCGTCGTCTAGGGGTTTCGAGCCCCAACCTGTAGTAAGGTCAGGCTGTAGGGTCTCACAACGAGCAGTGCTCGTGTCTTAGTAATAGGAATATAGAATAGAGAGAAATGTCATTTGATGATATTCACAAGTTAAGTTGTGAAAGTTAGTCGCAATAGCAATAGGGACACAACGTTGCATTAGATGCTAACTTTGACTAAACGTGTTGTAAATTAGTTACAACGAATTTAGTAGGAACAAACTTGTTGGAAAGGGTTACCTGGATGACGGGATCGTCCCGGTCTAAACACAGGTTCAAACCGCGTCCAAATCGGAGCTCAAACGAGCCCAGAAACGCAGAAAGAGTTCAAGGGAAAGTGGGTTAGACCCACTGGGCCAAAAGGCCCATGTGCAAAGGCAAACGGGCGACGACCGCTGGCTGCAAGCGGGCGTGGCCCGCTGCTGCAGCGGGCCCGCGCCCGCTGTTGCAGCGGGCGCCCGCCCGCTGCAGCAGCGGGCGGGCGGCCCGCCCTTGCCCCCTTGGGCGGGCGCGCCCGCTAAGTCTAGCGGGCGCGCCCGCAACTTAAGTCAAATTAGGGTTTTTGAAAACCCTAATGACGGCTACGAATTTTGTGAAAATTGCTAAACTTTGAGCAATTGTTTGAGGGGTCAAATGAAGTCGAAATTCGTCACCGTCAGTTCCTACGCGTTCACCATTCCAAGCTTTTCTGATTGATAGCTTGTTTGGTGTCTGAAGTTTAGTATGTGAGGAGAATTAATTCGTTAAAGTTTGACTTTGTGAAAGGCTAACTTTAAAGTTGAAATTAAGCCAAATGACTTAATTTAATTTTTCTCTTCATGGGGATTGTCCCACATTGCCCGCAACGTGAAGTTGAGTGCTCACTCCCTATATAAATAGGGGTGCACTCTCCTCGTTGAAACAGACACCAGTCAACGATCGGGTAGCTCCAGATTTTAGAGCAAGCTCGATCCGCGACTAATCTCTCTCTCTATTTTCCTATTCTCCGGAGTAGTCCTAGCACGACTACGAAGGGGGTTTGGATCTGATCCGGACGTCTAAGACGCGGGTTCTTCTCAAGTGAAACTTTCTACCGCGTGTGATCGGCTCGGAGGCGAAAGCGGCTCGGGCGGATCGGTGCGAGGGTGCGAGGCGGCTCAGGGAGATCGGGTCAACGCGGCTCGGCTACGAGGAGCTTCTCAAGACGGTGCGGTACATCTTGCCTGCTCCAGGGCCAAGATTCCGGGTATGTGGATTAAGCGTTTTTTAGCGTAAATTTAATTAGTCGCTTAGTGTAGATCCTTCTTGGGGTGGTCAGACCCACTCCAAGTCGGCATAGATCGGGCTAGGTTTTGGCTCCCCAGAGCCTAGCTAAATAGTTTAGCTAGTGTAGAAATATGATTTCTGGTTTTTCCGCTGCGCTTTTGTGCCTCCGTAGTCCGTCAGACTTAGGACGGATACGGATCCGAGCTCTGGGGGTCCGCCAAACCCCAACACAAACTCCCCTAGGAAAAGATAGAATAAAAAAGTAAATATAATTAGACTTAGATAGATATAAGATAGAACAGTTGTTATCATCAAGCAGTTATGTATGCAATGAATCTGAACGGAACTTAAGAAGGGTCAAAGATTATTTGCAAGTTGGCATGGACGAGAATGAAGCTGTAATGGTTGCAAGAACATCTTTGCCTTCATTTGAGGTTTGCAATGAAGATGAACAGATCATGCCAAGAGGAGCAAAAGAACATCTTCGCCGCCATATAAAGGTGATGTATTCAATTTCTGCATCAAGGCACTTGCCGCTAGTATATTGGCCATCTTTGTGTGCTGTAGACGACGCACTCATGAACAACAACAAAATTACAAATTTGAAGAAAAAACATTGTATTAGAAGAATCAGAGAGAATCAGATAAAGGAACTATATTCACCTGGGGTAGTGGTTGATGAGGTCTGGTGGGTATGGAAACCATATACAGACGAGTTGGACTGACCAAGTACGAGGATGGAAACACCGTAGAGTAACAGTTCGTGCTCGTGAATATATGGCAGATGGATACCAGCCAGACGTTGTTCCAAATAGTATCCGACTGCGGTGGTGCGCGAAGAGAAAAATTGCTTGAAGGTATACCTTTTTATACTCAACGCGCACAACGGCAAAAAAACATCTGGTTTCGATTAGGAAAGTGCAAAATCTAAATACACCGATACTCTTGCGGTGCTTGTCCAAGTTTTTCCAAAAAAACATACAGCATCATCTCAGAAGACAATAACTGTAACAAATCACAGTATAGTAAATATTTTTGCTTAGTGGACACAAAGGCAACTACTTTTGCACGTAGGGCGGGCTGATTAACTTTGAGCAATGGAATACAGTTTTGCTCATACGACAAGTTCTCATGCCGTGACCGTGTCTCCTGTGGATATTGCAGTTATGAGCAGCTCCAATAGAGATTCTTCACATTTTTGCACTGGTATGAAATGCAATAATGGCACTCGTAAGAAATTCTTCTGAGCATGGATACAAATGAGGATGCACAGTTTCAGAGAAGATTGCGCAGTTTGAGAGCCGATACCTTGGTGGCACCTTCAGGCTGATGGCAATGTGAAGCATTCGAAAACATCGTGTGCTTCTTCTGAAGGAGCCAACACCATCGTTGATGATATCTGAAGTAGCAGACTCCATCTTTGATGCCCATATAAATGTGACGAATTCAATTTCAGCATCACGGCAATTGCCGCAAGTTTATTGGCTGGCCATCTTTGTGTGTCGTAGACGAAGCATTCAGTAGTAAGAACAAAAATTTAGCATGTAAAAGAAAATATATTGTATAGGTATAACCATATAGAACACTATCATCGAGAGGAGTAGTGGTTGACGATGTCTGGAGGGAAGTGAATCACTTTATATAGACGAATTGGACTGGGTATGGTCCGCATGGATGAGGCTGAGACTACAGTTGGGTTACTGTGGGCTACAGAAATTGACGCTAACAAAATTGATTGCCTCTAAGAAAATTGCTCAAAGCGCAAAACGGGTAAAAATATGGCAGTTGTGCGAGTTGAGCAAATTATTTATGTTTATACAATATTACTCATAAATCCATTTATAGCGATGTGATCACCTCAAATCAAACAGCGTGACCCATGAGTATCAACACTTAAATGTCTGTACACCTTATTCTGTACACCCATCCATTTATATCTTATTCTGTAAACAGTAAGATATGTGTTTCTTATCACTTAAATGTCTGTACACCCAAAAGTCTGAATATTATTTAATTCTCCCCCAATTTTGTGTTTTCTTTATTATTGGGATTTTTTATTGAACGTTGTGCGCGCTGAGGTAATTAATTATGGGAATTTTGTATTGAACGTTGTGCGCGCAGAGTAATTATTCGTTACGACTGTTTTGCTCAACGCGCACAGCTGGGTGTATTTTGATCCGATGTGCGCGCTGTATTATATATGCAAACTGTATACCTTTTTAAATACCCCGCACAATCCGCACTAAGACTCAAATTTAAACAAATCAAAGAAATGTGAATATTTTTGCTATCTTATTCTGTAAACTGTCGGATATGTGTTGTCTTATCACGTAAATGTCTATATACCCATCAATCAACTGCTCCGCATTATATTTGCATCAATCTTGATTTTTTTATCTGGCATGTCAGTCTGAACATTAATTAATTCTCCCCCAATTTTGTGTTTTCTTTATTATTGGGATTTTTTATTCAACGTTGTGCGCGCTGAAGATATTAATTATGGGAATTTAGTATTGAACGTTGTGCGCGCATGGTAATTATTCGTTACGACCGTTTTTCTCAACGCGCACAGCTGGGTGTATTTTGATCCGTTGTGCGCGCTGTATTATATATCCAAAATGTATACAATTTAAAAACCCCGCACGGTGCGCACTAAAACTCAAATTTTAACAAATCAAAGAAATGTGAATATTTTTGCAGTCTTATTCTGTAAACAATCAGATATGTGTTGTCATATCACTTAAATTTCCTTACACCCATCAATCAACTGCCGCCATTATATTGGCATCAATTTTGATTTTTTTTTCTTGCATGTCAGTATGAACAGTAATTAATCTCCCAAAATTTTGTGTTTCTTCTTTATTATTGGGATTTTTTATTGAACGTTGTGCGCGCTGAAGTTATTAATTATGGGGATTTTGTAATGAATGTTGTGCGCGCAGAGTAAGTATTCATTACGACCGTTATGCTGAACGCGGACAGCTGGGTGTATTTTGTTCCGTTGTGCGCGATGTATTATATATTCTAAATGTATACCTTTTTATATACCTCGCACTAAGGGACAAATTTAAACAAATCAAAGAAATGTATATCTTTTTGCTGTCTTATTCTGCAAACAGTCGGATATGTGTTGTCTTATCACTTAAATGTATTGAACGTTGTGCGCGCTGATGTAATAAATTATGGGAATTTTGTTTTGATCGTTGTGCGCGCAGAGGAATTATTCGTTACGACCGTTTTGCTCAACGCGCACAGCTGGGTGTATTTTGATCCGTTGTGCGCGCTGTATTATATTTTATAAATGTATACCTTTTTATATACCCCGCACTAAGGATCAAATTTTAACAAATCAAAGAAATGTAGATATTTTTGCTGTCTTATTCTGTAAACGGTCTGATATGTGTTGTCTTATCACTTAAATGTCTTTACACCATCAATCAACTGTTGCGCATTAGATTTGCTTCAATGGTAATTTTTTTTAACTGGCCTGTCAGTCTGAACATTAATTAATTCTCCCCCAATTTTGTTTTCTTCTTTATTATTGGGATTTTTTATTGAACGTTGTGCGCGCTGAAGTCAATAATTATGGGGATTTTGTATTGAACGTTGTGGGCGCAGAGTAATTATTCGTAACGTCCACTTTGCTCAACGCGCACAGCTGGGTGTATTTTGATCCGTTGTGCGCGCTGTATTATATATCCAAAATGTATATTTTTTTTAAACAAATCAAAGAAATGTAGATATTTTTGATGTCCTATTATGTAAACAGTAGGATATGTGTTGTCTTATCACTTAAATGTCTTTACACCCATCAATCAACTGCTGCGCATCAAATTTGCTTCAATTTTGATTTTTTAAATAATGTCAGACTGAACATTATTTAATTCTCGCCCGATTTTGTGTTTCTTTTATATTTTGGGATTTTTTATTGAACGTTTTGCGCACAGAGCAATTATTCGTTACGACTGTTTTGCTCAACGGGCCCAGTGGGGTGTAATTTGATCAGTGCTCGCAACCTTACCTTATGTTGCCCATATGACGGGATGATTAACTGTGGGTAATGGAGCATGTAATACAGTTTTGCTCAGCACGCACAACGGTCATGGCATCTGACTGTTGTGTGCGATGGTCTATTGTGTTTAATTGCATACAGTTTGGCTCTGTGAGCAAAAGGGTCACATCTACGTCCAGTTGTGTGATTTGAGTAATTGTTGATAACAAGATACGGTTTTGCTCAGCATGCACAGCGGTCAAACAAATCGATACGAACGTTGTGCATGCTAGTAACTGTGTGCACACGTAAATAGTTTATCACAACATATAGCATGAGCCTGTTGTGCGCCCTGGGGAATTTATAGTTCGGTGAACAGTGTTTGATCAGTAATATCTATGTCGGACATTGATTCAAGTAAGCATTAATGTATATATCACCTTATATCAATTTTGTATTGTCCTGTAATTGTATCAAATTAAATGACATAGTATTAAGGCCTGAATTCTAACAAACTACAGCATTATGCTTTATAATGTACATAATGCATAAATGTAATTTATAGTTCGGTAAACAATTTTGCTCAGTAATATCAGTGTCGGACGTATATATCACCTATATCCTTTTTGTATTGTCCTGCAATAGTATCAAATAAAATGACATTGTATTAGGGTCTGAATTCCAAAATACTACAACATATATGCATTATTCTGTACATTACACAACAAAGTTGTAACTACAGCTAAACATTTTGCAACTTCACAGTTTGGAACTGGTATGAAATTCAATCACGGGAATATCCTAATGGTACATTGAATCCCACTACGCAAAACTGTTCAGATAGTCATGCTGAACAGCTCAAGCAAGATGACATTTATGATCAGCTCCAATAGCACACACCATCATCACTAGCATCCAGATCGTCCATAACGGTATACGTAGCCACTACTTTAACGAAGTTGGCTGATCTGGATTCTTCAGCGCATGCCACTGTATGCGTTGAAGAAGCATCAATTATGAACGATAAAAAGCATATTTAAGTAAAAAATAGGGTATAAAGACATGCAACTTTACGTTTAGGCACTGATATAAAAATATATCACGGTTGCTTCTTCTCTGAAGAATCCGCTGCTGTAGTAGAACATATGAAGGAGCAAATAACATCTTCCAGTACACGTCAATTGCCGGTAGTATATTGTTCATCTTTGTGTGTTGAAGAGGAAGCAGTGATGAACAACGGGAAATATTTAGCATTGTGAAGAAAAAATAGTGTATGAAGTAGAAACAGATAGAATCAGTTAGAATACTATCATTAAGAAGTGCAGTGGTTGACAAGGTCTAGTGGGAAGAGAGGCTATTTATAGACAAATTGGACTGGCCCATTGATGAGGACGATAGACTACAGTAGAGTCACTGTGCGTGATATTGTATTGGACATAAAGACGAGTGAATCTACAACATATTGTTACTAGCCAGATGATGTTCCCAAGAAGGTTTGGCCTTTACGGTGCGCGTTGAGCAAACTTGAAGGCCAATAACAAAATTGCTCAACGCGCACAACGGGGAAAATAATGGCTGTTGTGCAAGTTGAGCAAATTATTTATGTTTGTACAATATTACTCATAATGGGACGTTACAAAATGGGACACCATCAAATCCAACAGCGTGACAGATGAGTATCATTCACAAAGATATATGGTGTCTTATTCTGTAAACAGTACGATATGTGTTGTCTTTTCACTTATATGTATACTAGAAATTTCCCGTGCAAATTGTGCACGGAGCAAAAATAATTTCCCATGAACACGATAGCGGTTAACACGCGAAACTGGGAAGGAGAGGAAAGTGTGGGTGTGCGTGTCGTCAGCGTCGGGTGTGCGTGTCGTAAATACGGATGCCAAAAGGACAGGACCTAAATACAAAAGGGGAAGGAGTATGTATCTACACCCATCTATTTGCTTCAATGTGGATATATTAAGACTTAAGTGCTAATGCTACCAATTTCAAAAAAGAAAAGCTTTTGTATTCTCCCAACTAATTTCTCTACAATGCTTTTGTGTATTCCCAACATATTTTTCTCAATCCAAGATATTTCCCCCCAAAACTTGACATGACACTGCCACATAGGACAAATTCAAAAGCTTTTCTCAATTGTAATATAGAATAGTTTGGCTCCGCGCGCAAAAAGGTCACAATTACGTGCAGTTGTGTGAACTGAGTAATTGTGGATAATCAGATACGGGTATGCTCACAGCCCGCACATCGGTCAAACACATTATGTGACCGTTGTGCGCGCTGAGTAATTGTGTGCAAACGTAAATGTTTTATCACAACGTATATAAGGACGGTCACAATTTATGCCCGTTGTGCTCGCTGGGTAAATCATATATTGGTAAAAAAGTTTTTACATAGGTAATTTCAATTTCGGACATTGATTCAAGTAAGCATCGATGTATATATCACATATATCAATTTCGTAATGTCATGCAATTGTATCAAATTAAATGACAGTGTATTAAGGTCTGAATTCTATCATACTACAACATTTATACGTTATAATGTACATACCACAACAAATTTGAAACTACATTTCGTATATAATGACATAAAACACCAAAGAATATCTACCCACAAACACTCTTCTCCGTCGATGATCAAAAATACATTATAAGACAAGAGAAAGGCTTGTGCGCCAAAGGCCCGGCCACCTCAAAAACCTGGAGGCGGAGGCGGAGGTGGTGGTGGTGATGGTGGGGCAACAGTACGGATGTCTCTAGGAGAGGGCACCAGAGTCTCCATCTTCTCTTGTATGTTCGACACTATGAGCATCATAGTGTCGAAGTCGCTACGCAGAAGTGAGATCGCCAGATTGGTGTTGGAGAGATGGGTTTCAATTTCTCCTAATCTACGAGTAAAGTTCACCGGCTGATGGGAGGAGGATGAAGCAGCAGATGCGGGGCTTACATTGCCTATGAGTATATCCTTAAGCTGACGTTGTTCATCTGTAAGTACAGAGACAGACGTAGTAAGCTCCTCGAGTTTGCTACGGAGGTTGTGCAGAACAGAGTCCTAACGGCGAGACATCCCAACCATAGAGAGGAGGCCGTTACTGTTGTCCTCGAGTGGGGCTTTTTCAGCCGGAGATGGAACTGATGAACCTGCATGTAAAGGAGGAAACCCAGGAGGAGGCAACAGCACATTGTGTTCACCTTGAGTTGGACCAAGCGAAAGCGAATCACGAAGAATGGGTCTATTGGCCGGGAACGATGAGGGAAGGGGATCATCGTGTTCAGGTGACGGTGAATCATCATCACTAACTCCCCAAGAGTCAGAAGAAGTCGACTCACGAGATCGTTTTGGCGGCATGAAGAAACCCGAGTACGAAATGCGACAGTGTTGAGATGAAGAAGAAAATGGAACGACAGACCAAAGGGAAGAGGAATGAAATTTTCCGCGAAACCCCTGGTCTACTGATTCCACATATATATAACGATTGGTTATTTTAATCTCAGCCGCTGGATTACATATGGAAGTGGAACTGACTAAAACGATCTCATCAGACGGCTGGGGTAAAGCATCCGTTCGGATGGCCAAAAAAATCGTAATGAAGTGCTTACATGGAAACCGAGGTTCTACTTGACTCATTCTCCAGTTTCCACACGTGAACATTGTTGAGAAGAAAGCGGAATCATTTACTGTCATCATTACGTACCTCCGAAATGGGATTGTACGAGGTGGCGGTTGTACTTTCATCATTACGTGGCATACCGATTGCGTCTCGCAACCGATCTATAAATATCTTTTGTTTAGTAGCCACTGCACGTTCAGGAGCGTTGTGTATTCAAACGGAAAGTAAATGCCCATGAGGTGCACGTATATCGGTCCAGCCTAGAACCGCCGATTGGCACCCGATCTATTACCTCGGACTCCCCCTTTACGGCAGTAGTCCTCTCTATTGACAGGGATTCATGATTAACAGGCGGGAACTGATATAATGGAGCCGGTGCAAAGGCAGGAGCGATGTGTATTCAAACGGAATGTAAATGCCCATGAGGTGCACGTATATCGGTCCAGCCTTGAGCCGCCGATTGGCACCCGATCTATTACCTCGGCCTCCACCTTTACGGCAGTAGTCCTCTCTATTGACAGGGATTCATGATTAACAGGCGGGAACTGATATAATGGAGCCGGTGCAAAGGCAGGAGCGATGTGTATTCAAACGGAACGTAAATGCCCATGAGGTGCACGTATATCGGTCCAGCCTAGAGCCACCGATTGGCACCCGATCTATTACCTCGGCCTCCACCTTTACGGTAGTAGTCCTCTCTATTGACAGGGATTCATGATTAACATGCAGGAACTGATATAATGGAGCCGGTGCAAAGGCAGGAGCGATGTGTATTCAAACGGAAAGTAAATTCCCAGAGGTGCACGTATATCGGTCCAGCCTAGAGCCGCCGATTGGCACCCGATCTATTACCTCGGCCTCCACCTTTACGGCAGTAGTCCTCTCTATTGACAGGGATTCATGATTAACAGGCGGGAACTGATATAATGGAGCCGGTGCAAAGGCAGGAGCGATGTGTATTCAAACGGAAAGTAAATGCCCATGAGGTGCACGTATATCGGTCCAGCCTAGAGCCGTCGATTGGCACCCGATCTATTACCTCGGCCTCCACCTTTACGGCAGTAGTCCTCTCTATTGACAGGGATTCATGATTAACAGACGGGAACTGATATAATGGAGCCGGTGCAAAGGCAGGAGCGATGTGTATTCAAACGAAAAGTAAATGCCCATGAGGTGCACGTATATCGGTCCAGCCTAGAGCCGCCGATTGGCACCCGATCTATTACCTCGGCCTCCACCTTTACGGCAGTAGTCCTATCTATTGACAGGGATTCATGATTAACAGGCGGGAACTGATATAATGGAGCCGGTGCAAAGGCAGGAGCGATGTGTATTCAAACGGAACGTAAATGCCCATGAGGTGCACGTATATCGGTCCAGCCTTGAGCCGTCGATTGGCACCCGATCTATTACCTCGGCCTCCACCTTTACGGCAGTAGTCCTCTCTATTGACAGGGATTCATGATTAACAGGCGGGAACTGATATAATGGAGCCGGTGCAAAGGCAGGAGCGATGTGTATTCAAACAGAAAGTAAATGCCCATGAGGTGCACGTATATCGGTCCAGCCTAGAGCCGCCGATTGGCACCCGATCTATTACCTCGGCCTCCACCTTTACGGCAGTAGTCCTCTCTATTGACAGGGATTCATGATTAACAGGGGGGAACTGATATAATGGAGCCGGTGCAAAGGCAGGAGCGATGTGTATTCAAACGGAAAGTAAATGCCCATGAGGTGCACGTATATCGGTCCAGCCTAGAGCCGCCGATTGGCACCTGATCTGTTACCTCGGCCTCCACCTTTACGGCAGTAGTCCTCTCTATTGACAGGGATTCATGATTAACAGGGGGGAACTGATATAATGGAGCCGGTGCAAAGGCAGGAGCGATGTGTATTCAAACGGAAAGTAAATGCCCATGAGGTGCACGTATATCGGTCCAGCCTAGAGCCGCCGATTGGCACCCGATCTATTACCTCGGCCTCCACCTTTACGACAGTAGTCCTCTCTATTGACAGGGATTCATGATTAACAGACGGGAACTGATATAATGGAGCCGATGCAAAGGCAGGAGTGATGTGTATTCAAACGGAAAGTAAATGCCCATGAGGTGCACGTATATCGGTCCAGCCTTGAGCCGCCGATTGGCACCCGATCTATTACCTCGGCCTCCACCTTTACGGCAGTAGTCCTCTCTATTGACAGGGATTCATGATTAACAGGCGGGAACTAATATAATGGAGCCGGTGCAAAGGCAGGAGCGATGTGTATTCAAACGGTAGTGATCGTCAAGGTAATAGGTGCAGTCAAGAGAAAGGGCTTTACTTCTCCTTCAAGTTCTACTTCAAGGCATATGGGATTGTAAGTGTTGCTTTTATAATTTCATAACTTTCGTTATTTTGTTTTTGTGCTAGGTTTGCGAGAGCGGTTTGCTTACTCCCAAGTTGTAGGAGTGAAGGACAACGATTGTATTCGATTTCACTTGTAGGGTTGCTACAAGTGGGTTTAAAGGCAACCTCAAGTTAGGGTTCTAACTTGAGTATCCGGAGGTATCCGGGTGGAAGGGACGTAGGATAACCGGGAACAAGGCGGGAAGTTACTTGGGTAATCCGAACCCTTGAAACATAATTGCGTTTGCATTTGTTTATTATTTGGGTTTAATTTTAATTCCGCACTATATTTGTTGATCATATATCATATATGTGTGAATTTTGTGATATGGTCTCCATGTATGCTATATCTATATGTGTTGTGATTTGAGACGTTAAGTTTCCTTCGTGTATCTCAATGTTGATATTGGACTTTCGTTCCTCTTATCACCTAAGTTTATAATGTGGTTTTATGATTTTTTGGATTTTATATATATTTAGACTCTTATTTGGCACGATTGTTGTTATTTTACTCCCGCCTTTTGGATAATGCCATAGGCGGATCGAAATAAACAAACAGAATCATAATGAATGTTCTAGGTATGGTCTAATAAACAGACATACAAAAACTGGATGTAGGTTGCTACACTGTTTTTTTATACATCGGAGGTTGCTACATTGACTCTCCAAATTTGGATGGCCCTGTAGCAAACCGGCAAAATGATTCCAGTTTTGCAGGGCGGTTGATGGAGGGAAAACACCATATTTGGCGTGTTGTTGCAGTGTTGTTTGGAGATGATATAACCGGCCAACTTCCGCTTAGACTTGTATGGATTCGTCGAATATAGCTTAATTCACGTAAACTAAATATGGGAAAAAATACCTAATTAAATGTCACATCATCTACCAACTAGATTCAATGGGGTTGGATAGTGGGGTGTCGAGACTCGAGAATATATTGTGGGGCCCGCTAAACAATATGTGTACCTTCGCGTTCGAATGTTGTTAACTGGGCAATTTGCAGTAGGTTTCGCGTCGTTCCGCTGTGCTGCGTTGAAAAATTCTATCTTTTTCCCTCTGTGGGCTCCACTTTCATGTGTTACTATTAATAAGACGAAAAGCGATGGTACGTAGAGATGGATGAGGTGGATGAGGTGAGAGGTTGGTGGGACTACAAACAAGAATTCGACCGGTCATCTACTCATCCATCTGCCGAATTTGCTGGTACTTTGTTTGAGAAAAGTTTTTCACGTAAGTGCCATATCAGCGAATATTTGTATCCATTCTGACAAGTAAAACATTTTAGTCGTTTAATATATCTCCTCACACAACTGTATACAGTAATGCCATTTGTGCGCGATGAGGAAATTCGTAAAATAAATCCAAATATTCGACCGTGCACAACTATCCCTCATTTACGCATATACTGTGCGTGACTAAATTATGTTTGCTCACCGCGTACAACGGTTCAAATTTTGCCCCGTTTTGCGCGCTCAGTAATTAATCCTCCGTTTATTTATACTTGTAATAACAAACGGAAGAGCGAGAGAGTCAAGAAGCAAGATGGCCACCCATAATGCCGGACACGGCAAAAAATTTGAGTTGCCGCCAAACTCGGAGTATTAATGTAGCAGACCGCAAAAAAAACCCCGCGAAGACCCCAGAAAACCCCGCCATGCGTCCGGTCAAGTGGAGGATATTTATCCCGCCAAATTTGGGGATATATCACCATTCGCCTTGATTTGTGCCTTCACTGCCGATATGGCTGAGAAATCGTGTCAGTGGGACGAAGAAACTTTGCAAGGCCAGTCTTCAGAGGGAAGAAGAGACGGTGACGTAGATGATAACCGTTCCCTTCATGACAGGGGGGATGTGCGGCCGCAGTTGCCTGAGACTCCCCTAAGGGATACGTGGCCATGGGGAGGTCTCGTTCTGACAGGCTATGTCCCCCCGGCGTACGAGGGGGCATTGCTGTTGAATCCGCCCACTGACGTTCCATCGGAAGGTGCTAGGGGGAACCGTCACCGACCCTTCTTCCCCGTCTGGGACGGCGAGTCTGCATTGGTGGATAGGGGGTGGCCAGTCGGCTGGTGGAGAACTCCATCCTTCCCATTGACCAAAGTGTCCTGGGTCAAATTGACATTGAAAGGCTCGCTAACTCAGTCGTTTATGGCAGTTACCAGGTTAAGTACTAATGTCTTCTCGTTGTGCTGTTGCCTTACTCTTACAGTCTTACTTATCCATGATTCCCTGCAGACATCATTGGTCGGGGCGGAACTGCGTCGCCGAGTGGTGCAATTGTTGATTGCCGAGCGGAAAAATGCGGTTTCCTTCGAATCTCAACTTAAGGATTTGAAGGAGCAGCTGATAAAAGAGAGAGACCGCAGATCTCAGGCGGAGTGGGAGGTTGTGAAAGCTAAAGATCGGGCGGCCTCTATGTCAGCGGTTCGGAAGAGCTCCGAAGAGCGATGGTACGTAGAGAAGAGCAGTCTCCTGGCTCGTATAGCCGAGTTGGAGAGAAACTCGCTTCCTCCAAACTCGATTGCAGACGTGAGGCATGAGGCTGAGGCGAGGAAGCGTCAGCGATCTGGTCGGGAGTCCGGTGGAGGATCGGCCCAAACGTAGGACGGTTTGGCTACCAACGCGCCCTCCAGCGAGGCGTCTGTGTGAATCGTGGCCATCTTAGTACACCAACTGGTTTTCATATTTTGAGAGGTGAACATGTGATGGTTTATGCGTTAGTAATGAACCCCGAACATTCAATTGGCAATGAACACCGTCTGGTGCAGTCTTTTACCGCTTGTTAGTTTAAATATCTGTTTGCCAACCATTAGCGATCTTCGTACACCGATTGCTTAATTTCTTGTGGATATTAAAACTATTAGCATACATCCATCATAAAAATGGACAAGGATGGTGTGAAATATCGAAGTTGCCCGGGAATATACTTAGTGCACGTGAACTGCGTTGGAATTGAGCTTAGCATCACAGTGTACCAGATATACAATTTTTTTCTCATTGCTCACACCGGTCCCACCTTTTACCTGATGTGTATGGATGAATCTGATTTGTCAGTGTGTTTCATTGGAGTCATTTTCTGCAGAATTCACATAGCCTTTACATGCATCGAGATTGTTACGTATAGAGTTTTCCTTTAAACGAACTTGGGATATTGGACTTATGCCATAAATTCAAGTAGACCATCGTCTAGGAGAGAAAGATTCAAGAATACGCAGAGGTGGAAATCACTTCATGCAACATAAATAACACATTTAATGCAGTATACGGTCTTCAACATCAATAACATACCAAAGCACACAATTATGAGTCCAACTCTTAGCATTCTCCTTTATGTCCGTTGTGCGCGGTGAGCAAATTTTTTATGCTGTAACATAAATTGCTCAAAGCGTACAACGGGCAAAATTATGCCAGTCGTGCGAATTTAGCTACTGTATCCCATAACATAAATGTTCAAAGCGCACAACAAGCAAAGACATGATGGTGCGTTGAGTTCCCGTTGTGCAGAAATCCCATAAATTTTGTACAAAAATCCCAAAAAATTCAGTATATTCTTTCATTATAAACTCAGACACTACATTTGCACAAAATTATAAATTCAATGATCTGATGATACGGTAATTACAGTGGGAGATTTGCCTACATCTTTACAGAATAATGTCTCGAATTGTCGCATCCTCTCTTCAAGGCCTTCCACCCATCCTTTGGCCGCAGGCAGGCGGTTAGCCTTCCAATGCCTTAGTACCGGTGGGACCGGGCTTCTATCTTTAAGTTGAACCTTTACAAAGTGATTATTATTTACAAAACCTATGGTGAAGGGACCACGTTTCGTACCTTGGTGTGGTCCTGATCTTAACGGAAAAAATGAAAGACATTGTTGCATTGACAGCAGATGTATTACACAGTTATAACGACTTGAGATTATATGTCCAACTTCAGGGAATGTCATCCAATATTGCATAGGGGGTGGTCACCCATATAGTTAATTGACACTACATGTTCTTGTGCACTTTCCTCACCCATCACCTTTGAGTACACAGCATAGTGGTCACGCAGCTCTTGAAGCAACTCTCTTCTGACCACCTTCCATTGGTCCTCTCCCATCCCTAGATGTGAAGATATAGCCCTGTAACCACAGTTCCCATCTGCCTTCACATCTGTGACGTTTGATACATATTTGGCGATTGCAGCGAGGAATTGATCAAGATAAGGTATGCCTCCTTGAACGGCTCTAGCGTCCTTTGCTTCATAATTTGCTGCTGCAAATGAAGCTGTAGCAGAAACCCCAGTCATACTGCCAGATGTCGCGGCTTTGACAGTTGGTTTCTTTCTAGCAAGTTGAGGAGGAATTGGTGGGGCAGACGTATTTTTGATCCTTTGGGACCGTCTCGGCTGGACACGGCCGACGCTTTCTTGTTTCGATGAGACTTCAGGTGGAATTTGAGCAGAGCAACTAGCCGCATCGGCGAAGACATGATCAAAATGAGCATGAAGAATGGGGGTGGCTGTATCTTCATTTGTCAAATTATTATCCATTTTTCTTCTTCCATTGAACACGACATTAACTTGCGGCTCTGTAATCAGATTTGTCGCCGGGGTAGCTAGCTCCTTCAACTTAATTAACAACTCCTGCTTCATCGGCCCATCAAGTTGAGCATAGAGCTTGTGTATGCACTCTAATTCAGCATGTATAAGCCCATCTTCTTCAGACATCAATTCCGGCTTAGCCTCCATGTCTAGCTGCTTCCAATGAGAATTTACAGCATCTAAGGGAATGGGGCGATTTTCCATTGTGTATTCACCAATCTCATTGGCACATGGTACACCATAAATCATTCTAGCTAGACAATCACCTGTGCATTGGTCCGTTCCCATAGGGTCAGATTTATCAGCTTCCACAGACATTATCTTCAACGCCGCAGCTGCTGTAAATCCTATCAGCTCCCTGAACAAGAACCCATGCACATTATGTTGCAACATGATCTTAGATTTCTCGAATGATGCCTTGATCTCGATATGCTGCCCCTCTAATGATTCATGTATGGTTGGCCAAGAAGCGGATAAACTGAAGGCCGATGAACCCAATGCCTTTTTAAGCTTAGAATGTTCAGTCTGGGCTCTTTTGGTCTGCGCTCTGTTGGTACTGACATTTCCAAAGTGGAGATTGCCATCTGTCCATACAGAAATAAACTTCTCCTTGTACTTGTCCAACCAAGATGTCTTCACATAGCTCACGACCCTTGTGTAATCTTTGTACTCGGTCTCCAATGCCTTCAGTTTAGCAACATACTCCTCCTCCTTGCGTGCCCCCACCAATAAATTCCAGTTAGAGATGAAACCTAACCATTTTTCTTGATCTTCAAAAGAGGGCTGGCAATTTTTGGCAATATTTTTGGATATGTGCATTCTACATATTTGGTGCACCGCAAGGGGAAATTCATGGCCAATGGCATTCATAAGTGCTGGCTCCAGTGCTGACAAAATTACACGTGGCATCCTGTATCCATGCAGCAAAGAGCTCAACTTCCCCAAGGCCCACAAGTAGTTCTCCTCACGTACGGCCTCCGTGTAACAAAATGCCGCTGCGAACTGAATATCTGTGGACGTCACCCCATACATCTCCATCAATGGTGGCCTGTTGCGGTTGGTCTTCAACGCGCAGTCCATAACCAGAATCTCTGGAAATTTTCGTAATAACTCAACCGACTGCGGATGTGCCCAAAATATAGTCCTCACTGCAGTTGTCACTTCGTCCACTTCATGATACACAATGTAATTACGCTGTGTCAGTAGATTAAGGAATAACTGCATTTCTGCTCTCCAGGCCATTTCCCCAGCCTTCATCCTCTGTCTGGCTTTATAAATAGTGTTGATTGTGGTAGATGTTGCATTATCCTTTTCCTTCAGGTATTTCAAGATTTCCCTTGGCCTAAGCAATCTATTTGACAAGTCTCTCACCGTGGCCATCTCCCCACCTCCGAACCTCCTCTCATCTGGATGTCGCTCGATGTACATTGCGGGTTTATGGTTGTGATTGCCACGTACAACTGTCAAAATCCACTTATCTGTTGCCACACCATTAGCCCTCAAGTAGAAGGGACATGAACACTTCTTGCTTCGAGTTGATTTTTTGGCCGATATATCCGGCCTGTGTGGCCGATATGTCCCACTTCTTTCACAACAAAAATAATAAGTTGGGACCCTATTGCCCTTTGTACTCATATTTGATGATTTTGTAACAACCAAATTCCCGGTTTTCACACCGACCCTTTTTACCCATTTACCAAGCCCTTCTATGCTGGGAAAAATTTTATTTGTTGTGAACTGATTTGTATAATCTTCATTAACCTCTGAGCCTTCAACAATACGCTGAATTAAGTACCAGATACCAATATAGTCACTAAATGTTAAGCTTTATTTTCTAGTAAATTAGTTAGTTAACAAAGCAAAATAATTTCAAACATTTGCTTCTTTGTCCGCTTCATCCCAGATCCCCTCAATGTGTACCGAGCCCTGTTGGCCTAGTTAGTCTACTAACTAGGTCGTACGATATAATTTTGATGATGACAAATACGCCGTGTGACTAACATTTTTCATTAAGTGATTTCAGGGAGCAAAATGCAAAATAAATTTCATTTGCAAGAGAGGTCATGTATGTGGACATTGGCGCAAAAAGGAAATTCAAATGATTCTACATTATCTATATTCAGATTCAAGTCTTTATTTGAATCGGTCAAGTAACTGGGATTTTCTACTTGAATTCAAACTTCATGTTCTCATCCTAAACACAACGCACTTGGTCTCATATTCAATCTTCTAGTCAGTCTCATCCAAAAACAATCTCAAAACCCTATCCTATTTTTCATGCAAGAGGGGAGAGGAGCAACAAATTTTTGGGAGCAACAAACATTTTTCCACGCACGCACAAGATCCTCAAATTTCCGAACTCTTCTAGAGTTTGTTTTTTTTTGATCTCATCCTATCTACTTGAAGCTGCCGCATGTTTTCATGTTAACAAATTTTGAATGCAAATCAACTGCCGAATTCTTCTTTGCATTTGTTTTGATCTCATCCCATTATTTAAACTGCCACATCCTTTTCAACAAAAAAACAAAAGTTTTTAAAAAAAACGGGATGCACAAAAAATACACAGGAGCCTTTCATGCTATTAAAAAAGACAGAGCTCTCCTATTTCTTTTAAGCAAAAAGGGATTAATAATCATCCATCATCATTGATTCTTATGCTCCTGAGAAACACAAAACGCACAGAAATCCCTTTGCATTTTTTTTCTTGTGCGCAAGTCTTTGTAAGTGCGGCTCTTCATAATTCTTTCTTAGTGCGGCTTCTTGTGCATGCGTATCCTTTGTTTAAAGCCAGAGAAGGCCGTAAATCATATAGAGGGCCTGCGAAACATCATCATAAGAGGTGCTTACAGCAAGGGGTTCTTCGAGCAAGTTCAAGCTTTCAACGTCTACAAATCTGTCTTGATCGCGCATTCGACTTCGTACCCTCATATCTCTTGATCCAGAAGTCGGATCGACTCGCCGTTTGCGCCCACGCGACCACATCTTCATGCCATTCACAACGGTGATAGTCTTCTTCGCTCAGTTCTCAGGATCATACACCGTTCGGGCGTTTTTCTACAGATTCATCACTGCAGATTCCAGATTCGCGCATTCGACTTCGTACGCTCATATCTCCTGATCCAGACGTCGGATCGACGAGCCGTTTGCGCCCACGCGACCACGTCTTCAAGCCCTTCGCAACGGTGATAGACTCCTTTGCTCAGTTCTCAGAATTATATACAGTTCGGGCGTTTTACTACAGATCAGCCACTGCAGAATTCAGATTCGCGCAATCATCTTCCGAAGACTATATCTTTCAATCCAGACATCGGATCAGCGAACCGTTTGCGCCCACGCGATCACGATCTCACAAACTTCATCACGGTGATATCTCTCTGATTTTTCACTGCAGTATTAAAGCTATTTGAATCTGTTTTAGTTGTGAGATTGTATTAAGAATAGCTTTACTCTGAAGCTATCCCTGCGCTTTAACTCTTGAACTATATTTGTGAACGGTGAGATCACTACCCGTAAGTGTGATCGGTTTTATTAAGTGAAATCCTCATAGGTCTTGGGGTCGGAGTTTTGGCGGGGAGCCACTCCGTTAAAAATATCCGTGTCTGACTATCTCTGTGATTGTGATTGTTTTTAAAATTTGTGCCACACACCCTATTCACCCCCCTCTAGGGTGTTTTTCACTTGGTATCAGAGCGGGATTCCTTTTAGACTCAAAGTCTAGTGGAATTTCGATCCTATGGCACAAATTCCGCATACATACTCATATGACACACACAATCAAAGAGAAGGTCAGTCGTATCTCAGATCTCCTCTATTTGATGGTACGGACTATAGTTATTGGAAACAACGTATGTCCATACACATCAAAGGTATCGATATGGCATTATGGAAAATAATCAGTGAAGGATTTACACTATTTGATAAACCCACTCCTGAGCAGCAGAAAGAAAATGATCGGTTACAAAATCTAAACTTTAAGGCCATGAGCATCTTGTATTGTGGTCTTAGTAAAACTGAATTTAACCGCATTAGTTCTTGTTCTACTGCTAAGGATATTTGGACGAGACTTGAAGTTACTCATGAGGGAACTAGTGAAGTTAAGAAAACTCGTATTAGAATGTTATTACAGAAATATGAAAATTTTGCTATGATGCCTAATGAGTCTATTGATGCTATGTTTTCTCGTTTTGTAGATATCGTCAATCCATTGAAATCCTTAGGGAAGGACATCCCACAGGAAGATCTAGTTGGAAAGATTTTATACTCTTTATCTGGCGATTGGATTCAAAAGAGGACGGCGATCGAAGAAGCACATGACTTGGCGGATATCAGTTTCGAGAAGCTAATGGGAAAATTAATGGCTTACGAGGTTCAATTGAAGATGGCCAATGATAGCACACCAAAGATGGAAGAGAAATCTAAGAAGGAGGAAACAAAGGAAAAGAATTTAGCCTATCAAGTCTCCAAAATGCTCAAGGATGAGATAAATGAATCAGACGATGAAAGCATGGATCCTGTTACAAGGAAGTTTGTGAAATTCATGAAAAACAACAAAAGGCGGACAGGAAGCATTTGTGGAACCAAGAAAAATGAAGAAAATGATGGAGAAAGTTTTGCACCTCAGTGTTTCAGATGCAACAAGAGAGGGCACATGAAAGCAGAATGTCCACTTCTGAAAGGAAAAGGAAAGGAAAAGACTGGTGATGGAGAAAAGAGGACATCAAAGCGAGGAATGGTGGCTACGTGGGGAGAAAGTGACGCAGAGGAGCTCTCCTCAGATGATGACTGGAACTACAACACTGGAACTTGTTTTATGGCTGGAAACAAAAAGGTAAAAATTAGCTCTCTTGTTCAAAGCTTTGATGATGAAATGAATATTAGTGATGATATGTTTCTATCATGGAGGAAGCTTATGAATTTCTTGTAGAACTCCTTCAAGAAATGGGTCCTAAATTCCTTAAACTAAAAAAAGTTCGTGATTCATTAAAAGAAGAACTAGGGAGCATGACAAGAGAGAGAGATGAGCTTTTTGTTAAGTGGAAAGAACAAAAGGAAATAATATACAATTTTGATGAAACCCAATTAGAAACAAAAACCTTAGAGCTAGAAAATACTAATAAAAATTGGCTACGTTAGAGCTTAACCATGTTAATTTAGTTAAAGAATTAAAAGAGAAAATTGGCATTCTTGGTTCTAAAGATTCTGAAATAAAATTATTGAACCTAAAAGTGGCTACCTATGAAGAAAAAGTGGAAGAGCTTGAAAAAGAAAAATCTAATTTAATAAAAGGAAAATACATAGCCATTGATTTAGAAACTAGCGAAAAAGAAAAGAGATATACGACTAAGATTAGTGAACTTGAGAATGAAAATCAAAGTCTTAGCTTGACATTAAAGAAATTCACAAATAGCCAAGAAAGCTTTAATAAGATGATAAATAGGCTTAATGAACAATCTAGTAAACGTGGTCTTGGCTTTCAGAAAAAACAACCTAAGAAAAAAACTAGGAAGATTATTGAAAAGAATTTTGCAGGAGACATGAGCTTTCAACATTGCATGCACAAAAATCATATGTCATCTACTAATAAGCATTTCACTGTTGCATGTTTTTATTGCAACAAAAGTGGGCATGTTATGAATAATTGCGTGGCCAAATATTATCCTGAATATTTTATATGGGTTCCAAAGCATCGTACTAACAATTGTGGATCCAAAATTTGGTTACAAAAGGGTGCATCTTCAAGTGGAAAATGACAGCATTTGGTACCTTGATAGCGGTTGCTCGAACCACATGACGGGTAATGAATCCCTCTTTATGACGCTATCAAGGAAAGATGGAGGGACGGTTATTCTTGGAGATGAAAAGAATTGCAAAATCTTGGGTAAAGGTAACAATGAATCTTCAGATATTGCAGGTGGCTTGGATGGACTGGAGATAAACACTAGCAATTTCAATGAGCAAGAGAACAACAATGATGGTGTACCAAAAGAAGCAGAAGCTACTACGTCATCACAAGATCTCCCTAAGGATTGGCGCTTAGAGAAGGATCATCCAAAGAACCAAATCCTTGGAGACATGACGGAAGGTATACGCACTAGAAGTAGCTTTAATTTGATGGCCCTTAAACCAAAAATAATTTTGCTTCATTCGAAGGCAGTTGGGGATTATGTCACTAATTGAGCATTAGCACGCATATCCATGCACATACACATGGTTAAATATTGTATCTAAGCTACACACATTGCACACTATTTCATCTTAATGTGGGTTTGGTCATTCTTGGTATGTGCATGCATGATTGTCATCACTATTATTAATTTTGGTTGAGAATTTGATATGAACCTTGTTAGACATCTTAGAAACATTAAAATGCTTTTGATGATGATGCACCATATTATTGTAAAATCCCCATGCTTGAATTATTAATAAAAAAGTGAAAATTGTAAGCATGCCAAATTGTACGAATCAAATAGATTGATTGAGTCTTATAAACTATGGAGACAATTGAATGTGCTTGGATTCTAAAGTTTCTGAATTTATATTTTATCTTTAAAATTTTGTGCGCTTAAATCTCTATGGAAAATTATTTAGTAGGAGTCGAGTATGTCGATGCCTTCATGCGTCACTATTTTGAGACACCAACATTGTAATAAAAAAATTGCAATACGCATTTATAAAAAAAATAGAAAAAGAAAAAGAGAATAGCAAAACATCTTCAAATATACTACATTTGATACCGGCGGCTAGTAACCGGATTTCGGGGGTTTGTTGAGCAATGCGTATGAAATATGGTAGATGAAGTAACCACTTAGCGCACCTCAATTCCAAAGGACCCGAAATTTAACACCATGGTATCCCTTGATTGGTGTCTCCCTACACATTTCTTATTGATTATTCCATAGCAACATCGGCTCACAAATTGTATTAGATTATATTATATTTTGATTTCTTAGTTTCTAAGCACCCTTCATATTGTCAAAGTGTTTCATAATACAACATCTTCCTGTTATATTTCTTACAACGACAGTATGCTTTCAATGCTCATGATATTTGTTATACTTTGAGTTTGTGGGGAATAAGCATTAATATGAGCATCGTCATTAATTTCTTGTTTCTTCGATTTGTAAACTTGTTTCATGTCTCATTCTTAACCTCTTCAATTTGTGTGATCATTTCGATTAATGGCAAAAGGGGGAGAAGAAGAAAAAATAGCAGAAACATAATGGGGGAGAGATGCATATTTTAAGCGGGAGCTTGTCACAACTTTTCATGAGAGCACATCGATAGGGGGAGCTTTATATGAAGTTTATAATCGTGTGCATTATATGACTTGCTCTTTAATATCATTTCTCAATTTTTTCCAGACTTGTTTGCCATCATCAAAAAGGGGGAGATTGTTGGCCTAGTTAGTCTACTAACTAGGTCGTACGATATAATTTTGATGATGACAAATACGCCGTGTGACTAACATTTTTCATTAAGTGATTTCAGGGAGCAAAATGCAAAATAAATTTCATTTGCAAGAGAGGTCATGTATGTGGACATTGGCGCAAAAAGGAAATTCAAATGATTCTACATTATCTATATTCAGATTCAAGTCTTTATTTGAATCGGTCAAGTAACTGGGATTTTCTACTTGAATTCAAACTTCATGTTCTCATCCTAAACACAACGCACTTGGTCTCATATTCAATCTTCTAGTCAGTCTCATCCAAAAACAATCTCAAAACCCTATCCTATTTTTCATGCAAGAGGGGAGAGGAGCAACAAATTTTTGGGAGCAACAAACATTTTTCCACGCACGCACAAGATCCTCAAATTTCCGAACTCTTCTAGAGTTTGTTTTTTTTTGATCTCATCCTATCTACTTGAAGCTGCCGCATGTTTTCATGTTAACAAATTTTGAATGCAAATCAACTGCCGAATTCTTCTTTGCATTTGTTTTGATCTCATCCCATTATTTAAACTGCCACATCCTTTTCAACAAAAAAACAAAAGTTTTTAAAAAAAACGGGATGCACAAAAAATACACATGTGCCTTTCATGCTATTAAAAAAGACAGAGCTCTCCTATTTCTTTTAAGCAAAAAGGGATTAATAATCATCCATCATCATTGATTCTTATGCTCCTGAGAAACACAAAACGCACAGAAATCCCTTTGCATTTTTTTTCTTGTGCGCAAGTCTTTGTAAGTGCGGCTCTTCATAATTCTTTCTTAGTGCGGCTTCTTGTGCATGCGTATCCTTTGTTTAAAGCCAGAGAAGGCCGTAAATCATATAGAGGGCCTGCGAAACATCATCACAAGAGGTGCTTACAGCAAGGGGTTCTTCGAGCAAGTTCAAGCTTTCAACGTCTACAAATCTGTCTTGATCGCGCATTCAACTTCGTACCCTCATATCTCTTGATCCAGAAGTCGGATCGACTCGCCGTTTGCGCCCACGCGACCACATCTTCATGCCATTCACAACGGTGATAGTCTTCTTCGCTCAGTTCTCAGGATCATACACCGTTCGGGCGTTTTTCTACAGATTCATCACTGCATATTCCAGATTCGCGCATTCGACTTCGTACGCTCATATCTCCTGATCCAGACGTCGGATCGACGAGCCGTTTGCGCCCACGCGACCACGTCTTCAAGCCCTTCGCAACGGTGATAGACTCCTTTGCTCAGTTCTCAGAATTATATACAGTTCGGGCGTTTTACTACAGATCAGCCACTGCAGAATTCAGATTCGCGCAATCATCTTCCGAAGACTATATCTTTCAATCCAGACATCGGATCAGCGAACCGTTTGCGCCCACGCGATCACGATCTCACAAACTTCATCACGGTGATATCTCTCTGATTTTTCACTGCAGTATTAAAGCTATTTGAATCTATTTTAGTTGTGAGATTGTATTAAGAATAGCTTTACTCTGAAGCTATCCCTGCGCTTTAACTCTTGAACTATATTTGTGAACGGTGAGATCACTACCCGTAAGTGTGATCGGTTTTATTAAGTGAAATCCTCATAGGTCTTGGGGTCGGAGTTTTGGCGGGGAGCCACTCCGTTAAAAATATCTGTGTCTGATTATCTCTGTGATTGTGATTGTTTTTAAAATTTGTGCCACACACCCTATTCACCCCCCTCTAGGGTGTTTTTCAAGCCCATCTCAATCTTCGTAATTTCTACGCAATCATGTTCCAAATGTACATTGCAGCAATCAATTTCTGAAATTATTAAAAAATACCAAATTAATTAGCATCAATTAATGGCATACCAACTTTACGATGCAATGCGTCCGCAGTCGACTATTTTAGGGCACCCCAACCCAATGACACAAATCTTTTGCTCTGCCTTAAGGACCTTCGTTTGATATAAGCAGGAACTCTTATAGTCTATATACATCAGCGAATTAGAATAATTTCTGTTGATCAAACCCTATCTCGTTAGCTTTTCCCGCCTTAGGTCATAAAACTGATAGCATATGGAAGCTGTTATGATGCATTTGTATATACGGATGCGTAAAAATATTGGTTCATAGTGTAAATTACTCATCGCGAACACTGGGAGGGCAAAAATGTAAAAGATCTCCTCTGTGAACCGTCTAGCTGTTTGCCCACCGCACACAACTGCGCAAAACTCAGAATTGCTCACCGCACACCACCACGCAAAACTGGGAATTGCTCACCGCCCACAACCACGCAAAACACGGAATTGCTCAGCGCACACAACCACACAAAACTCGGAATTGCTCACCGCTCACATCCAATCAAAACACGGAATTGCTCAGCGCACACAACCACGCAAAACTCGGAATTGCTCAGCGCACACAACCACTCAAAACCCGTAATTGCTCACCGCACACAACCGTTTTGGTCAAGTCCACGTGCACATGTGGACGGGTTATTTGCTAGTAATATTTCAAACTAGACTTGTTTACTCAACCAGCACAACGGGTAAATTATTGTAGACCCGATATGACCCGGTAGGACCCGAATTTGTCCCGTGATACCTTCTGCTCGCAGCGAATTGACAGACAATTACACAGATTGCTCACGGCGGAATTTCAAATGGCAAGTATTTTCAAAGATCGCTCCAGTCGCCCAGACCGAAATCCAAAAGCTTTGATTTTTATTTAATTGCTCGAAGGATACATCACTTAGTCAACTGGTGAGATCAAACAAAGAGCTGAATCGAGAGAAATCGATTTAGGGGTTTTTGACCTAAATTTATCAACATCGACTTTTTGGTACGTCTATACTTTTAAGTACAGTTTATCTGCCTTTCTTATTTTGATTTTACATGCATTCATCCACGGTTGAGGTTGATGAAGTCAGTACAAAAATCCAAGGTAATATTGATTTATCTTCTCGGCAATAATGCATTAAATCTTTGAGGATCAGGTTATGAATTGTTTGATACAGGATACTATGGATTTTACAACCGACTTTACCACCAATCAACTGTTCAAGGATAGAAAAGAGTTGTTTCAGTGGATACAAAACGTCGGGTTAAGTCATGGGCATGTGATTGTTACACGTTCGGGGAGATTAAGTAAAACGGCCAAAGGGCATCATGCTGTGTACTTTGTGTGTGAAAGAAGCGGTGAGTATCGGGGACACCGAAAGCTAAAAAAGACCAACCAGCCTGTTAAAACCAAGAAGTGTTCATGTCCTTTCTCATTGCGTGGTTATATGGTGGGCGTGGGCGTTGAGGAGTGGAAGGTAACAGTCGTTTGTGGCAGGCATAACCATGAAGCAGCTAAATATGTCGATGGCCATTCCGATGACGGGACGTTGCAGGGAATGGAGATGGAAACAGTTCGTGACTTGGCAAATAGCAAGGTTCGGCCAGCTGAAATTTTGAAAGTACTGAAGGCAAATAAAAACTTCAGTGCAACCTCAATCAAAGCAATTTATAATGCACGAAACCGGTTACAACGGGGGAAGAATGTTGGTATTGTAAAACAGTTGAAGGAGTTAGCATCAGCTGATAAAATTGTGGGTGCTGAGAATGTGAAGGCTGTGAATAATGAGGGGGAGGATCAGAAGGTGGAGGAGGCGTTTTGGGAGAATGCAGTGCCTGCTGAGTTGCAGGAGGAGGATCATACTGGGAAGATGGGTGGGGAGGATGATAAGGTGGATCGTAATGAGGCGGAGCAGACTGCTGAGGAGGAGGAGGATGATGATGAGAATGCAGTGGCTAAGGCCTTTGAGAAGGAGCATGAGGTTCTACGTCTTCAAATTTCTACCCTGGTAGCGGAGATTGCTAAGCAGCATGCTGAGATAACGGATACGTCTACATTGACGTGTAAGCCGGGTAAGGGAAGAAGTAGACCGTTGTGGAAACGTACAATAAAGAAGCCGAAACAATCAATTTCACATGATGATAGTGACGAGGACTTGGCTGTCGACATAATAATACCATATTGGAACGCTTTTCCTAAGTGTCTACGACCCTTTATAGTGCATGTCGTAGATGTGAAAGCAGACGGAAACTGTGGGTATAGGGCTGTGGCAGCTCAGTTGGGACTGGGTGAGGACGAATGGAGGCAGGTGAAATATGACTTGCGAGAAGAGATGCAGAACCACGACGGATTGTACCGGCAACTTATGGGTGCCGTGGAATTTAAAAAGAATGTAGTGGCACTGGGCCATTTGTTAGACCGTCCAAAAGCTAAATGGTGGATGCAGATGCCAGAAATGGCACATGTCATTGCCTCATGATACGACTGTGTAGTACATATTCTTGCACCTCATCAGTGTGTGACATATTTTCCTTTAAGAACTCCTCCAGTGCCCCTATCATCCAGACGCCACATAACGTTGGGTCATGTGAACAATAATCACTTCGTTATTGTTAAACTTGCCCCATATGGTCCTGTCCCTCCGACTTCAAGTATGTGGCTAAGATACCGTTCCGATGTGTCAGCCGGATGGCCGGCTGCTTATGAGGATAGGATGCATCAATTCCAGTCAATAGTATTTGGTCACGATATTGCAACCGTTGACGTTATTGAAATATTGTAGGATAAAACGTTGTATCATTTTACTATGGATTGTTTATTTCATATTGACAGATTGGTAGCATGAAATTTTATCATGTCTGCCTAAATGTGCAAATGTTATCATCTGCATGCCGTGCTGTGGTGTATCGTATCTATAAGTTATGCTCAACGATAGACCTACTAATCAAGTTTGCCTCTTACTAACTTTTTGGTGAACGGGTACAAACTGATATATACTGGATTTTGAATGCTTAATAACACACGCAATCTATCCAGATTTTCTTAAGGGTGTTAATTAATACAACTAATGATAGTTATCACGTTGGTATTATATTATTTTATACGTATCAATAATGTTGTTAACATCGGCATAAGAATATGAGTAATCCAATAGAATAAATATTAAAAACAAAATTTAGAACTCCTCAGCGCGCACCACGGTCAAAATCGTTCTCAGCGTCACGATTAATAACGATTACCGTTACTAATGTCAATCTTGACAATCCATGTAAGATTACTCAGCGCGCAAAACGGTTCAAATCGTGTTAAAATATAACCGTTGTGCGCGCTGAGTAAAATAAGCCAACTAAACCACCGAATTTACTCGAAGCGCACAACGGGTTAAAATTTTTACCCGTTTTGACCCGTTAGGACCCTCTTTCATCCCTTGATAAATTCTGTTCACCGCTCACAGCCATAACCTTCCACAGATTGCTCAAGGCGGAATATCAAACGGCAAGTTTTTCGTAGATTGCTCAAGGCGCACAGACGGAAATTCCAAAGATTTGATTTTTATTAGTGGGCTCGACATTTACATCACAGTGGCAACTGCTGCGTTCAAACAAATCGGTGAAGCGATAGCAATCGATTTAGCGGTTTTCAACCTAAATTTGTCGAAATCGCGATTTGGTAAGTATACAATGTTAAGTACATTTTATTTGATATTCTTATTACAATTACAATGTGTAGAAATAGGAGGAGAAATTTTTGGTTTTTACTTGCCTGCAGATACAGTTGAGATTGATGGAGATGCTAAAAAATTCCTAGGTAATATTGATTTTTCTTTACGTCAATAATGTAACTAATGTTTGGTTCCCGGTCCAATTAGTTGTATGAATTGTTTGATACAGGTGTATATGGATTATACAGCCGAATTTACAACGATTCAACGTTTTAAAAGCAGAGACGAGCTCTTTCAGTGGATAAAGAGCGTCGGACGACAACAGGGGCATGTGATTGTTACCAGTGCGTTGAGTATGAGTAAATCGTCCAATAGGACTCCCGCTACCTACTATGCATGTGCAAGAAGCGGGAACTACATGGGACACCGACCAGTACGAAAGAGCAACCGGCCAGTTAGAACCAACAAGTGTGGATGCCCGTTCAAATTGCGTGGTAATGAGGTGGGCGATGGCGGTGAGTGGAGTTTAACGGTCATTGATGGCAGGCACAACCATCAAGCTGCTAATTATGTCGCGGGCCATTCCGACGACGGGATGTTGCAGGGAAAAGAGGTGGAACCATTGCGAGACTTGGCAAATAGAAAGGTGCCGCTGTCAGCAATTTTGAAAGGCCTGAAGGAAATTAAATCCTTCAATTATGCCCGTTGTGCGCGTTTAGCTAAAGTTTAAATTAAGTCTCATACATATTCTAGTTGATGTTATTTTGAAAATGACCCAGCCATTCAAATATATTGATGTACATACTGATACAGATCCAAACTGATTCATTAGCCTATGCTCTTACAAACTGAAACATGTGATTGTCGGTGTGATCTGCGTGCTTCCCCGTCAACTTTCGCGAGTTCATCGGGTGACCATCTTCGTTCCGTTTATTATCGTCGTTGCCGATTTTCTGCCATCATCGGCTGGATATGAGTGTAGACATAGCATGCGTCGGTGTAACCTGCAGCCGGGTATGTAGCCGTTTCAAAGACACCGAGGAACTCCGATTCACATGAGGCGTCGAACAACACCAAATGGTTGCATAACAAATAGAATGAGCTTTTTATCTTCGCGATCGAAAAGGACAGGAGGGAGTGTTTGTGTGTCATAGACGAGGTATAGTGAAATGATGAAGGATTTAATGGTTTGGATGGAGTTTATAAAGAGAAGATGGATATGGAGTGTATAGTCGAGGAGTGGAAGGCGAAATGCTCACATATGGAAGGCATTCATCGGGCATGCATGTTTATAAATGGACGATAGCCCTTCGTTGCGTTTATTACCACCATTGCGTAAGTTTCCAACATCAACCATTTAGCTTTATGTGAAAAGATAATTGGTTGAATTCCATCGTCCATTTCTATCGTAAGCGTCAGGCATTAGGGCTCGCTGTAGGATAACGGAGTATACTCATCAATTTGAATGGTCAATTTCACACTAAATGGACCGTGAATGCCCTGGAGAAGCGTATGAAATCGGAGGACTACAAGCTGATGCTGTCGCCTCCTGAATATGCTCCTATCCCTGGTCTACAAAGAGATGAATGGCACCCCTGGCCTTTGCGCCCTGGATGTCTGCACTGGGTCACATAGGTTGGCGGTGCATGGCTACCGGCCCTCTGAGGCACAAGCACTCACTCCTGTTCTTTTCGATCTCTTGTCTCGCAGCCAAAATTGGAAATCCCCAGGACGAAAGGGACAATTATGATCTGCTTCATCCACAGTCAGATTTGCCCAATTTGGCTGCGAGCCAAGAGATCGAAAAGAACAGAAGGGAGTGCTTGTGCCTCAGAGAGACGGTAGCCATGCACCGCCAACCTAATTGACCCAGAGCAGCCAACCAGGGCGCAAAGGCCCGGGGGGCCATTCTTCTCTTCGCAGACCAGGGAGAGAAGCATATTCGGGACGCGACTGCATCAGCCTGTAGTCCTCCGATTTCATACGCTTCTCCAGGGCATTCACGGCATTCACGGTCCATTTATAGTGAAAAACGACCGATCAAATTGATGATTATTAAGTCCGTTATCCTATAGTAATGCTAAGGATCTCGGGAATGAACATCTTATTTACTCAACGCGTAATCCCACCGAGAAAAACACGTAATCCTAAGTATTTTAGGCTCAGCTGAAAAAGAGGCAAATTACTATCCCCACACGACAAGGATACCGAACCGTTTTGCGCCTTGAATTACTCTCCGTCAAACACTCGAAAAATTATTTATTTTCCAGCGCAACAAAAACAATCAAATTGTTTCTGTTGTGCGTGCGTGTTAATTGGTTCCACTATAAGCCCTTGTGTGTAATGTGGATTGTGGAGTCCTCAGATGTGAGACCGTGTGTGTACAGCGGATGGATATTGATTCACACTATGACTTTTAACCACCGTGCACGACGCGCACAACGGATAATTGATATCAGCCCTTCGTTGCGTTTATTACCGTCATAGCTTGGTAACGGCTATTTATTACAAATGTATTTTACAAATCACATGACCAAATTTAATAAGTTTAGTACCGATGGAAATATCTCAATTATACCTACTACCTGAGACCAATATTGGATATTTTTCTAGCAAATTTTAAAATATTTACAACATTACAAGAAATACTAAATACTTAAAAATTAAAAAAATTAACATTGAAGAATAATATTATTTATAGTTTTCTTTCATGCAGAAACAATGTATTAGATTAACCTATTATAATGATAAATATTTTTCATTAGTAATGCTTAAACAAAGAGAAAATAGGATTTGAAGATGGTGGGTTGGAGTTGCCCATCCACAAAAATAGCATCTTTTAAAGATATTCCATTTTGAAGGGGGTTTTTAAGAGATTTGGGTTGGAGTTGCTATAGGGGAATTGGAGCAATCAAAATGAAGCGTATCATAAGTCCTTGATCCTACAGTAATGCAATGGATCTCGGGAATCAACAATTATTTACTCAACGCGCAAACCGCGTAATTCCAACGCGAAAATCGCGTAATCCCAATTATTTTAGCATCTGGATCAAAATAGGTTAATTACTCTCCGCGCATAATAATGAAACTCAACGATTTTTCGCCTTGATCAACATTGATGCTAATAGGAAACTTACTCCCAACAATACTACTCTCCACTAAGATTTTTTAATACATTTTATTCGACACGCAACCCGGGCTAAATAATACAGAAGAGAGAAACTATTATAATTGATCACCGCGCAAAACGCATGGAAAACGGGAATTGCTCAATGCGCGCAACGCAGATAGGTCAATGAGGATGTGATGCTGTTGTACCATATTTGCTGTGTGGCTACATCGAAGACCCCGTCAAGCTACTGAGGGGTGCTCGTGAATATACAAAATTACGCCCGTTGTGCGCGGTGAGCAAATTTTTAATGGTTTAAAAAATTGCTCAAAGCGCACAACAAGTATCGCCAGGTGTTCATTTTGAGCCGGTGTGCGCGTTCATCAAATTTGTTATGGCTAACATAATTGCGCAAAGTGCACAACATGCAGAATTATGCCCGTTGTGCGCGTTAAGCTCTATAGTTGCGTCGATGAAAAATTTGCTCAACGCCCCCACGGGAATAAATTTGACCATTTTGCTCTTTGAGCATATTTGTGAGATGCTATAAGTTTACTCCCACTGCGCGCCACCGCAGTGAATCAATCAAATTCCAAATTTCATCATACTTAATCTGAATCCCAACCACGCCTACATCCAAACTTTTAGATTTAAGTCTTATTATACTTGTTCAATCTGAAAACATTGTAGATTAAACCGGATACTTATTCACTCTGACTCAGAAACTACATACAAACTTTAAAAATAAATCTGATACATTTTCAATCTGAAGGCATATTCAATCGAATTCAGAAACTGCTTGCAAAATTTTAGATTAAATCTCATACATATTCAAATTGATGACATTTTGAAAATTACCCAGCCATTCAAATATATTGATATACATACTGATACAGATCCAAACTGATTCATTAGCCTATGCTCTTACAAACTGAGGGGTTCTCGTGAATATACAAAAGACTGTTCGTAAATCTACAGCTGATTGATACCAGACATGTGCATTTCTCAAGAATGTTTGACCGGTCGGTAGGACGTGAGCTGGAAAAATTAATAGCCGCTTACATAATTGCTCAACGCCCAGTACCAACTAATTTATGGCCGTTGTGCGCGTTGATCATATTTATAATGGTTACTTTAATTGCGCAAAGTGCACAACAAGCACAGCCAGAGCCAGCTGTTTGCTTTGAGCATCTAAGGTATTTTATGAACAATTTTTTAACGCGCACAACCAGCAGAATTTACTCGTTGTGCACGTTAAGCTGATGTTTCATCGATGACAAATTTTCTCAACACGACCACGGGAATAAATTTAATCATACTTATTCTGAATCCCAATCAAGCCTACATGCAAGCTTTTAGATTTAAGTCTTATTATACTTGTTCAATCTGGAAACATTGTAGATTAAACCAGATACTTATTCACTCTGACTCAGAAACTACATGCAAACTTTAAAATTAAATCTGATACTTATTCAAGCTGAAGGCATATTCAATCGAATTCAACTATATTGATGTACATACTGATACAGACCCAAACTGATTCATTAGCCTATGCTCTTACAAACTGATACATATGATTGTCTACGTAGATGTTTGCAATGAAGGGCTCGCTGTAGGATAACGGACTTATACTCATCAATTTGAATGGTCAATTTCACTATAAATGGACCGTGAACGCCCTCAAAAATTTCGCTTTGTGTTTGAGATTACCCTCAAAAATTACTCACACAGCAACATCTGTATATACTGTATATTCACGAGCTCAACAACTGTAGACTCACGGGTTCTTTCCATGACTCACAGTAAATCAACTGTAGTCTCATCCTCATCCATGGGTAGTCCAAATCGTCTATAATAAATGGCGTCTCATTCTAAAATGTTGGTAACTGCTAATTTGATTGCAGTATTCAAAACCTCTCAATAAATACGCAGTTAAAGCCTCGCTTTAATACGCAGCATTCAAAACCTATTTTAATACTCGTTTAATATTTGACCGTTTGAATTCATAACAGCTATTTTTTGAACTCTATTTATATCCCACTGCTTTCCTCAAGAAAATACACGGAAAAATTGCTTCCTCCAAAAATTCTTCTTTGCTTCATCCCGTTCTCCTGGGTAGCTATACTGTGCAAAATCCAAAGTCTCTGGCCAAGTGTGGACGTGGCCAGGGGCTGCTGTGTTAACCTTCGGGAGCAACCGGCAACAGCGATTACCACCGAGGTCGTGCCACAGCGGTTTCAATTACATCTGCTAAGTATTCTGCTTCTCGGATCTTCCTTGTATAGCCACGGTATTCTACGTATTTTTCTTACAATATATTTGTTTCTCAGTTTAACCGGACAAATTCTAACCATTGCTTCGTTCTGCTTGATGTAGATATATACCATGGTAAATGGAAGATAAAATTGAAAGTTACTCCTGCTATTTCAATGTGGACCATTTCCTTCATGATGTAGATGCCTGTAAAGAGAATGGGATGGCGGTAGAAGATGACTCCAATGAAATCAGTCTAACTTCGCAACCAAAATGCACCTTCAAATCTTCCCAGAAGATCTCAGCGGTCAGCGTACCTTCTAGGATATAGTAGCATTTGCAACCAAAATGCACCTTCAAATCTTCCCAGAAGATCTCAGCGGTCAGCGGACCTTCTAGGATACATGATCATTTTCTTCCTTTCTTGGGTGTGAAAGTAGGGATTTTCGATGTATTCCATTTGGTAAGTATATACTTTTAAATACACTATAGGTGTAATTCTTATTCAATTGGGTGGAAAATGATGTAGAAATTTGGTGATTTTACATGCATGCAGATACGGTTGAGATTGCTCGAGAAGGTACAAAAATCCAAGGTACTATTTATGTCGTAAAAAAATCCAGCGTTCAGTGGAGGTTAACAGTCGTTGAGGGCAGCTGGGCAGGCACAACCATCAAGCTGCTAATTATGTCGAGGGCCATTCCGATGAAGGGCAGTTGCAGGGAATGGAGATGGAATCATTGAGAGATTTGGCAAATAGCACGCTGAGGCCGGCTGAAATTTTGACAGTCCTGTAGGAAAATCCAACCTTCCATGCAAATAAATTTATAATGCACGTCACCGTGTAAAAAGGGACAACAAGAATGTTGTCGCTTTGCATGTAAAACTTCCAATAGGATTCATGCTGTCCTTCATCGGAATGGCCCTCGACATAATTAGCAGCTTGATGGTTGTGCCTGCCCTCAACGACTGTTAACCTTCACTCCTCACCGCCAACGCCGACGCCCACCATTATCACTCAATGAGAACAGACATTGACACTTCTTGGTTTTAACTGGCCTGTCGGTCGTTTTTTCCTTTCGGTGTCACCTGTAAACCCCGCTTCTTTCACATGCAAAGTTGTTTACTTTGCATGTGAAAGAAGCGGGGTTTACAGGTGACACCGAAAGGAAAAAACGACCGACAGGCCAGTTAAAACCAAGAAGTGTCAATGTCTGTTCTCATTGCGTGGTAATGGTGGGCGTCGGCGTTGGCGGTGAGGAGTGAAGGTTAACAGTCGTTGAGGGCAGGCACAACCATCAAGCTGCTAATTATGTCGAGGGCCATTCCGATGAAGGGCAGTAGCAGGGAATGGAGATGGATCATTGAGAGATTTGGCAAATAGCACGCTGAGGCCGGCTGAGATTTTGAAAGTCCAACCTTCCATGCAAATCAATTTATAATGCACGTCACCGAGTAAAAAGGGACAACAAGAATGTTGATATTGAAAAAAATTCGGTATAAAATTGATGTTAGGTTTTGTGCAAAATAATCACTTGTTGTAAGAAATTAAAAGATATGTTTACCCATATTGCTACCTTCGTATGGAAATTTCACCACACTTGTCACTTGTGCTTTTTAAGCCCTGCGGACGACGCGCACGACGTGGGTAATTTTGCCCGTCGTGCGCGCGAATGGAAAATGCTACACACTTGTACGTTTTAGCCCCACGCACGACGCGCACGACTGGGGAAAATTTTGCCTGTCGTACGCGCAGATGGAAATTGCTTCACACTAGGCGTTTTAACCCGCGTGCACGACGGGGCGTATTTTTGCCCGTCGTGCGCGCGGCTGGAAAATGCTCTACACTTGTGCATTTTAAGCCACGCGGACAACGCGCACGACGGGTTTAATTTTGTCATCATGCGCGCGGATGGAAATTGCTTCACACTTGTGCGTTTTAACCCCCGCGGACGACGGGGTTAATTTTTGCCCGTCGTGCGCTCGGATGGACATTGCTGCACACTAGGCGTTTTAACCCACGCGCACGACGGGGTAATTTTGCCCGTCGTGCGCACGGCTGTAAATTGATCCACACTTGTGCGTTTGCCAGCACACGACGCTCACGACGGGGTTAATTTTGCCCGTCGTGCGCGCGGATGGAAATTGCTGCACACTTGTGCGTTTTAACCCCCACGGACGACGGGGTTAATTTTGTCCGTCATGCGCTCGGATGGAAATTGCTCCACACTAGGCGTTTTAACCCACGCGCACGACGGGGGTAATTTCGCCCGTCGTGCGCGCGGATGGAAATTGCTCGACACTTGTGCGTTTTAAGCCCCGCGGCCGACTCGCACGATGGGGTAATTTTGCCCGTCGTGCGTGCGGATGGAAATTGCTTAACACGTTGCGTTTTACCCCTCGCGCACGAAGAGGGTAATTTTTGCCTGTCGTGCGCATGGTTGGTAAATGCTCCACACTTGTGCGTTTCCCGCGCACGACGCCCACGACAGGGGTAATTGCTTCACACTAGGCGTTTTAACCCCCGCGCACGACGGGGGTAATTTTCCCGTCGTGCGCGCGGATGGAAATTGCTCGACATTTGTGTGTTTTAAGCCCCGCGGACGACGCGCACGACGCGGTTATTTTTGCCCGTCGTGCGCGCTGCTGTGAATTGCTTCACACTAGGCGTGTTAACCCCCGCGCACGACGGGGTTAATTTTGCCCGTCGTGCGCTCGGATGGAAATAGCTGCACACTAGGCGTCTTAACCCACGCGCACGACTGGGATGGAAATTGCTTTACATGTTGCGTTTTACTCCTCGCGCACGACGGAGGTAATTTTTGCCTGTCGTCCGCACGGTTGGTAAATGCTCCACACTTGTGCGTTTCCCGCGCACGACGCCCACGACGGGGGTAATTGCTTCACACTAGGCGTTTTAACCCCTGCGCACGACGGGGTTAATTTTGCCCGTCGTGCGCTCGGATGGAAATTACTGCACACTAGGCGTTTTATCCAACGCGCACGACGGGGTAAGTCGTGCGCGCGGATGGAAATTGCTTTACACATTGCGTTTTCCCCCTCGCGCACGACGGGGGTAATTTTGCCCGTCGTGTGCACGTCTGTAAATAGCTCCACACTTGTGCGTTTGTCCGCACACGACGCGCACGACGGGGTTAATTTTGCCCATCGTGCGCGCAGAAGGAAATTGCTGCACACTTGTGCGTTTTAACCACCCGCGGACGACGGGGTTAATTTTACCCGTCGTGCGCTCGGATGGAAATTGCTCCACACTAGACGTTTTAACCCACGCGCACGACGGGGGTAATTTTGCACGTCGTGCGCGCGGCTGGAAATTGTTTCACACTTGTGCATTTTAACCCCCGCGGACGACGGGGTTAATTTTTGCCCGTCGTGCGCTCGGATGGACATTGCTGCACACTAGGCGTTTTAACCCACGCGCACGACGGGTTAAGTTTGCCCGTCGTGCGCGCAGATGGAAATTGCTTTACACATTGCGTTTTCCCCCTCGCGCACTACGAGGTAATTTTGCCCGTCGCGCGCACGGCTGTAAATTACTCCACACTTGTGCGTTTGCCCGCACACGACGCGCACGACGGGGTTAATTTTGCCCGTCGTGCGCGCGGATGGAAATTGCTGCACACTTTGCGTTTTAACCCCCACGGACGACGGGGTTAATTTTGTCCGTCGTGCGCTCGGATGGAAATTGCTCCACACTAGGCGTTTTAACCCACGCGCACGACGGGGGTAATTTTGCCCATCGTGCGCGCGGATGGAAATTGCTCGACACTTGTGCGTTTTAAGCCCCGCGGACGACGCGCACGACGGGGTTATTTTTGCCCGTCGTGCGCGCGGATGTGAATTGCTTCACATTAGGCGTTTTAACACCCCCGCGGACGACGGGGTTAATTTTTCCCGTCGTGCGCCCGGATGGAAATTGCTCCACACTTGTCCGTTTTAAGCCCCGGGCATGACGTGGGAATTTTGCCCGTCGTGCGCGCGGATGGAAATTGGTTTACACGTTGCGTTTTACCCCTCGCGCACGACGGGGGTAATTTTTGCCTGTCGTGCGCACGGTTGGTAAATGCTCCACACTTGTGCGTTTCCTGCGCACGACGCCCACGACGGGGGTAATTGCTTCACACTAGGCGTTTTAACCCCCGCGCACGACGGGGTTAATTTTGCCCGTCGTGCGCTCGGATGGAAATTGCTGCACAATAGGCGTTTTAACCGACGCGCATGACGGGGTAAGTTTGCCCGTCGTTCGCGCAGATGGAAATTGCTTCACACTAGGCGTTTTAACCCCCGTGCACGACGGGGCGTATTTTTGCCCGTCGTGCGCGCGGCTGGAAAATGCTCTACACTTGTGCGTTTTAAGCCCCGCGGACAACGCGCACGACGGGGTTAATTTTGTCGTCGTGCTCACGGATGAAAATTACTTCACACTTGGTTGTTTTAACCCCCGCGGACGACGTGGTTAATTTTGCCCGTCGTGCGCTCGGATGGAAATTGCTCCTCACTAGGCGTTTTAACCCACACGCACGACGGGGGTAATTTTGCCCGTCGTGCGTGCGGATGGAAATTGCTTAACACGTTGCGTTTTACCCCTCGCGCACGATGAGGGTAATTTTTGCCTGTCGTGCGCATTGTTGGTAAATAGCTGCCATGCTATTTACTACGCGCACGACGGGGTAATTTTGCCCGTCGTGCGCGCGGATGGAAATTGCTCGACACTTGTGCGTTTTAAGCCCCGCGCACGACGGGGTTATTTTTGCCCGTCGTGCGCGCGGATGTGAATTGCTTCACACTAGGCGTTTTAACCCCCGCGGACGACTGGGTTAATTTTGCCCGTCGTGCGCCCGGATGGAAATTGCTCCACACTTGTCCGTTTTAAGCCCCGCGCACGACGCGAGAATTTTACCCGTCGTGCGCGCGGATGGAAATTGGTTTACAAGTTGCGTTTTACCCCTCGCGCACGACGGGGGTAATTTTTGCCTGTCGTGCGCACGGTTGGTAAATGCTCCACACTTGTGCGTTTCCCGCGCACGATGCCCATGACGGGGGTAATTGCTTCACACTAGGCGTTTTAACCCCCGCGCACGACGGGGTTAATTTTGCCCGTCGTGCGCTCGGATGGAAATTGCTGCACAATAGGCGTTTTAACCGACGCGCACGACGGGGTAAGTTTGCCCGTCGTTCACACAGATGGAAATTGCTTCACACTAGGCGTTTTAACCCCCGTGCACGACGGGGCGTATTTTTGCCCGTCGTGCGCGCGGCTGGAAAATGCTCTACACTTGTACGTTTTAAGCCCCGCGGACAACGCGCACGACGGGGGTAATTTTGCCTGTCGTGCGCGCGGATGGAAATTGCTCGACACTTATGCGTTTTAAGCCCCGCGGACGACGCGCACGACGGGGTTATTTTTGCCCGTCGTGCGCGCGGATGTGAATTGCTTCACACTAGGCGTTTTAACCCCGCGGACGACGGGGTTAATTTTGCCCGACGTGCGGCCGGGTGGAAATTGCTCCACACTTGTCCGTTTTAAGCCCCGCGCATGACGGGGTAAGTTTGCCCGTCGTTCGCGCGGATGGAAATTTCTTCACACTAGGCGTTTTAACCCCCGCGGACGACGGGGTTAATTTTGCCCGTCGTGCGGCCGGATGGAAATTGTTCCACACTTGTCGGGGTAAGTTTGCCCGTCGTGCGCGCGGATGGAAATTTCTTTACACATTGCGTTTTCCCCCTCGCGCATGACGGGGGTAATTTGGCCCGTCGTGCGCACGACTGTAAATTTCTCCACACTTGTGCGTTTGCCCGCACACGACGCGCACGACGGGGGTAATTTTGCCCGTCGTGCGCGCGGATGGAAATTGCTCGACACTTGTGCGTTTTATGCCCCGCGGACGACGCGCACGACGAGGTTATTTTTGCCCGTCGTGCGCGCGGATGGAAATTGATGCACACTTGTGCGTTTTAACCCCCGCGGACGACGGGGTTAATTTTGTCCGTCGTGCGCTCGGATGGAAATTGCTCCACACTAGGCGTTTTAACCCACGCGCACGACGGGGGTAATTTTGCCCGTCGTGCGCACGGATGGAAATTGCTCGACACTTGTGCGTTTTATGCCCTGCGGACGACGCGCACGACGACGTTATTTTTGCCCGTCGTGCACGCGGATGTGAATTGCTTCACAGAGTAGGCGTTTTAACCCACGCGCACGACGGGGGTAATTTTGCCCGTCGTGCGCGCGGATGGAAATTGCTGCACAATAGGCGTTTTAACCCACGCGCACGACGGGGGTAATTTTGCTCGTCGTGCTCGCGGATGTGAATTTCTTCACACTAGGCGTTTTAACCCCCGCGGACGACGGGGTTAATTTTGCCCGTCGTGCACACGGATGGAAATTTCTTTACACGTTGCGTTTTCCCCCTTGCGCACGACGGGGGTAATTTTGCCCGTTGTGCGCACGGTTTGTAACTTCTCAACACTTGTGCGTTTTAAGCCCACACCGCACACGACGCGTAGGCTGTAGCGCGTTGTTCGCGGGGAGTAATATACTCCGTTCTGGGTCGACGCGCACAACGGTGCCGTATAGTGTAAACTATTTCTTTGAAAAGGATATAAAGGGCGGGATGGTAATTGCACCAATAGTTCTAAAAAGTTGCTTTCATAGGGGCTATAAGGGCGGGATGGTAATTGCCCCAAAAGTTCCGGGCGCGTAAGGGCGCGTTGGTAATTGCACCAAAAGTTCCTCATGTTCCGCTTTTAACAACAGCCGGGGGATCGGATCGGACGGTCAGGAGGGGTCAAGCGCAGGAATCCCATCTGAGCACGAGCTCAGGCGCATTTTACCATATATATATATACACACACACACATACATACATACATACATACATACAAGAATGCATTTCCTTTGAGGTGAGCCCCGTTGGTTGATCTTGGACACATGTCTATATCTCAAAGGAGCAACTCTCCAAATTCTGTACTCCATTGGCAAGAAAATTTTTGGGTTCCCCACTCTGACGGCCAACATTAAATGCATCGTCTCGACTGCCGTGCACATCCAATCCCAATGTGTTACATCATCCGACCTAAACCACCACATCAGTTGAGCTCGAGAGATGATGGCCTTTGATACAGTTTGGGGTTGGCCTAGAGATCGTCCAATTATTTATTTTGTTTAACAAGCCCAAGTACAAGCCCAGCCCAATAGCCTAAGGCACAGACGGGAGGCCAATCTCTTCTCTAGCCAAAGGCGACATCTCAGTTAGCAAGTAAGCTCTAGCATTTAAAGTGTCGACTCATAATGGCGGATCTCAATGGAGGACCGTTAAGCTCGTCATTAATTCCAACAACTCAATCCAAAAGTAATAAAAAATCATCAATACTCGGACGTTACAGTCGATTGACATTCACAAGAATGTTGCCTATAAATAGTCTATCAGATAACGAAAGACGAGACGAATCTTTGAGAACCCACACTCAGGATTCTTATACTCAAAATTAGCCCCGCATAACTTATATTTTCTCCATAGCTCGGCCCTAGAACTAGCGGACGACCTCCCAACAGGTCGGACATAGTTCCACTGAGCCTCTTTGAGTCATCTACTGACTTAAGCATTGGACGGGATTACGTCGGAACACAGATCCAACACCTGACGAGCTTCTTGTGTTGCAGACAGCTTGGAGATAGCTCGGACCTCACATAGCTCGAATTGGAGCCAAATCAACCCGCAAATAGCTTGTCCAACGGACCAACACCCAGCCAGTGGCCTACGTCATCCTACATCAACTGCTACTTCCAAATCATCGTCCAATAATTCCAGTGGTGAGAGAACACCCGAAGCCAAAACGGAGGGTTGAATAACAGGAGGTTGCAAATGGAGACATGATTCAATTAATGTTTGAATAAATAAATAAATAGATAAATTAAAGAATCCAACTAATATTTGAGTCTCGTTCAAATTTCTGTACGTACCCTTCATGGTACGGACCGTTGATGTTAATGATCTGAATTGGATTGGTTATATTATTTATGAGTTTTGTCATTTTGTGATTTTTTATTTTAACGTTGAGATGGAAACAACCAAAAATAGAAGATGCCATTTATTACACGTGCCATGTGCATGACATGCTCTTCATCGAGTCGTACTAGAACGCAAAAAAACTCATTGTAAATACAGCCCCCATTAGGTCGGTGGATGGGGCGGTGGTAGAAGAAGAGGGCGCGAAGAGGTCAGAGGAGGGGGATGTGGTGTTGGGAATGTCAGCGGAGGGGGTGTTGTCGCCGTCGGCCACACTTCAGCCATTTTACTCACCGCGCACCTTATGGGTATTTTCGACAACAAATAAGTGGTTATCAGGTTATACGTTGTGAGTAACTTCATTGGCAAACTTGTAAATAAGTAGTACGTACGCGGGAGGAAGGGTAAACTAGTAAATAGGTGGTAGTGCCCGCGAGAAAATGTGTGGGTGCGCGAATCAATTCCCAATTGAAATAGAAGACGCCAATTATCACACGTGCGATGCGTGTGACATGTTCGTCTTCGAGTCGGAATAGAACTAAAAAAACCCCTTATAACTACAGCCCCCGTCTCGCGGCTTAATTGATAGAGTTTCATAGAGAGAGAGGGTGTTGGGGGGAAGATTATTGTGAAAACCCTAACTGGGAGGTCGGTCACCCTTTAGGGCGAGAGCGGCGGCAACGTCAAGTCCAAGATACAGGTACTCTGATTGCCATTCCTTCTGAATTTAAGGTTTAAGCGCTTCGTCTTTGCCTTTTCTTCTCTTCCTAATAGAATTATCGGATGTTGTATTGATAAAGAGTTTTCTCTTTTTTCCTCTGTCCTCTTAGAATTTGATTTCATCTTTGCGTTTTCTTCTCTTTCTAATAGAATTCTTGGATGTCATATAGAGAAATAATTAATCATTTTCTCTTTTCTTGTTCTGGCCTCTTAGAATCTGATGTATATTAATTCTGTTGTGATTACTGCATCCGTTCCATCTTGTTATGCTTTATTAAAATAATTGTATGTTGGGTATGCGAGGAATTATGATTTTCACTTTTTCTTGATTTTATTGTTCTGTTTTTTCTTTCTTTTTCCATAGTATATCGGCTTCTCTTAATTATAGATTTCGTATTAGGGAAGAAGACCATGATTTTAACAGTGGATGCTTAGAAGCAAATTAAGATGATCAAGTGTATGCACTGCAAAAATGTTAAATAAAAGAGGCATAACCCTATCATCAGCAACATTAATCTGGATCCATTAAAGAATTAGGCATAAATTGGTGACCTGTTGGCTGTATCGTATGATAGCATGAATACGATCCTTAGCATTGCTGAATGCAGAAAAATGATCCCTAGGATTCCTGTAGGTGACCCCAAACGTTTTGGATGAAGGCATTGTTCTTGCAGTCATTAGTGTTGTTATCACAACGATATTATATTAAAGTAATTTTGAGTAGCATGGGCTTAACCTATTATTGGGATTGTTTCTTTAATCTGTAGCTGCTTTTTAAATTCATATGTAATGCATTTCTTTTGAGTTCCTCATCAAAAGATGTTGTTTCTTTAAATTCTCTGGTGACGTGATGCTACTATATGATTTTCAATACAAATATTCTTGGGTTTGCTTCACTGAATCAGTATTCCACTTTATAGCATTATCTCAGCCTTGATTGGGAGAGACTATTGTTGTGAGGCAATGGAATCTATATTACTACCATTATCAATTTATATGTGTTGCCGATGTTTATGTTATATTAACCTAACCATCACAATTTGTTTCATGGATTATTTTTTCTGTTGCTTCTGAAGTTTGAAAGAGAAGTGATAGTCACTGATTTTCTTTTTTTAAGTTGACATTTATTTCCCATCTGTTGGTTGGTGTGGTAGGAATGAAAATTGGTTATAACCAGTTTATTTCAGTAATCAACATGTTGGTGGAAAAACAATCTATTGACCCAATATTTGAGTCGTACATATGTTTTTGGTACAATTCTGTAGGATCAGGAATCAATTGTACATTGATGCATGATTGAGGATTAGAGACAGGTAAATGCGGTCTGCCCCTAAGCAATTGGATATTTTCCCACCCAGCTTCTTTGTATAATGAACAAATTCCAAGATTTAGTAGGGCCTACCAAATGTTAGGGATGTTAATGGATTTGTCAAGGGTTTCACATACAATTCTGTTGCAAAGTGTACGCGACAGTCACATGTTGAGTGATCCTCCACTTTACATATAGTTTCTTGAACCATCTTATGCATGCTTGTGCCTACGATCAGTTATAAATGTTCCTTTAGAGAGCCAATTTTCATCCTCATTCAACTACCGTTTAAGACAATTGATGATGGGGATATCAAGGTCTACACACGAAGACGTTGATGTGAGCCACAGCCTAGTTCATTATGGCTGGGCTCGAGCCCAAGTGGGACTTGATTTTGGTACAACAATTATGACATTATGACATGTCTTCGTGTCCATTAATTCAACACTTATGGCTTACTTTCATGTCGACTGTGTTTTCTTTATCAATCAATGATGATCGTTACTCCAATCAATGTATACTTATCAATGTTGACAATAAAGTATTATTATTGGTTTGGACGTTACGATGCAATGGCCCCACCTATACGAACTTTTGGAGGTAACAGGAGAGTGTGGAAATCTCTGAGATCCTACACATCGGTAGTCTATTACTCAATATCTATTCAACATACTTCATATTTCCTTCATAACTCGGCCATAGAACTAACAGATGGCCTCCTAGTATGTCAGACATAGTTCTATTGAACTTTTGGAGGTAACTTGCCGACCCTAACATCATTAGCTCGCTGGCCATGACCGGCATTGAGCTCTTGATTATGGTCCCGAACAACGACCTCGAAGGCATCTGGTTTTCGACCAATAGCATGTTACATTCCTCGGCACCGACAGCTTCGCCTTCACGGAGTTCACCCAACCCATCTTGTCATTGAGGTACCACTTCACGAGAAACTCGATGATGAAGCAGTCGTCGGCCACCAACACCTTGACAAACTCTGCATCTCTGTGATCCGCTGCGATTCCAGAGTTTTGCATATTGGCCTCCTCTGTGTTGCCCTTGATTATGCCGATGAAGTCCTTCATGGAATTCCGACAGCTGCATTGGATGAGGTTGTCGAGGTACTTGAGTTTCACTTCTTGCATGTCCTATAGCTAGTTGTTGGAACGGTTGCAGGGGCCGATGGCGACGAGCTTTGGAGTGTGAATAGCTCGTTTCAATTACGGAGAATGGGGAGCACTCGGCCCCCCTCTGCCTGTCGAGCAAATTCTTGGGAGCTCGGCTCGCTTCCGCCGAGCAGATCCTCCTCCGATCAAATTCTTAAGAGCTTGGACTGCCTTTCTCGGTCGAGTTTCGATCGGGGAACTCGCCCCAGTGACCATGCTCGGTTCTGTTTTCTCAATCAATTCTTTTTGAGTTCGGAAATTTCTCGAGCACATTGGCTCCATTCGACCTCGTCACCAAATCTTGGACCGGGTTAGAAATTCTCTGGCAGCCAGGTGTTCTATTCTTGTTTCTAATCTCTTGCATGGACTGACTGGTCCACGTTGGCCTCTGCAATAGAATCTGGAACACAAAAAGATTGGAACGATGCCCAGAGACACTGATGGCTTGCTTGTTTGATGGCAAAGACGACGCTGCCAAATTCACGAGCCTCAAGTGCGTGGGGCTTGACGGGCTGGTCTGCGTGTTAAACGAGGACCAAGCTCGGAGGATTACCCGAGTTGTCGACCAAGCTTGGAAAACCTGCCAAGCAAGCTTGTCGAGCTTCCTCTGTTTGAGCTCCAGTAAGCTTGCTAAGTTGCCTCCGTCCGAGGTCGAGCAAGCTTGTCGACCTGTCTATTCTCACTCTTTGTTTCTGCAACAGCTGGATGCTATTATTTTGTATGTACTTGATGAGCTTCTCTTCTTCAGAGCGCTAAGCCTGGGGATGTCAATCATCTTCTTCTCCTTGCGTGCATCACATCGCTACCCGTTGGAGCTCATACTCATCGTCTCCCCCTCTACTCAGCCGATGCTGGAACTTCTAAGAGAGATTGAGCCCGGGAGACGGAGTGAATACCTTATACTTCTATGAATCTCTTCAAGTTCATATCCTAATTCATAGTCTCCAAACTGAGCCATTCTCGCGCATGAGGATATCATGAAAGATGAGGAAACTTATATGCATGAATGCTTGATATGGCGGTGTCAGCTCGACCTAAGGAGGGAGTCCACAAGAGGATCCCGACCTGCCAACCTATCCAGGCCGACCTGCCGACCTGCCCAGGCTGACCTAAACTTGGTGACGATGACCTATGCAGAGTGAGGACGACCTAACCAGGAGGACATAAATAAGGCTGACCCACGCATGACAAGGATGACTTATCAAAGACGACTTAAGCAGGGTGAGGACGACCTATTTAGAACGACCTATCTAAGACGACCTAAACAGGACGACCTACGTAGGATGACATACACATGATGACTTATGCTGTCTCCACCATCCAATCTCATCCAATAGCTTAGATGAAGTATTATAGATAAAACAAGCTGCCCAAGTAAACCATTTTGTTTATTTTGGTTTCTGATTTTTACCACGCTAACATATTCTTGACGAGCTAACATATCTTCGACCAATGTATCCCAAGAGGGCATTTGATCGACTTTCTTTCTCACTTTATTTTACTAAAGTGCGCAAGCCCACAGATCAACTCAGAACACTTCGTAAGCTAGTCCGCCGTAAGGCGGTGGCCATTCCCCCGTGGGCTGACTTATCTCCAAGTCCGCTGTATGGCGGCGGCCACTTCCTCGCTAGTCGACTTATCTCGAAGTCCGTCATAAAGCGAAGTCCAATCCCCCTGCAGGCCGACCTATTTTTTCATCTGTCATTAGTCGGGGGCTACTCCCCTCGTAGCCAACCAGATACTAAGTCTGTAGTAAGGCATCAGGTCACTCCCTCTGCGGACCGACTTATCTTTAAGCCTGTCAGAAGGCAGGGGCCACTACTCTTGTGGGCCGACCTACTTTTCATCGTCCGTTAGTTGAGGGGCCACCTCCCCTTGCAGCCGATCCAATAATAAGTCTGTCGTAAGGCGGGGGGCCACTCCCCCGTGGGCCGACCTACTTTTCATTGGTCGTTAGTTGATGGGCCACTACACTCGCAGCCAATCAGATACCATGTCCGGTGTAAGGCAGGTGCCACTCCCCCCCGAGGGTTGACCTACTTTTCATCGGTCGTTAGTCGAGAAGCCACTTCCCTGGCAGCCGATCAAATAATAAGTCTGTCGTAAGGCAGATGACCACTCCCCTCGTGGACCGATCTATTTTTTATCGGTCGTTAATCAAGGGGCCATTCTCCTCGCAATCAACCAGATATGAAGTTCGTCGTAAGGCAGGGAATCACTCCCCCGCGGGTCGACTTATCTCTAAGTTCGTCGTAAGGCGGGGGCCACTTCCCCGTGGGTCGACCTAATTTTCATCACCCGTTAGTCGAGGGGACATTTCCATCGCATCCAATGAAATAATAAGTTAGCCGTAAGTCGAGGGACTACTCCCCCGCGAGCCGACATACTTTTCATCGACCGTTAGTTGAGGGGCCACTTCCCTCGCAGCTGATTAAATAATAAGTCTGCCATAAGGAGGGGCCACTCCCCCCCGCGGCCGACCTATTTTTGCCCTAAGCCGACCTCACGAGCCAGCCTAACTATATAACTGGAGTCACTTCTCTCTCATGCAATCTAGAGTATCTAACTCTCTAAAGAGATCAGTGATTTCCATAGCTTTGGAACTACCACACGTTAGTGAGCATGCATATTACACCATGAAACATTTTGATTCTCACTAAACCAACTCAAACATCCTTACATGTTTCATTACTCATAAGGGCAAAAACCAACTTTTTTCTGTCGTATGTATAGAAACATACCTTATTTGGTGTCATGCGGAACAATGTCATGAATCCATGATCCATGCTTGACCCCTAATCTCTGGCAAACAAGTTATCAACACATCATATGCCTCTTTGATATTAACCTCCTTCGTCGAATCTATCACTCTCTTTAGTTCTGTTCATTCTTTCTGAGCAGTCTCTCTTTCAGTGCTTGGATTTCTTGTAAATAAAGCATTTTGTGCATTTAGTTCTTAGCATTGATCTTTAACTATTTTCTTCTTATTCATTACTTTACACCGAAGCAATTAAGCACTGGCTACCTAAAGCTATTTCGCTTTCAAAACAACTTCTGCCATCCAATATCAAACATGCGATTCGAAATAAGCACATTCACATTGTTTGGCAACATATCCTTACCTTCACCGGTTTCGGTACTCCCTGAAGCCTTGTCTTTCAGAACCACTAACGCATCAAACATCACATGTCGATTAACCAAGACTCTTCCTATTTGGACTCCAAACCCGTAAACCTCTGACACGAAATCTATGTATCCCAGTATGACACACTTCTTTTCTTTGGTATCCAACTTGTTACTTTTCTTGTGAATCACTTCTAAACACCTAAAGATAGTCTAGCTATTCTGGCTTCACTATCCAAATTTTCTTTTGAAATTTTTTCGTTGATTCCTGATGATGGAAGCATGTTCACTAAATATTAGATTCAATCCAAAACCCTTTCGACAAAATAGATGTACACCTCAAATACATCGATTTCTCTAGAAGTGTATTCTTTATCCTCTTTGTTACTCCATTCGATTGTAGTTCTTCTGGTGTAGTAAAGTATATTTTTACTACACCTGGTGTAGTAAAGTGTATTTTTACTACATACTCTATAAAATTTCTTAGACTCAGCAAAAGTACATTCACCATCATTATCGGATCTAAGCACATTTAGCTCTTTATCTATTTGACTTTCCAGAAGTCTCATCCACTTATTGAACTTCTTAAACGCATTTGACTATCGCGTGCACCCAAACTTTTATGGAGATATCATCGATGAATGATATGAAATAACGAGCTTTACTTAGAGAGTGAGCTGGTGTAGGATGCTAAATGTTATGAACATAGTGAAGAATTTCTCTTATAACATGCTTCTCTCATCGAAACTAATTTTCATATGCTTTTCGTGGATACATTCCTTGCAAAAATTCTAGCTCCTTAAAGTTCATTTCGTTGATCAACCCATGATTCCTTAAAGCTTCATAGCTTTTTTATGACATGTACATGCCTGAGATGCCACACCCCGGTCGAATTAATGTCCTGCAAACTTTCTAACCAAATGCTAGAATCTCTCATGATAGTCCTCTTCAGTAGATATGTTCTTAACTTTTTCATCTATCATTACTACGATGATCCCTTCGATACCTTTAAAGCATGCTTTTCAATTATTATCTTACAACCCAGAGAATCTAGTACCTTTAAGGAGATAGGTGATTTCCAATGCTTTGGAACGTACCACACATTACTGAGCATTCACATTACGTCATCGAATATTTTGACTCTCACTGGATCAACTCCAACAACCTTGCATGGATCATTACCCATACGGGCTGAAACATCCTCGTTTTCCTCATAGGTAGAAAAACACATCTTTTAGGAACATACCTTATTTGGTATCACGAGGAACGAAGCCATGTGTCCATGATCAATGCTTGACATCGAATCTCAGATGAACAAGCTAGTAACACATTTTATGGCTCTTTATTACTAACCTCCTCTATCTTCACAACTTTAATTGACGAAGAATCTATAACTTTCTGTTTATTTCTCTTCATTCTTTCTAAGCAGTTTCTCTTTCAGTGCTGGGATTTCTTGCAAATAAATCATTTTGTACCTTTAGTTCTTAACATCAATCATCAACTATTTCTACCTTATTCATTACTTTACAATGAAAAAAATATGCACTTGCTACCTGATTCTCTTTCGCTTTCAAAATAACTCCTGCTATCCAATATCAAACCAACGATTTGAAATATGCACATCCTCATTGTTTGGCATATCCTTACATTCACATGGTTCGGGCCTCCTTAAAGCCTTGTCTTTCAGCACCACTAACTCATCAAACGTTATATGTTGATTAACCAAGACTCTTCTTACAGTAACCTACGACACAATCTATGTATCCCAATATGCCACACTTCTTTCCTTTGTTATCCAACTTGTTATCTTTCTCGTGAAAACTTCTAAACATATAAAGCTTTTCAAGCCTCATTGGCTTCCATGTCTAAATTTTCTTTGAAATTTTCTGTTGATACCCGATGATGGAATTATGTTCACCAAATCTAGCTTCGACCTAAATCCTTTTGACAAACTAGATGTACACCTCAACCACATCGCTTTCCCTTGGAGTGTTTCCTTAATCATATTCATTATTCCATTTCTTCTTGTGTAAGTGCTTTTTTACTCCATAATACTCATAAAATTTCTTAAACTAAGCAGAAGTATATTCGCCACTATAATCGGATTTATGCTTTTAAGCTTTTAAGCTTTTTATTCGTTTGACTTTTCCGAAGACTTCTCCACTCCTTGAACGTCTTAAATACATCTGGCCATCATGTACACGTAAACTTTTTGAGAGAAATCATCGATCAATGATGTGAAATAATGAGTTTCACCTAGAGAGTGAAGTGGTATATGATACTAAATGTTGCAAACTTACTTAGGAATTTCTCTTGTATTATGCTTTTGCTCATTGAAAATCTTCATATGCTTTTCGTAGATAAATTCCTTGTGAAAACTCGTGCTCCTTAAAGTTAATTCGTTGATTAAACCATGCTTCCTCCAAGCTTTGCAGCTGTTTTTGCTATATGTCCATGACTGAGATGCCATAACAGGGTCGAATCAATATCCTGCTAACTTTGTTAACTTTCTAATCAAATGCTAGAATCTCCCATGATAGTCCTGCCCTTCAACGGATAGAAGTTCCTAACTTTTCCATCTACCATCACCACGATCGATCCCTTCGATCTCTTTAGAGCATCCATTTCAATCTTTATCTTGCAACCAATGGAATCTAACACATCTAAAGAGATCGACAATTTCCACAGCTTTGGAATATACCACACATTAGTGAGCATGCACATTACGCCATCACGTATTTTGATTCGCACTGAACCAACCCAACAACCTTACATGCATCATTACCCATATGGGTCGTAACATCCTCTTTTCTGTTTTAGGTATAGAACACCTTCTTTAGTGTCATGCAGAAGGACATCATGAATACATGATCCATGATTGACTTCCAATCTTCGACAAACAAGCTATCAACACATTAAATGGCTCTTCACCGATTACTTTCTCGTCTTCAGAACTGCAACTGACGAAGAAACTATTACTTTCACTTTATTTTTGATCCTTCTTTCTGATCAGTCTCTCTTTCAATGCATGAATTTCTTTCAAATAAATCATGTTCTGCCTTCAGTTCTTAACATCGATCTTCAACTATTTTTACCTTTTTCATTACTGTACACAGAAGAAAATTGACGCTAGCAAATTGAATCTCTTTCGCTAAAAACAACTCCTAACATCCAATATCAAACTTGCGATTTGAAATAAGTACATCCATATTGTTCGGCATATCCTTACCTTCTTTTGTTTCGGTACTCTTTGTTTCGGTACTCCCTGAATCCTGATCTTTCAGCACTACTAACTTATTAAATGTCACATGCCGATTAACTAAGATGCTTCCCATTTGGACTCCAAACCCAGTAATATCTGAGACTATCTACGTATCTTAGTATGACACAACTTTTTTGGGTATCCAACTTGTTAACTTTCTCGTGAAGAAACTTTTAAACGCCTAAACATAGTCTTGCCCTATTGGCATCACTGTCCCAATTTTCTTTGAAATTTTACCTTTGATACATGATGATGGAATTATATTCACCAAATATAGTTTCGACCTAAGACCCTTTCGACAAACTAGTTGTACACCTCCAACTCATCGATTACTCTAGAAGTGTTTCTTTTATCCTCTTCGTTAATCCATTTGATTGCAGTTTTCTAGCAGAAGTAAACTTAACATCATTATCGGATCAAGCACATTTATCTTTTTACCCATTTGACTTTCCAAAAGTCTCTTACACTATAAGCTTCTTCAACGCATCTGATCATCACGTACACCCAAACATTTTGGCAAAATCATCAATGAATGATATGAAATAATGATCGTGCCCGGATATACACCTGAAAAACGATTGTAGTCTTACCGCAAGCGTACGGTGTAAAGACGAGCGGGTATCGAACTTAGGGAGGACAAATGACGGTACTCTGTTTTAATCACCTAGCTGTCGGTGGTAGAATGGAATGGTTTCGAGAATATAGTCACAGTCGTTCAATTAACAATTTGAATTCTTTATAATAAAAGCATCTAAGGCCAGGGAATCCCCACCCCACTACGGATCATCATTCATCTCTGTGAATCGTAAATCTCAATGTTGCAAGGCTTGAATTGAGGTGAACTAGTCGTAACTGAATATAGAACCAAGCCCACGCTCTCGCGCTATTGCCGGTCTATAGCAACCTAGATTAAGGCCCACTCTCGTGCAAACCCTAACCTAAGCCGCTAGCATGAAGATCGACATTATCGTCCAATCGCACCTCGAGCCCACTCTCGTGCAAACTCGAGTTATGACCTAGGTTATGATAGTTCGTACTCATCCAATCTCTTGCAAACGAATATGAGTATAGATTTATAATAAAAATCCTAGCTTTGGTCCAATCTCTTACAAACCAAATCTAGAGAACCTCGATTATAAACCTAAATCGAATATCTAGACCTTCATATCGATCGAAATCCAATCTCTTGCAAACCCCAATGGATGGAAATTCCTAGATACTCGTAGTAAATCAATCATAACCCAACCGTCTATCAATCGTAGCAACATATTACTTCGTTCATCACAAGTCTAAAATCGGATCCATAGGGTTCATCCCCATGCCCTAGAACAGCGGAACTACTCGCAATTAATCATGGCAATCACAGAAATAACGAATAAAAACATATAGCAATTCATAGTTGAGAGAGAACAATTCACAAAAACAAGAAATTTTGATAGAAAGAAAAACCAAATCTCCAATCTTCAATCTCCAGCTGAGAATTTCAATTAGAATAATGCTCTAAAATTAATTTCAGGTCTCCCCTAAAACTAGGAAGAAAACTAGCTTAAATACAAGCCAAAGTCGGCCAAAAAATCCTGACAGATTTGCCCCTGGCGCAGCCCAAATCCCTAATTCACGATACAGGCAGACTGCGCCACTCGGCCGAGTAGAACATGTCACTCGGCCGAGTGACGGGCTCAAAGAAAAACAGAGAGATTGGGGTTTTGGGGGTCTGTCGCTCTGCGCCACTCGGCCGAGTGGGGTTAGTCACTCAGTTGAGTGGGCTTTCTCACTCGGCCGAGTGAGTCTTCTTCAAACTCCAGAGAGTCGGCTGAGATCTCAGGAGGAAAACCCTGTCGTACTCGGGCGAGTGAACTTCTTCACTCGGCCGAGTGAGATCTTTCACTCGCCCGAGTGAACTTTGACTCCAAGTGCTCTCGTATCTGTTTTACTCGGTCGAGTGCGTTCCTTCACTCGGCCGAGTGAGCTGTCTGCTTGGCCGAGTGAGCTGTTTCTGGAGTCCTATCTTCTCCTCCTCGCCTCCTCGTCGATTCTATCGAACTTCTTCTTCTTCCGCTCATCATCTAGCACTGCTAGCTCCCCAATAGAGTCACAAGCGGTGCTCCAGCATGCGTGAAAGTCCCTTGATCTCATTTATGCTCCAGATCGCTCCATATTTCCTGAAATCCGACAAAAACAAGAAATAGTGAAAAGCAACGCGATATCGTCGAATAATCGTGAAAATCTCAATATGGGCGATCGAAATGACATGAAAACATGCAGAAAAAAGGTGTAAAATAAGGAGCTATCAAAATCCCCCAAGCTTACCTCTTACTCGTACTCGAGGAAGATGAGTAAAAAGGTGAATCCGGTGGGTAAAAATAAGGAAAAAGGAAGGAGAAGATAAAATAGAAAACGAAGAGGGAGGTGCTAGATCATTTTCTCAGGACATGGAGCTGCTTACTCAAATAGCGCACGACGAATAAAAACATGCCAAAGATTTTTATCGAGATATCATTATCATATATAAATGCATTCGATATAGGAACCAAGAATATCAAAACGATATGAAACATGAAATCATTCTAGAATTAGCGTCGTCTGAGGCATCCAAAGTAATATACATAATCATAGATTGCACACTTTTCAATTGATCGCTTTTTTACTTGGAGTATAAGAGGCATCACATATTATGGAGCAATAAGAATAGAAAGAAATGATATTCATGAAATGCATGCCAAATTTCAATTCGTGGACTTCGTAATACTCCTAGTAATCTCCCTGAGTATAGAAAATTACCTAGCTTAGGTTGTCATGCACAGACAAGTGGTCACTCTCTCACACATCATTGGATATTCTTCCCCAAGCTTATTTATAAGCGTGGGGGCATCAAATAGTGCAATAAGACTTTTCCCCATTTTTTGAAGCTCCAAGAAAAATAAAAAATGAAATAAAAAAGGAAGAAAGAAAGAAAGAAATGGGATCGGGAATATACAGTCGAACTTCTTTTTGGTTTTCTTTTCTCTTTTTCTCTTTTTTCTTCTTTTTTAGACCAATATACACAATAACAATCCCGAATCAAAGACAGAGAGATATTCATGTATTTTTTCTTTTGATTTTGGGGTATTGGAGCTTGGACTTTATAGCAAGGGAGAGATGCCAATAATAGATTTGCTAAAGAGAGATTTACCAATGATTTTAAGTATACAAATGAAGCTCAAGACACGTGGAGAAAGAAAGATATGCAACGCTCAGTTCACTCTTTCGAATGTGCAAGACAACTTTCAGCAGGGTAATGTAATCTACTCAGTTTGAATTAAGAAAGTAAACTAATCCAGTTATATCAAAAATGCATACATTCAATCAACCGGGAAGTTGAGCGTACAATTTCATGCAAAAAGAAGTGATGTCAGACAACAAAGCAGTACTCCAAAAATAGGCAATCAATACGTGAAGCTTGGTGTGTTTTCTATGAAAAGTACAATATAAATCATCAGACTCAGCTAATGGTAGAATTTCATTCACAATCATATAATAAAGATGCATGTTACTATTCTTGAATGCATGGCAACGTATAGCATATGATATCTGAAATAAAAACGATGGCGTGGCAAGAGAATATGCATATGAAAGTAAGCTAACTCCAAGTCATCATCATCACAGAAAATTCATCTTTAGCAAAAAGGATAAAAGGAATACAGATAAAGGAAAAATAAGAACTACTATACAAATGCGGCACACACAAAAGTAAGAAAACATGATGCCTGAGGAAAATATGAAAAAGTGGGTGAAAACAAGTGGAAAATAAAAAAGGTGGAAAAAATGAAGATAAAAATGAAGAAAACGAAAAGTGCGTGAGACACTCACTCTTCCAAGCTAAACTGCAAAGTATCCTCAATGTGCTAAGTGTGGCACAAGGAGAAATATGATAGGGGTGAGAGGGTGAGGATGCATGCATGTTAGAGGATGAAAATAAAAGAAAATGGGATGCAAATGCAAGTGATGAGTGCAAAGATCAAGGTGGTGCAATATAACGGTCCCAGAAATACCTCCTCTCTTCTAGGATGATATAGACAAATCTGAACAAAAAGTGACCAAAATGTAATTATAGGATGATATAGCCGAGTGGCATGTAATTATCAGAGAGGGATTTTTCGAAACTTCCCTGATCAGTACCCTACTCGGTCGAGTAGGGTCTTCACTCAGCCGAGTGAAAATGTCACTCGGCCGAGTGGGCTGCTATTTTCAGCTCCAATCTCTCTTTTTGCTCCACTTTCTGATTTGCTTTCCACCGTCAGTTTCTTCCTTCTTTTGACGTTTGAGCGCATCCCTGGAACGCTCCCCAACGCCCTGGTCATCCTCCATTTATATGGTCTCCTATTCTCCTCCTGAAATGAAAAATGTTGCACGTTGTCAGATTTTTCTTCGACACTTGACTCTAAACACTTATAAAGATTTAGAACAAAAAATGAAAAGAAAAATTCAACTAAAAGGTGAGATAGAACCGTCGGGTTGCCTCTCGACAAGCGCTCGTTTAAGGTCTTGAGCTCGACCCCCCTAATATTCGCGATTAAAGCTCGATGTTTGGCACATGTGAGATGCGCTCGTCAAACTTACCGGGAAGGCCGCTTGGGTTTAGTTGTTGATTTTCTTCGGCGTTCCTCGGCTCCCCTTCATCATGGATAGTAGTGGGGGTGAGTCCCCCGAGCTTGAGCTTTTGACATCCTTCTTCTTGGCCGGCGGCGAAGATTTGTAGTCCGGTGGAGCTTTCTTCATGTGCTTCGCCGTAGAGAGCTTGCATAGCTCTCTAATATTGACGATATCAGCGTCGTCCTCTTCATCCGTAAGAGGGTCCGGCGGCTCTCCCATCGTTTTGCCTTCTTTGGTGAGTTGGCCCTCTTCGAGGCCGTCATCGTGCATGGCCCCGATGGCAAATGGCATGGCGTCGTCAATTACCTCGTCGAGGAGGTCCACGTAGTCCATGTCATTTGGCCAAGGCATATGGTTCATCGCCTTCAGAATGTGGAGCTCAACTTCAATATTGTCGACGTTCAAGGATAAGGTTCCTTCCCTCACATCTATAATCACTCCGGTGGTGTCTAAGAAAGGGCATCCAAGAATCAGCGACGTATCACCTTCCTCCTTAATGTCCATCACCACGAAGTCGCATGGCAAGCAGAGTCCACCCGATACTTGTAATGGTATGTTTTCGGCAATTCCTACCGGCCTAGTGATTCGCCCATCGACGAGTTGTATCTTCATGTCCGTGGCCTTGAGGTCGGTTCCCGTATTCAGTTTCTTGAACATCGTGAGTGGCATAAGGCTCACGCTTGCTCCCAAATCTACTAAATCTTTCTGAAGTGGGACTCCTCCAAGCGTGCAAGGGATTCGAAAACTACCGAGATCTTTGAACTTGGTCAGCGCTTTCTCCTTTCTAGTAAACCACGTGCTTTGCTCGACGAGCATGATTCTTTCTTTTCGCTTCTTTCCCGCGATCAAATCCTTTAGAAACTTTGCATATGACGGGATTTCGATGATTGCATCCAAGAATGAGATGTTCAAGCTCACATCTCGCGAATACTCCAGAAATTTGACGAGCCTTTTCTCAATCCTCGCCTTTGCCAACTGTTGTGGGTATGGCACCGGTGTCATATAAGCTCGCTTCTCTTGTGGCTTCTCTACTTCATATTTTTCACGGTCGCTCGACGCCTTCGTGTCCTCCCCTTCATTGACCGGTTCCTCCTCAACCGAAATTTCTTCCCTCGGCTCCTTAGCTTGAATCATGGCGGGTGTGGTGTCATTTCTGCCTCTTGTAGTCACCACCATGACCGCATTGATGTGGCCGGTGTTGCTTCGTGGGTTTTGTTCCGGTTGAGCCGGCAATTGTTGATTGGTCTTGTTGAGCAATGCGAGTTGCTCTGATAACTATGCCACGACGTGTTGAGAGAATCTTGTTGGGCCGTCCATTTTGCATTAAATTTCTTTTGTTCAGCCATGAACTCTTTAACCCTTGCTTCATGGTCCGACTTTGGCTGTGCTTGCGATGGATTGGGTGTTCTCCATCCTTGATTGTATCCCGGGGGTCTATAGGGCCCCGCTTGTTGCCTCGGTGAGTAGTTTTGTTGTTGAGATGCCCTTTGTTGATACTATGGTTGTTGTGGAGGCCGGGCTTGTGATTGTTGTGGTGGTGGATTCAAGGCTCCATCATTGTTGGCGTATGAAAATCCGGGGTGACCCCTTGTGGCCGGGTTCACCCAATAACCGGTACTACCCGCAACATATTGAGCTTGCTCCATAGCTCCGTCTCCTTGCTCCCCTCCAACAAACATAACATGGGCTTGATCCTGCCAGTCGCTCATGCTTCCTCCCGGTGTAAACACGGTGGAATCTCCATGTGGTTCGCTAACCAACTTTTCCATCTCTCTACGACTTTGTGAAGAGAATCAAATTTTGTAGAGAGCTCTGCCACTGCCTTTGCTTCATAGATACTTGCCGGCTTCAAGGATGACGAAGAATTTCCCCGTTCGTCGGCCCACTGTTGATTATTCGATGCCATCTCCTCAAGTAAGGCCGTAGCGTCATCCGGCGTCTTTCACAAGATAACTCCATTGGCGGTTGCATCAATTATTTGCTTTGTGCTCGGTTGCAATCCGTTATAGAAGCCATGCACAAGCTCCCACGGCTCAATGCTATGATGGGGGCATTGGTACTGGAGGTCCTTGAAACGCTCCCACGCCTCATATAAAGTTTCTTGAGGGTCTTGCTTGAAGGACATCAGAGCGCTTCGTATCTTAATAGTCTTGGATGGCTGAAGAATTTATTGACAAATGTGGTTGCCAGCTCATCCCAAGTGGTGAAGATCCACTCGGCTTGCGTCTTCAACCAATATAATGCATTGTCTCGAAGAGTAAACGGGAAAAGGTGCAGTCGAATAGCATCGGCCGGTACGCCAGGCATCTGGAAAGTGGCACATTTAGCCAAGAACAATTGCAGATGGTAGTGCGGGTTTTCTTGTGAGTTCTCATAAAATGGGTCTTGTTGCATCAACACTACAAGTACTGTCTTCAGCTCGAAGTTCTTGTCGGCCGCCAACTCCGGTATGACTATAGAAGAGGTGGTAGATGTGGTCTCGGGCCGTAGCCTATCTCGGATGGAGACAAGCCTAGCCATACGCTGAACTAGCTCCTCTGGTGTTTCCGACGCAGCCATTTGATTTTCCTCTATAGCAGATCTCTCAGCTCTAAGCCTCCTTACCGTACGCTCGATTTGCAGCACTAAAAGAGAGAGAACGTGACATCTACTCAGTGAAACTGCAAAGATCATTATATGGTCTAAAACAATCTGGAAGGATGTGGTATAACAGACTGAGCGATTTCCTTGCAAAACAAGGATTCTCAAACGACCCAGTCTGTCCTTGCATCTTTATAAGAGCAAAGGCAACATGATTTGTAATCATAGCCGTCTACGTGAACGACTTGAACCTCATTGGATCTCCTGAAGAGATCGCAGAGATTTTTAGAAGCTTGACAGAAACCTTCGAGATGAAAGACATCGAAAAGTCAAAATTCTGTTTAGGTCTTCAAATAGAGCATCTTAACGATGGGATCCTGTTACATCAGTCAACTTACACATCGAACTTATTAAAAAAGTTTCAGATGGATAAGTGCCACCCCCTCAGCACTCCAATGGTCGTCAGATCATTGGATGTACATAAAGACCCCTTCCGGCCGCTAGAAGAGGGGGAGGAAGCACTAGGCCCTGAAGTGCCTTATCTAAGTGCTATCGGTGCACTCCTTTACCTGGTTAACTGCACTAAAATAAAAAAATAACTAAGTAAAGAAAATAAAAAACCGTCGCCTCCCCGGCAACAGCGCCAAAAACTTGATCGCGCCCGGATATACAAGCAATGTATGCTTCGAAGGCGTTGAGGAGGAACCAGTCATTGAAGGGGAGGACCCGAAGGCGTCGAGCGACCATGAAAAATCTGAAGTAGAGAAGCCACGAGAGGAGCGAGCTTATATGCCACTGGTGCCATACCCACAACGGTTGGCAGAGGCGAGGATTGAGAAAAGGCTCGTTAAATTTCTGGAGTATTTGCGAGGTGTGAGCTTTAACATCCCATTCTTGGATGCAATCATCAAAATCCCGTCCTATGCAAAGTTTCTAAAGGATTTGATCGCGGGAAAGAAGCGAAAAGAAAGGATCATGCTCATCGAGCAAAGCACGTGGTTTAGTAGAAAGGAGAGAGCGCCGACCAAGTTCAAAGATCTCGATAGTTTCCGAATCCCTTGCACGCTTGGAGGAGTCCCACTTCAGAAAGATTTAGTTGATTTGGGAGCAAGCGTGAGCCTCATGCCCCTCACGATGTTCAAGAAATTGAATACGGAAACCGACCTCAAGACCACGGACATGAAGATACAACTCGTCGATGGGCGAATCACTAGGCTGGTAAGAATTGCCAAAAACATACCATTACAAGTACCGGGTGGACTCTGCTTGCCATGCGACTTCGTGGTGATGGACATTAAGGAGGAAGGTGATACGTCCCTGATTCTTGGACGCCCTTTCTTAGCCACCACCAGAATGATTGTAGATGTGAGGGACGGAACCTTATCCTTGAACGTCGGCAATATTGAATTTGAGCTCCACATTTCGAAGGCGATGAATCATATGCCTTGGCCAGAGGACGTGGACCTCCTCGACGAGGTAATTGATGACGCCATGCCATTTGCCATCGGGGCCATGCACGATGTCGGCCTCGAAGAGGGCCAACTCACCAAAGAAGGCGAAACGATGGGAGACCCGCCAGACCCTCTTACGGATGAAGAGAAGGATGACGCTGATGTCGTCAAGATTAGAGAGCTATGCAAGCTCTCTACGACGAAGCACATGAAGAAAGCTCCACCGGACTACAAATCTTCGTCGCTGGCCAAGAAGAAGGATGTCAAAAGCTCAAGCTCGGGGGACTCACCCCACATTACTATCCATGATGAAGGGGAGCCGAGGAATGCCGAAGAAAATCAACAACTAAACCCAAGCGGCCTCCCCGGCAACGGCGCCAAAAACTTGATCGTGCACAGATATACACCCGGAAAACGATTGTTGTCTTACCGCAAGCGCACGGTGTAGCGACGAGCTGGTATCGAACTCAGGGAGGACAAATGACGGTACTCTGTTTTAATCACCTAGCTGTCGGTGGTAGAATGGAATGGTTTCGAGAATATAGTCACAGTCGTTCAATTAACAATTTGAATTCTTCATAATAAAAGCGTCTAGGGTCAGAGAATCCCTACTACGGATCATCATTCATCTCTGTGAATCGTAAATCTCAATGTTGCAAGGCTTGAATTGAGGTGAACTAGTCGTAACTGAATATAGAACCAAGCTCACGCTCTCGCGCTATTGCCGGTCTATAGCAACCTAGATTAGGGCCCACTCTCGTGCAAACCCTAACCTAAGCCGCTAGCATGAAGATCGACATCATCATCCAATCGCACCTCGAGCCCACTCTCGTGCAAACTCGAGTTATGACATAGGTTATGATAGTTCGTACTCGTCCAATCTCTTGCAAACGAATATGGGTATAGATTTATAATAAAAATTCTAGCTTTGGTCCAATCTCTTGCAAACCAAATCTAGAGAACCTCGATTATAAACCTAAATCGAATATCTAGGCCTTCCCATCGATCGAAATCTAATCTCTTGCAAACCCCAATGGATGGAAATTCCTAGCTACTCGTAGTAAATCAATCATAACCCAACCGTCTATCAATCCTAGCAACATATTAATTCGTTCATCACAAGTCTAAAATCGGATCCATAGGGTTCATCCCCATGCCCTAGAACAGCGAAACTACTCGCAATTAATCATGGCAATCACAGAAATAACGAATAAAAACATATAGCAATTCATAGTTGAGAGAGAACAATTCACAAAAACAAGAAATTTTGATAGAAAGAACAAACCAAATCTTCAATCTTCAATCTCTAGCTGAGAATTTCAATTAGAATAATGCTCTAAAATTAATTTCAGGTCTCCCCTAAAACTAGGAAGAAAACTAGCTTAATACAAGCCAAAGTCAGCCAGAAAATCCTGACAGATTTGCCCCTGGCACAGCTTAGAACCCTAATTCGCGATACAGGCAGACTGCGCCACTTGGCCGAGTGGAACTTGTCACTCGGCCGAGTGAGGGACCCAAAGAAAAACAGAGAGATTGGGGTTTTGGGGGTCTGTCGCTCTGTGCCACTCGGCCGAGTGGGGTTAGTCACTCGGTCGAGTGGGCTTTCTCACTCGGCAGGGTGAGTCTTCTTCAAACTCCAGAGAGTCGGCTGAGATCTTAGGAGGAAAACCCTGTCGTACTCGGGCGAGTGGACTTCTTCACTCGGCCAAGTGAGATCTTTCACTCGTCCGAGTGGACTTTGACTCCAAGTGCGCTCGTATCCGTTGTACTCGGCCGAGTGCGTTCCTTCACTCGGCCGAGTGAGCTGTCTGCTCGGCCGAGTGGGCTGTTTCTGGAGTCCTATCTTCTCCTCCTCGCCTCCTCATCGATTCTATCAAACTTCTTCTTTCGCTCATCATCTAACGCGGCTAGCTCCCCAATAGAGTCACAGGCAGTGCTCCAGCGTCGTGAAAGTCCATTGATCTCATTTATGCTCCATATCGCTCCATATTTCCTGAAAGCCGACAAAAACAAGAAATAGTGAAAGCAACGCGATATCGTCGAATAATCGTGAAAATCGCAATATGGGCGATAGAAATGACATGCAAACATGCAGAAAAATGGTGTAAAAATAAAGAGCGATCAAATAACGAACTCCACCTAGAGAGTAAAATATTATTGGATCCAAAATATTGTTGTGAACGTTCTCAAGAATTCTTTTTGTATTATGTTTCTCCTTATCGAAACTAATCTTCCTGCAAAAACTCCAGCTCATTAAAGTTCACTTCGTTGATTAAACCTTGCTTCCTCAAAACTTCGTAGCTTTTCTTTGTGACATGTCCATGCCCGAGTGCCATAGCCGGGTTGAATCATTATCATGTGAAATTTCTAATCAATTGCTTGAAGAATCTCCCATGATAGTAATCCCTTTTAGCGGATGTAAGTTCTGAAAATTTTCCCATATCATCACCACGATTGATCCCTTTATATCTTCAGAGCATCAATTTCAATCATTATCTTGCAACCCAACAGATCTAACACGTCTAAAGAGATCGGGGATTTCCACAACATTGGAATGTACCATTCATTAGTGTCACATTACATTATCAAACGTTTTGATTCTTACTGAACCAACTCCAATAACCGTGCATGCACCATTACCCATAAGGGCTGAAACATTCTCTTTTCTCTTGTAGGTATGGAAATAAACCTTATTTGGTCCCATGCGGAACGATGCCACGAATCCATGATCCATGCTCGACTCACAATCTCTGAAAAATAACTCACCAACATATCATATGCCTCCTCACAACCAACCTCTTTCGTCTTCACACTACAACTGTAGATTGGTCATCAGTCGCCTGAGTAGCATAAGTGCAATCTCTGCATCTCTCTGTTGTTTCTCCATCTTATTCAGCAGACGACTGATAAGGTTTTACAGTCGCCTGACTAATAGACAGTCGATTGTATTATTGACATCAGTCGTCTGTGTGCTTAACTGGAGAAAGAGTGCAGCTCTTTGTTTTATTTCTGTTTCTTCTTTTTGAGCAGCCTATCTTTCATTGCCTGAATTTCTTGCAAATAAAACATGTTGTGCCTTCGGTTCTTGAAATTTTCTCGTTGATACCTAATGATGGAATTATGTTCATTAAATATGGCTTTGACCCATAATCCTTTTGACAAACTAGATGTACACATCAATCACATCGATTTTTCAAGCATTCAAAATCGTGAATGAGACTTTCATTATCCTCTTCGTTACTCTAGTCGATTGTAGTTCATTGGAGTATTTTTTGCCAGAAGTTAACTCACCACCATTATTGGATCTAAGCACATTTAGCTTTTTAACCGTTTGACTTTTCAAAAGACTCCTCCACTCGAATTTTTAAACACATTTGACCATCACGTACACCCAAACTTTTCGGGGATGAATGATGTGAAATAACGAGCTCTACCTAAAGAGAGAACTAGTGTAGGATCCTAAATGTTAGTGTGAACGTAGTCAAAAATTCCTCTTATATTATGCTTACCCTCATCGAAACTAATCTTGCTTTTCATAGATAAATTTCTTTTCATAGATAAAGTTCACTTTATTGATCAAAACATTCTTCCTCAAAGCTTCTTTGCTTTTCTTTGCGACATCTCCATGCCTGATATGTCACAACATGGTTGAATCAATATTCTGCAAACTTTCTAATCAAATGCTAGAATCCCCAATGATAGTTCTCCAGCGGATACAAGTTCCTAACTTTTTCACATATCATTACCACAATTTATCTCTTCGATATCTTTAGAGCATCCATTTCAATTGCTATCTTGCAACATAAAGAATTTAACACCTTTAAACGATCGTTAATTTCCATAGTTTTGGAACGTACCACACATTAGTGAGCTTGCACATTATGCCAACAAACATTTTGATTCTCATTGTACAAACTCCAACAACCTTGTATGCCTCATTACCTATAAAGGACGAAGCATCCTCTTCTCTCGTAGGCATAAAGACATACCTTATAGAAACATACTTTATTTGGTGTCATGCGGAACGAACCCATGAATTCATAATCAATGCTTGCCTCCTAATCTATAACGAACAAGCTATCAACGCGTCTTATGACTCTTCACTACTAACCTTCTCCATCTTCACAACCGCACTTGACGAAGAACCTATCACTTTCTCTTTATCTTCTGTTCAACAATCTCTCTTTCAATGCCTGAATTACTTGCAAATAAAGCAGGTTGTGCCTTTGATCTTAACATTGATCTTCAACCATTCTGCCTTTTTCATAACTTTACACCGAAGCAAATAGGCACTGGCTGGCTACCTGACTTTATGAAGCCTTGTCTATCAGCACCATTAACTCATCTAACTCACATGTCGATTAACCAAGACTTTTCCTATTTGCACTCCAAACCTCGTAAACTCTGACACAATCTATGTATCTTAATATGTCATACCTTTTTTCCGTTGCTATCTAAATTGTTACCTTTCTCATGAACATACACTGGACTTATAAGCACCTAAGGGTGGTTCATCCTCACTTGCTTTCATGTCCAATTTTTTTTGAAAATTTTTCATTGATGCCTGATTGAATTACGCACATCAAATATAGCTTCGACATAAAATCCTTTCAACAAACTAGACGTACACCTCAAACACGTCGCTATATCAGAAATGTTTCCTTTATTCTCTTCGTTACTCCATTCGATTGCAGCTCTTCGGATGCCGTGAATGGTCTTCTACTTCAAACTCCCGATAAAATTCCTTTGACTTAGTAGGAGTAAACTCACCACTATTATCCTATTTAAGCATATTTATATTTTTACCCGTTTGACTTTCCTAATGACTCATCCACTTATTGAACTTCTGAAACGCACTTGATCATCACATACACTCAAAGTTTTTAGAAGAAATCATACATGAATGATTCCACTTTTAGAGTGAACTGGTGTAGATGCTAAATGATGATGTGAGCATACTCAATAATTCCTCTTTTATTTTGCTTCACCTCACCGAAACTAATCTTCATTTCGATTTCGTAGATACATTCGTTGTAAAACTCTCTTTGAAATACAATTCGTCGATTAAAATATTCTTCCTCAGCGTCGTAGATTTTCTTTTCGACAGTTCCATGACTGAGATGCCACAATCGGGTCGAATCAATATCATGCAAACTTTCTAATCAAATGCTAGAATCTACCTTGATAGTCCTCTCCTTTAACGGATTTAAGTTCCTAACTTTTTCATCTGTCATCACCTCAATTGATCCCTTCGATATCTTCAGAAAATCCATTTCAATCGTTATCTTGCAACACCGAGAATTTAACACATCTAAGGAGATCAATGATTTCCACAGCTTTGGAACGTATCATACGTTGGATTACACCATCAAATATTTTGATTCTCATTGAACCAACTCTAATAACCTTTCATGCATCATTATACATAAGGACTGATACATTCTGTTTTCTATCATATGGTATATATCACACCCTATTTGGTGTCATGCGGAACGATACCATGAATCTATGATCTATGCTTGACTACCAATCTCTGACGAACAAGCAATCAACATACGATATGCCTTTTCATTATTAACCTCCTTCGTCTTCACACCTATAATTGACAAAGAACATGTCACTTCCTCTTTATTTCTGTTCCTTCTTTCTGAGCAGTCGCTCTTTTAATGCCTAAATGTGTTGCAGATAAAGCATGTTGTCTCTTTCGTTCTTAACATTGATTTTCAACTATTTCTAAATTTATCATTACTTTACATCGAAGCAAATAGTCACTGGCTGCTAGAATCTCTTTCACTCAAAATAACTATTGACATCCATTATCGAATCTCCGATTTGAAATAAGCACAACCACACTTGTTTGGCCTATCCTTACATTCACATGTTTCGGTACTCCCTAAAACATTCTCTTTTAGTACCATTAATTTATCAATCGTTGCATGTCGATCAACCAAAACTCTTCCTATATGGCATCCAACCTGTAACCTCTGACACAATCTATGTATACCAGTATGACATGTTTCTTTCATTTGGTATCTAACTTGTTAATTTTCTCGTCAACACACACTAAACTTCTAAACACCTAAATATAGTCTAGCCTCACTGTCTTCTATTTTCAAATTTTCTTTGAAATTTTCTCGTTGATACCTGGTGATGGAATTATGATCACCAAATATAGCTCTGACACCAAATTCTATCGATAAACTAGTTGAACACATGAAACACATTGCTTTCTCTAAAAGTGTTTCCTTTATCCTCTTCGTTATTCCATTCGATTGTAGTTTTTCTTGTATAATGAAGTGTCTTTTTACTCAATACTTCTCACAAAATTCCTTATGCTCAGTAGAGGTAAAATCATCACTATTATCAGTTCTAAGTACATTTAGCTTTTTACCAGTTTGAATTTCCCAAAGTCTCCACCACTCCATGAACTTCTTGATCACATCTGACCATCACGTACACCCATATGTTTCGGTAAAAATTATCGATGAATGATGTGAAATGACGAGCTTCACCTAGAAAGGAAACTTGTATTTGTTCTTAAATGTTGTGAAAGCACTCAAGAAGTTTTCTTTTATTAAGTTTTCCCTCGCCGAAGCTAATCTTCATATGCCTTTTGTAGATGCATTCATTGCAAAAAACTCCAGCTCTTTAAAGTTCACTTTGTTAACCAAACCATGCTTCCTGAAAGCGTCGTGCTTTCCTTTGCGACATGTCCATGCTAGAGATGCCACAGTCTGGTCGAATCAATATCATGCGAACTTTCTAATCAAATGATTGAATCTTCTGTGATAGTCTTCTCATTTGACCGATACAAATTCCTAACCTTTTCATTATCATTACTACGATTGTCCTAACCTTTTCACTATCATCACCATGATTGGCCTCTTTGATATCTTAAGAACATATATTTCAATCGTTATCTTGCAACCTAAAGAATCTAACACCTCTAAAGAGATCGGTGATTTCCACAGTTTTGGAACGTACCACACATTAGTGGGCATGCACATTACGCCGTCAAACATTTTGATTTTCATTGAACCAACTCTAACCTTGCATGCATCAGTAACCCATAAGGGCCAAAACATACTCTTTCTCTCGTAGGTATAGTAACACACCTAATTTGGTGTTATGCGGAATGATTCCGTGAATCCATGATCTATGCTTGACTCCCAATCTTTGACAAATAAGCTATCAACACATCATGTCTATTCTATACTAATATACTCCGTCCTCACAATTGAAAATAATGAAGAACCTATCACTTCATCTTTATTTCTGTTCCTTCTTTGTGAGCGGTCTCTCTTTCAATGCCTAGATTTATATCAAATAAAGCATGTTGTTCGTTTAGTTCATAACATCGATTTTCAACTATTTTCGCCTTTTCATTACTTTAGACCAAAGCAAAAAGGCACTGGGTACCTGAATCTCTTTTTGTCAAAACTACTCCTACCGTCCAAATCAAACATGTGATTTGAAATTAGCATATTGTTTGACATATCCATACCATCTCCTATTTCGGTACTCCATAAAGCCTCATCTTTCAACACCACTTACGCATCAAATGTCGCGTGTCGATTAACCAAGGCTCTTCATATTTGGACTCCAAATCCCGTAACCTCAGACAAAATCCATGTACCCTAGTATGACACACTTCTTTTCTTTAGGATCCAGCTTGTCTTTCTCGTGAACATATTTTAAACTTCTAAACACCTAAAGATAGTCTAGCCACACTAGTCTCCATGTCCAAATTTTCTTTGAAATTTTATAGTTGATACTTGATGATGGAAATATGTTCACTAAATATAGCTTCGTTTCAAAATCCTTTCGAAAAAACTAGATGTACACCTCCAACGTATCACTTTCTTTGGAAGCTGGTAGTGTTTCTTTTTTCTTTTTTGTTACTAATATGGTGTAATGCGGAATGATTTCGTGAATCCATGATCTATGCTTGACTCCCAATCTTTGACAAATAATCTATCAACACATCATGTCTCTTCTATACTAATATACTCTGTCCTCACAATTGAAAATTATGAAGAACCTATCACTTCATCTTTATATCTGCTCCATTGTGAGCGGTCTCTCTTTCAATGCCTGAATTTATATCAAATAAAGCATGTTGTTCGTTTAGTTAATAACATCGATTTTCATCTATTTTCGCCTTTTTCATTACTTTAGACCAAAGCAAAAAGGCGCTGGGTATCTCAATCTCTTTTTGTCAAAACTAATCCTACCGTCCAAATCGAACATGTGATTTGAAATTAGCACATTGATTGACATCTCCATACCATCACATATTTCGGTACTCCATAAAGCCTTATCTTTCAACACCACTTACACATCAAATGTCACGTGTCGATTAACCAAGGCTCTTCATATTTGGACTCCAAATCCCGTAACCTTCGATACAATCCATGTATCCTTGTATGATACTTCTTTTCTTTGGTATCCAGCTTGTTATCTTTCTCGTGAACATATTTTAAACTTCTAAACACCTAAAGATAGTCTAGCCACACTAGCTTTCATGTCCAAATTTTCTTTGAAATTCTATAGTTGATACCTGATGATGGAATTATGTTCACTAATTATAGCTTCAAATCAAAATTCTTTCGGAAAAGCTAGATGTACACCTCCAACACCTCGCTTTCTTTGGAAGTTGGAAGTGTTTCCTTATCTTTTTTACTAATAAGGTGTAATACGGAATGATGTCGTGAATCCATGATCTATGCTTGACTCCCAACCTTTGACAAATAAGCTATCAACACATCATGTCTCTTCTATACTAATATACTTCGTCCTCACAATTGAAAATAATGAAGAACCAATCACTTCATCTTTATTTCTGTTCCTTCTTACAATGCTTTCTTTTCCTTATTGCAATGCCTAAGTTTATATCAAATAAAGCATGCTGTTCATTTAGTTCATAACATCGATTTTCAACTATTTTCGCCTTTTTCATTACTTTAGACCAATCACTTCATCTTTATTTCTGTTCCTTCTTACAATGCTTTCTGTTTCTTATTGCAATGCCTAAGTTTATATCAAATAAAGCATGCTGTTCATTTAGTTCATAACATCAATTTTCAACTATTTTCGCATTTTTCATTACTTTAGACCAAAGCAAAAATGCACTAGATACCTAAATCTCTTTTTGTCAAAACTACTCCTACTGTCCAAATCGAACTTGTGAATTGAATTTAGCACATTGTTTGACATATCCATACCATCACTTATTTCGGTACTCCATAAAGACGTATCTTTCTACACCACTACGCATCAAATGACACGTGTCGATTAACCAAGGCTCTTCATATTTGGACTCCAAATCTCGTAACGTCCAACACAATCCATCTATCCTAGTATGACACACTTCTTTTCTTTGGTAACCAGATTGTTATCTTTCTCGTGAACATATTTTAAACTTCAAAACACCTAAAGATTGTCTAGCCACACTAGCTTCCATGTTCAAATTATCTTTGAAATTTTATAGTTGATACCTGATGGAATTATGTTCACTAAATATTGCTTCGAAACAAAATCCTTTCCGAAAAACTAGATGTACACCTCCAACACATCCTTTTGTTTGGAAGTGGGATGTGTTTCCTTTATCTTTTTTGTTACTAATATGGTGTAATACGGAATGATGCCGTGCATCCATGATCTATGCTTGACTGCCAATCTTTGACAAATAAACTATTAACCCATCATTTATCTTCTATACTAATATACTCCGTCCTCGCAATTGAAAATAATAAAGAACCTATCACTTCATCTTTATTTATGTTCCTTCTTTGTGAACGGTCTCTCTTTCAATGCCTGAATTTATATCAAATAAAGCATGTTAGTTTACATCGAATTTCAACTATTTTCGCCCGTTTCTTTACTTTAGACCAAAGCAAAAAGGCACTGGGTACTTGAATCTCTTTTTGTAAAAACTACTCCTACCGTCCAAATCGAACATGTGATTTGAAATTGGCACCTTGTTTGACATATCATACCATCATCTATTTCGGTACTCCATAAAGCCACAACTTTCAACCCCACTTACGCATCAAATGTCACGTGTCGATTAACCAAGGCTCTTCATTTTTGGATTCCAAATCCTGTAACCTCCGACACAATCTATGTATCCTAGTATGACACACTTCTTTTCTTTGGTATCCGCTTGTTATCTTTCTCGTGAACATATTTTAAATTTCTAAACACCTAAAGATAGTCTGGCCACACTAGCTTCCATGTCCAAATTTTCTTTGAAATTTTATAGTTGATACATGATGATGGAATTATGTTCACTAAATATTGGTTCGATCCAAAATCCTTTTGGAAAAAATAGTTGTACACCTCCAACACATCGCTTTCTTTGGAAGTTGGAAGTTGGAAGTGTTTCCTTTATCTTTTTTGTTACTAATAAGGTGTAATGCAGAATGATGCCGTGAATACATGATCTAAGCTTGACTCCCAATCTTTGACAAATAAGCTATCATCAACATATCATGTCTCTTCTATACTAATATACTCCGTCCTCACAATTGAAAAATAATGAAGAACCAATCACTTCATCTTTATTTCTGTTCCTCCTTTGTCAGCGGTCTCTCTTTCAATGCCTGAATTTATATCAAATAAAGCATGTTCGTTTAGTTCATAACATCGATTTTCAACTATTTTCGCCTTTTTCATTAATTTAGACCAAAGCTACATGAATCTCTTTTTGTCAAAACTACTCCTACCGTCCAAATCGAACTTGTGATTTGAAATTGGCACATTGTTTGACATATCCATACCATCACCTACTTCGGTACTCCATAAATCCTTATCTTTCAACATCACTTACGCATCAAATTCCGTGTGTCGATTAACCAAGGCTCTTCATATTTGGACTCAATCTCGTAACCTCCGACACAATTCATGTACCCTAGTATGACACACTTCTTTTCTTTGGTATTCCGGTTGTTATCTTTCTCGTGAACATATTTTAAGCTTCTAAACACCTGAAGATTGTCTAGCCACACTGGCTTCCATGTCCAAACTTTCTTTGAAATTTTATAGTTGATACCTGATGATGGAATTATGTTCCCTAAATATATCTTTGTTCCAAAATCCTTTCGGACACCTCCAACACATCACTTTCTTTGGAAGTTGGAAGTGTTTCTTTATCTTTTTTGTTACTAATATGGTGTAATAGGACTGATGCCGTGAATCCATGATCTATGCTTGACTCCCAATCTTTGTCAAATAAGCTAGCAACATATAATGTCTGTTCGATACTAATATACTTCGTCCTCACAATTGAAAATAATGAAGAACCTATCACTTCATCTTTATTTCTGTTCCTTCTTTGTGAGCGGTCTCTCTTTCAATGCCTGAAATTATATCAAATAAAGCATGCTGTTCGTTTAGTTCATAACATCGATTTTCAACTATTTTTGCCTTTTTAATTACCTTAGACCAAAGCAAAAAGGCACTGGGTACCCAAATCCCTTTTTGTCAAAACTTCTCCTACCGTCCAAATCGAACATGTGATTTGAAAAAAGAACATTGTTTTATATATCCATACCATCACATATTACGATACTCCATAAAGACTTATCTTTCAACACCACTTACGCATCAAATGTCACGTGTCGATTGACCATTGCTCTTCATATTTGGACTCCAAATCCTGTAACCTCCGACATAATCCATGTATCCTAGTATGACTTTTCTTTTCTTTGGTATCCAGCTTGTTATCTTTCTCGTGAACTTATTTTAAACTTCTAAACACCTAAAGATAGTCTAGCCACACTAGCTTTCATGTCCAAATTTTCTTTGAAATTTAATTGTAGATACATGATGATGGAATTACGTTCACTAAATATAGTTTCGATGCAGAATTCTTTCGGAAAAACTAGATGTACACCTCCAACACATCGCTTTCTTTGGAAGTTGGAAGTGTTTCCTTTATCTTTTTTGTTATTAATAAGGTGTAATGTGGAATGATGCCGTGAATCCATGATCTATGCTTAACTCCCAATCTTTGACAAATAAGCTATCAACACATCATGTCTTTTCTGCACTAATATACTCCGTCCTCACATTTGAAAATAATGAAGAACATATCACTTCATCTTTATTTCTGTTCCTTCTTACAATGCCTGAATTTATATCAAATAAAGCATGCTATTCATTTAGTTCATAAAATCGATTTTCAATTATTTTTACCTTTTTCATTACGTTAGACCAAAGCAAAAAGGCATTGCGTACCTGAATCTCTTTTTGTCAAAACTACCACTGCCGTCAAAATCGAAATTGTGATTTGAAATTAGCACATTGTTTGACATATCCTTACCATCACCTATTTCGGTACTCCGTAAAGCCTTATCGTTCAACACCACTTATGCATCAAATGCCGCGTGTCGATTAACCAAGGCTCTTCATATTTGGACTCCAAACCTGTAAGCTCTGACACAATGCATGTACCCTAGTATGACACACTTCTTTTCTTTGGTATCCAGCCCATTATCTTTCTCGTGAACATATTTTAAACTTCTAAACACCAAAAGATAGTCTAGCCACACTAGCTTCTATGTCCAAATTTTCTTTGAAATTTTATAGTTGATACCTGATGATGGAATTATGTTCACTAAATGAAGCTTCGATACAAAATCCTTTCGGAAAAGCTAGAAGTACACCTTCACCACATCGCTTTCTTTGGAAGTTGGAAGTGTTTCTTTTTTCTTTTTTGTTACTAATAAGGTGTAATGCGGAATGATGCCGTGAATCCATGATCTTTGCTTGACTCCCAACCTTTGACAAATAAGCTATCAACACATCATGTCTCTTCTATAATAATATACTCCGTCCTCACAATTGGAAATAATGAAAAAGCTATCACTTCATCTGTATTTCTGTTCTTTCTTTGTGAGTGGTCTCTCTTTCAATGCCTGAATTTATATCAAATAAAGCATGTTGTTCGTTTAGTTCATAACATCAATTTTCAACTATTTTCACCGTTTTTATTACTTTAGACCAAAGCAAAAAGGCACTGGGTATATGAATCTCTTTTTGTCAAAACTACTCTTACCGTCCAAATCGAACATATGATGTCAAACATGTGATTTGAAATTAGCACATTGTTTGACATATCCATACCATCACCTATTTCGATATTCCATAAAGCCGTATCTTTCAACTCCACTTACGCATCAAATGTCACGTGTCGATTAACCAAGGCTCTTCATATTTGGACTCCAAATCCCGTAACCTCCGACCAATCCATGTATCCTAGTATGACACAATTCTTTTCTTTGGTATCCAGCCCGTTATCTTTCTCGTGAACATATTTTGAACTTCAAAACACCTAAAGATGGTCTAGCCACACTAGCTTTCATGTCCAAATTTTCTTTGAAATTCTATAGTTGATACCTGCTGATGGAATTATGTTCACTAAATATATCTTCGATACAAAATCCTCTCGGAAAAACTAGAAGTACACCTCCAACACATCGCTTTCTTTGGAAGTTGGAAGTGTTTCCTTTTTCTTTTTTGTTACTAATAAGGTGTAATGCGGAATGATGTCGTAAATCCATGATCTATGCTTGACTCCCAATCTTTGACAAATAAGCTATCAACACATCATGTCTCTTCCATAATAATATACTCCGTCCTCACAAATGAAAATAATGAAGAACCTATCACATCATCTTTATTTCTGTTCTTTCTTTGTGAGTGGTCTCTCTTTCAATGCCTGAATTTATATCAAATAAAGTATGTTGTTCGTTTAGTTCATAACATCGATTTTCAACTATTTTTGCCGTTTTCATTACTTTAGACCAAAGCAAAATGGGACGGGGTACTTGAATCTCTTATTGTCAAAACTACTCCTACCGTCCAAATCGAACCTGTGATATCGAACATGTGATTTGAAATTAGCACATTGTTTGACATATCTACACCATCACCTATTTCGGTATTCCATAAAGTCGTATCTTTCAACACCACTTACGCATCAAAGGTCACATGTCGATTAACCAAGGCTCTTCATATTTGGACTCCAAATGCCATAACCTCCGACCAATCCATTATCCTAGTATGATACACTTCTTTTCTTTGGTATCCAGCTGGTTATCTTTCCCGTGAACATATTTTAAACTTCTAAACACCTAAAGATAGTCTAGCCACACTTCCTTTCATGTCCAAATTTTCTTTGAAATTTTATAGTTGATACCTGATGATGGAATTATGTTCACTAAATATAGCTTCGATCCAAAAACCTTTCAGAAAGACTAGATATACACCTCCAACGCTTTCTTTGGAAGTTGGAAGTGTTTCCTTTATCTTTTTTGTTACTAATATTGTGTAATGCGGAATGATGCCGTGAATCCACGATCTATGCTTGACTCCCAATCTTTGACAAATAAGCTATCAACACATCATGTCTCTTCTATACTAATATACTCCGTCCTCACAATTGAAAATAATGAAGAACATATCACTTCATCTTTATTTCTGTTCCTTCTTTCAATGCGTAAATTTTTATCAAATAAAGAATGTTGTTCATTTAGTTCATAACATCGATTTTCAACTATTTTCGCCTTTTTCATTACTTTAGACCAAAGCAAAAAGGCACTGTGTACCTAAATCTCTTTTTTGTCAAAACTACTCCGTCCGTCCAAATCGAACATGTGATTTGAAATTAGCACATAGTTTGACATATCTATACCATCACATATTTCAGTACTCCATAAAGCCTTATCTTTCAACACCACTTAGGCATCAAATGTCACGTGTCGATTAACCAAGGCTCTTCATATTTGGACTCCAAATCCCGTAACCTCCGACACAATCCATGTATCCTAGTATGACACTTCTTTTCTTTGGTATCTAGCTTGTTATCTTTCTTGTGAACAAATTTTAAACTTCTAAACACATAAAGATAGTTTAGCGACATTAGCTCTCATGTCCAAATTTTCTTTGAAATTTTATAGTTGATACCTGATGATGGATTTATGTTCTCTAAATATAGCTTCGATTTTTTTGGAAAAACTAGATGTACACCTCCAACACATCGCTTTCTTTGGAAGTTGGAAGTGTTTCCTTTATCTTTTTTGTTACTAATAAGGTGTAATGCGGAATGATGACGTGAATCCATGATCTATGCTTGACTCCCAGTCTTTGACAAATAAGCTATCAACACATCATGTCTCTTCTATACTAATATACTCTGTCCTCATAATTGAAAATAATGAAGAACCTATCACTTCATCTTTATTGTTGTTCCTTTTATAATGCCTGAATTTATATCAAATAAAGCATGCTGTTCGTTTGGTTCATAACATCGATTTTCAACTATTTTCGCCTTTTTCATTACTTTAGACCAAAGCAAAAAAGGAACTAGGTACCTGAATCTCTTTTTGTCAAAACTACTCCTACCGTCCAAATCGAACATGTGATTTGAAATTAGCACATTGTTTGACATATCCATACCATCACTTATTTCGGTACTCCATAACGCCTTATCTTTCAACACCACATTAGCATCAAATGTCACGTGTCGATTAACCAAGGCTCTTCATATTTAGACTCCAAATCCTGTAACCTCCGACACAATCCATGTATCTTAATATGACACACTTCTTTTCTTTGGTATCCTGTTTGTTATCTTTCTCGTGAACATATTTTAAACTTCTAAACACCTAAATATAGTCTAGCCATGCTAGCTTCATTGTCCAAATTTTCTTTGAAATTTTATAGTTGATACCTGATGATGGAATTATGTTCACTAAATATAGCTTCGATACGAAATCCTTTCGGAAAAACTAGATGTCCACCTCCAACACATCGCTTTCTTTGGAAGTTGGAAGTGTTTCATTTATCTTTTTTTGTTACTAATATGGTGTAATGCGGAATGATGTCGTGAATCCATGATCTATGCTTAACTCCCAATCTTTGACAAATAAGCTATCAACACATCATGTCTCTTCTATACTAATACACTCCGTCCGCACATTTGAAAATAATGAAGAACATATCACTTCATCTTTATTTCTGTTCCTTCTTTGTGAGTGGTCTTTTTTTCAATGCGTGAATTTATATCAAATAAAGCATGTTGTTCGTTTAGTTCTTAACATCAATTTTCCACTATTTTCGCCTTTTTCATTACTTTAAACCTTAGCAAAGACGCCCTGTGTACCTCAATCTCTTTTTGTCAAAACTACTCCTACCGTCCAAATCGAACATGTGATTTGAAATTTGCACATTGTTTGATATATCATACCATCACTTATTTCGGTACTCCATAAAGCCTTATCTTTCAAAACCACTTACGCATCAAATGTCACGTGTCGATTAACCAAGGCTCTTCATATTTGGACTCCAAATCCAGTAACCCCCGACACAATACATGTATCCTAGTATGACTTGTTGGATCTCGATATAAGCCTAGAGGGGGGTGAATAGGCTAATAAAAATTCTTGTGCAACCCTTGAGAAATCACACGCAGTTATAACCATAGACAGAGTAAAATGTATGCAATCACAGAGTACGCGCAGATTTATCCTGGTTTGGTCGACCCAACGACCTACTCCAGACCCAAGCAGATATTAGCATTAATATTATCCTTTTGTACAACTGCAATGAGACCTGAGCTACCTGCCCCCACCTAGTTCGTACCACACTCCACCGGTGCTCTATCTTGACTTGCTACACTTGTCAAGACACTCTAGACAAGTCCCCAAAGTATGTATCAATGGTAAAGTTTCCAATACGAAGATCAAAACTATACACAAAAATAATAATAAAAGTTTAGAAGGCTCAGTTTGTGTAGCGATAGCCGTCTTCGTCAATCGGCGCCGGCCAGCTCTCGTCTAGCAAGATGTAGATGTCACGTCTCTCGTGTCGGCAACTCAGGTTGCAGCTAATGACCCCTCTCTCAATGTTGCGGCAATGGGCTATCTCCCACAAAGTTGCGGCTTTGATCTTGATGGCACAATATTGTGTCTCCTTGGTAGATTAATGAGCTAGGTTGCTCCCATTTCAAATTGCGGCTCCCACTTGGTTCGGTCAACTATTGCGGCTTGCACATGGGGGGTATCAAAAACTCACGGCTCCAAGCTTTGGTCATCAAACATCTCTTGGTTTGAATATGAATGTCAAGGCTCCCCTATGGTCAAAGATTGCGGCTAGGCTTGGAGAATTAATGAAGGACACAAGTTTGCTTGGAGAATTGATGAAGGCCTTGAGACTTGGGTCCAATATTGCGGCTGGGAGCTTTGTAAACGGCCAGTGAGGATGTTTGCTCAAGCTTGCGGCAATGAGGGCTTAGGGCTTGATGCCTTGCATGACTTTCCTTGATGATGAACCCCAAAAGAGGTGATGTGGCCTTTAAGAAGCTGGATGATGAGGGACTAGGGCCGCAATATATATATATATATATATATATATATATATATATAGGCTTGGAGAATTAATGAAGGCCATAAGTTTGCTTGGAGAATTGATGAAGGCCTTGAGACTTGGGTCCAATATTGCGGCTGGGAGCTTTGTGAACGGCCAGTGAGGATGTTTGCTCAAGCTTGCGGTAATGAGGGCTTAGGGCTTGATGCCTTGCATGACTTTCCTTGATGATGAACCCCAAAAGAGGTGATGCGGCCTTTAAGAAGCTGGATGATGAGGGACTATGGCCGCAAAATATATATATACTAGTCATTACACGTGCCCATAGGGCACGGTTTATTTAATGGCTGAGTTTTTCCCCCACAAATTTCAAGTTCCCCCAAATTTCGAGTTTTCCCACAAAATTTCATGTTTCCCCCAAAATTGTCATTGCCGCCTAGGACAAACTTGTACGTAGGATAAGATTCAAAATCTTCAAAGGACTGGAAAAAAATGGTCGGAAGGGGGGGGGAGAATAAAAAGTGTGGGTGGGTGTGTGGGGAGGGTCCAGGGGCAAAAATGCAAAAACCTGGGTTGTATATGCAAAATTCCACACCTCCTCTCTTATCCCTCAAAATCTCATCTCTTATATTTTCTCTTATCCAATTTCCCTCTTTTATATAATAGATATCCAAATTCTCTTATCCAATTTCTCATGTCCAAATTCTCTTATCCACGGCTCATTTCTGATCCAATTTCTCTTGTCCAATTTCTCTTGATAACATGCCTCTTTTATATAATAGATATCCCTCAAAATATCATCTCTTGTCTAATTTCTCTTGTCTAATTTCTCTTATCCAATTTCTCTCGATAACATCCCTCTTTTGTACAATAGATATCCCTCAAAATCTCATCTCTGGTCTAATTTATCTTGTCCAATTTCTCTTGATAACATCCCTCTTCTGTATAATAGATATCCCTCAAAATCTCATCTCTTGTCCAATTTCTCTTGATAACATCCCTATTTTATATAATAGATGTCCCTCAAAATCTCATCTCTTGTCCAATTTCTCTTGATAACATCCCTCTTTTATATAATAGATATCCAAATTCTCTTATCCAATTTCTCTTGATAACATCCCTCTTTTATATAATAGATGTACGTATATGTATGTATGTAAATGTATGTATGTATATGGAAATATGTATGTATATATATGTGCGCATATACTCTTGTCCAAATTCTCTTATCCAATTTCTCTTGTCCAATTTCTCTTATCCATTTTCTCTTGATAACATCCCTATTTTATAGAATATATATATATATATATATATATATATATATATATATATATATATATCTCTCTCTCTCTCTCTCTCTCTCTCTCTCTCTTTTGCTATCTTTATTGCGTGATGGCTCTCCTTGCCTTGGAAAAAAAAGTTTTGGCCGACACATATTTTTTTGATATGCTGCAATATTACCCTCTTGATGAAGAAGGGTTTATATAGGAGGCTTCTAGGTTTTAGGTCGGCAAGGGGAGAGTTCTCATCTAGAGGAATTCGGCTAGAGAGGGAATCCTCTCAAGATAGGAGTAGGCAAGCAAATTTCGATTTCAATAGATTGTTTGGAGATCTGATTGAGATACTCCATATCCCTCCATCTTTGACCAAGTCCTATTTGCTATGTAAATAACATCTCTTTCTCTTCTAATTTGCTATTTGATTAGCTATTTCTCCACCGCCTTGACTAAGTCATCAACTGAAGTATTCGCGAGTTTGCCACCTGAAAAGCAATTAACACACACATTAAATAGTTCATTTGTGTTTGTCGTCATCAAACTAGAGGTCATAGAGCGTTGCATCCAACATGACACACTTCTTTTCTTTGGTATCCAGCTTGTTATCATTCTCGTGAACATATTTTAAACTTCTAAACACCTAAAGATAGTCTAGCCACATTAGCTTATATGTCCAAATTTTCTTTGAAATTTTATAGTTGATACCTGATGATGGAATTATGTTCACTAAATATAGCTTCGATCCAAAATCCTTTCGAAAAAACTAGATGTACACCTCTAACACATCGCTTTCTTTGGAAGTTGGAAGTGTTTCCTTTATCTTTTTTGTTACTAATATTGTGTAATGCGGAATGATGCCGTGAATCCATGATCTATGCTTGACTCCCAATCTTTGACAAATAAGCTATCAACACATCATGTCTCTTCTATATTAATATACTCCGTCCTCACAATTGAAAATAATGAAGAACCTATCACTTCATCTTTATTTCTGTTCCGTCTTTCAATGCCTAAATTTATTTCAAATAAAGCATGTTGTTTGTTTAGTTCACAACATCGATTTTCAACAATTTTCGCCCTTTTCATTACTTTAGACCAAAGCAAAAAGGCACTGTGTACCTGAATCTCTTTTTATCAAAACTATTCCTACCGTCCAAATCGAACATGTGATTTGAAATTAGCACATTGTTTGACATATCCATACCATCACCTATTTCGGTACTCAATAAAGCCTTATCTTTCAAAACCACTTACACATCAAATATCACATGTCGATTAACCAAGGCTCTTCATAGTTGGACTCCAAATGACGTAACCTCCGATAGAATCCATGTATCCTAGTATGACACACTTCTTTTATTTGGTGTCCAGCTTGTTATCTTTCTCGTGAACATATTTTAAACTGTTAAACACCTAAAGATAGTCTAGCCACACTAGCTTCCATGTCCAAATTTTCTTTGAAAATTTATAGTTGATACCTGATGATGGAATTATGTTCACTAAATATAGCTTCGATACAAAATCCTTTCAGAAAAACTAGATGTACACCTCCAACACATCGCTTTCTTTGGAAGTTGGAAGTGTTTCATTATCTTTTTTGTTACTAATATGGTGTAATGCGGAATGATGCCGTGAATCCATAATCTATGTTTGACTCACAATCTTTGACAAATAAGCTATCCACACATCAGGCTCTTCTTTACTAATATACTCCGTCCTCACAATTGAAAATAATGAAGAACCTATCACTTCATCTTTATTTTTGTTCCTTCTTTGTGAGTGGTCTCTCTTTCAATGCCTGAATTTATATCAAATAAAGTGTGTTGTTCGTTTTGTTCATAACATCGATTTTCAACTATTTTCGACTTTTTCATAACTTTAGTCCAAAGCAAAAAGGCACTGTGTACCTGAATATCTTTTTTTCAAAACTTCTCCTACCGTCCAAATCTAACATGTGATTTGAAATTAGCACATTGTTTGAGATATCTATACCATCACCTATTTCGGTTATCCATAAAGCCTTATCTTTCAACACTTAAGCATAAATGTCACGTGTCGATTTACCAAGGCTCTTCATATTTCGACTCCAAATCCAGTAACCTCTGACACAATCCATGTATCCTAGTATAACACACTTCGTTTCTTTGGTGTCCAGCTTGTTATATTTCTCGTGAACATATTTTAAACCGCTAAACACCTAAAGATAGTCTAGCCACACTAGCTTCCATGTCCAAATTTTCTTTGAAATTTTATAGTTGATACCTGATGATGGAATTATGTTCACTAAATATAGCTTCGATTCAAAATCCTTTCGGAAAAACTAGATGTACACCTCCAACACATCGCGTTCTTTGGAAGTTGGAAGTGTTTCATTATCTTTTTTGTTACTAATATGGTGTAATGCGGAATGATGCCGTGAATCCATGATATATGTTTGACTCCCAATCTTTGACAAATGAGCTATCAACACATCGGTCTCTTCTATACGAATTTACTCTATCCTCACAATTGAAAATAATGAAGAACCTATCACTTTATCTTTATTTCTGTTCCTTTTTTCAATGCCTAAATTTATATCAAATAAAGCATGTTGTTCGTTTAGTACATTACATCGATTTTCAACTATTTTCGCCTTTTTCATTACTTTAGACCAAACCAAAAAGGCACTGGGTACCTGAATCTCTTTTTATCAAAACTACTCCTACCTTCCAAACGAACTTTTGATTTGAAATTAACACATTGTTTGACATATCCATACCATAGCCTATTTTGGGTCTCAAAAAAGCCTTATCTTTCAAAACCACTTACGAATCAAAAGCTATGTGTCGATTAAACAAGGCTCTTCATAACAGCTTGTTGTCTAAGTATTTTAAGCTTCTAAATGTAGCTTCGATACAAAAACCTTTCGGAAAAACTAGATGTACACCTCCAACACATCGCTTACTTTGGAAGTTGGTAGTGTTTCCTATATCTTTTTTGTTACTAATATGGTGTAATGCGGAATGATGCTGTGAATCCATGATCTATGCTAGACTCCCAATCTTTGACAAATAAGCTATTAACACATTATGTCTCTTCTATACTAATATACTCCGTCCTCACTATTGAAAATAATGAAGAACCTATCACTTCATCTTTATTTCTCTTCCTTCTTTGTGGGCGGTCTCTCTTTCAATGCCTGAATTTATATCAAATAAAGCATGTTGTTCGTTTAGTTAATAACATCGATTTTCAACTATTTTAGCCTTTTTCATTACTTTATACCAAAGCAAAAAAGACGCTAGGTACCTGAATCTCTTTTTGTCAAAACTACTCCTACCGTCCAAATCGAACATGTGATTTTAAATTAGCACATTGTTTGACATATCCATACCATCACCTATTTCGGTACTCTATAAAGCCTTATCTTTCAACACCACTTACGCATCTAATGTCACGTGTCGATTAACCAAGGCTCTTCATATTTGGACTCCAAATCCCGTAACCTCCGACGCAATCCATGTATCCTAGTATGACACAATTCTTTTCTTTGGTGTCCAGCTTGATATCTTTCTCGTGAACATATTTTAAACTTCAAAACACCTAAAGATAGTCTAGCCACACTTGCTTCCATGTCCAAATTTTCTTTGAAATTTTATAGTTGATACCTGATGATGGAATTATGTTCACTAAATATAGCTTCGATACAAAATCCTTTCGGAAAAACTAAATGTACACCTCCAACATATCGCTTTTTTGGAAGTTGGACGTGTTTCCTTTATCTTTTTGTTACTAATATGGTGTAATGCGGAATGATGCCGTGAATCCATGATCTATGCTTGACTCCCAATCTTTGACAAATAGGCTATCAACGCACCATGTCTCTTCTATACTAATATGCTCCGTCCTCACAATTGAAAATAATGAAGAACCTATCACTTCATCTTTATTTCTCTTCCTTCTTTGTGAGCGGTTTCTCTTTCAATGCCTGAATTTATATCAAATAAAGCATGTTGTTCGTTTAGTTAATAACATCGATTTTCAACTATTTTAGCCTTTTTCATTACTTTAGACCAAAGCAAAAAAGGCGCTAGGCACCTGAATCTCTTTTTTTAAAAATTACTCCTACCTTCCAAATCGAACATGTGATTTGAAATTAGCACATTGTTTGACATATCCATACCATAACCTATATCGGTACTCCATAAAGCCTTATCTTTCAACACCAGTTACGCATCAAATGTCACGCGTCGATTAACCAGGGCTTTTCATATTTGGTCTCCAAATCCCGTAACCTCCGACACAATCCATGTATCCTAGTATGACACACTTCTTTTCTTTGGTGTCCAGCTTGTTATCTTTCTCGTGAACAAATTTTAAACTTCAAAACACCTAAAGATAGTCTAGCCACACTAGCTTCCATTTCTAAATTTTCTTTGAAATTTTATAGTTGATACCTGATGATGGAATTATGTTCACTAAATATAGCTTCGATCCAAAATCCTTTCGAAAAAACTTGATGTACACCTCCAACATATTCCTTCTTTGGAAGTAGGAAGTGTTTCCTTTATCTTTTTTGTTACTAATACGGTGTAATGCGGAATGATGCCGTGAATCCATGATGTCTGCTTGACTCCCAATCTTTGACAAATAAGCTATCAACACATCATGTCTCTTCTATACTAATATGCTCCGTCCTCACAATTGAAAATAATGAAGAACCTATCACTTCGTCTTTATTTCTGTTCCTTCTTTATGAGCGGTCTCTCTTTCAATGTCTGATTTTATATCAAATAAAAAATGTTGTTCGTTTAGTTCATAACATCTATTTTCAACTATTTTCGCCTTTTTCGTTACTTTAGACCAAAGCAAAAAGGCACTGGGTACCTGAATCTTTTTTTGTCAAAACAACTCCTACCGTCCAAATCGAACATGCGATTTGGAATTAGCACATTGTTTGACATATCCATACCATCACTTATTTCGGTACTCCATAAAGCCTTATCTTTCAACACCACTTACGCATCAAATGTCACGTGTCGATTAACCACGGCTCTTCATTTTTGGACTCCAAATCCCGTAACCTCCGACACAATCCATTTATCCTAGTATGACACGCTTATTTTCTTTGGTATCCAGCTTGTTATCTTTTTCGTGAACATATTTTAAATTTCTAAACACCTAAAGATAGTCTAGCCACACTAGCTTCCATGTCCAAATTTTCTTTGAAATTTTATAGTTCATACATGATGGAATTATGTTCACTAAATATTGGTTCGATCCAAAATCCTTTCGGAAAAAATAGTGTACACCTCCAACACATCGCTTTCTTTGGAAGTTGGAAGTGTTTCCTTTCTCTTTTGTTACTAATATGGTGTAATGCGGAATGATGCCGTGAATCCATGATCTATGCTTGACTCCCAATATTTGACAAATAAGCTATCAACACATCATGTCTCTACTATACTAATACACTCAGTCCTCTCAATTGAAAATTATGAAGAACCTATCACTTCTTTATTTCTATTCCTTCTTTGTGAGCAGTCTCTCTTTCAATGCCTGAATTTAAATCAAATAAAGCTTGTTGTTCGTTTAGTTCATAAGTTCGATTTTCAACTATTTTCGCCTTTATCATTACTTTAGACCAAAGCAAAAAGGCACTAGGTACCTGAATCTCTTTTTGTCAAAACTACTCCTACCGTCCAAATTGAACATGTGATTTGAAATTAGCTCATTGTTTGACTTATCCATACCATCACCTATTTCGGTACTCCATAAAGCCTTATCTTTAAACACCACTTACACATCAAATGTCACGTGTCGATTAACCCATGCTCTTCATATTTGGACTCCAAATCCAATAACATCCGACACAATCCATGTATCTTAGTATGACACACTTCTTTTCTTTGGTATCCAGCTTGTTATCTTTCTTGTGAACATATTTTAAACTTCCAAACACCTCCAACACAAAATCCTTTTGGAAATTGGCTTCTAAATATAACAGCTTGTTATCTAAGTATTTTTAAGCTTCTAAATATAGCTTCCATACAAAATCCTTTCAGAAAAACTAGATGTACACCTCCAACACATCGCTTTCTTTGGAAGTTGGAAGTGTTTCCTTTATCTTTTTTGTTACTAATATGGTGTAATGCGGAATGATGTCGTGAATCCATGATCTATGCTTGACTCCTAATCTTTGACAAATAACCTATCATCAGATCATGTCTCTTCTATACTAATATACTTCGTCCTCACAATTGGAAATAATGAAGAACCTATCACTTCATCTTTATTTATGTTCCTTCTTTGTGAGCGACTGAGCGGCCTATCTTTCAATGCCTGAATTTATATCAAATAAAGCATGTTGTTCATTTAGTTAATAACATCGATTTTCAACTATTTTTGCCCTTTTCATTACTTTAGACCAAAGCAAAAATGCACTGGGTACCTGAATCTCTTTTTGTCAAAACTACTCCTACCGTCCAAATCGAACATGTGATTTGAAATTAGCACATTGTTTGACATATCCATACCATCACCTATTTCGGTACTCCATAAAGCCTTATCTTTCAACACCACTTACACATCAAATGTAAAGTGTAGATTAACCAAGGCTCTTCATATTTGGAATCCCAATCCCGTAACCTCCGACACAATTCATGTATCCTAGTATGACACACTTCTTTTCTTTGGTATCCATCTTGTTATCTTTCTCGTGAACATATTTTAAACTTCTAAAGACCTAAAGATAGTCTAGCCACACTAGCTTCCATTTCCAAATTTTCTTTGAAATTTATAGTTGATACCTGATGATGGAATTATGTTCACTAAATATATCTTCGATACAAAATCCTTTCGCAAAAAATAGATGTACACCTCCAACACATCGCTTTCTTTGGAAGTTGGAAGTGTTTCATTTATCTTTTTTGTTACTAATATGGTGTAATGCGGAATGATGCCGTGAATCCATGATTTATGCTTGACTCCCAATCTTTGACAAATAAGCCATCAACATATCATGTCTCTTCTATAGAAATATACTCCGTCCTCGTAATTGAAAATAATGAAGAACATATCACTTCATCTTTATTTCTGTTCATTCTTTGTGAGCAGACTCTCTTTCAATGCCTGAATTTATATCAAATAAAGCATGTTGTTCATTTATTTCATAACATCGATTTTAATCGATTTTCGCCTTTTTCAATACTTTAGACCAAAGCAAGTTGGCACTGGGTACCTGAATCTCTTTTTGTCAAAACTACTACCGTCCAAATCGAGCATGTGATTTGAAATTTCCACATTGTTTGACATATCCATACAATCACCTATTTCGGTACTCCATAAAGCCTTATCTTTCAACACCACTTACGCATCAAATGTCACGTGTCGATTAACCAAGGCTCTTCATATTTGGACTCCAAATCTCGTAACCTCCGACACAATCCATGTACCCTAGTATGACACACTTCTTTTCTTTGGTATCCCGCTTGTTATCTTTCTCGTGAACATATTTTAAACTTCTAAATACCTAAAGGTAGTCTAGCCACACTAGCTTTCATGTCCAAATTTTCTTTGAAATTTTATAGTTGATACCTGATGATGGACTTTGTCCACTAAGTATAGGTCGATCCAAAATCCTTTCGGAAAAACTAGATGTACACCTCCAACACATCGCTTTCTTTGGAAGTTGGAAGTGTTTCCTTTATCTTTTTTGTTACTAATGATGTAATGCGGAATGATGCCGTGAATCCATGATCTATGCTTGACTCCCAATCTTTTACAAATAAGCTATCAACACATCATGTCTCTTCTATACTAATATACTCCGTCCTCGCAATTGAAAATTATGAAGAACCTATCACTTCTTCTTTATTTCTCTTCCTTCATTGTGAGCGGTCTCTCTTTCAATGCCCGAATTTATATCAAATAAAGCATGTAGTTCGTTTATTTCATAACTTCGATTATTCCTGAATTTATATCAAGTAAAGCATGTTGTTCGTTTATTTCATAACATCGATTTTTAATTATTTTCTCCTTTTTCATTACATTAGACCAAAGCAAAAAGGCACTGGGTACCTGAATCTCTTTTTGTCCAAACTACTCCCACCGTCCAAATCGAACATGTGATTTGAAGTTATCACATTGTTTGACATATCCAAACCATCACCTATTTCGGTACTCCATAAAACCTTATCTTTCAACACCACTTACGCATCGAATGCCACGTGTCGATTGACCAAGGCTCTTCATATTTGGACTCCAAATCCCGTAACCTCTGACACAATCCATGTATCCTACTATGACACACTTCTTTTCTTTGGTATGGATGCTTGTTATCTTTCTCGTAAACATATTTTAAACTTCTAAACACCTAAAGATAGTCTAGCCACTCTTGCTTCAATGTCAAATTTTTTTTTGTAATTTTATAGTTGATACCTGATGATGGAATTATGTTCACTAAATATAGGTTCGATCCAAAATCCTTTTGGAAAAACTAGATGTACACCTCCAACACATCGCTTTCTTTGGAAGTTGGAGTGTTTCCTTTATCTTTTTTGTTACTAATATGGTGTAATGCAAAAGATGCCGTGAATCCTTGCTTGACTCCCAATCATTGACAAATAAGCTATCAACACATCATTTCTCTTCTATACTAATATACACCGTCTTCACAATTGAAAATAATGAAGAACCTATCACTTCATCTTTATTTCTGTTCCTTCTTTGTAAGCGGTCTCTCTTTCAATGCCTGAATTTATATCAAATAAAGCATGTTGTTCGTTTATTTCATTACATCGATTTTCAACTATTTTCGCTTTTTTCATTACTCTAGACCAAAGCAAGAAGGCACTGGGTACCTGAATCTCTTTTTGTCAAAACTACTCCGACCGTCCAAATCGAACATGTGATTTGAAATTTGCACATTGTTTGACATATCCATACCATCACCTATTTCGGTACTCCATAAAGCCTTGTCTTTCAATACCACTTATGCATCAAATGTCACATGTCGATTAACCAAGGCTCTTCATATTTGGAATCCATATCCTGTAACCTCCGACACAATCCATGTATCCTAGTATGACACACTTCTTTTCTTTGGTATCCAGCCTGTTATCTTTCTCGTGAACATATTTTAAACTTTTAAAGACCTAAAGATAGTCTAGCCACACTAAGCTTCCTTGTCCAAATTTTCTTTGAAATTTTATTGTTGATACCTGATGATGGAATTATGTTCACTAAATATAGCTTCGATACAAAATCCTTTCGGAAAAAATAGATGTACACCTCCAACACATCGCTTTCTTTGGAAGTTGAAAGTGTTTCCTTTATCTTTTTTGTTACTAATATGTTGTAATGCGGAATCATGCCGTGAATCCAAGATTTATGCTTGACTCCCAATCTTTGACAAATAAGCTATCAACACATCATGTCTCTTCTATACCAATATACTCCGTCCTCGCAATTGAAAATAATGAAGAACCTATCACTTCATCTTTATTTCTGTTCCTTCTTTGTGGGTGGTCTCTCTTTCAATGCCTGAATTTATATCAAATAAAGCATGTTGTTCATTTATTTCATAACATCGATTTTCAACTATTTTCGCCTTTTTCATTACTTTTAGACCAAAGCAAGAAGGCATTGGATACCTGAATCTCTTTTGTCAAAACTACTCCTACCATCCAAATCGAACATGTGATTTGAAATTAGCACATTGTTTGACATATCCATACCATCACCAATTTCGGTACTCCATAAAGCCTTATCTTTCAAAACCACTTACGCATCAGATGTCACATGTCGATTAACCAAGGCTCTTCATATTTAGACTCCAAATCCCGTAACCTCCGACACAATCCATGTATCCTTGTATGGCACACTTCTTTTCTTTGCTATCCAGCTTGTTATCTTTCTTTTGAACATATTTTAAACTTCTAAATACCTAATGATAGTCTAGACACACAAGCTTCCATGTCCAAATTTTCTTTGAAATTTTATAGTTGATACCTGATGATGGAATTATGTTCACTAAATATAGGTTCGATCCAAAATCCTTTCGGAAAAACTAGATGTACACCTCCAACACATCGCTTTCTTTGGAAGTTGGAAGTCTTTCCTTTATCTTTTTTGTTACTAATATGGTGTAATGCTTGACTCCCAATCTTTGACAAATAAGCTATCAAGACATCATGTCTCTTCTATACTAATATACTCCGTCCTCACAATTGAAAATTACGAAGAACCTATCACTTCTTCTTTATTTCTCTTCCTTATTTGTGAGCGGTCTCTCTTTCAATGCCTGAATTTATATCAAATAAAGCATGTTCGTTTATTTCATAACATGATTTTCAACTATTTTCGCCTTTTTCATTACTTTATACCAAAGCCAAAAGGCACTGGTACCTGAATCTCTTTTTGTCAAAACTACTCCTATCGTCCAAATCGAACGTGTGATTTGAAATTAGCACATTGTTTGACATATCCATACCATCACCTATTTCGGTACCCCATAAGGCCTTATCTTTCAATACCACTTACGCATCAAATGTCACGTGTCGATTAACCAAGGCTCTTCATATTTGGAATCCAAATCCTGTAACCTCCGACACAATCCATGTATCCTAGTATGACACACTTCTTTTCTTTGGTATACAGCTTGTTATCTTTCTCGTGAACATATTTTAAACTTCTAAAAACCTAAAGATAGTCTAGCCACACTAGCTTCCATGTCCAAATTTTCTTTGAAATTTTATAGTTGATACCTGATGATGGAATTATGTTCACTAAATATAGCTTTGATACAAAATCCTTTCGGAAAAAATAGATTTACACCTCCAACACATCGCTTTCTTTGGAAGTTGGAAGTGTTTCCTTTATCTTTTTTGTTACTAATATGGTGTAATGCGGAATGATGCCGTGAATCCAAGATTTATGCTTGACTCCCAATCTTCGACAAATAAGCTATCAACACATCATGTCTCTTCTATACTAATATACTCCATCCTCGCAATTGAAAATAATGAAGAACCTATCACTTCATCTTTATTTCTGTTCCTTCTTTGTGAGTGGTCTCTCTTTCAATGGCTGAATTTATATCAAATAAAGCATGTTGTTTGTTTATTTCTTAACATCGATTTTCAACTATTTTCTCCTTTTTCATTACTTTAGACCAAAGCAAGAAGGCATTGGGTACCTGAATCTCTTTTTGTCAAAACTACTCCTACCGTCCAAATCGAACATGTGATTTGAAATTAGCACATTGTTTGACATATCCATACCATCACCGATTTCGGTACTCCATAAAGCCTTGTCTTTCAACGCCACTTACACATCAAATGTCACATGTCGATTAACCAAGGCTCTTCATATTTAGACTCCAAATCCCGTAACCTCCGACACAATCATTGTATCCTTGTATGACACACTTCTTTTCTTTGCTATCCAGCTTGTTATCTTTCTCGTGAACATATTTTAAACTTCTAAATTCTTAATGATAGTCTAGCCACACAAGCTTCCATGTCCAAATTTTCTTTGAAATTTTATAGTTGATACCTGATGATGGAATTATGTTCACTAAATATAGGTTCGATCCAAAATCCTTTATGAAAAACTAGATGTACACCTCCAACACATCGCTTTCTTTGGAAGTTGGAAGTGTTTCCTTTATCTTTTTTGTAACTAATATGGTGTAATGCGGAATGATGTCGTGAATCCATGATCTATGCTTGACTCCCAATTTTTGACAAATAAGCTATCAACACATCATGTCTCTTCTATACTAATATACTCCGTCCTCACAATTGAAAATTACGAAGAACCTATCACTTCTTCTTTATTTCTCTTCCTTATTTGTGAGCGCTCTCTCTTTCAATGCCTGAATTTATATCAAATAAAGCATGTTCGTTTATTTCATAACATGATTTTCAACTATTTTCACCTTTTTCATTACTTTATACCAAAGCCAAAAGGCACTGGGTACCTGAATCTCTTTTTGTCAAAACTACTCCTACCGTCCAAATCGAACATGTGATTTGAAATTAGCACATTGTTTGACATATCCAAACCATCACCTATTTCGGTACTCCATAAAGCCTTATCTTTCAACACCACTTACCCATCAAATGTCGCCTGTCGACTAACCAAGGCTCTTCATATTTGGACTCCAAATCCCGTAACCTCCGACACAATCCATGTATCCTAGTATGACACACTTCTTTTCTTTGGTATCTAGCTTGTTATCTTTCTCGTGAACATGTTTTAAACTTCTAAACACCTAAAGATAGTATAGCCAGCTTCCATGTCCAAATTTTCTTTGAAAGTTTATAGTTGATACCTGAAGATGGAACTATGTTCACTATATATAGCTTCGATCCAAACTTCTTTCGGAAAAACTAGATGTACACCTCTAACACATCGCTTTCTTTGGAAGTTGGAAGTGTTTCCTTTGTCTTTTTTGTTACTAATATGGTGTAATGCGGAATGATGCCGTGAATCCATGATCCATGCTTGACTCCCAATCTTTGACAAATAAGCTATCAACACATCATGTCTCTTCTATACTAATATACTCGGTCCTCACAATTGAAAATAATGAAGAACCTATCACTTCATCTTTATTTCCGTTCTTTGTGAGCAGAGTCTCTTTCAATGCCTGAATTTATATCAAATAAAGCATGCTGTTCGTGTAGTTCATAACATCGATTTTCAACTATTTTCGCCTTTTTCATTACTTTAGACCAAAGAAAAGGGCACTGTGTACCTGAATCTGTTTTTTTCAACACTACTCCTGCCATCCAAATCGAACATGCGATTTGAAATTAGCACATTGTTTGACATATCCATACCATCACCTATTTTGGTACTCCTTAAAGCCTTATCTTTCAACACCACTTACGCATCAAATGTCACGTGTCATTTTACCAAGGCTCTTCCTATTTGGACTCCAAATCTCATCGCTTCCGACACAATGCATGTATTCTAGTATGACACACTTCTTTTCTTTGGTATCCAGCTTGTTATCTTTCTTGTGAACATATTTTAAACATCTAAACACCTAAAGATAGTCTAGCCACACTAGCTTCAATGTCCAAATTTTCTTTGAAATTTTATAATTGATACCTGATGATGGAATTATATTCACTAAATATAGCTTCGATCCAAAATTCTTTCAGAAAAACTAGATGTACTCCTCCAACACATCACTTTCTTTGGAAGTTGGAAGTGTTTCCTTTTTCTTTTTCGTTACTATGTTCAATTGCAGTTCTTTCAGTATAGTCTTTTTACTACATACTCCCCACAAAATTCATTAGATTCAGTAGAAGTAAACTCATTACCACTATCGGATCTAAGAATGTTTACCTTTTTATTCGTTTGACTTTTAAAAAGTCTCCTCGACACCTTGAACTTTTTAAACGCATCTGACCATCATGTACTCCTAAACTTTTCGGAAGAAATCATCGATATATGACGGAAATGATGTGCTCCACCTAGAGGGGGAACTGGTCTTGGATCATATATGTTGTTGTGAATGTACTCAAAAATTCCTCTTGTATTATGTTTTCACTCCCCAAAACTAATCTTCATATGCTTTTCGTCGATAAATTCCTTGCAAAAACTTCAGCTCCGTAAAGTTCACTTCTATGATTAAACCATGCTTCCTCAAAGCTTTGTAGCTTTTCTTTCTGACATGTTCTTGCCTGAGTACCACGGCTGGGTCAAATCAATATCTTGCGAACTTTCTAGCCAAATGCTAGAATCTCTCATGTTAGTCCTCTCCTTCAGCGGATGTAAGTTCTTAACTTTTTCGCATATCATCACCACGATTGATCTCTTCGATATCTTCAAAGCTTCTATTTCAGTTGTTATCTTCTAACCCAGAGAATCTAACATCTCTAAGAAGAGCGGTGATTTCCACAGTTTTGGAACATACCACACAGTAAACCATCAAACATATTGATTCTCACTAAACCAACTCTAACAACCCTGTATGCATCATTACACATAAGGACCGAAACATCCTCTTTTCTCTCGTAGTTATGGAAACACCTTATTTGGTGTCGGGTGAAATGAAGCCATGAAGCCATGATCCATGCTTGACTTCCAATCTCTGACAAACAAGCTATCGACACATCGTATACCTATTCATTACTACCATCCACCGTCTTCATAATTGCTATTGACGTAGAAACTATCCTGTTCTTTTTATTTCTGTTCCTTCTTTCTGTGCAGTCTCTCTTTCAATGCATGAATTTCTTGCAAATAATGCCTTTTGTGTCTGTAGTTCTTAACATCAAGCTTCAACTATTTCCGCATTATTCATTACTTTACACCGAAGCAAATTGGCATTGATTACCAGAATCCATTTCACACAAAATAACTCCTGCCATCTGAAATCGACCAGAGATTTGAAAAAAGCACATCCAAATTCACCTGTTTTGGTACTCCCCGAAACCTCGTCTTTCAGCGCCACTAACTCATCAAATGTTGCATGTCGATTTACCACGCATATTCGAATTTGGACTCTAAACCCCGTAACTCCGACACAATCTATGTATCTCAGTATGACACATTTCTTTCCTTTGGTATCCAACTTGTTATCTTTCTCGTGAACATACATTGAACTTCTGTACACCTAAAGATAGTCTAGCATCACTGGCTTCACTGTTCAAAATTTCTTTACAATTTTCTCATTGATACATGTGGACTTATGTTCACCAAAGATAGTTTCGACCCAAAATTCTTTCGACAAATTAGATGTACACCTCAAACACATCGAATTCTCTAGAAGTGTTTCCTTTATCCTCTTTGCTACTATATTCAATTGCAGTTCATTTGGTGCAGGGAAGTGTCTATTTACTCTATACTCCCCACAAAATTCATTAGACTCAGTAGAAGTAAACTCACCACCATTATTGGATCTAAGCATGTTTAGCTTTTAATCGTTTGACTTTCTAAAAGTCTTCTTCACTCCTTGAACATCTTAAATGCATCCGAACATCGCCTACACCCAAACTTTTTGGTAGAAATTATTGATAAATGATTTAAAATAATGTGCTTCGTTTAGGGAGTGAACTTGTGTATGATCCTAAATGTTTAGAGTGCACTTAAAAATTTCTTATGTATTTACCCTCACCGAAACTAACTTCATATGCTTTTCGTAGTTAAGTTCATGGCAAAAACTCTAACTCCTTAAAGTTTACGTTGTTGATCAAACCATGCTTCCTGAATCGTCGTAGCTTGTCTATGTGACATGTCCAGGACAGAGTTTCCATAGTCTGGTCGAATAAATGTTATGCAAACTTTCTAATCAAATGATGGAATCTCCTGTGATAGTCCTCTCGTTCAACAGATACAAGTTCCTAACCTTTTCACTATCATCACTATGATTGCTCTCTTTGATATCTTAAGGGCATCCATTTCAATCGTTTCATGCAACCCAGAGAATCTAACACTTCTAAGATGATCAGTGATACAACTTTGGGACATACCACACATTAGTAGGCATGCACATTACACCATCAAATATTTTGATTCTCACCGAACGAACTCCAACAACCTTACATGCATCATTACCATATGTGCCATAACATGCTCTTTTCTCTCGTAAGTATAAAAACACACCTAATTTGGTGTCATGCAAAATGATGCCGTGAATCTATGATCCATGCCGTGAATCTCTGACAAACACGCTATAAACACATCATATGTCGCTTCATTATTAACATACTTCGTCTTCACAACTGTTATTAACAAAAGACCTATCCCTTCATCTTTATTTTTGTTCTTTCAATGTGATCAGTCTCTCTTTCAATGCCTGAATTTCTTTTAAATAAATAATGGTGTTCCTTTAGTTCTTAACATCGATCTTCAGCTATTTCTGCCTTTTTTCATTGCTTTACATCGAAGCAAAAAGGCACTGACTGCCTAAATCTCTTTTGGTCAAAACTACTCATGCCATCTTATATCGAACATGTATTTGAAATAAGCACATCCACATTGTTTGACATATCCATACCATCACTTATTTTGGTACTACCTCAAGCTTTGTCGTTCAACAGCACCAACGCATCAAAAGTCGCATGTCGATTACCAAGGCTCTTCCTATTTTGACTCCAAACCTCGTAATGGCAGTGACAATTGTCACAATATGTCAGAAAGTGGGTTTTGCTTAGTTATATAGAATATACTAGTCATAATCCGTGACCATATGTCATGTGGCATTCAAAATATTCATTCGAGAAAATTCATTCCATTTTGTTACCACCAACATTTAAATTAAAATTTAGTTCATCTAAAAAATTTTGGTCCGCTCATGATTTAGTTCCATCTAGATTTAGTTAAAATTATAGTTCTTCCAAAATTTAGGTTACTTTATATTTAGTTCTCTCCAAAATTTTAGGGTTATCCCGCTAAAATTTTCATAAACTCTCATTCTACTCATTGATTCCAAAAGATTCAATCTGAGTCGTCTTTCTATCCACGTGTTTGTCCAAATTAAAATTTAGTTCCGCTAGAGAATTTAGTTCTGCCCAAAAAAATTTTAGATCTCCCAAAATTTAGTTCTCTTCAGAATTAGTTTAACCTAAAATATTAAATTTTAATTCTTCAAAAATTTAGTCCACTTTAGATTCAGTTGCCTACAAAATTTTAAGGGTTCTCTGCTAAAATTTTCACACATTCTCATCATATCCATTGATTCCGTAAGATTCAATTCCAATCGTCCTTTTACCCACTCTTTTGTTATAGTCAGTAAACCCATTTAAAAACATCCCTTAATTCAATCTCAATCGTCTTTCTGTCCATCTTTTTGTCAAACTTAAATTTATTTCTCCATAGTTCTTTAAAAAAATTTATGTCTCCCAAAATTTAGTTTCATTCAGATTTAGTTTAAATCAAAATATAAAATTTTAGTTCTCCCAAAATTTAGTCTACTCCAGATTTAGTTTCCTTAAAATCTTAGGATTTTCTTGTCAAATTTTCACAAACTCTCATCCTACCCATTGATTCTTCAAGATTCAACCATAGCCGTGTTTCTACTCACCTTTTTGTCCTAGTAAGCAAACCCATTCAAAAACATCTCTCATTTGTATAATAGATATTACCTATATCAAGTCTTAGTTTTGGTGCAGTCATAAGCATCAAAATCAATCAATTAGACGTTACCTCCATGACCATCCTCTCTTGATTCTATTATTTGCTAGCATCTTAATTCGTTTAACCTTAGTTTTCTATTTGCAGTTTATGAAACAATAAATATTATTTTAGTTGTTTGCGATATCTACTCATTATAACATATCAAGCCTTTTTAATGGTGATACTATGATGGGTATTGGATCCAGCTCCTTATTACATTACTTTATGTTTTTCTTGTATTGTTTTTGTCCATTTTGTCTCATTTCTCTGTTTTTGTATGTAAAAGTGTAGTTTGTTCTTTTAATCTTTTGGTGCATATGCACCATTGCTATCAATAACTGATTTACTTTAAATTGTTTGGACTGTTTCTGTTTTTGTCCATTTTGTCTTACTTTATGATATTGAATACAATTTTTGTTTTTAACTTTTACTAGATTTTTGGGCATGTGCACAGGAAGTATAAATAGAAATTTTGAACAAAATTACCAGGCTCACTGCATTTTAATTTATAAATGATGCTATGTTTTAGAAAATATGATGATATTTGTTATTTAATAAAGTAGTGCCATTGAATTTGAGGATGATTGTTTAGATTTAATGGTAGTTTAACAATGAATTTGATTGAACTAAATTATTGATCTAATTAGTTACTGCTTTGTAAAAAAAGCACACGTCAAAAATTTTTAAATGAAAATAAACCATGGTATTAGTGGTTGCATGTGCTCACTTAGCAGTTAGGTCTGTGCGATTTGAGCAAAATTTTCCCACTATTGCGGTCTATGCGTGTTTAGCAAAAATGTACCAATTTTTTGGGGCTCCGGTCTGTGCGCGAAGAGCAAAAAGGCATGTGAACTGGGCAATTCTGAGGGTATTACGAGGGGTTTAAAATGGTCATTTAGGTATTTTTAAAAAAATTATGTGGTCTGATCTGTTCAGGCTCGAGGGATAGTGCAGATACAACTGGCTGTTTACTTGGCACCAACCCTATCTGTTAGTACCAACTTCATGTAAGAGTAGACAAGATAGATGATTCTTTGACCTATTGTGTTTCTCCATGGGGGGCATGGAGCTGGAACCTCAGCCAATAACAGACAATTCTTCGTTCCTGAATTTTGGAGGATTATTTTATTTGATAAGGTTTACTTTATATACCTAAATTTCTTGATGTCTCAGTTTGCCTTGATGGTTTGCGATCTTACTCAATCCTAATGTAACTACAATCAGAGGGGTGCAGGGAAAAGTACTCCTCGTACCTGCTTAGAGGAAAACACAACCTGGGAACTCGTTACTGATGCTGAAAGACTAGGGACCATATATAGATGCCACAATGGCAGGTTAATTTTGTGGCAAGTGCTTTTAAAATTAATTATTGCATGCATATTAACTGCAGGTGTATGGGGGATCATTGGGAAGCACCCTGGCCCTTGCATACATCCAATCACACAGCCCTCATTGCTGCCCTCATTTGTCGAACATCTTTAAAACGTTGTTTCGACCTCTCTCATTTTGCAAAATTCTATAAGCGGCCTTCTATGATACCCGGCAAAATTCTTCAAGCGAATGCAAAATTCTATATGCATTCGCTCGTCTTTCAAAATCTCCACGGGATTATAATCTTTGAAAGGCTAGTCTTACCCTGGTCAATTCACTTTTGATGCAGGCTGCACCATCACACTAGCTAGCGCAGTGAGAAGTCTGCTGCCAGAAATCAGTACTGCTATTCTAATTTATTCCTTTTGGGAGCTTTGCCTATACAATATGGAACCGCCTTTTGGAGAATTATGGTGATGATGGATTTCTTCTGTATTTTGTTTTTCAAAGGTCAGTGGCATTATTCTTAGTGGCATCTTTTTAAGGAAGAAGGAATGTTTTTTAAAGGTCACTGGCATTATTCTTAGTGGCATCTTTTTGTTAAGGATTGGTTTTATGATGGCGGTACCGCAGCTATCTTTCCAGATGGTATGTCAATAAACTTTTGGACTATAACTTTATGTTGCTTTCTAAAAGATCTTTTTAATAAAGTTTGTGCACCATCATTTGGATGACTATTCAATGATGTTTAGGGTGCAATTGATGATAGTTTGTGCACCATCATTTTTATGGTGTTTAGTTTTTTCTATATACTATATGGAATTCATATAAAGTTGAAAAGAAAATCAATATTTTCTCTTCTTCCTTCCTTTTTTCATTTTTGGAACTTAATGATAATTAACATTTTGAGAGAGGCACCCCTGAGTCTAGCTTTCATATAATGGTGGTAATTGGTAGAAACCTGAAAACACAACTTTAAAAAAATTCAGAAATATTTTTTAGATACTTGAAGAATAACGTTTACGTCCTTTAAAAGTTTGAACCGACAAGAACTCAAAAAATAACGAGATCAAGTCAATTTAGGAACCTATCTACTTCATGTTATAGTCGAATAAGCCGAAGAGATTCCCTTCGGTTATTGTATAACAGTATAAGACACATTGAGATGCAATTTCTTAGCATAAGAACCGTAAAATGCTTAGCACTTATACTTGCATTCTGAGGGATTGTGCCAAAACCTCGTTGAATCAAGATCACCTGAAGAAATGAGGGTAGCAATGCTGGATGCCAAATGCAAAAACTTCTTTTATGCAAACCAGGCTGGTCTAAGTAACAATTTTCATTGCAAGTTGACTTATTCATAGAAATATAAGTACTTTTCTTATTAGGAACTTGTTAGACACTTCTCTACTTCCCTTCCATAATGGGAGGCCTTTAGATACATTATTCACAAGTTTATGTGCTTTTCATTCGGACTTGACATGCCAATTTTGGTATTACTGAAATGTACATACTGTACCATCTGGATTTTCAGCTTGGGAGCCCTTCAGAGATATCATTCCTGAAAATGATAGAAGCAGTTTTGATGATGCATATCACAAGAGGCTAATTTCCAATGATATTGATGTCAGGGTACTCACTGTAATTCTTCTCCATCTGAAATGTTATTGATCCTTTGTCATATTTTTACTTGTGAATATCGCTTTTTCGTATTATGTTAGGCGTAAGGATGAAACAAAACTGATGTGGTTATTAAGAAAAATAGTCCCACATTGGGGGAAAATTGAAAGAGTAAAGAACATTAATTGAAAGTTAGGCCTTTACGTACTAATTTAAGTTTTCAGGTTAGAATTTCCCAATAAAGATTATGTTCTCACCAATTTAACTAAATGTGGGACCCCCCCCACAAAAAAAAAAAAAAAATTAGGTTTCCAATTCTAACATGGTATTTTATCTCAATGTCTTCTCTAATCTTATGGTTCTCTAATCCAGTTTATTAATTTGTTTTCCAAACTCAAAGGTGAATCCACCTTGAGTTTGAGAATGAATATTAGGAAAAATAGCCGCACATTGGAAAAAAATAGAAAACACGAAGGACATAAATTGAAAGCTGGGTCTTTGCCTATTGTTTCAAGATTTTAGGTTAGAGTGTCTTAACTAAAATTATGCATTTACCAAATTTGGGTTAGAGTGCCTTTTTACTCTATATACTCCACATAAAATTCCTTAGACTCAGCAGAAGTAAACTCACCACCATTATCGGATCAAAGCACATTTAACTTTTTACCTGTTTGACTTTTCAATAGTTTCCTCCACTCCTTGAACTTCATAAATGCATCCGACCATCACACACATTGAAATTTTTTAGGAAAACATCGATGAATGATGTGAAATAACGAGCTTTACCTAGAGAGTGAACTGGTGTAGGATGCTAAATATTGTTGTGAAAGTACTTAAGAATTTGTATTATGTTTTCCCTCACCGAAACTAATTTTCATATGCTCTTTAGATACATTCCATGCAAAAACTCACACTCCTTAAAGTTCACTTCGTTGATTATACCATGCTTCCTGAAAGCTTTGTAGCTTTTCTTTACGATATGTCCAAGGCTGAGATGCCACAGCCGGGTCGAATCAATATTATGTTTACTTTCTAATCAAATGCTAGAATCTCTCATGATAGTTTCATATTCAGTGGATACAAGTTCCTAACTTTTTCAACAATCATTTGCATGATTGATCCATTCGATATCTTGAGAGCATCCATTTCAATCGATATTTTGCAACCCAAAGAATCTAACCCACCTAAAGAGATCGGTGATTTCCACATCTTTGCAATGCACAACACATTAGTGAGCATGCCCATTACGCCATCAAACATTTTGATTCTCATTGAACCAACTCCAGCAACCTTGAATGCGTCATTACTCATAAGGACCGAAACATCCTCTTTTCTCTCGTAGATGTAGAACCACACTTTATAGAAACACACCTTATTTGGTGTCATGCAGAACGATGCCATGAAACCATGATCAAAGCTTGATTCCCAATCTCTAACAAACAAGATATCAACACATCTTAAGCCTCTTCACTATTGACCTTATCCGTCTACACAACTGCAACTAATGAAGAACATATCATTACCTCTTTATTTCTATTCATCCTTTCTAAGAAGTCTCTCTTTCAATGCCTGATTTTTTTAAAACACATCTAACCATCATGCACACCCAAACTTTTTGGGAGAATAAACTAGTTCTACCTACAGAGTGAACTACTATAGGATCCTAAATGCTTTTGTGAACATACTCAAATTCTTGTATTATGCTTCTCCTCGCCATAACTAAATTTCATATGCTTTTCGTATGTACATACATTGCAAAAATTCCTGCTCCTTAAAGTTCACTTCGGTGATCAAACAATGCTTCTCAAAGCTTTGTAGCTTTTCTTTGTGACATGTCCATGCCGGAGACGCCACAGCCGGGTCGAAGCAATATCATCTGATCTTTAATTGCTAAAATCTCTTATGATGGTCCCCCATTTAGTGGATACAAATTCTTAACTTTTTCACATATCATCAGCACGATTGATCTTTTCGATACATTCAGAGCATCCATTTCAATCATTATCTTGCAACCCATAGAATCTAACACATGTAAAGAGTTCGGTTATTTCCATAGCTTTGGAACATGCCACATAGTGAGCATGTGCGTTACTCCATCAAACATTTTGATTCTCACCAAACCAACTCCAACTGGCTTACATGCATCATTACCCTTAAGGGTTTCCGAAACATCTTTTCTCGCGTTGGTATAGTAACACACCTTTTTTGGTCTCATGCAGAACGATGTCATGAATTCATGATCCATGCTTGACTCCCAATCTCCGACGAACAAGCTATCAGCACATCATATGCCTCTTCACTACTACCATCCTCCGGCTTCACAACTACAACAGAATCTGTCACTTCATGTATATTTTCGTTCATTGTTCTAAGCAGTCTCTCTATTTCCATGCTAGAATTTCTGGCAAATAAAGCATGTTGTGCCTTTAGTTCTTAACATTGATCTTCAACTATTTCTGCCTTTTTTTAAAACTTTACACCAGAGCAAATATGCATTGGCTACTAGAATCTATTTCGCTCAAAACAACTCTTGCTATTCAATATCGAAATTGCGATTTTTAATAAGCACATCCATATTGTTTGGTTTATCCTTACATTTACATGTTTCGGTACTCTCTGGAGCCTTGCCTTTCAGCACCACTAACTCATGAAACGTTGCTTGTCGACAAAACTTTTCCTATTTGGACTCCAAACCCCGTAACCTCTGACACAATATATGTATCCCAATATGACACATTTCTTTCCTTTGGTATCCAACTTCTTACCTTTCCTGTGAACTTGCATGTAACTTCTAAATACCTGAAGATAGTCTAGTCTAGCATCACGGGCTTCCATGTGTAAATTCTCTTTGAAATTTTCCCGTTAATACATGAGGATGGAATTATGTTCACTAAATATAGTTCCGACCCAAAATCATTTCGACAAACTAGATGTACACCTCAAACACATTGCTTTTTCTAGAATGTTTCTTTTATCCTGTTCGTTATTCCATTTGATTGTATTCTTCCGTTGTGAAGTTTGTTTTTACTGAATACTCCTTACACAATTCCTTAGACTCAGCAGAAGTAAACTCACTATCATGATCGGATCTAAACACACTTAGCTTTTCATCCATTTGAATTTAAATTTCTCCACTACTTAAACTTATTAAAGGCATCTAACCAGCACGTGCACCCAAAAATTTCAGTGGAAATCATTGATGAATGATGTGAAACAACGAGTCTACCTAGAGAGTGAACCGGCGTCGCATCCTAAATGTTGTTGTGAACGTACTCAAAAATTCCTCTTGTATTATGTTTTCGCACACTGAAACTAATATTCATATGTTTTTCATAGATACATTCCTGGCTAAAACTCCAGCTCCTTAAAATTCACTTCGTTGATCAAACCATGCTTCCTCAAAGCTTTGTTGCTTTTCTTTGCGACATGTCCATGACTGAGATGCCACATTAGGGTCGAAGCAGTATCTTGCCTGCAAACTTTCTAATCAAATGGATTGATCCAATGAGGATGATCCGGGAGTTTCTGAAACCGATACCAACGAAGTGCCATTAGTTTCAAGTTCTTACTTGCAGTTCGATTCTATACTCCCATGGAATAGGTATTGGAACCCTTGATGGCCTCACATATTTATCAAATGCAGCGGCTTCAGCAGCCATGCGCGATGTGTATGCCTTGCAATCAGGAAAATCATACGGGAAACATGGCAGCCCACTCAGGAATAAAAGAAGTTGGATTATCAGTAAGACCAAGCTAGGATAAAGAAACGTATAAGTCGTGCCTTTAGGTGTTACCATTGATTTTCAAATATTTCTATCTTATTCATTACTTTACACCGAAACAAATAGGCACTGCCTACTTGATTCTCTTTTGCTCTCAAAGCAACTCCTACCATCCAATATCGAACCATCGATTTGAAATAAACACATCCACATTGTTTGGCATATCCTTACATTCACCTGTTTCGGTACTCCATGAAGCCTTTTCTTTTAGCACCATTAATTCATTTAAAGTCACATGTTGATTAACCATGACTTTTTCGATTTGGACTCGAAACACCGTAACCACCGACACAAACTATGTATCCTAGTATGACACACTTCTTTTCTTTGATATCCAACTTGTTACTTTTTCATGAACACTAAACTTCTAAATACATAAAGATAGTCTAGTCTCATTGGCTTCCATGTCCAAATTTTCGTTGAAAATTTCCCATTGATATCTGATGATGTAATTATGTTCACCAAATATATTTTCGACCCAAATTCTTTACGACAAATAAATGCACGCCTCAAACACATCTCTTTCTTTGGAAGTGTTTTTTTATCCTCTTCATTACTCCATTGGATTGCAGTTCTTTCGGTATAGTGAAGTGCTTTTTTACTCCAGACTGCCCACAAAAGTCATTAGCCCTAGAAGAAGTAAACTCCATATATTATCAGATCTAAGCACATTCAACTTTTTACACGTTTGACTTTCCAAAATTCTCCACTTATTGATTTGCTTAAATGCATCCGACCATCACGTACACCTAAACTTTTCTGGAGAAATCTCGATGAATGATGTTAAATATCGAGCTCAACCTAGAGAGGTAACTGGTGTAAGATCCTAAATGTTGTGAACGTACTCAAGTATTACTCCTGTATTATGCTTCTCCGCACCGAACCTAATCTTACTAAGCTTTTCGTAGATACATTTCTTTCAAAATTTCCAGCTCCTTAAAGTTCACTTCGTTGATCAAAACATGTTTTCTCAGAGCTTCATAACTTTACTTTGCGTCATGTCCATGCCTAAGATGCCACATGCAGGTTGAATCAGTATTCTGTGAACTTTCTAAACAAATGTAAGAATCTCTCATGATAGTTCTCCCCTTAGCGCATACTAGTTTTTAAACTTTTCACCTATCATCACCATGATAGACCGCTTTGATATATTCAGACCATCTTGCAATCTAGAGAATCTAACTCTCTACAGAGATCAGTGATTTCCACAGCTTTGGAACATACCACAGATTAGTGGGCATTCGCATTACGACATGAAATAGTTTGATTCTCACTGAACAACCTTGCATGTTTCATTACCCGTAAGGGCCGAAACCTACTTTTTTCTCTTGTATGTATATAAACACACCTTATTTGGTGTCATGCGGAACGAGGCAATGAATCGTTGATCCATGTTTGACTCTCAATCTCTGACAGACAAGTTATCAAAACATCATATGCCTCTTTACTATTAACCGAATTCGTCGTCACAATTGCAAATGACGAAGAATCTATCACTTTCTCTTTATTTCTGTCACGCCCCGCTTCCCTGAAATGGAGGCGAGACGTGAGAAGGTCCGCTCAGACTTGGAGCTGTGAGGCTCCAGTCTGTAAAGCGTTTAGATTTAACCGAGTTCAGGTCCTTGCAAATGCGAAGCAGAACAACCATAATAATAAGGAAAGAGAGACAGATAAAAATTTATTCAATCTCAGAATGTCCATAATAAATAAGTTCCAACATCAAAGCCACCAGGCTGGAAAGAAAAGAGTCTAAAAGGCCCAAGCATGGCCAACAAAAGTACAACGTACGGAAAGTAAAGGTGCTACGCACCGACAACTAACAGCAACCTAAAACAGAAGTAACTCAGAACAATTTCTAAGACTGGTCACCGGTGTCCACAAACTCGTCGTCAAACGTGGGCTCAGGCTCGGCGTCAGCGAACACGTCGTCCTCAGCAATGGTCTCTGGCTCAGGGTCTAACATGTGACACCCAAAAGAGAGAGGGGCACATGTCAGCAAGTCTACAAAAGACTTGTGCAAGGAAACTAAAAGAAAAGTAAACAACCTAGCAGTTCTAAAATTTATGCAATGACATGGCAGTTATAGTATGAGTGCAACAGGTAAGGAAAACAACAAGTACAATAAGACGACTAGCATGGTATGGCGGGAGTAGCAAGGCTACTAACATTTAGGGGTGGCAATTCGGGCCGGCCCTGTCTTATCGGCCCGTGCCGGCCCGGTCCGGTTTTCTTAAAGGAAAGGGCCGGCCCGGCCTAATAAGACTTCGGGCCATTCCGGAGAGGCCCGGGCACGGTCCGATAAAAATTCGGGCCGCCCGTCCCGGTCAGATAGGGTTGAATGAATTATGTATTATGACAATATTTTATCATATTTTAAACACAAACTTGTCTTATTTGCTTAAAGATGCATCAAAATGGAGCACGAACGAAGAGGATTAAGTGGGTTGCATAAGGTGATGTGTCATACATTGTTTTCATTTATTTGGCAAGATGAAGTAACATGTTTGGTGGTTCTTTGTCTCTTCTCGGAAACTGAGATCGACCCCCAAAATCCAAAGACATCAAAGTTAGCGCTAGATGGAAGTTGTTAAAATTTATGAAATTTGGACCTTGATCTGATAAGATTCATGACATTGGACTCAACACCATAAATGAATGCACATTACTGAATTCCGCTTTAGATCAGTGTGTGGTCAAATTGAAGTGGGGCAATCAAATGCTTTTCGTGCCGTGCCATGCCACCCATGGGCTGAAAAGCTTGGCCCGGGTCCAGACCAAAAATGAACCGGGCCGGGCCGGCCCGGTCCGATAAGGATTTCGGGCCAAAATTGTTGGCCCAAGCACGGTCTTATCGTGCCGGGCCCGTGCCGGGCTATCGTGCCGGGCCGAAAATTGCCACCCCTACTAACATTCACATGGATTTACAACTCACGTTTTTATGTCGTGCACAGAGTTTACGCCTTACAGCTGAAGTGGTTGTACGGGCACACTTCTACGCTGAGTGGTCGCTTAACCCTAACCCAAACCCAGAGTTTACGCCTTACAGCTGAAGTGGCTGTACGGGCACACTTCTACGCTGAGTTGTCGCTTAACCCTACCCCATCACGTGTATATGGACTGGCGTCCATCTTCTGGATCATGAGCCAGGGAGTGTTATTGGCATAGGGTTGTGCCCGCAAAAGTAGGTGCCTAGCCTGAACAAGGGAGTACAAGTATGGTAGCGTATGCTACGAATGCAACATTCATGTATGGATGACATGGCATGGCATATCGTATTTAAAAGCGTACAGATAAGGAATTTAAACATGACAGGCAGAGATGCAAGGATGACATAGCAGCATGAACGAAAGCAAGTAAAAGGGGTCGGATCTAGTTTCGTTGTCAAACTAGATCAAATGGGCGTCTAGGCAGCTATCATTTCACTGCCTAGTCACTTTTATGCTACGGTACAAAAGTGGCCTAAAGCATGGCCTAAACAAGGAACGGGCAAGTTTCACTTGCCTGCAACCTGACGTCCGAAAACACCGTCCAAAAGTCCAAACTACCTATGTGCACAAGTCCACCAGCCTACAGTCCCAATTTAAGTTATCTTGATTAGTGAATCTAAACAATTAAAAACACCAAATTTTATCTTGTTTAACAGGCAAGGATTGGGGATCCTAAGAGTGCAGAACGTTACCTCAACACGACGCGAAAGCTACACTGGCGTCGGGTAGCGACGCCAGGGGTTGGAATAAAAGATCGCGCTCCTAGTCCAGATTCCAAAATAGATTCCTCGCTCGCCAAGTCTGGGCAGCAACCAGATCAACGAACCAAGATTCCAACGCTAGAACGTGCGACGAAGGAGATACGACGTGTCGCAACGTCGTAATAGGCAAAACAGCGAAGAGGATCGCTGTAGGGGACCCACGGCAGTGCAAGGGGTCAATGGGGGACCCACAACAGCTCTGGAGGGCTTGGGGGACCCACGGCTGCACTGCAGTGCGACGGATGCGGCGTTGCGAAGAAAATCGTCGGTCGCAGCGAGCCAATGCGGGGGATTCTCTCGGTTAGACCGAGAGAATGCAGGCGCTGGGTCGGTTGGGCGCTGCGGGTGCGGGCTTGCAGCGAAGCGGGGTTGCAACGAGCGGGGCTTGGTGCGGAGCGGGGGATTCCCTCGGTCAGACCGAGCGGGGGCGTCGGTCGGAGCGATGGATGCGGGGGCTTGCAAAGCGGGGTGGCTGCAATGCGGAGCGATGCAGGATGCGGGAGCGGCTCTCGGTCGTAGCGGGCCAATGCGAGGATGTGGGTCGGTCGGGGCGAGCGGATGCAGGGTTGCAGCGGTGCGGGGTTGCAGTGGAGGGCTGCAACGCGGAGCGATGCGGGATGCGGGAGCGGCTCTCGGTCAGACCGAGCGGATGCAGGGGAATTCCTCGGTCTGGCCGAGCGGCTGCGGGGGTGCGTGAGTGGGTGAGGCTGCTGTAGTGCGAAAATTTGAGGAGTGGGAAAATGGCGGCTGGGGTGATTTGCTTTGGGAAAAATAGTTAACCTAGGTGCTATTTAATAGGGTAGAGGGGCTGAGACGTGCTAGGGCTAGGGTAGACTAGGTCTAGGGTTTTAAAAGTATTTGTTTAAAAATTATAAAATAAAGATAAAGGCTATCTCTCTCCTCACATGTGTGTGCGGCCAAGCAAGGGTGCAACCTGAGTTAAAATGAGGGCTAGGCTACACTAAGGAGGGTATTATTATTAATAAGAATATTGGAGAACTTAAACTAGGTGAAACTCAGGCTTAACCAATAATAGGTTGGGTAAAAGTGAACGTAGGTCAAACGAAGTCCAAAAATTGTGAAATAAATACTGGGGTGACCGGGACAACGAGAGAAAGAAGACAGAGAAGACGGATCACAATTTCGACGACGAGAAACGAAATTAAAAATATAAAGGCCTTACGACAACAGTGAAAATCGTGACGTCTCTTCAAACAAGGTCAAATCGTGGGAGAACGACCCGTGAAATGACGTTCCAAATTAACACCACAATTTTAATACTCTCAGAGAGGGTCACAACGACATATCACACCATAGGGTTCGGATACAGACAAAGTGTCTAAAATATATACGTGCACGGACAAGACTACGTGCACGTAAAGCGTATAAAGGATACGGGGTCCAAAGGCGACCGTAATTCCAAGTTGGGCACACGTCGGGAGTTGGCTTGCTAAGGACGCAACCAATTGCTACGGCCCTAACGACTCAACGACACGGCTCCCACACAAAGCAACAAAACCAATCAGGTACCCGAAATTGCTATACGTACAGCCGTATAACGAATAGTGGGTATCGGCCGTTACATCCTACCCACCTTAGAATAAAGTCCGTCCTCGGACTTTCTAACTATAAATATAACTCTAGCCAGACTAGTAGCTTTCCCAATCACATCACACTATAATTCACTCAGGTATAGTCATTACAAGTGCTTATATATGCACTAGGTAGTCAAGCATTAGCATTACTATCATGTGTGTGTGTGTGTGTGTGTGTGTGTGTGTGTGTGTGTGTGTGTGTATATATATTCACGCACATTATACACTTATACCTATCATAGTCATTCATACTCATACACGTATTCCAATCAGCATATAATCACGTACATCCCTACATAACTATTAATCACTTATTACATACTTCGGTGCACATACTCACAACCAATTAAATAGTTCACACCAGCAAATACCATTGCAATACTCCACGTCAGATAACTACCTATGGACAAAACAATAAGGATACACTACTCCCTCTATCCCCTAGTGTACATCCAATGCCAACATATCAACACGAGTAACCACACCACTCAATATTAAATCATGTTATTATATCTAAGATACACTTAGCACTACTATAATTCCACAATTATTTAGTCATTCAAATGCATGCAAATATTTCACCATATATTCACATCACATACGGTCCTATAACTATATTCACAACACGCCACACATACCATAGTCACCAATACCTATAACTAAGCACATACTTACCCGTGCATGGTGCACACCCACACACGCTAACATTTCATACATACATACCAATCATACCACTATATATCCAGCACATCTACACACCTAGTTTAGCTAGCACACATACGTTCACACAGGCAAGTCCTTAGTAAATAACTATACAACAAGACCAACACATATAACTATATACTGGTATAGCGACCCACAATCATGTGCATTACACAACCAGGCACAAACACTCCTATCACTATACATACATCATCCATCGCTATATTCATGGTACTACACGCAAACAACAGACATATGTAACAATATACTTAGAGTATGCCCACTCAAGCTTGAGTGAGACTCAAAACACATATCAAAATACTCTATATACGTAACACGGTATCTATACCTATACCAATACCACTTCAATGTATACACACCAACCAATATAACTATATACATACCATAATGTCAATCACACTTAATATCTAGTCAGGTAACACCCACATAGTTCAATCACTTTATATAATATCCCAGACATCTGCACACGTATAATTATAACACCCTCCCTAATACATGCATTCACCGTATAGTCACACACATGTAACACATATATTCACACCATATCCTTCTACCTATAACTAGTATACCAACACATCTACTTCATACATAGATAAGATATGCAATAGTCGTGTATACCTCATGGTATACACGCACACGCACAACACCTCGTAAAGGCAAGCAATACCAAACAAAATTACATTTCTATTACCATACGTATATCACATATATACTCATGCAGCAAATACATAACTACTTGCATTTAAGCACAATACACATCTACGTACGTGCACACACTCACACGTACTAACATATAGGTCATATAAAAGGCCTACTCACTTAACTATAAGTACACCTACTACCATTATACCTAACATACATATGACTTACTAATATATTATATACCAAGCATCTACAAGTATCTTCAAGCTACTCACACTACTAGTATATACTCCAATACAATTTCCATTATCTATACAGACATCCCTAAAGTGGTATAGCTATCCGCACATATATAATAACACCACCATATATACAACTTCACACTTATATCACGAATAACACTAATTATACATACATAATACAAGAGTCAATTATTAATATCCTAAGGGTAGCACGCTCATACGGGTCCACACACTCTACCTATAAATATACACTACAACGTCATAACAACTTATACTAATGGGCCCACCAAACTATACTAAGGTTGACACATGCAACGACAAGCACTAATGGCTAAACAATAGGAAGGAAACCGAAGCCAAAGCGTAACGAAGGAAAGATCGAAAAGCACGAGTTCGGCTAGGACGAAGATAAGGAGCCAGATTGGTTAGGTGAATCAAGGGTATAATTGTGAATGTTTAGGTGGGAAAAGAAAGATGCAATGATACTCTCATATGCTACCGGAAATAGGACGTAAATGTCATAAGTTAAAACACTAAAAGTATAAAACTGCCATACTTGAAAAGTTGGAGTTCTCTTTTGCATAGGAAAATATTTAGGAGTCGGTAAAATAAGTTGTTGAATTAAACTTGTGTAGTTTATATATAGTAGAGGAGGAAATGGTATTTTGAATTATCGAAATGTCATTATATGAAGAAATTAAGAAATTTACGCGAGTGTGAAAGACATAGGTTAGTAAATATGATAAGATAATAATTTTAAAGATTTCAGCGAAAAAATTTCGAAATTCGGAGAATGTATGGAGTCTTAAATGCATGTTGAATGTTTTCAAATAACTTAAACCGGAAAAGAAATTCAAAATAGATAACATTGAAAATATTCATCGAATGGTTAGGATAGTAATGGAGAAGTTTCAACGATTGACGATGGTGACATGTAGATTCACGTGATTCGAAAGAAAAGGAAGTGAATCAAATAAAACGTAAATATGAAGGGAAATAATTTAGTGAAACTGCTACGATGGAGTTCTATGGTCGTTAACACGAAAGTGTAAAGGTCAGGAAAATGGTGGAAGCAGGGTTCTAATTACCGGTTCGACTGAAGATCAAGAGAAACTTAACATTAAGACTCTCTAATGAACTAAACTGTAATAGAGATCTCTGGAAAGGGTCCTAAGAGAAATTAAAATTACGTTCTGCTGGGCCCAAAATCGATGGACCCAAGCAAACGACTAAAGGAATTCTAGAAGTCTATCATGGTCAGAGCTAGACACGAACCACTAAGGTAACTCCTAAGACGATTATATCAATTTCTAGCATGGAGTCTAGCTAACAATCAGGGACCTCTAACTAGCAAGCACATGCGTCTAACTAAGTCTTTCTAAAGTCCTGATCTAATGGATTCCCTACTAAGCTGAGATAGATGTTCGGGCAACACGTCTACCAGCCACCTAAGACATAAGGAAACGATAAAAATTAGACTCAAGGCTTATGATTTGGATGTTTTAATTTATTTAATGGACATTCTATTTTTATTATCGTTGTTTCGATAATTCGCAGTTGCAGTGGACCTGCATGGGCCACCAACAAAACCTGTCACGCCCCGCTTCCCTGAAATGGAGGTGAGACGTGAGAAGGTCCGCTCAGACTTGGAGCTGTGAGGCTCCAGTCTGTAAAGCGTCTGGATTTAACCGAATTCAGGTCCTTGCAAATGCGAAGCAGAACAACCATAATAATAAGGAAAGAGAGACAGATAAAAATTTATTCAATCTCAGAATGTCCATAATAAATAAATTTCAACATCACAGAAAAGCCACCAGGCTGGAAAGAAAAGAGTCTAAAAGGCCCAAGCATGGCCAACAAAAGTACAACGTACGAAAAGTAAAGGTGCTACGCACCGACAACTAACAGCAACCTAAAACAGAAGTAACTCAGAACAGTTTCTAAGACTGGTCACCGGTGTCCACAAACTCCTCTTCAAACGTGGGCTCAGGCTCGGCGTCAACGAACACGTCGTCCTCAGCAATGGTCTCTGGCTCAGGGTCTAACATGTGACACCCCAAAGAGAGAGGGTCACATGTCAGCAAGTCTACAAAAGACTTGTGCAAGGAAACTAAAAGAAAAGTAAACAACCTAGCAGTTCTAAAATTTATGCAATGACATGGCAGTTATAGTATAAGTGCAACAGGTAAGGAAAACAACAAGTACAATAAGACGACTAGCATGGCATGGCGGGAGTAGCAAGGATACTAACATTCACATGGATTTACAAGTCACGTTTTCATGTCATGCACAGAGTTTACGCCTTACAGTTGAAGTTGCTGTACGGGCCCACTTCTACGCTGAGTGGTCGCTTAACCCTACCCCAAACCCAGAGTTTACGCCTTACAGCTGAAGTGGCTGTACGGGCACACTTCTACGCTGAGTTGTCGCTTAACCCTACCCCATCACGTGTATATGGACTAGCGTCCATCTTCTGGATCACGAGCCCGGGAGTGTTATTGGCATAGGGTTGTGCCCGCAAAAGCAGGTGCCTAGCCTGAAAATGGGAGTACAAGTATGGTAGCGTGTGCTACGAATGCAACATTCATGTATGGATGACATGGCATGGCATATCGTATTTAAAAGCGTACAGATAAGGAATTTAAACATGACAGGCAGAGATGCAAGGATGACATAGCAGCATGAACGAAAGCAAGTAAAAGGGGTCGGATCTAGTTTCGTTGTCAAACTAGATCAAATGGGCGTCTAGGCAGATATCATTTCACTGCCTAGTCTCTTTTACTCTACGGTACAAAAGTGGCCTAAAGAATGGCCTAAACAAGGAACGGGCAAGTTTCACTTGCCTGCAACCTGAAGTCCGAAAACACCGTCCAAAAGTCCAAACTACCCATGTGCACAAGTCCACCAGCCTACAGTCCCAATTTAAGTTATCTTGATTAGTGAATCTAAACAATTAAAAACACCAAATTTTATCTTGTTTAACAGGCAAGGGTTGGGGATCCTAAGAGTGCAGAACGTTACCTCAACACGACGCGAAAGCTACACTGGCGTCGGGTAGCGACGCCAGGGGTTGGGATAAAAGATCGCGCTCCTAGTCCAGATTCCAAAATAGATTCCTCGCTCGCCAAGTCTGGGCAGCAACCAGATCAACGAACCAAGATTCCAACGCTAGAACGTGCGACGAAGGAGATACGACGTGTCGCAACGTCGTAATAGGCAAAACAGCGAAGAGGATCGCTGTAGGGGACCCACGGCAGTGCAAGGGGTCAATGGGGGACCCACAACAGCTCTGGAGGGCTTGGGGGACCCACAGCTGCACTGCAGTGCGACGGATGCGGCGTTGCGAAGAAAATCGTCGGTCGTAGCGAGCCAATGCGGGGGATTCTCTCGGTCAGACCGAGAGAATGCGGGCGCTGGGTCGGTCGGGCGCTGCGGGTGCGGGCTTGCAGCGGAGCGGGGATGCAATGAGCCGGGCTTGGTGCGGAGCGGGGGATTCCCTCGGTCAGACCGAGGGGGGGCGTTGGTCGGAGCGATGGATACTGGGGCTTGCGAAGCGGGGCGGCTGCAATGCGGAGCGATGCGGGATGCGGGAGCAGCTCTCGGTCGTCGCGGGCCAATGCGAGGATGCGGGTCTGTCGGGGCGAGCGGATGCGGGGTTGCAGCGGTGCGGGGTTGCAGCGGAGGGCTGCAACGCGGAGCGATGCGGGATACGGGAGCGGCTCTCGGTCAGACCGAGCGGATCCGGGGGAATTCCTCGGTCTGGCCGAGCGGCTGCGGGGGTGCGTGAGTGGGCGAGGCTGCTGTAGTGCGAAAATTTGAGGAGGGGGAAAAATGGCGGCTGGGATGATTTGCTTTGGGAAAAATAGTTAACCTAGGTGCTATTTAATAGGGTTGAGGGGCTGAGACGTGCTAGGGCTAGGGTAGACTAGGTCTAGGGTTTTAAAAGTATTTGTTTAAAAATTATAAAATAAAGATAAAGGTTATCTCTCTCCTCACATGTGTGTGCGGCCAAGCAAGGGTGCAACCTGAGTTAAAATGAGGGCTAGGCTACACTAAGGAGGGTATTATTATTAATAAGAATATTGGAGAACTTAAACTAGGTGAAACTCAGGCTTAACCAATAATAGGTTGGGTAAAAGTGAACGTAGGTCAAACGAAGTCCAAAAATTGTGAAATAAATACTGGGGTGACCGGGACGACGAGAGAAAGAAGGCAGCGAAGACGGATCACAATTTCGACAATGAGAAACGAAATTAAAAATAGAAAGGCCTTACGACAAAAGTGAAAATCGTGACGTCTCTTCAAACAAGGTCAAATCGTGGGAGAACGACCCGTGAAATGACGTTCCAAATTAACACCACAATTTTAATACTCTCAGAGAGGGTCACACCGACATATCATACCATAAGGTTCTGATACAGACAAAGTCTAAAATAAATACGTGCACGGACAAGACTACGTGCACGTAAACCGTATAAAGGATACTGGGTCCAAAGGCGACCGTAATTCCAAGTTGGGCACACATCGGGGGTTGGCTTGCTAAGGACACAACCAAGTGCTACGGCCCTAACGACTCAACGACACGGCTCCCACACAAAGCAACAAAACCAATCAGGTACCCGAAATTGCTATACGTACAGCCGTATAACGAATAGTGGGTACCGGCCGTTACAATTTCCGTTCCTTCTTCCTGAGCAGTCTCTCTTTAATTGCTTGGATTTCTTGCAAATAAAGCATTTTTTGCCTTTAGTTCTTTACATTGATCGTCAACTCTTTCTTCCTTATTCATTACTTTAAACCGAAGCAATTAGGCACATGCTACATTAAACTCTTTCGCTTTCAAAACGACTCATGCCATTCAATATCGGACATGCGATTCGAAATAAGAACATCCACATTATTTGGCAGCATATCCTTACCTTCACCTGTTTCGGTGCTCCCTGAAGCATTGTCTTTCAGCACCACTAATTCATCAAACATCATATGTCGATTAACCAAGACTCTTTCTATTTGGACTCCAAACCTGTAAACCTCTGACACAATCTATATATCCCTGTATGACACACTTCTTTTCTTTGGTATCCAACTTTTCTCGTGAACATACATTCAACTTCTAAACACCTAAAGATAGTCTACCTACACTGGCTTTCATATCCAAGTTTTCTTTGAAATTTTTCCGTTGATTCCTGATGATGAAAGCATGTTCACTAAATATAGCTTCAATCCAAAATCCGTTTGACAAAATAGTTGTACATCTCAAACACATCGATTTCTCTAGAAGAGTTTCCTTTATTCTTTTTGTTACTCCATTCGATTGTAGTTCTTCCGGTGTAGTAAAGTGCATTATTACTCCATACGCTTTATAAAATTTCTTGGACTCAACAAAAGTAAACTCACCATCATTATCGGACCTAAGCACATTTAGCATTTTATCCATTTGACTTTCTAGAAGTCTCCTCCACTCATTGAACTTCTTAAACGCATCTGACTATTACGTGCACCCAAACTTTTTTGGTGTTATCATCGATGAATGATATGAAATAACGAGCTTTACTTAGAGAGTGGAGGCTAAATGTTGTTATAAACGTACTCAAGAATTTGTCTTGTATTATTCTTCTCTCATCGAAAATAATTTTAATATGCTTTTTGTGGTTACATTCTTTGCAAAAACACCATCTCCGTGAAGTTCACTTCGTTGATCAAACCATGCTTCCTTAAAGCTTCATAGATTTTTTGCGACATGTCCATACTTAAGATGTCACAATCGAGTCGAATCAATATCATGTGAACTTTCTAATCAAAAGCTGGATCCTCCCATGATAGTCCTCTTCAATGGATAAGTTCCTAACTTTTCCACCCATCATTACTATGATGATCCCTTCGAAAATTTTAGAACATGCATCACAAGCATTATCTTGCAGCGCAGAGAATCTAACACCTTTAAGGAGATCGGCGATTTCCACATATTTGGAATGAATCACACATTAGTGTGCATGCACATTACGCCATCAAATATTTTGCTTCTCACAGAACCAACTGCAACAACCTTACATGCATCATTACCCATTAGGGCCAAACCATCCTCTTTTCTCTCGTAAGTATAAAAAAGCACCTTATTTGGTGTCACGCGGAACAAAGCCAAAAGTCTATGATCAATGCTTGACTCCAAATCTCTGACGAACAAGCTATCAACACATCTTATGACTCTTCACTAATAAAATCCGCTGCCTTCACAACTTTAAATGATGAATAACCTTTAACTTACTCTTTATTTCTATTTATTCTTTCTAAGTAGTCTATCTTTCAATGCCTAGATTTCTGCAAATAAAGCATTTTGCGCATTTAGTTCTTAACATCGATTTTCAAATATTTCTGTCTCATGCATTATTACTTTGTACACCGAAACAAATATGCATTGCCTACCCGATTCTCTTTCGCATCAAAGCAACTCATGCAATCTAATATCGAACCAATGATTTGAAATAAACACATCCACATTGTTTGACATATCCTTACATTCACATGTGTCGGTACCCCCTGAAGCTTTGTCTTTCAGTACCATTAATTAATCTAATGTCACATGCCGATAACCAAGACTCTTCCAATTTGGACTCCAAACATCGTAACATCTGACACAATATATGTATCCTAGTATGATACACTTCTTTTCTTTGCAATTTAACTTGTTACCTTTGTCGTGAACATTGAACTCCTAAACACCTAAAGATAGTCTAACCTCATCGGTTTCCCAGCCCAAATTTTCGTTGAAAATTTCTCATTGATACCTAATGATGGAATTATGTTCACCAAGTATATCTTCGACCCAAAATAAATATATGTACGCCTCAAACACATCGTTTTTTGGAAGTGTTTTCTTTATCCTCTTCATTACTCCATTGGATTGCAGTTCTTTCGGTAAAGGGAAGTGCTTTTTTACTCTATACTGCCCGCGAATGTCCTTTGCCTCAGTAGAAGTAATTTTCCCTCCATTATCGGATCTAAGCACACTCAGCGTTTTACCAGTTTGACTTTCTAAAAGTCTCCTCTACTTATTGATCTGCTTAAACGCATTCGACCATCACGTACATCTAAACTTTTCAGGAGAAATCATCGATAAATGATGTTAAAAAACGAGCTCAACCTAGAGAGGTAACTGGTGTAGGATACTAAATGTTGTGAACGTACTCAAGAATTCCTAATGTATTATGCATGCCCTCACTGAAACAAATCTTAATATTAATTTCGTTGATTCATTTCTTGCAAAATCTCCAGCTTCTTAAAGTTCACTTCGTTGAATAAAACATAAAACATGCTTCCTCAAAACTTCGTAGCGTTACGTTGCGACATGTCCATGCCTGATATGCCATAGGCAGGTCGAACAATATCCTGTGAACTTTCTAATCAAAAATGTTAGAATCTCCCATGATAGTGCTCCCCTTAGAGAATACAAGTTCCTAATCTTTTCACCTATTATCACCATGATGATTGGTTTGATATCTTCATACCATCCGTCTCCATTGTTATCTTGTAATCTAGAGTATCTAACTCTATAAAGAGATCATCGATTTCCATAGTTTTGGAACATACCACACGTTAGTGAGCATGCACATTACACCGTGAAACATTTTGATTCTTACTAAACCAACTCAAGCATCCTTACATGTTTCATTGCTCATACGGGCAGAAGCCAACTTATTTTCTCTCGTATATATAGAAACATACATTATTTGGTGTCATGCGGAACAATGCCATAAATCCATGATCCTTGCTTGCCTCCTAAAATCTGACAAAGAAGTTATCAACACAACACATGCCTTTTTGCTATTAACCTCCTCCGTCTTCACAATTGCAAATGACGAAGAATCTATCACTTTCTCATTATTTCTTTTCCTTCTTTCTGAGTAGTCTCTCTTTCCGTGCTTGGATTTCTGGTAAATAAAGCATTTTGTGCCTTTAGTTCTTAATATTGTTCTTCAACTCTTTCCTCCTTATTCATTACTTTACATCGAAGAAATTAGGCATTGGCTACCTGAAGCTCATTTACTTTCAAAACAACTCATGCTATCCAATATCAAACACGCGATTCGAAAAAAGCACGCTCACATTGTTTGGCAGCATATCCTTACCTTCACCTGGTTCGGTATTCCATGAAACCTTGTCTTTCAGCACCACTAACGCATCAAACTTCACATGTCGATTAACCAAGACTCTTCCTATTTGGACTCAAAACCCATAAACCTCTGACACAATCTATGTATCCATGTATGACACACTTCTTTTCTTTGGTTCCAACTTGTAACTTTTCTTGTGAATTGCTTCTAAACACCTAAATATTGTCTAGCTACACTGGCTTCACTGTCCACATTTTCTTTTAAATTTTTCCGTTGATTCCTGATGATGGAAGCATGTTCACATTCCAAATCCTTTCGACAAAATAGATGTATACCTCAAACACATCGATTTCTCTAGAAGTGATTCCTTTATCCTCTTCATTACTCCATTCGATTGTAGTTCTTCCTGTGTAGCAAAGTGTATTTTTACTACATACACTATAAAATTTCATTGCCTCAGCAAAAGTAAAATCCCCATCATTATCGAATATAAGCACATTTAGCTTTTTATCTATTTGACTTTCCAATAGTCTGCTCCACTCATTGAACTTTAACTGATGAAGAATCTTTAACTTCCTCTTTATTTCTGTTCATTCTTTTCTAAGCAGTCATTTTTTCAGTGCCCTTTAGTTCTTAACATCAATCATCAACTAATTCTACCTTATTCGTTACTTTACAATGAAATAAATATGCACTTGCTACCTGATTCTATTTCGCTTTTAAAACAACTCTTGCCATCCAATATCGAACCAGCGATTTGAAATACACACATCCACATTGTTTGGCCTATCCTTACATTCACATGTTTCGGTCCTCTTTAAAGCACTGTCTTTCAGCACCACCAACTCATCAAACGTTACATGCCGATTAACAAAGACTCTTCCTATTTACACTCTAAATACCGTAACCTACGACACATTCTATGTATCCCAACATGCCACACTTCTTTCCTTTGTTTTCCAACTTGTTATCTTTCTCATGAAAACTTCTAAACACATAAAGATTGTCTAGCCTCAATGGCTTCCATGGCTAAATTTTATTTGAAATTTCATGTTGATACCCGATGATAGAATTATCTTCACCAAATCTAGTTTCGACCTAAATCCTTTTGAAAAACTAGATGTACACCTCAAACACATCGGTTTTTTTTCCTTGAAGTGTTTCCTTAATCCTATTCATTATTCCATTTGATTACAGTTCTTCTTGTGTAAGTGCTTTTTACTCCATAATACTCTTAAAATTTCATAAACTAAGTAGAAGTAAATTCACCACTATTATCGGATCTATGATTCTTAAGCTTTTAATTCGTTTGACTTTTCAGAAGACTTCTCCACTCTTTGTACATCGTAAATACATTTGGCCATCACATACACCCAAACTTTTCAAGAGAAATCATCGATGAGTGATGTGAAATAACGAGTTTCACCTAGAGAGTGAACTGGTATACGATACTAAATGTAGCAAACTTACTCAAGAATTTTATTGTATTATGCTTTTTCTCATTGAAACTCTTCATCTGCTTTTTGTAGATAAATTCCTTGCGAAAACTCGATCTCATTTAAGTTAATTCGTTGATTAAACCGTGCTTCCTCCAAGTTTTGTAGCTTTTTTGCTACATGTCCATGTCTGAGATGCCATAACCGGGTCGAATCAATATCCTGCTAACTTTGTTAACTTTCTAATCAAATGCTAGAATCTCCTATGATAGTCCTCCCCTTCAGCAGATAGAAGTTCCTAACCTTTTCATCTATCGTCACCACGATTGATCCATTCGATATCTTTAGAGCATCCATTTCAATCTTTATCTTGCAACCCATGGAATCTAACACATCTAAAGAGATCGGCGATTTCCACATCTTTGGAACATACCACACATTAGTGAGCATGCACATTACGCCATCACGTATTTTGATTCTCACTGAACCAACCCAACAACCTTGCATGTATCATTACCCATACAAGCCGAAACATCCTCTTTTCTGTTTTAGGTATAGAACACACATTATTTGCTACCATGCATAAGGACATCAGAATACATGATCCAGATTGACTTCCAATCTTCGACGAACAAGCTATCAACACATTAGATGGCTCTTCCCCACTTACCTTCTGGTCTTCATAACTGCAATTGACGAAGAAACTATTACTTCCATTTTATTTTTTATCCTTCTTTCCGAGCAGTCTTTCTTTCGATGCATGAATTTCTTCCAATAAATCATGTTCTGCCATTAGTTCTTAACATCGATTTTCAACTATTTTCGCCTTTTTCATTGCTGTACGCAGACGCAAATTGACACTAGGAAATTGAATTCTTTCAATGAAAACAACTCCTGACATCCAATATCAAACTTGCGATTTGAAATGAGTACATCCATATTGTTCGGCATATCCTTACCTTCTTCTGTTTTGGGACTCTGTTTCGGTACTCCCTGAATCCTTATCTTTCAGCACCACTAACTTATCAAATGTCACATGTCGATTAACTAAGATGCTTCCCATTTGGACTCCAAACCCAGTAATATCTGAGACTATCTACGTATCTCAGTATGATGCTCAACTTCTTTTGGTATCAACTTGTTACCTTTCTCGTGAACAAACTCTTGAACACCTAAACCTACTCTTGCCCTATTGGCATTTCTGTCCGAATTTTCTTTGAAATTTTACCGTTGATACCTGATGATGGAATTATGTTTACCAAATATAGTTTCGAACCAAAACCCCTTCGACAAACTAGATGTACACATCCAACTCATCGATTTCTGCAGAAGTGTTTCTTTCATTCTCTTCGTTAATCCATTTGATTGGAGTTTTCTAGCAGAAGCAAACTTACCATCATTATCGGATCAAGCACATTTAGCTTTTTACCCATTTGACTTTCCAAAAGTCTCTTACACTTTGAACTTCTTCAATGCATCTGATCGTCACGTACACCCAAAATTTTTGGAAAAAATCATCAATGAATGATATGAAATAACGGACTTCATCTAAGAGTGAAATGGTATTGGATCTAAAATATTATTGAGAACGTACTCTAGAATTCCTTTTGTATGATGCTTCTCCTTATCGAAACTAATCGTCATGCAAAAACTCCAGCTCCTTAAAGTTCACTTCGTTGATCAAACCATGCTTTCTAAAAACATCATAGCTTTTCTTTGCGACATGTTCATGCCTGAGATGCCATAGTCGGGTTGAATTAGTATCATTCAAAATTTCTGATCAATTATTCGAAGAATATCCCATGAAAGTCATCCCTTTCAACGGATATAAATTCTGAAAATTTTCACCTAGCATCACTATAATTGATCCCTTTGATATCTTCTAAGCATCAATTTCAATCGTTATCTTGCAACCCAAAAGATCTAACACGTCTAAAGAGATCGGGGATTTCCACAGCATTGGAACATACCATACATTAGTGAGCTTGCACATTACATTATCAGACATTTTGATTTTTACTGAACCAACTCCAACAACCGTGCATGCATCATTACCCATAAGGGCTTAAACGCCCTCTTTTCTCTTGTATGGAAATTAACCTTATTCGGTCCCATGCAGAACGATGCCATGAATCCAAGATCCATGTTCGACTCCCAATCTCTGAAAATAAGTTACCAACATATCATCTGCTTATTCACAACTAACCTCTTCTATCTTCACACTTTAACTGACAAAGAACCTATAATTTCCTTTTTATTCCTATTCCTTCTTTTTGAGCAGTTTATCTTTCAATACCTGAATTTCTTACAAATAAACCATGTTGTGCCTTTGGTTCAGTGAAATTTTCTCGTTGATACCTAATGATGGAATTATGTTCATTAAATATGGCTTTGACCCATAATCCTTTTGACAAACTAGATGTACACATCAATCACACCGATTTTTCTAGCATTCAAAACCGTGAATGTGACTTTCATTATCCTCTTCGTTTCTTCAGTCGATTGTAGTTCTTCTGGTGCAGTGGAGTGATTTTTTGCGATATACATCACACAAAATTTCTTAGACATAGCAGAAGTAAACTCACCATCATTATTGGATCTTAGCACATTTAGCTTTTTAACCGTTTGACTTTCCAAAAGTATCCTCCACTCGAATTTTTAAACACATTTGACCATTACGTACACCCAAACTTTTTGGGGAGAATGATGTGAAATAACGAGCTCCACCTAGAGAAATAACTGGTGTAGGATCCTAAATGTTATTGTGAATGTAGTCAAAAATTCATCTTATATTATGCTTTCTCTCACCGAAACTAATCTTGCTTTTCATAGATTAATTTCTTTTAAAAACTTTAGCTCCTTAACGTTCACTTCATTGATCAAAACTTTCTTCCTTAAGGCTTCTTTGCTTTTCTTTGCGACATGTCCATACCTGATATGTCACAACATGGTTGGATCAATATTTTGCAAACTTTCTAATCAAATGCTAGAATCTCCAATGATAGTTCTCCCCTTCAGCGGATACAAGTTCCTAACTTTTTCACATATCATTACCACGATGTATCTCTTCGATATCCTTAGAGCATCCATTTCAATTGCTATCTTGCAACCTAAAGAATCAAGGTTGTCTTTGCATCTTTATAAAGAGCAAAGAAAATGATTTGAGATCATAGTTGTAAATAACTTAAATCTCATCAGATCTAATGAAAAGAAAACCGAAATATCTGTTCAAGCCTGACTATCAAATATGATATGAAAGGCCTAGGGAAATAAAGATATGCCATGGCTCACAGATTTATCTAAAAAGATAAAATTATGTTACATCAGACTTCATACACTAAGAGTGTGTTAAAGAATTTACACAAGGACTTTGTTATCCCATACGTACACATATGGTAGTACGTTCACTGGATGTACATAAAGAACCCTTCCGTCAGCTGGAAGAGGGGAACGATATTCTGGTCCTGAAGTCCATTATCTAAGTGTAATCAGAGCACTTCTGGCTAATTGCACACGTCTCGATATAGCAGTTGCAGTAAATTCACTAGCTCGATACATTGTAGCCCCCACAAAGCACCACTAAACCAGAGTAAAGCATCTTCTATGCTACCTCCAAGGATTGATAAATTTGGGCTTATACTATAAAGAAATATCCTCCATGCTTATGCAGATGCAGGTTATATGTCTGACCCATATATCAGAAGTCACAAACTGGGTACCGATGGTGGGACAGCTATCTACTATAAATCTACAAAGCAAACTATGAAGGCAATATCATCCTATCATTCTGATATCCTCACCATTCCAGAAACAAATCAAGGATATGTTTGGGTGCGCCTAGTGGTACATCACATCCCAGTGACGACTGGGTCAATGGTTGATGATTTGGAGCAGTCCATGGTCTGAAGACCATACCACATACTTATCCTAACTTTAAGGAGACCACATCAGAGGCAACACGACATATCACACCTCTCCAGGGCTATTTTGGATCCAACAGCTACCTAATAATGGTGGTATCTGTACTTTGAACATATTTTTCGGAATGATGTAAATAGGAAGGATGTTAAAACGCCTAAGAGATCTGAAAGTCTAAGGGCTTGCACAAATCAGGGAGAGTTAAAGGATAATTGTACTCTTTTTCCATATCTATTGTTTTTTCACACATGGTTTTTCATAACCAAAGGTTTTAACGAGTCAAATCCCATTAACTCAGGATCTTGAAGTATCCACCCATTGTGATACTTATGAGTGAATATTTTATATATTTTTCGTGGAGATTATTCATGCATTATATCATACAATTTCTCATTTTACATGTCACTTCATCATATTTTCGATCACTTTCACTCTCTGGGTGTTTACATGTGTTTCAGGTTAAAATCCAGTTATTCAGAGCCATATGGAGTCAAAGAATTGGAAAAAGAAGCTAGGCACATCGAAGGAGTAAAAAGAAGTTGATTTAAAGAAGAAACCGCTCATACACGACCGAGTGCAGTAACAGACACAGTCGTGTGTGCAAGAAAGTAACCCCAGCTAAGCGAAAAAGGAAGATCTACATGGTCGTGTGAGGGATTTCGCATGACCATGTAGGATGATGCAGAAGAAGATGAAGTTAAGCCCCCACATGACCGTGTAACAGTCGTGTAGGACATTCTATCAAGTGGTTGAAGCTAGCTTGACACAGTTGTATGGCCAGCCATACGACCGTGTCACTAAAGGAGCTAAAAAGAACAGAACGCTATTTTAAAGCACTGTAGCAAAACCATCTTGTGGATCTCCCATACGAATGTGTCGAACTGTGTCTGTCACGACCCCCATCCCTGGGATACGTAGGGAGGCAGGGTTCGCGACGAGAACTAAAACGTATCTACAGGTCCACTGCGCATTGCTGGAATAGTACATGTAGTATTCAACAAACAGCCAACCAACAACACAGAACGTCACAAAGTCACATGGAAGTACTGAAAACCAAACATTGAACAATTTCATATACATCTCAAACATCCCATTGCATCAAGTCATATAGTACAAGCATCTCTCACCCTAAAAGAAAAACACAAAGTACACATAACTCTCTCCTTACCCCTCACCACCCAATCTAAGCTCCAACTCCCAACTACAGAACTCCAAACACTACTGGAAAATTGGACATTAGCCACGGACAATTCCGTGGCTAATACCCTAAAATCCGTGGCTATTACCCAATAGCCACGGATTTTTATAAATTCCCTGGCTATTGTTCCGTGAGGGAAAGTGGCATTGCAAATGCCAAAAATCCGTGGCAAATGGAAGAAATTCCGTGGCGGAAAAGTTAGCCATGGGACTATAGCCACGGCAATTCTGTGGCGATTGTTCCACCTATTGCCACGGAAAAGCCGTGGCAAACCTATATTTGACACGGAAAATTTCAAAAAAGATTTCCGTGACAAACTTCATTAACCACGGTTTATCCGTGGCTAATGTTTCAACTATTGCCACGGAAATTCCGCGGCAAAAATTTATTTCCTACGGAAAATATTTAAAAAATTCTGTGGTAAACTGTTTATTAGCCAAGGATATTCTGTGGATATTGCCACAGAAATTCCATGGCAAAAGTATATTCGTTACGGATATTTTCCCAAAGCTTTGCCGTGGCTAATCTATATTAGCCACGGATTTGCTGTGGCAAAATTGTTATATTTGCCACGAATTCTTTGTGACGAAAAGGTTTCCACGACGGATATTTTTCCAAAATAGATCAGCGGCTAAAAATATTAGCCACGGAAATTCTGTGGCTAATATGTTTATTTAATTTTTTAAAAAAACCAAAAATTTTAAAACTTCGTTTACAATCAAAATTCCCATATATATAAATATAACAAGAAAGAAACACAATCAACATTCACATATATAAACAATAACAAATCCAATAAAAAAAATTTCATCCATTAGCAAATTCCAAGAAACTATATAAATACAAACTTTCCAGACACATCAACATACCTCAATAGAAAAGTTTTCCACATTCAAAAGTTTTCTGTCAACATAACGGCCCCTTGGCCTACTTAATACAAAAAGTTTTCACACATCAACATAATGGCCCCTCGGTCCCCTCAATACAAAAAGTTTCCACACATCAATATAACGGCCCCTCGGACCCTTCAATACAAAGTAAACTCTCAGTCTCATCATAACAGCCCCTCGGCCCTCATCACTCCCACAAACTCCAACTAAAAAACAATTAAACTCTAACGATACTAAGATCATACAATTCCAGTGTGTGTGCAGGTACTGAGCTTCGTTTTACTAAAATGTGTCCAGTTTGACAGAATTTCAGACAAGCTGTAAACATTGAATTTTTAACCTAACTTCCAGTTTGAATTGGAAAAAGTGGTGAACATGAAAGTTGTTCATAACTACGAAATAAACAACATATAAAATTTTCAGAGCATTCCTAATAGCCAATTAAGCCCAGAACTTAGTCAAACTTTCAGCTTTAATCAAGAGATGAAATTATGCAACCAAAAGATGAGATTTTCATTTCTACAAATGACAATCAAAATAGCATACTAGGGAAATTGGATTCCTACCTCATTTAGCTTCATTTTCTTATCAAAATCCAAGCTTTGGCCTCATGAAAACTTCTTCTCCAAACTCCATCACAAAAGCTCCCATTTGCATGCACAATCTCCTCGTTTAAGCTTCCATCAACTTCTACTTGTTAGCACTATAGATTAGGGCTTTAAAGGAGGGAAGAGAGGATATTTTTCCATGAAAAATTGAGGCAAAAAGTGAGAGGAAAGGGGAAATCCGAAAATAACAAGAAATATGAGGAAAAAAATAAAGGAAAAAGGGAAGTAAGAGGAAGAGAAATGAATGGATTCTAGAGTTTTCTCCTCTTTCTTTCATCTTCTTTTCTTTTTCTAGACTTTTCTTTTCTTTTCTTTTTCTTTTTCTTTTGCTTTTCCTTAACCCTTAAGGATCCAAGTAGGACATGTCATCATGCTACTATGCACACATACACCCTCTTCAAATTACTAAAGAGCCATTACTCTACACACACCATCCCACTTAATTACTAAATAGCCATTACTTGCATACTCCCCTCTATTATACACACACACCACAACTAATTACAATAATGTCATGTTCACTATGAATAATAATAATACCCATATTAATAACATATCATCACTACCTGTCACGCCCTGCTTCCCTAATATGGAAGGCGAGACGTGAGGAGGTCCGCTCAGACTTGGAGCTGTGAAGCTGCAGTCTGATAAGCGTCCGTAAATTTTTTTTTGAAAAGTAGCAGGTCCTTACATTGCGACGAAACAACAACAACAATAAAGCAGATAATAAAATATCCACTTACAACATCCAACAAATATTACAACATCACAGAATAGTCACAAAAGTACAAGTCTGAACAATTGGCCTACAGCATGGCCAAACAAAACAAAGAGAGGTAGGTGCTAACAGCAACTAAGGAAAAGTAATAACTAAGGGGAGACTCCAAACGAGTCTAGGACTGGTCACCAGTGTCCTCGAACTTAGTCTCTGTAGGGACCTCAAACTCAGCGTCAACGAACTGCTCGTCCTCTGCTACCTGCTGTCTCTCAAAGTCTGACATGTGACACCCAAAGAGAAAAGGGCACATGTCAGCAAAAGTCTCCCAAGGAAGCAGAGAACTTTTGTGCAAGGATACAAATATAGAAAAAACGACTAGCAGTTCTAAACAATATGAAATGACATTTAAAGAATGCAACAGTTTAAATGACATGATGCATGCACGTCGTAGCAGAAACTACGAAAACACTATTTCACGATTTTCACGAATCATTAACTTTTCACATTATGCACAGAGTTTACGCCTTACAGCTGAAGTGGCTGTACGGGCACACTTCTACGCTGAGTGGTCGCTTAACCCTACCCCTCCACGTGTATCGAGCGTTGGTTTCCCAACAACACTGTGCTCGCTTCTGGATCACGAGCCAGGAAGTGTTTTTCAATATGGCATAGGGTTATGCCCGCAAAAGCAGGTGCCTAGCCTCAATAGCAATAACATTTGTAGCGTGTGCTACTCAATCACGAAGAACACATGATGCATGACATGACTTGAGATGAGCAGTTAAAGTGCGTACCGTTAATTGAAAATTAAACATGACATGGCAGCATGAATGGAAGCAGGTAAAGTGTCGGATCCAGTTTCGTTGTCAAACTAGATTAAAAAGGCGTCTAGGCAGCTATCATTTCACTGCCTAGTCTCTTTTACACTAACAAATAAATTGGCCTAAAAACGTGGCCTAAACATTTACTGGCAAGTATCACTTGCCTGTTCCCGGTGGTATCGGTTATCGTGGGTTCGTCTGGACGGGTACTACGTGTCGGTATGTCCGGTTCTCTGTTTCGGTTAAACAATTCAATGAATTAGATCTATTGCGAGATAAGTCAAAGTATACAGTTAATCCTTAAAGTGGGTTTGTCTAATTTTATTGGGCTCTCTGGCTAGGGTGGTGTTTATATTGTGTCACACTAACATGGTATGCCTTATATTATTCTAGTTTCATTACTTAAACATTATTTACAATTAATAACATGCTGAAAATCAAATGATACTAACAAATTAAATAACATTAATTAATGTTAATTAACTTACTTAAGCTAATTACCACTTTTAACCCGGTATTAAATATTTTACCTACTAACTTAGACTAAGGTAAAAATTGTTGGATATTGGACTCCCCGGATTTGGTTTTGGATGATGAACAAACATAAATATAACGTGAACTAACACTTTGTGAGCGCAGTTATGGAGATCGTCGCCAAATTCATATGAATATCAATTACGACGTCTCAAGACTTCTCAAAGCACGTGATCGTATGTCTAAAGCTTCGTTGAAGCTTATGGACCATTTTAGAAGTCATGAAGATTCGATTGAAGCTATTGAAGACGGTATCGTCAAGTTTTATTTATAGTCTTTAAGCTTCTGTCGTAGAATGTTAAGCCTTGAGTAGGTCTTACGGTTTAAATCTTCATAACGCTCATATCTTAGCTCTAGGATCTTAGTAGAAGTCCATACAATCCTTCCTGAAGCTTCGCGCTTCGATTCGCGACTTCTTGTGCATGTTAGTTGGTTCAAGAAGAAGAACTGACCGACTAGATGGTGATCTAGTCGGTCGGCAAAGCTTCTTGGACCGACTAGTTTCTGTCAGTTAATTCTAAGCTCTTTACTGTTTACAGTTAGTCGGTCTAAGTTGACTCACCGACCGACTAGTTTGTGAACTAGTCGGTCAGTGATGCTTCTGTGACCGACTAGTTGAGCTTTCCCTGTACATGCACATTTGAGCCTAAGCTACTGTTAATCATTAGTCGGTCTGTGTTCATTGATCGACCGACTAGTTGATGAACTAGTCGGTCAACTTTCCTTCTTGGACCGACTAGTTTACTTTTACTGTACATGCCAATTTTTCACCTAACTTACTGTTTATCGTTAGTCGGTCTATGCTCATTTGGCGACCGACTAGTTGGTGAATTAGTCGGTCAACATTTGTTCTTGGACCGACTAAGTCTATTTATGCTCAGACTTCAGTTTTATCTGTTAGTCGGTCTCAGTTGAGTAACCGACCGACTAGTTGTGAAACTAGTCAGTCATCTACTCTTCTTGGACCGACTAGTTCCTTATGTCTGTGCTTTGATCTTTTCTCTGTTCACTCATTAGTCGGTATACGTTTATTGACCGACCGACTAGTTGATGAACTAGTCGGTCGGTGGTTGTTCTTTGACCGACTAGTTGGGTTCAGAAAAGAGCCGTTGGAGCTTTAATTGAAACGTTTTTCTCTCTCTCTCTCTCCTCTATCCTATAAATACTTGTTGGGCTGCATTCATTGCAGTCAAGGCTGATATTATTGCAAGTTTAGAGATCAAGAGAAATCATTCCAAGCTCATTCAAAGCTCATTCATTCCATTCAATAATCTCTCCTCACTCTTACTTCCAAAGAGAGATTCATTGAGTGTGAAGCTTTCCAAGCCAAGTGCTTGATTCTAGGTCACCAACATCCCCATAGCTCTCCATCGCTGATCTACATCTTGGAGCTAGGGTTTGGTGCCACTTCTTCTTCCTCAAAATCATCCTTGCCCTAATTCGTAAGCATTACTCAAGGCATAGGTATTTTGTCGGTAAGAAGTTTTCTTATTTCATTTCAATTTCATATTGTAAGTTTCACTCTCGGTTGTGAGAGTGTGGTTGTGATCCCGGGTTGTGGGAGTCACAAATTACTTTGTGTATGATTTGACTTGTGAAGGTTTTTCACAAGTATTTCATAGTGGAAATCTTGAGTTAGGGTTTCTAACTCAAGTATCCGGAGGGGATCCGGGTGGTTGGGACGTAGGATCACCGGGAACAAGTCGGGGAGACTTGGGTGGATCCGAACCCAGTAATATCTATTGTTAGCATTGTTAATTTTGTTGTTGTCTTCAATTTAAGCTTCCGCAAATTGATTTGGTAGTTGTTTGCACTATAATTAGGAATTATACTCATCGTTATTTTTAAAGTACTATTCACCCCCCTCTAGTACTTGTGCAGTAGCTTGTAGGGCATTACATTTGGTATCAGAGCCAGATACTTAGCTATGTCTGCCAACGACAACAAGACCGTGCGTCCACCTTCCGACTATGGCACCTTCAGGAACCGTGAAGGAGCATCTTCGGTGATGGAAGGACATTCCTCAACGAGGCCTCCATTCTTCAACGGTACCAACTACGGGTACTGGAAATGCCGGATGGAAACTTTCCTCCGGAGTGCATCTCTATGGAGGACCACGATGAAGGAATACGTCGAGCCTGCCGAAGAAGACTTTGAGAAATGGACAACCGCGGAGGTCGCCGCGGAGGTAAGCAATGCCAAGGCAATGAACGCCTTGCAATGCGTATTGGAGCCCGAGGACTTCAATAAGATATGCACATGTAAGAGTGCATATCAAATTTGGAACTCCCTCCTCATACTACATGAAGGGACGAGTAGGGTAAGAGACTCTAAACTCGTAGTTGTTAACAAAGATTACGAAATGTTTCATATGCAACAGGGCGAGAAGATGAAGGAGTATTACGCTCGCTTCGTCGACATCATAAACGAGTTGGAGGCTCTCGGCAAAACCTACACCCAAAAGGAGAAGTGTTCGAAGCTTATCGAAGGACTTCCTTCTTCTTGGGAAAAGCGTACATTCGCCATCGAGGAAGGTAATGATATGAATAAGTACACCGTAGTTCAACTAATGGGTACTTTAATGTCATACGAGGTACGCAAGGATAGCAAGCTAAAATTGCAGGAAAAGATGAAGTCCTACCTAAAGCAAGACGAGCCAAAGAAGAAGGCTATTGCTTTCAAGGCCGCTCCATCCACATCCACATCAACCGATGATGAAGACTCGGAAAACGAGTTGGACTTGGAGTCCATGGCACTCATGGCCAAGAAGTTCAACCGTTTCTTCCGAAAAGGTAACTATAAGAACAAAGCTAAATTTGGTTCTTCTAACGCCTCCTCCTCTCCTTTGTGTTTCAAGTGCAATAAGCCAGGACACATGAAAGCGGAGTGTCCTCTAAACAAGCAAAAGGAGAAGTGGAAGGCGCCAAAGTACGACAAGTCCAAGAAGTACAAGAAAGGGAACAAAAAGGGGCTTGTCGGAGCAACATTCACCGACTCCGAGGATTCCTCAAGCGGAGAGTCGGACGATGAGCAAGTGGAGCAAGCGCACATGTGCTTCATGGCAAGAGAGGAGAATGATCAAGGATCTTCCTCTTCCGATGATAGTGACGACGAAGGCGATGAGGTAACTATGGATGACCTTAGGAATGCTAATTCTCAATTATGGTCTAAGTATACTAAATTAGTAAATAGGTATACTAAAGTAAAAGATGACCTAGCTAGCATTCAAACCTCGCCTAAGACTATCATCACCAACAACGACACCGTTGTTGAAGGGTTGAGGAATGAGATTGTGAATCTCAAGACTCAACTTGAACATGTTAGCATTGAAGATCCGGAGGATCACAAGATAGCGGATTTGACTTCTCAAAACTCGACTTTGAGTATTGAGAATGAGAATCTTAAATCTCGTGTTTATGTGCTCACATCGCAAGTATCCAACTTGGATACTTCTATGCGTTCTCTCACCGAGAAATATGAGAACACATTAGGCCGAATTAATAAATTCAATAAGGGTAAGGACCATTTGGATAAAATCCTAAGTGACTTACTTCCGGCCAATCACCACATTGGCTTGGGGTATACGATGGGATGTTCATCCAAATCGGCCACTACTTTTGTTAGGCCAACTTCCGGTGACTCAACGAGTGGTAGCAAACACTCTATTGGTAGTTCTTCTACCAATGGTGCTTCCACCTCGTCCACACCCTCTTTCGGAAAGAAACCCACTTTGGGTGGACCTCCAAAGAAGGGGCATGCTTATATGTACACCAATACTATGCCACGTAGGAACACACGTCCTACTCCACCGGCTCACACATATGATGATTTTTATGCAACACATTCACGGGCACGTGCACACCATGTGAGACACCCTCACACACGTGTTCCCTCTCATGCATATGTTCACCCACAACATCATATGAATAATTATCCGCATGCATTATTCCATCATGTTCCTTATGCCTATCCACAACATGCATCACGTAGAAATCAACGTCGCATGCATGCACCCAATAGGATGAGGGCTCCCAAAATTTTCACTATTTGGAGCCCAAAGGACACAATCATGGATGAAAACCAAGTGTACATGAATGCTTATTTTTCGGATGTTGTGCATAGTAGAAATTATGTGGGGAAGTCTAAGTCCAATTGGACTTGGCTTCCAAAGGTCTAATCTTTTGGACCCAATGACCTTGGGTACCATGATATGAAATTTTCTATCTTTAGGTACTCAAGGAAAAGAAAAAGAAAAGGAGCAACAAATTTAAATTTAGCTCCAAGGGGAATTGGATACTCGATAGCGGGTGTTCAAAACACATGACGGGTGACGCTCAATTGCTCTCCGGAGTGGTTCCCATTGCAAATGGAAACCGCGTCGTATTTGGAGGCAACGAGAGCGGAACCATCATAGGTGTTGGTAAAGTGGGTAATCCTTCTAAACCCATTATATGTGATGTTTACCTTGTTAAAGGATTAAACCACAATCTTATTTCAATAAGTCAACTTTGTGACAAAGGTTACAAAGTTAACTTTGCGAAAGGAATGTGCCATATTTTAAGAAAAGATAATAATGAATTATTGTTTTCCGGCACACGCCATAATGATATATATATCCTAGATCTTCCAAGATCACATGAACAATGTCTTATTGCCAACACAAGTGAACAACACTTATGGCATCGACATTTTGGTCATGTGAACTTTGGAACACTTTTTAAGCTTTCCAAGTTAAATTCTATTAGAGGCTTCCCTAAGCTTGTCTTTCAAAAGAAAAGCTTTTGTGACTCGTGTCAACGAGGCAAGCTTCCAAAATCTTCATTTAAACCTAAGAAAAGCATTTCTTCTAAGCGGCCTCTAGAGCTATTACATCTAGATTTATTTGGGCCAACTAGAGTTGCTTCATTAGGTAATGCTAGATATGGACTTGTCATCGTTGATGACTTTTCTAGGTTTACTTGGGTATTTTCATTGTGTAATAAAAATGAAGCTTTTGAAAACTTCACAATTTTTGTTAAGAAAGTACAAAATCTCTTAGGAACCACCATTGTCACTATTCGTAGTGATCATGGAGGTGAATTTGAGAATGAGTCTTTTGAGACATTTTGTGATGAAGTTGGTATTACACACACCTTCTCTTTCCCTCGTGCACCTCCTCAAAATGGTGTAGTTGAGAGAAAGAATAGGACGCTAGTGGAGTGTGCTCGCACTATGCTTGATGATAGCCAACTTGGCCATCAATTTTAGGCGGAAGCGGTACATACCGCTTGCTATGTGTTTAATAGAATACTTTTGAGGCCCGGCACTAAACAAACTTGTTATGAATTGTTGTTTGGTAGGTTGCCTCAAGTTAAACATTTTCGTGTTTTTGGTTCGAAATGTTTTATTAAGAACACGTATGGTAGTTTGGACAAATTCGATCCAAGATCCGATGAGGGGATTTTTGTTGGATATTCTTCGCGTAGCAAAGCCTACCGGATATTCAACAAACGAACCTCAACGATCGAGGAATCGCTTCATGTGTCATTTAATGAAGGATTTGTTCCAACTAGAATTACTAATGATGATGACTCTATGGATGTCGTATATGATTCAATTGGTAATTCTAACTCTAATGATTCTATTAATTCTATTGAGACTAACCCGTCTAATGAAGTTGTTGAGAATGTTCCTAGTGACCAAGGTATTCCCAAACGGCTTCATACCGTTCGTGACCATCCTCATGAGCAAGTCATTGGCAATATCCATGATAGTGTCAAGACGAGATCGCAAGTGAACTACTTCGCTCATTGTGCCTTTGCCTCCTCGATAGAGCCAAAGAATGTTAATGAAGCATGCGAAGATAGCGCTTGGATCTTAGCCATGGAGGAGGAACTCATTCAATTCGAGAGGAATGAAGTTTGGGAGCTTGTTCCATTGCCATCGAAGAACCACACCGTCATATGGACAAAGTGGATCTTCAAGAACAAAACCGACGAAAACCAAGTCGTGGTCCGGAACAAAGCTCGGTTAGTTGCTCAAGGCTACCGTCAAGAGGAATGTATTGACTTCGAAGAATCCTTCGCTCCGGTAGCTAGATTAGAATCAATTAGATTATTATTGTCTTTTGCATGCCATAAGGATTTTAAATTATTTCAAATGGATGTTAAAAGTGCATTTTTAAACGGAGATGTCGTTGAGGAAGTTTACGTTTCTCAACCTCCGGGTTTTATTAATGAAAAATTTCCAAATCATGTTTTTAAACTAAAGAAAGCGCTTTACGGTTTGAGACAAGCTCCTCGAGCTTGGTATGATCGCCTAAAGAATTTTCTTTTGGATTTGAATTTTAAAATGGGAGAAGCCGATTCTACACTTTTTGTTAAGCATTCGAATAATGATATAATTTTAGTTCAAATATATGTTGATGATATCATTTTCGGTGCTACTAACTTTGCTCTTTGCGAAGAGTTTTCTAATGTGATGAAGGAACAATTTGAGATGAGCCACATGGGTGAGCTCAAATATTTCTTAGGTCTCCAAATTCGCCAAATGGACGATGCAATCTTCATCCACCAAACGAAGTATACGGTGGAGTTGCTAAAGCGATTTGGAATGGAGAATGCCTCCGGAAAGAAGACTCCAATGAGCACGACTACGCATCTTGATAAGGATACGGGCGGTAAGGATGTAGATATTCGTCTATATCGAGGTATGATAGGTAGTTTACTTTACCTTACCGCAAGTAGGCCCGATATTATGTTTGCCGTATGCGTATGTGCTCGTTATCAGTCTCAACCTAAGGAGTCTCACTTAGTAGCGGTAAAACGTATTTTCCGTTATCTAAGTTATACACTTGATTTTGGATTACTTTATCCAAAATCTAGCACGTATGAGTTAATCTCATATAGTGATGCCGATTATGCGGGATGCAAATCCGACAGGAAAAGTACTAGTGGCACTTGCCATTTTATAGGAAATTCCCTTGTCTCTTGGTTTTTCAAGAAGCAAAATTCCGTATCACTTTCAACCACCGAGGCGGAATACATTGCCGCCGGTGCCGCGTGTGCTCAAGTTCTTTGGATGAGACACACACTTAAAGACTTTGGTATAAATTGTGATACTTGCCCTATCATGGTTGACAACCAAAGTGCAATATGTCTTTCCAAGAACCCGGTACACCATTCCCGTTCGAAACACATAGATGTCCGACACCACTTTTTAGATGATCATGTTGCTAAAAAGGACATCATTTTAGTGTACGTTGAAACCCAAAAGCAAATCACCGATATTTTCACGAAACCCCTAAAGGAGGACTCCTTTGTGCGGTTGCGTCGAGAATTGGGGATTATGGGCGAATCCGAGATATAGGATTCATGTTTCATTCAATAATCTTGCATGCTATTTTATTTCACAATATTTCATTCATGCTAGACTTATTGGATTTTTCGGGATTTTATGTGATATTTTGAATTTTTGCTCGAATTCATGTTTGAATGTCGTATTTGAGATTTCGATGATTAATGGGGTAGTTTAGATGATTTTTGAGAGGATTGCGATGTATCGTCCAAGTATTTTGAGGAGAGAACTTAATTATCAATTTTTGGACTCATCTAGTCGGTCTCAGTTCATTAACCAACCGACTAGATTCGCATCTAGTCGGTCAGCTAATGAACTCAGACCGACTAGCTCTATCTCTCAACTTTTGAACTCCTTTAGTCGGTATCAGTTCAATCACCAACCGACTAGATTCGTATCTAGTCGGTTAGTAAAAGAACTCAGACCGACTAACTCAAGCTATTTTGAGTTTCCTCTCCAGCTTAACTCTTTAGTCGGTTCAAGCTTACTTATCGACCGACTAGATTGAGTTCTAGTCGGTCAGTACTTGAGCGTAGACCGACTAATTCTCGTTCAGGAAATCTTCGACTGGTCTCTGTTTCCACTTAGTCGGTTCAAGCTCGTTAACCGACCGACTAGATCGTCATCTAGTCGGTCAGCGTTTGAACTCAGACCGACTAAGTGCTCAGGGGCAGTCACGTCTTTTCGCGATTTCGACCGACTTAAATCTAATCTAACCGATTCTTTTTCATTTTAGTCGGTCTCCATCTTTTCTCCAGCTCGAAAACCCCCGTTCCTCCCTCGTGACCCTTCGTCTTCCGGCCATTTTCCGACCACTCCCGCCGTCGCCGACCGTCGACCTTCGACCTAGGGTAACCCCCATCTCTCCCTCTCCTGTCTAGGGTTCTATTTTCAGCTCTAGGGTTAGGTTTTCATATCTATTTGGCTTCTAGGGTTTCAAACTTTTTCTAGGGTTTCATTCATTTTCGGCTAGGGCATCGTTGATTTGATCTCTCTTGCGTCGTGTCTTGCGTCGATTATGGCAAGAACACGAATCCCGATCACTCCCTCTAGCCCCTCGCCGATGACCGTAGATCATACCCCTACGGACCCCGATCAACCTTCGCGAACCCCTCCTAGACGTCGTTCGAAGACCACCCAACCCTCTTCGTCTTCGCCTCCTCTTAAGCGTAAGAGGACGGCGACTGCGAAACCCCGAGCCCGACCTCAGCCCAAGCCCATGCAAGTTATTTTTCGTGCTCCCACTCCACCCGGTGCTTCGGATTCCGACACCGAGTATATCCCCGAGCCTGAGACTCATAGGGAACCCTCTCCTCCTCCCCATCCTGAGTCTAGCTCCCGACCTCGTACGTCTACCCGTAAGCCTAAGGGAAAGGCTCCGATGCCGGTAGGCGGTGTCGATATCTCGTTGTGTCGCGACGACCCTATGTGTCTCGCGGCTTACAACCGTATCGAACATTGCCCACTGCTTCTGGAGCATTTCGTCCAGTTCAGTGACTTCATAGGGCTAGCTGATCTTCTTTCGTCCTCGGGTCTTCTCGATTACCTTCGATATGACCCGAAGGCGAATCCTCACCCCTACCCTCGATTAGTCAAGCTATTCTATGCCAATAGGATCCGGGGTCAGTACGATGAGACCCACTCTGTTGAGACGACTGTTTTGGGGACTCCTATAGTCCTCACAGCAGAAATCTTAGGAGAGATTTTGGGTATCTCCTCGTCTGGCCTCCTCCCCTCAGACATTTCTGTTGATGATATTTCTTCCTTAGATCAGACCATCCTCTCTGAGATTTTCCATCAGATTCCTCCCGCCATGATTGGCGTACCCTCCAAATCCTTCAAGCCAAATGCATGGGTCCTGAACTTGATTCTGAAGTCGTGCTTGCTTCCCAAGTACGGCTCCTCATCTCTACCGTCCCAGCCTTTTCTGAAGCTGATTTATGCCATATTCATGGGGAGCTCGATTAACTGTGCTCGCATTATACTCGATAAGATTGACTCTTTCGAGTGTATTCGCAAGACCACGAAATCGGCTCACATCCCCTTTCCGTGCTTGTTGACCCTTGTTTTCCGTCACTTCCGTGTCACTTTGCCTCGTGACGATGAGCGTCCACTTGGTCCTCCCCTGAACGCGACGGCCGTCAAGAAATCTCTTGCGGCGCTCCGTCACGTTCAGAGGACGACACCTTCAGCGTCTGCCTCTGCCTCTGCCTCAGCTGCTCCCTCTGCCACCCTTGATGATGTCGTTCGGTTACTTCGTCGTCACGAGTCTCGTTTGGCTCGTACCGAGGAGGTAGTTTACCGTATGGCTAGTCTGATGGGTATTCAGCTTCCTCCTCCTGTTTCTGAGGATGAGGAGATGGATGAGTTGGCTGAGGAGGACATTGAGGAGCTTTGTCGTGCTTCCACTCGTGCCCCCGAGGGCACTTCTGGTACTGCTGCTACTGCTACCACATCTGCTGCTGGTGCTACCTCTTCTGGTGCTGCTGTTGCTGCTTCGTCTGCTGGTGCCCCCGAGAGCACACCTGTTGCCACCACTCCTGCGGTGGATACTCCGACTGGTGCTCCCGAGGCCACTACTGTTGCTGCTCCAGAGATTGCCACTTCTGCCGTCGCTCCTGCTGACATTCCAGACGTTCCTGCTGATCCAGTTTCCACCACTTCTCCTGCAGAGCCTGCTGCTGCTGCAGATCCTACCGGTTCCTCTTGAGCTACTTTGAGGACTCTCCGATGCTCCTTAGATGATACATCCAGTGTGAGAGAGTTTGGTTAGGATAGAGTGGGGTTTTGGATCTTTTTTTGATGATGTATTTTGATGTACTTTGATGATCATTTTTGATGTATTTTGATACTTTTGATGATGTATCTTCATGTATTTTGACACTCCGATATCTGTGATATGATGATGTATTTTTGTGCCCCGATCGGTGGATCGATGATTTGTATGTCACTGATGCTCATTTTTGATGTACTCTGGTTCATATTTTATATATATATGCATCGCAGTTGACATTTCATTCTATTGTGCACAATTTATAATTTTTTTTATGTCTCTGATGTTTGATTTCGTCGCTCGACGATATTAACTTGGTTTAATAGAAATTTCTTCTATGGAAACATAGAATTGTTTTCCATGCACTAAATTAACCAAGAATGTTGATATTGGAGAGTATATTCCATAACTCAATCCGTAAAAATGATTTGAGTTTTGATGATTTCGTATTACGATTTTCGACTATGGTTTCATTGACACGCCTTGATTTTATTCGTATTTCTTTTGGTGTCACTTGAACCGTCGTCGTATTCTACGACTCCCGTGCTTTTTATTTGAGGCCGTTGTTGTTGTCGTTGTTATCCTCCCGCTCTTTTTGCTTATGCCAAAGGGGGAGAGATATAATAATAACGATGTGCTAAATGAAAATTTAAAGCATTATTCCAAGAATCTAACTTGATGTGTTAGATTCAGGGGGAGTTAAGATATATAAATGGATTTTCAAATCCGATATTTCAATAACCTACATTTGGTATTCGATATTTCAATAATCGATTCTAATTTTATATACTTCACTCGTCTGCTTGATGCGTATTATTATTGTTTAAATTGGAATTAACGTGTCATCAATGCAGGGGGAGTAAGTAAATTTCATTTGAATTATTATTTTTGATTATTATTTATGTTGGTTTGTCATCACCAAAAAGGGGGAGAATGTTGGATATTGGACTCCCCGGATTTGGTTTTGGATGATGAACAAACATAAATATAACGTGAACTAACACTTTGTGAGCGCAGTTATGGAGATCGTCGCCAAATTCATATGAATATCAATTACGACGTCTCAAGACTTCTCAAAGCACGTGATCGTATGCCTAAAGCTTCGTTGAAGCTTATGGACCATTTTAGAAGTCATGAAGATTCGATTGAAGCTATTGAAGACGGTATCGTCAAGTTTTATTTATAGTCTTTAAGCTTCTTTCGTAGAATGTTAAGCCTTGAGTAGGTCTTACGGTTTAAATCTTCATAACGCTCATATCTTAGCTCTAGGATCTTAGTAGAAGTCCATACAATCCTTCCCGAAGCTTCGCGCTTCGATTCACGACTTCTTGTGCATGTTAGTTGGTTCAAGAAGAAGAACTGACCGACTAGATGGTGATCTAGTCGGTCGGCAAAGCTTCTTGGACCGACTAGTTTCTGTCAGTTAATTCTAAGCTCTTTACTGTTTACAGTTAGTCGGTCTAAGTTGACTCACCGACCGACTAGTTTGTGAACTAGTCGGTCAGTGATGCTTCTGTGACCGACTAGTTGAGCTTTCCCTGTACATGCACATTTGAGCCTAAGCTACTGTTAATCATTAGTCGGTCTGTGTTCATTGATCGACCGACTAGTTGATGAACTAGTCGGTCAACTTTCCTTCTTGGACCGACTAGTTTACTTTTACTGTACATGCCAATTTTTCACCTAACTTACTGTTTATCGTTAGTCGGTCTATGCTCATTTGGCGACCGACTAGTTGGTGAATTAGTCGGTCAACATTTGTTCTTGGACCGACTAAGTCTATTTATGCTCAGACTTCAGTTTTATCTGTTAGTCGGTCTCAGTTGAGTAACCGACCGACTAGTTGTGAAACTAGTCGGTCATCTACTCTTCTTGGACCGACTAGTTCCTTATGTCTGTGCTTTGATCTTTTCTCTGTTCACTCATTAGTCGGTATACGTTTATTGACCGACCGACTAGTTGATGAACTAGTCGGTCGGTGGTTGTTCTTTGACCGACTAGTTGGGTTCAGAAAAGAGCCGTTGGAGCTTTAATTGAAACGTTTTTTTCTCTCTCTCCTCTATCCTATAAATACTTGTTGGGCTGCATTCATTGCAGTCAAGGCTGATATTATTGCAAGTTTAGAGATCAAGAGAAATCATTCCAAGCTCATTCAAAGCTCATTCATTCCATTCAATAATCTCTCCTCACTCTTACTTCCAAAGAGAGATTCATTGAGTGTGAAGCCTTCCAAGCCAAGTGCTTGATTCTAGGTCACCAACATCCCCATAGCTCTCCATCGCTGATCTACATCTTGGAGCTAGGGTTTGGTGCCACTTCTTCTTCCTCAAAATCATCCTTGCCCTAATTCGTAAGCATTACTCAAGGCATAGGTATTTTGTCGGTAAGAAGTTTTCTTATTTCATTTCAATTTCATATTGTAAGTTTCACTCTCGGTTGTGAGAGTGTGGTTGTGATCCCGGGTTGTGGGAGTCACAAATTACTTTGTGTATGATTTGACTTGTGAAGGTTTTTCACAAGTATTTCATAGTGGAAATCTTGAGTTAGGGTTTCTAACTCAAGTATCCGGAGGGGATCCGGGTGGTTGGGACGTAGGATCACCGGGAACAAGTCGGGGAGACTTGGGTGGATCCGAACCCAGTAATATCTATTGTTAGCATTGTTAATTTTGTTGTTGTCTTCAATTTAAGCTTCCGCAAATTGATTTGGTAGTTGTTTGCACTATAATTAGGAATTATACTTCTCGTTATTTTTAAAGTACTATTCACCCCCCCCTCTAGTACTTGTGCAGTAGCTTGTAGGGCATTACAAAAATAACATGTTAAAACTACTTACTACCATTATTTAATACCTATATATTTCCTAACTCTCTCTCCCCTTTAATAAAATTGTCACCTTCTTATTTCATACCTATAAAAACAAGGCTGCCACTTTCATTAATACTCTCTCTTTATCATTTAACTTAGCTGTCAACTAACCCCACTCACTTATTAACTCTTTTAGCCTATTATTAACTCATGGCTGTCATCCTACTCTAATCATTTTTTTATTAAATCAACCTACACCCATTATTTCTCTCTGTCACACACTCTTTCCTCATCATTTAAGGCTTTCTTTCTTTTCTCAGTTCTCTCTTTCTCTCCTGTCTTCATCAGTTCTTTCTCTTTTCTATTTTTTTTCTTTTCGATTTGCAGCAACAAGAAAAGGACGCAAGAGGAAGGGCTTACACGTGCGGATGGGAGGGGAGGACTCACGGCCGGCGGCCATGCGAGGCACTCGGGCGGCGCACGGCTCTTAGGCGGCAGCGCACGGCTCTTAGGCGGCGGCGCGCGCTTGCAGGCGGCGGCTTCCTCTGGCGGTGCGGCGCGTTGAGCTGGCGGCGCGCGCTGTTTGCAGGCGAGGGGGTGCGGGCATAGGGAGGAGTGGAAGGAAGAAGGAGAAGAAGATCTGAAGATGAGGGTTTGTAGGGTTTGGATGTTGAAGATCTTGGGGTTTGGGGGTTTCAAATCTGAAATTGAAAAAAAAAAATCTGAACGTGTAAAAATTGTGAGTTCAGTTTTCCCTCTCTAATTTAAGTTTGGGTTGATGAAATTGTTTCTGGTTTGGGGATTTGGGTTCTGTTTTGGTCAAATTGATCTTGGGATGATGAATGGGTTTTGCAAGAACTGAAATTGATTTCAGCCTCTCAAAATTTCTGTTTTGATTCTTGGCTTGGAGAAATTGTTTGAAGTGGAATTGATTTGGGAAAATGATTTGTAGGGTTGGGTTTTGCAGAGATGAAGACGAGTTGATTTTGGGTTGTGGTTGCTGGTCGATTTGTTTGCAGGGATGAAGACACTGCCTTAAGAAGAGATAGCAGGGAAGTTCGTCAAAGAAATTTAATGGATTAGGTTTAGGATTGAGATGGTTTTAATGATTTTTGACTAAACGAGAGAATGTATCGTGCTAAACTTCTCTTCCTAAAATCTCCTAAAATCAAACGTGTTTGTTGGAAGATGAGAATGTAATTTATTAAAGTAACAAAAGTAATTTAGTAAAAAAATAACAAAAAAATAATAATTACCAAAATAATTAAATTAAAGTTTTTATTTAAATAATTAACGACGATACGGGAAAAGAACGGAGAAGCAGAGTCGTATGTACGTGGCAAGAAGCGTACGGACGAAAAGTTAGCTGGATAACAGAGGTAAAATACTGGCACGCATAATCGAAAACTCGCCTAAAAATACCGGCCGTTACACTAACACTCATAACATTACCATATAAACCAACATTAATAAATAGTGCACTATCATAGCACTACAATACATTTTATCAACTACACATACTTCCAGGACATCATCATTCAAGCAACCATATGTATACTGATAAAACATTCATATAGGCATGCATCCATCCATATAGGCATACATGTAAGCAACCAATAGATAATTACTATACACACTACATATTTTCTATTCACACTACACATACACACACATGTATATACGCATACACACATCCTGGAGCACAAACATGTACACCCTACCGTGCATGGCAACTGGGCCATTACATTCTACCCACCTTAAACTAAAGTCCGTCCTCGGACTTTCCAACTGAGGACAAAGCCTAGGGGGATCAGATATATACGGTAAGGTCAATCTATCCCAAGCACATACACACACGTCATCGCATAAAGTCTTTGACAACAATACCAACTTGCACAAGTATTCATATAATGATATATCCATCCAAACACCGGTGTGAGCTGGTATTCATATAATGATAGTTCTATGATACATACTGCTCATAGGCTACCATACATTAACACATATACACATACACCTCTTATACTAAGACATACACTCATGTATGTCTCCTAGCATCCATACAACATTCATAGATACATCACCACACAAGGTCTACTTTATCAATATCAATATCAATACACATAGATAACCATACAAAAATATATTCATACATAAACAGGTGTAAGCGTACCAGCTTACAGCCATACATATATACCATATACTTATCACATATATCAACACACAACACTCATACTCTTAAGACATATCCACACATGCATGGGTGGAACTCAAGGATCCACATATGCATCTGCACACTCTACGTGTGCATATATCACATACAGTATATAGCCACAACATAATACATCTATACACAACTCACACCTCAATCAAGTATATAACTCAATTTTTACACACTATTTATAAGTCATCTATTTATTAACACATATACTTCAAACATAATCATAGAGCCATATAATCATTCGTACATATACTATAATCACATGTACATGAGTATATCATCTCAATATACTCAACAAGCCATATTCATCACTTATAGAGCCATATACATAAAGGCATACATGCATACACACATAGATATGTACACACGTTCATACAGAATCAACACTCGAATATCAACCCTCCGGGTGCTATACCTCAAGCTCCAGCTATCCGGTCCCATCCTAAGGCTGGACTCTACCCACCTTAGGACTTAACTACCCACAAACACACGAACACTACTCATACTATTCCGTACATAACCGCAGTGAGGGGACCTGCGTGGGCCACCACCTGTCACGACCCCTATCCCTGGGATACCTAGGGAGGCCGGGTACGTGACGAGAACTAAAACGTATCTACAGGTCCACTGCGCATTGCTGGGAATAGTACATGTAGTATTCAACAAACAGCCAACCAACAACACAGAACGTCACAAAGTCACATGGAAGTACTGAAAACCAAACATTGAACAATTTCATATACATCTCAAACATCCCATTGCATCAAGTCATATAGTACAAGCATCTCTCGCCCTAAAAGAAAAACACAAAGTACACATAGCTCTCTCCTTACCCCTCACCACCCAATCTAAGCTCCAACTCCCAACTACAGAACTCCAAACTCAACCTCCAGCTCCATCTGCCATCTCCAAGAACCACACCTGAAAAAGTCAACGGGGACACGTCAACGCGTAACCCAGTAGGAATGCCAACTCCCTCTAGCATGCTATTATGAAAATGCAACTATACTACATGCATTCATAGCAAGGTGCAATTGAAGTATGGAATGAGCTAAAGGGAACACGTGTATGACATAAAGCATTGAATGCATAACATAACGAAAGTACAACAACAAAAGAGTGCAACAACATAAGTAAATAAACGCAGGCGACAAGAACTACAATAGGCGATGTATATAACAAAGTATACAACATGGAAAGTCTACAAGTAAAGAACGTACAAGTAAGAAACAATTGATAATGCTACAAAAGTAATGAAAGTTATCTGAAGTGTTTTGGACCCCAAGTAGTGGGTAGACCCTCTTGGGACTGGACCTCACCCCCAGTTGAGGTGGAACGGGAAAACTCCCCGAGACAAGCTCTTACTAAAGGAGCCCTGTTTTCCCATTATTTCCCCTTCACATTTTCTCCAATTCTCCTCATTTCTGCCGCTCCTCGCCACTCGGGCAAGAACAGGAGGGCCACCAACCACCAGTCCAGCCCCTTATGTTTTCCCCACAACTTAGTGTCCCCCAATCCCCGTGTCACCCTCATTTAAGAGGACTTAATCATTTCTTAGCATTTCAATTAAAATATCATGTAACAAAAGGAATCACATATCAATCACCATTTTCACCACCTCTCATTCCAACACATATATTCTTTCCAACCACAACATTCACCACATAGGTTTCATTTCCAACACATATAATCCCAACACATGTAATTATCCAACTTCACCATTGATTGCAATATGAAATTAATTAAGTATGAGCCAACAAAACATATGCCAACATCACTTAGTCCAACAGGAAATTAGTTAAACAAAACCAAGATGACATCCTCTTCTAGCAACATGAAAATGATGGCATGAAACCAATAGCAACATGAGACTAATAGCAACATTTCCGCAAACACCTAAGGGGTATTATTAACATGGTTATTGGCACACTATAATATCATCACCAATTAGCATTATGAAGCTTCCTTTTAGTTAATGACAGCATTCATTAATGATAGTAAAAGTACTAACCATAACACATCGTTTGAAACCCTTGAAAACACTTTAGCTTGCTGGAAATTGCACAATAGTCAGATAGAATAGCAGTTTACTCCATATTTTTGTATGGAACATAACATTGCAACGTAAATGAAAGTTGTAGGTATGGTAGGTATGGATTCTCAGATAAAATTTCAGGCAAATATATTAAGTAATTGATTTATGGTGAATTATTTAGTGAAGGCTGCCAAATCTGTTTTCCAGACAGATTTCAGGGCCTGTCTTGAGTGCTGATTTTGGGCCTATTGCAGTCAGAATTACGAAAATTAAGCACTCTGATGAAGTTGGAGAAATACTTGTTAACTTTCTAACGATACTAAGATCATACAATTCCAGCGTGTGTGCAGGTACTGAGCTTCGTTTTACTAAAATGTGTCTAGTTTGACAGAATTTCAGACAAGCTGTAAACATTGAATTTTTAACCTAACTTCCAGTTTGAATTGGAAAAAGTGGTGAACATGAAAGTTGTTCATAACTAAGAAATAAACAAAATATAAAATTTTCAGAGCATTCCTAATAGCCAATTAAGCGAAGAACTTAGTCAAACTTTCAGCTTTAATCAAGAGATGAAATTATGCAACCAAAAGATGAGATTTTCATTTCTACAAATGACAATCAAAATAGCATACTAGGGAAATTGGATTCCTACCTCATTTAGCTTCATTTTCTTATCAAAATCCAAACTTTGGCCTCATGAAAACTTCGTCTCCAAACTCCATCACAAAAGCTCCCATTTGCATGCACAATCTCCTCTTTTAAGCTTCCATCAACCTCTACTTGTTAGCACTATAGATTAGGGCTTTAAAGGAGGGAAGAGAGGATATTTTTCCATGAAAAATTGAGGCAAAAAGTGAGAGAAAAGGGGAAATCCGAAAATAACAAGAAATATGATGAAAAAAATAAAGGAAAAAGGGAAGAAAGAGGAAGAGAAATGAATGGATTCTATAGTTTTCTCCTCTTTCTTTCATCTTCTTTTCTTTTCTAGACTTTTCTTTTCTTTTCTTTTTCTTTTGCTTTTTCTTTTCCTTAACCCTTAAGGATCCAAGTAGGACATGTCATCATGCTACTATGCACACATACACCCTCTTCAAATTACTAAAGAGCCATTACTCTACACACACCATTCCACTTAATTACTAAATAGCCATTACTTGCATACTCCCCTCTACTATACACACACACCACAACTGATTACAATAATGTCATGTTCACTATGAATAATAATACTACCCCTATTAATAACATATCATCACTAACACTCAAAACATTACCATATAAACCAACATTAATAAATAATGCACTATCATAGCACTACAATACATTTTATCAACTACACATACATCCAGGACATCCTCATTCAAGCAACCATATGTATACTGATAACACATCCATATATGCATGCATCCATCCATATAGGCATACATGTAAGCAACCAATAGATAATTACTATACACACTACATATTTACTATTCACACTACACATACACACACATGTATATACGCATACACACATCCTGGAGCACAAACGTGTACACCCTACCGTGTATGGCAACTGGGCCATTACAGTGTCTTCTGAATGGGTTTGAAGCCAATCTTTGAGCAGATTCGACACGATCGTGTCGAGCAATCGACACGATCAGGTCGGGTCGGGTTTTACCCAAATGCAGCAAGGGTTTTGGGATCTATAAATACTTTTGTGTATTGTTTTTGAGGGGGTTCGTGATTTTACTCATGTTTTCATCTTCTTCTTCCCTTGTAATTAGTCTAGGAGTAGGAGTAGGGCAATGATAGATTATTATTCGGTTTTGGGATCTACATGGTTTTTGAAGACATCTATGCATTGCATCTATTGGAGCTAAGTGTTCTCGTCTTACTTGTTTTTATTTTATATGTTCTATATGATCTTTCGTGATATCTCTGTGATTCCTCTAATGTTTGTTGAGTACATTTTTATCTAGGGCATGGTTGAACCCCTACTGGGGGGCTTGAATATGGATTGATTATCTTGATTTCTATTGAATGATTGAATTGGGGTTATGCTTAGGATGATTATTAACAATGAATGTTAGTTTCCTCCTTTTGGGTTAATTAGATCTATCCGCCAATGATAGGTGGGGGTAGATTTAGGGTCCTAACTCCTTTATTGATTCATACTATCTATGTTGCCAATGATAATTGGGTGTAGACTAGAGCCCTTCTAGCATTGACGAGAGTTCTATCCACGATAGTGGCGTGAATGGTTAGAGATATTGTCGAGCGTCATGCACCCGTTGTGTGATGATGACCAACGAGAGTTGGCTTGGTCACACGAGGGGTAGTCCTATCATAGCATCACGAGAGTGGGGGTAGGTGACCACATCAGGTGCGACAATCTCACCTACGATCAGTTCCATAGCCACGCAAGATGTTTACTTCCATGTTCAACCCACATTAGGAAGATACCTAACCCTAGTGACTTTCTTCTATTTATATTCTTCCTCTTCCATATATCTCACACGTAGCTAACCACGATCTAAGATTGGCTAGTATTTGATCACACAACCTCCCTTCAGACGACTCGTTAATTGGTACGACGACGCCATGCGCTTGCGGTTATAAATATTAAAAATAACACATTAAGTTTTTGGGGTCGTTGCCATGAAGGTTACCTTGATTGATATTAGTTAATCTTAGGTTTGTTAGACTACATGCATAAAAAATAAATAAATAAATAAATTTTTTTCCCATCCCCACCTTTTTACTATTCCTTTTTTATCTTACTGACGATCTACTCCTAGTTCTTTCTTATTTTTGTGTGACCAGGTGTGCATGGAGTACAGATGATGATGCCTGAAGATGATGATCTCTCACTCTTTTCTAGCCAGACAGACGTGTTGGCAAATCAAATTAATCAATTGATGGTTGAGGCATACGCCCTTGCCCCTTCAGCATTTTTGCCACCGCCTCTGAAATCCCAATTGGAGACTTTGATGGAGAGGTACATTGGAGCTCAAGAGCAGAAGAATGGAAACTTTTAGAACTCCCTCCAACAGCTTACCAATACCACCAAATTGATCAAGAGCCAACAGACACAATTTACTCAACAGATCAATCAGCTTAGCTAACAAATAAGCCTGATTGCCACATCTTAACACAATTTACAAACGCATTCAGAACAGAACTTTGCCAACAGTCATGGAAGATGAACCAAAATGTGAAGAGTAGTTGGAGGATTCCACAACTATACCAGCGGAGGGTAATCCATCCGAACCGAATATTTTACATTTCATTATGGCTTACTTCTCCTATGCAGGTATTGACGACAACAATTTATATGCTAATTGTGGAAGAGACATGCTATGCCTACATTTTGATGACGATGATGACAAGCTTTGTGAGGGTGCAGATGAGATTGCCGAAACTGCAGAACCCAATCCTTGTTTCCCTCTAGAGTCATCACCCTAGCTAGAAGCATACTAAGGCGATGAGTTGACTACAGAGCATGAGCCAATCATTGAGGAGGATGTGCATGCAAGTATATACACGTCGATCGATTCCAGAGAGCCACATCCATGTCCACCTCCTTGCTTGCTACCGTAGCCACTATCCATCACTTCTAACCCGAAGCGTCTAACTGAGCTTACTGGACACGAGGTACTTCCCGTAGGACACAGGTGCACATACCATGGAGGTACATTGGGTCGTGTCGGCACCTTGCGAGCAGATTGAAGGAAGAATGAGGATTCACTCGCATCATGTTCAAAGACTAGCACACCATTCTCATGATTCGTCACCACACTTCAATTTCTCCATTTCATTTTGACGATTCTCTTTAGGATACTTTCATTGTGAGGAGAAAATTTTCACATCAGGTCGACATTCCTCATTTCTCATAGTTTATAAGTGGATATACTCGAAAGATGCTGGGAGTAGAGTTGATGGTACCTGATGGAGTTTGTGGAGGGAAGTTGTTAGTTGAGCCACGAAAGGAGCAGATAGAGCAGCTGCCTGCTCCGCTTCAGATTCTTGATCCACCATTTTCTTAGGTGCATCCTACTCCAGTAGTATAGTATTTTATTTGCTTTCTAGGTAGTAGCATGAATTAACTCGTCTCCTCTCTATAGCGAGGGGAGTGTATTAGAATCATTTTTTCTTAGATTTCAAATTTTTTCAATTAAATCCATCACCTCATTCGGTGCACACACATTTTACCCACAAAACCCACATATGCTATATTGCACTTTCATTGCCTTAGCTTCACTTTTATTTATGACTCTACCATGTCCCTTGAGATCCCCTCTATATGAACCCATATATTCTTCTCTATTACATTCAGGTTATGTTTTTATGCTAGCTTAGGGGAGGCATTTCTATGCATGCATCATTTCCATCCCCCCATTTTCCACTCTTTAGCATTGAAGACAATGCTTGATTCAATCTTAGCGGAGGTGCACTTCGTGCATCATTTGTGCATATAGGTTTATTAAGAATTCCATAATAAGCAAGTTTTTATACACATGAACATTTTAGTGAATTTTTTCGGATTTATATCTTTTTTGTTCAATTTCTCGATGTTGATCGTTATGTATACCTAGGGTCAATTTTTGGTTTGAGATCTCATGTGATATGCTTTTGATGCTCGTGTTCGTAATCTCTAGGATAGTAGTACTCGAAATTGGCCTATGTTGTGTTTTCTTTTGGGAATCCATCTTATGCAAGAATTGTAGAAGTATTAGTTGAGGATAATGGCTGATAGTCTTACAGGACTTGGATAAAGACATGTCCATCTAGTGCAGATGGATATTGTTGCTTAGCATATTCATGCTATAAAAAAGGAGAGAAAAGAACAAATTGTATAGAAAAAGAATAAATATGCATCGTTCTCCTAGCTACATTGGGTAGCTGGATCCCCATACCTCAGGAAACATTGGGGACGCACGCCAAAAGATATAGCTTGTGGGAGTGCATAGGAATAAAGATTGTAGTTGGTTTTGTAGGTTCTTGAGTTCAAGACCAATGTTGTTTTGATGATGATTAACATTATGTTGTGTGCTAATCATCTCATTTGTTTTAGTTTCAGATTTATTTATTACATACCTCGATGAGGAGACAAAACAATAGGTGATGGTATGATGATGGATAATGTTTCAAGGACTGAAGCAAAAGCTTGCATGAAGAGATTGGACTTCAATGTATTTTTACATTTTATCTTCATGTCTCTTTGCTCTTTATTTCATAGAATATTTGTAGCCTTGAATAGATGCACAACCCAAATACATATGGCATCATATCCATCTTAGTGTTCCTTAGAATCATGTAGAACCCATCCTATTTGGTCCATTGCTCAAAACACACTTGGGTGTGCTTTTGGAGCTGGATCAGGCGTCTAGTGAAGGGTCACCAGACGTCAGGCGTGTCTGCTTTCTGATCTATAGAACACAGCCTTGGGTCAGTCACCTGATGTTCTATGACCAGGCATCTGAACAGTGGGTCAGTCATCTGAGTCATGTGCTCCAGGAACCTAGACAGCATGCGCAAACATTCTTGTGCTTTCTGCTTGTTGGGACCCATATTTGGCAACCGTCTGAAGAAGGATTCTCAGACGCCTACATAGTGTCCCAGACGACTAAGTGGTGAACTCCAGAAGTCTGGTTACCCTGCGTTGGAACTTATGCAATCTGTTTCTGACTTCAAACATGTGTCAGTTTTTCTGTGATTGTAATTTCTCATCCATACCAAGCCTATTTGATTGCATTCCTTCTTAGCTTTCCAATGCATCTTGAATCGCCTCAATCGGAGTCCATATAAGTCAGTTATGACTATATTGGTGATCAAGTGTTTTCTCGGTTGAGTCTATTGAAATTTCTGTAATCTGTTTCCGATTTCAAACCTCTTTCAGTTTTTTGTGGATAGAATTTATCATCCATTCCAAGACCATTTGATTGCATTCCTTGTTAGCTTTCCAACGCATCTTGAATCACCTCAATCGGGGTTCATATGAGTCAGTTATGACTGTTTTGGTGATCAAGCGTTTTTGTAGGCAGATTTTGTCAGACGTCTAATGCAGTTTTGGCAGACGCATGAACAGTTAACCAAGTGCCTGGTCACCCTTCTTCAGGCACCTGATCATTATGAAAATATGCCCGTTTATACCCGTTGGGTGGGATTTTCGAGGGGCTGTTTTCTTGTCTCTAGTGCAGATTTATGAGTTCATTTAAGCCAGATTGAGTGCCAAATTTGAGGGTTTTTAGCTAAGAGATTTTCTTTTTCCTCTTTCTTCTCCATACATCTCATGCATTGACTTAGTGGTAGTTAACCCTAGCCAATGGGTGAAGTTCTTCCAAGTGCATCCACGCTCATCATCATCTAGCACTTGGAGATTTCAATCTTCCATGCTTTCACATAGGCGAGGGGCTCTGGGCGATGATCTGTGCGGCGGACGGAGCTCCGGTGACGACGGCTGTGGGGCGAGCTTGGGGGAGGAGACGTCCGACGGTAGCGGGGAGCGAGGGTCGAGCAAGGGAGCTTCGTGGAGGGTTTCGTGCGGAGCTTCGCCGTTGGTGACGAAGGTGGCGGGTTGGGTTTCGAAGAGGGCGGCTGAAAACAAACGGAGAGAGGGGGTTGGGTGCGGGCCTGGGGATGGGAAGAAGATGAGGGGGACTGTTTGTTAGTGATTGCGGGGAAAAAACAAGAATAAAAAGGTGGTGATGATGATGATGTTAACGAAAGGAGGAAAGTTTTTTTTGCCTGGGTTGTGTGAGAACGAAGATCTGAGAGGGTAAGGGTTATTTAAATAGGTTATTTAAAATTATTTAATTAACGTGTTTAGTCAAGAGTATTAATTAGGTTAGATAGATATTTTGACTAACAATTACGGGATTAATGAGGTTAGGTGACTAACTGTGGAAAAAGTGTTAGCATGAATCACATGGGTTGCTAACGTGGGGGGTAGGTGATTAGATTAGGGTAATTAAGTAAAAATTAATCCGTAAATACGTAATTAGTGAAAGTAATTAACAGTACGAAATTACGATTTTGCCCCGGAAACCAAACGTGTTCAAAAAATTACGAAAACATACCCACGGGATCGTATCGTCGCGAGGATCGCGAATACAAAGTCTGTTTCATGTTTTGAGCTACGGGGATACGAGTTTTAGGCCAAAATGTTTAGGAAGCGGGTTTGCGAGTTCTCTATTGATTTGACTTCAGAAAATTACGAAATTAATGCGGGGAGCCTTAAATGATCATAGAATGATACTGTAAAAGTTTGAAAATGTTTTGAAGTTGTTTATATTAGAAAATAAATTCATTCAGTCAAAACAGTAATATCCGAAAATGAATTTTATCAGATTATTTAGAGGCATTTGATGAAACCCAACTTACTAAAATACTTCATAACTAGCCTGATACTTCAAAATATTTTTATAAGAAATTTTTGAAATCGTAAAACTCCTGACAAACCATTACAAAATAGTTTAAAAAATTTGAAAATAGGTTAAATGTGTATATAGTTGTCTTGATGAAAACATGCTGTTACAGAAGAGACCGCAGAGGACGACCACTTTGACGAGGAGGATAAGAGTGAGAGCACTCCATCATCACCCCCACGGGACACTTCCACTCCACTAAAGACATCACATCCACCAGAGTTTACCGCTCCCGTTCAGGGAAGTATTTCAAACTCCACTTCAAAAAGAATTGGAAGAGCTGCTTGAGAGGGGCAAATGAGCTTGAGAAAAGCAATGGAAGGAAGGAAGGAAAGAGCTAAAGGAAGAAGAGGGGGAAGAGAGGAGAAGAAATGAAGGAAGACAAGGGGGACCACCCAAAATGAATCCCACACGGCCGTATGATACACTCCATACGGCTATGTAACACAGATCCCCCCATTCTACTTTTTAAGAACAAATCGACACGCCATTTGGATTAATCCAAACGGCTGCGAATCCCTCGATGATTGTTGGAGAAATTTAGGAGTTCCTACAGGGTTTACACGACTGCGTCGGCTTTCTCGATACAGCCGCGTCAATCTCCCCCTAAACTAAGATTTTCGCGACCGTTTGGAATTCCTCTAAACGGCCGCGTCACTAATTTACAGCTCTCCTTTCTTCTCTCGATTCATCGCAACTGTATGAATTACTTTCATACGGTCGCGTCGTGTCATTTTCCTCACCTTCCCCCACTATAAATACCCAACCCCTCATATAGTCGAACCATCGTTATTAATTTTTCGAATTTTCTTCAATCGACCCTCCTCAGCTCTTTCTCTCTCGACTAAAACCTCCCTCCGACGATCTCCAATCGACATCAACCTGTCCCTAACACCATCTCCTCCTCAACCTTCCTCTTCCATCACCAAAAGCATAACCCCCTCCTTCTCTCTCGCGAACCCTAACTGGCAGACACAAGGGAGCTCATTGGTGCGATTGAAGGCTAGGGTTTGGATCGATCAAATTGGCAGCTAAGGTAGTGTTCTGAGTTCGCACTGCTTAGATTCGCAGCGACAATTGGCATTTAAGCTTAGGTAATCTCTCTCCTCGCCTAAGATTTTTAATTCTTGCTCGTTGTTATGCACACATTGAGGTCCTAAGTCTTGTTGTTGCCGCACAATCACCACCATCCTCTTCCCCAACACACAACTCAAACCACTTCACACTTCACGTTTCTCACATTACACACCCATATTCCACACTGCACCATACACACACATCATGCCACCCCACATAAAACGCCCACGCCCTCCACCCCACAACTTCCAATTGGGGAGATCCTCACGGCAGCGCACTTCAGACCTACACTCCACGTCTGCATAGCCTCCATCACCACATCATGTGACCCTTCCACAGATAAACACTCTGGTGATCACATTCACTTCTGAGGCCCAGAGGGACCGTTTTTCCACCCTCTCTCGGCAGACCCTACTCACCACGATTCTCGCGCTCGACACTTTGGGAGCCACCGAGGGTGTTAGATGCCTATATACCAATATATGGTGGCAAGATTTCCTCGGTTTCCAAGCCTCGACCTATAAGCGACTCACACTTGAGTTTCTCAGCTTCCTAAAGGTCGAGGGTTCCAATATAGAGTTCATGATCTTTGATACTGCTTATACCCTCTCTCTTTTAACGTCCTAAACTCTATTTTCCATTTGCTTGTCGCCACGGCAGATGCCATCACCCACCGTAGCAGAACTCACCCATCTTCATTTAGAGCCTCCCATTTTTGGAACTTGATTACTGGGTTGAGTCTGTTCCCTTGCACGACAAGAAAGGTATCTTGCATCATTCACACATCCCTACGCCTTGCCCATCGTATCCTAACAAGTACACTCTTCTGCAGGGAGGAGACTGGCACGGTCACACGACCTGTGCTCCTCTTTTTATGGGCCATGACCCAGCCTGTGGTTTATCACACCACGGAAGCTGGTGTAGCATATCGTACCCCACGTAGACTTTTCCATGCGGGCCCATGGTTAGCACATAAACTTATGAGGATCGCCAAGTCCCCCACATGCAAGATTTGTTGCAGCGGTCTCTTCACACTTATAGCCTGCTAGCCTCCCCTCTCTATTGATTTGGATGACTACACTGACCACATCAATGGTCCTAACGCTTTGGATCTCTCAGCTTTAGCTCACATGCCGATGATCAAGGTAAACTTGAGAGACCAGATCGTATGGATTTATGGGCCAGAGTGCGCTCTGTATACTATCTTGCCAAACCCATTGCGCACAAAGGTCACCAGGCTTACGCAGTGGACATTTCCACCTGATCCTATCTTCCCAATCCCTGCGCAGCTCAAGCAGCCTGAGCCACAGCCCCAGCCTCAGTCTCAGTCGCATCCATCCACTTCCACCCCACACACCACCACCATTCCCGTGATCACCACGAAGCCCGTGACCACACAGATTCCACTTATCACTGATGACTGCGGACAGTCTGGCCCCCCTCCTCCTCTTGATGATCACACACGTCTTCTTATTCTAGAGGAGATGATTCGGAGATTCCAGGGCCGTATGGATACATTTTAGGAGACGCAGGCCCAGATCTTATCTTATGTCTCCGACATCCATTGGGACCTTTTTCCACCCACTCCACCCCCACCCCCAACGGAGGCTGGCACTTCTAGTTCACATCCACATTCCTCTGCATCCACCGAGCCTGCACCCTAGCTACATGCCAGCTTGGGGGAGACCACCACATTTTGTCACTCCCACCACACATTTTCATCCTCGCACTTCATTGTTTATTTTGCATTGAGAACACTGCAAATTTTAGCTTGGGGGTAGCGTTACACTTTTACTTTTTATTTTTGTTATCCATTTCAACCTCCACTTTTCCATGTTTATATTCACATGTATATATCGTGTTTTTCTTTATTTCTGCTTTCGTTTCCATTCATCATGCATCATGTTCCATTTTCTTTCATTTTCTCTTTTTATTACATGTCCATGCATCACGTTTCCCTTCCATTTATGTATGCAAAACAACTAAACAACAAAATCAAAATCAAAAATCCAAAAACATTTGCATCACATCATGCATCTTGCATTATCCATGCATCATTTGAATATACTTGTTTCGAGGATTTTCTGAAATCGAGCTATATATGTGTGGTTTTCAATTAGGATTTCACTTTCTATCTTTTGCGTTCGATTTCCTCGATATCTCTTTGAGTATAAAACTATGACACGTTTTTAGTCTCAGATCTCATCTAATATGCTCGTTATGATCACTCTCATATCCTCTAAGATAGAAGTACTTAAAACTGTCCCAGTCCTCTTAGAGATCCACTTTATGCATGAACCATAGGATTGATAGTTGAGTATAATGGTTTATAACCAGTCGAGACTTGGATAACATATTAGCGAGTACTGAGGAGTGCCATCACCTTGCTTATTCACGCTTTCCATTTCAAAAAGAAAAAGAAAAACGAAAGAAAAGAAAAACGAAAAGAAAAATGTATATATATGAGAAAAAGAATAAAGCACACATTGTTCCCCCAGCGAAACTGAGTAACCGAATCCCCCACGATAGAAACTGTCGGGGCCTCGCATCAAAAGGTCTAGCTTGGGAGAGTGCGTGAAAATAAGGATTATAGTTTGTTCGAGCTAATAAGTCTGAGGAGTCCTTCTTGGCCTGGTGCCCTAAGGTCGTCTGACCTGAGAGTCATCGATCCAACGCTCCTTACACGAACCAATTAAAGAAAAAAAGAAAAAAAGAGAGAAGAAAAAGAGAAAAGACTTGGGAGCATGAATAGATTGTTGATCTCACGAGTCGTGGAAAGTTGAGGAGTTGTGAGAGCCACTTCTTTGATAGACTAGTGACCCGTTATCTCATATTTATCTTTTCTTCAACCCTTGCATAGTTTTGATCCCTTTGTTTTTGGCCGAAGGACATGTTAGAGAAAATATCTGGGTTTTAAGCTTGATCATGGTGTAGTATATTATTTGATGATTCGAGCCAGAAATCACGTCCCAGTGTTATATTATTATCGATTGAGAGGAGTCGGCGTTTTAGATTTCCATGAATTTGAGATTCCTATTTCTCCACGTATATGTGCTCGATTTTGCAAATTCCTCGAAACTCATATAATTTGCATGACTAGATTGCATACCCCTTTCTTTACCCTCTTTTCGTCTTCCTCAAGGACGAGGAAGAGTTTAGCTTGGGGGATTTTGATAGGTTGTTTATATATATAGTTTTCGCATTCATTTCATTCACGTTTTATTTCAATTCGTCTTGTTTTCCGTACCAATTTTTTCCTCTTTTATTCCTTTTTACGCCTTTTGTCTCCCCAGTGCCTTTTCAGGTGAAATAAGAGAAGCTTGGAGATTTAGAACAAGATTCATGGATTTGGGAGCAAAATGTTGAGCTTGGAGCACTTGGTGGCATTGGAGTGTGGAGTGTAACTAGGATCATGAGATGCTGGAGCATATTGAGGGAGAAGAGGGCATGCGGTGGTGCTTGGATGAATACTGGAACACTAGGAGAAGTGGGGCAGCAGCATTTAACCTTAAAGGTACCTGGAGCATATTAGAGCATTGTTGAGCTTGGAGCTGGAGTTGGATGAATTTCTGGGGTGCAGGAGTGTTCTTGGGTGTAGCCTTGCATGATGAAGAAGGGAAGATCCTTTTTTAGTATTGTGAGCAGCTGGAGCTTGGTGTGAGAATGGAGCATTGAGGAGCTTTCTAGATATGAATGGAGATGGGACTTGAAGAGATGGAGTTTTTAGTTTTGGAGCTTGGATTGGAGTGTTGTGCTTGAAGAAATAAACTTGGAGTATAGTTGAAGAGCTGGAGTGAAGAGCATTGATATGAAGCTGAAGTGAAGAGCAGAACCACCATACGATCGTATGACTCACATTCATATGGTCGTATCAGCTTACCAAAGCAAGTGTCAGCAGCACAAACAAGCAAGAGGAGCAGCACATTCTACACGGTCGTATGGATCAGGACCATACGGCCGTGTCACCAACCAAGGCAAGAAGCGGCGTAACAATGTCACGGCCGTATGAACCAAGTTCATACGGCTGCGTGGCCTTCTTCCCTCAACGTTAGCAACAGTGGCAAGAGATTGACGCGGCTGCGTGGTTCAACCACACGGCTGTTTGGAAGCGGGTCGAAGGCAAAATCTGACAGCTGCTAGGGTTGTATAAAAGCGAGGGGACGCCGTCTTTTGCTGGGGAGTCGGGCAATAGGCTCATTCCTCTTCATCTTTTACTGTTTTATTGCTTTATTAGGGTTAGTTTTAGGATTAGATTAGGATTTAGATACATTTTTGGAGCATTTCTTGTGGATACCGTAATGGAGATTGACAACCTTCTTTGCACATCAATGAGTTCAATTCTTCCTTCTTTGTTTCTTATTATTTTTGTTGTTGCTTTGTTATTGTTGCTGTTGTTATTTGTTGTTGATCTTATTGTTGTTGTTGTGTTGTTGTTTCATTCTCTCTTCGTTCTTATCATCATATTCATACATCTCCATATCACCATGTCTTTGTGAAACTCCGTAATCCATGTTTCCCATTCTAATTGATTAACGTAGCTAGCTATATAACCTGAAACCGAGCTAGTGCTTGATCAATCTGCTTCCATGTGTTTGACTTGTTAGCGCTACACACGACCCATGCGGTTGTGGTAAATTTATATTAGCTTCGTGTGAGCAAACAATTAGTAAACAGCAAGTGTACGACATTGTCGTAGCGCTATACGGGTCGTCCGCAGGGAGACGGATTGATCGAGTACTAGCTCGAAATAGGGTCATTGCTAACTACGCAATTCGGATTGAAGGGGACATACATAAATTAACGAAGAGTACGATATGAGAACATGTGAAAATGAGGACAATAACAAGAAATAGCAATCAAAGAAACAAGAATACAATCTAAAACTGCAATTAATTACAAAAGATAACAAAAAAATAAAAGAAGAACAAAGAAAATACTTATCTCATTGATTTGTAGGAAACGTTGTCAATCTCAGTTACAAACCAAGAGAGAAAGCTCCATAATCCTATCTAAAACTAATGTTACTCCTAAAACTTAGTTAAAACAATGGAAAATGGGCAGAAAACGAGTCCAGAACCCCCTCCCCTCGAACAGCGACGCTCATCTCTTTAAATATGGGGTCTAAAACCTTAGCAGATCAGGCAGAAACCCGACCCGGTACGGCCGTGTCTAAATCGACGTGGTCGCGTTGTTTTGGAGCTCGTGCGGGAGCTTCAGGTCATCTGAAGTTGATGATTCGACGCAGCCGCTTCGCAAGACCAAACGGCCGTTTCGATTGGCTTGGGCTCCAGCTTCAAGATTTCTTCATTTGACGCGGTCGTGTGGTTTGACATCACACGGCCACGTCGTCTTGGCAACGAGATGAATTTTGGGTCAAATAAATAGAGTTACGCGGCCGCGTAGATTGGGCTACGCGGCCGTGTGGAATTGGAAGTTTTGAACTACACGACGCGATCATGTGCACCTTCGCGACGCGGTCGCGTCGTTAACTTTTCCAGCTCCTCTCCCTTGCATTCCACATGGCTGCGTGGAATGGTTCACACGGCCGTGTGGAGCATGAAATGCACCAAATCATGGCTATTTTGATTCTGTTGCTTCGCATTGCTTCTCCTTCTAGTTCATGGACACCTTTAAGCTCTTTTTCGCCTTTTTAGTGCTCCAATATCCTGAGTTTGCTTCCTCTTTCCTGAAACGCACCAATTGGAACTGAAAAGTAAAAAAGGAAACAAAAGTGGATAAAATAGAATGAAGCGATGTATAAAATGAGGTGAAATGCTTATGGGATGAACATAGAATGTATACTTAAAAACCACTCATCAGAAGGCAAGTACCTAAAAAGTCTACTTAGAGACTTGGGCATACCGCAAGAAATAATGAATGTCTATTGTGACAGTTAGATTGCAATTCACTTGGCAGAGCATCAGGCTTCGAGGATCAAGCATATAGAAGTGCGGGACTTCTTGCTACAAGAAGAGAACAAGGTGATAGAACTGGAGAAGGTATTGACGGATCATAATCCTGTTGATATTCTCACGAAGGTTGTTCCAGCAGTCAAGCTCAGGCATTGCTTGAGCTTGATCTAAACATGGTGAGTGGTTGATGATTTCATGTTGTTATGAGAGTTTCATAAATTCTAGTTCTGGGTAGAGATGTTTGGTATTTGGATAGAGTTGTTGTGCAGAGCTTGAATATGACATGGTTGTTGAAAGAATTTAAAGCAGTGTAGAGTTTGTTGATTAGTGCTTCAAACTGGAAATCTGGAAGGTAACATGGCCATGCGGGTTTTGACACGGCCGTGCATGTCACAGCATATGTATCAGCTAACTTACGCAGATTTGGACACGGCCATACGATACCCCCACACGGATGTGCAGGTTCCAGCAGCACAGCCATCTCTCTGTGGAATTTAGTGCAAGGTCGTGCAGCTTTTCCTGCATGCACATGCAACTCTCTGTCTCTCTGTCAAAATTAGGACATGACCGTATCGATCATCCGCATAGCTATGTCAATTATTTTGGAGCAAACTAGCAAGTTACGCAGTTTTGCACACAGCCGTGCCACATATCAGCACGGCCGTGCCGATACCCAGAAACCCTAAGTCGAGTCCTAATCAGAGCCATTGATCTATTTGGGGTTTTAATCAGACAGACATGATCTAAAACGTTCTCCTTTACCCTAGGATGGACTCCTATGACATAATACCAAGAGATACACTTTTGACGATGTCGCAGCACATTCGAAGAGAATTGAAGGTGCTTTGAGGCGACGATGAGCTTTGGGAGAGGAGGTATTCCTTATTCTATAGTATTTGGTAAGATCTTTACATTGGTTGTGTGCATGAGATAGTGTAATTGCTAGAGTTCTAGAGTTATTTTGTCGAGAGGGTACATATTGTTTTGGATGAGATTTGTAGTCGGTGTATTCTCTGAATTATCATCTCTGATCTAGTGGAAACCGTGACAACAGAAGACTGGACGTATGCCATAGGTTAGGCCGAACCAGTAGAAATTCTTGCCTCTATGTGTGATTGCTTGGTTTTGAATTTGTGGTGGTTTCTTGTGCTTCGTATGATTCTTCCAAGATCCTAACTCTGCATTGATTTAGTTGGTGACACTTTATTTTCATATATTCCGATGTGCACTCTTTGGTGTTGTTTGATATTGCGTCAAATTCCCAACATTACGATTTGTTCAGTGTCATTGGAGAGGAGGTGACTAGGGAGGCGATTTTACCCAGTTTTTTCTCCTTTTCTTCCTTTGTAATTAGTCCAGGAGGAGTAGGTTTAGATTAAGTTTTACTGTGTTTTCCTCCATAGTGTAAGCTTGGAATTGGCAACTCTTTGTATTGCAACAATTGGAAGATAAGTGTTTCTTCTTTATTCGATTTGTTCTATATTTGCTTATTGTTTCTGTGTTTATCTCTGTGCTTCTTAATGTTTAGTGAGTAATTTTTATCTAGGGGTTGGTAGATTTCTATTTGTGGGATGAACTTGGGTTGATTGAATTTTTTAGCTGTTGAATGGTTAATTAGGGTTTCGTTATGGATGTTTGATTAGAATCTACTGATATTTATGTCGCCAAGGAGATTTGGGCATGGATTAGAGTTTCCATACAATGACTAGATTTTTATCCATGGTAGTGGCGTGAACGATGGTTAGGGAATATTGTCGGGCATCATACACTCGTTGTGTGGGGATGACCAACGAGAGTTGGCTTTACCACACGAGGGGTAGTCCTATCATAGCATCACGAGAGTGGGGGGTATGTGTTAACAAGAGGGACAATCCTATCATCGCATCACAAGAGTGGGGGGTAAGTGACACCCTTAGGTTAGACAACCTCACCCTAGAATCGATTCAATAGACAAGCAATGATTTCATCTTCATGTTCAACCTACATCAGAGAGACACCTAGACCTAGAGCCTTCTTTCTATTTCATTCACCATATTCCATTAAAACCAGCTCACGTAGCTAACTACGACCTAGGATTATCTAGTACTCAATCACACAACCTCACTGCGGACGACCCATTAAGCACTAAGACGACGACGTGCGCTTGCAGTTACAAATATTAAAGCTCTAAAAATGTTTAGAATAGAATCTTTGTATGGATTTTTACGTTAAAAATTAAATCTCTGTTCTGATTTTTTATAGCAGATCGAACGAAGGAGATGGAAGGCAATGGAATCTTCATCACCGCCTAGGTTGAAGTTTGCGAAGGAAAAGTTACATAATTCAAAGGAAATGTTTCGAATTGGTTCATATTTGGGTTTTAGGGGAAAGCAGATATACAGGAGCTGATGCATATTCATTTAATCCCTTATATAAAATTATATATATTTATTTATCTATTGGTTCAGTTTTATGACATGGTGACTACCAGAAAATGAATTTTGGTTGTATTGGCATTTTTATGACATGCCATTTGATCTTTTTTCGCATCAAATCTTGGGGTATATATATGTCATTCTGTCATGTTTGGGTTGATATATGTAATTATGAATCTCCATTCTGTGAATTAAATTACTTTTGAAACTGGGATTACAAGTTGGGCTATTTCTTTAAGCTTGAAGCTGAATTTAGATTATTTGGATATTGATTATTTTGGGAGTTTTTGTATTAATAGAATGAAATTTAATTTCAATAGTAGTGAAAGAAAAAAAATTAAAGTCTTTATTCCACCTAATTATAAATAGCAAACTTTCTACTTTTTTCCCAAACATATTTATAGTACCAACTGATGTAATGTGATAATAATTTGTTTTATGTATTTATAAATAGTAAGCAAAATTCTTAAACCACTCGATAATGGCATAATAGTGATAGTCACATGCAGTAATCTTTTTTAACATCATGCCATACGATGGCTAACTTATCATAGCTTGGTGTAAACTTTGAAAATTAAAGGCAGCTAACAATTTTTTTAGGTTATATGTCATTTATGCTTGTTTTAATGAAATTAAAGGTAGCTAATAGAAACAGTTCTTGGTCCATTTGTTTGGGTTAGTGAGCCTATATCAGTTTGGAATTTTGTTATAGTAAGGGACCATAAGCACATATCATTTCCTGGATACTGTCTATTCACCAAAGAATGAACTTTGTAAGTTGTTTTAATGAAATTAAAGGTAGCTAATAGAAATAGTTCTTGGTCCATTTGTTTGGGTTAGTGAGCATATATCAGTTTGGAATTTTGTTATAGTAAGGGACCATAAGCACATATCATTTCTTGGATACTGTCTATTCACCAAAGAATGAACTTTGTAAGTATCAAATCCTTTTTCTCAAGTTTAGCGGGTGCCAAATTTAGGGAAGCATTGATGCTTTTCTACTATTTTCACAATGTGTTAATTGTTGGTTGACAAGTATACATCTTTTAGGCTGTGTATGTTTGGTTCTACCTTTATTCTATTTGTTATAAGCAAGTTGTCACAGCCTGTGTTTTTAGACGTATTTTTAGATCGCGCGTACCAGCATTTTATTTCAATCGTCCGGATAATCTTTTCGTCCGTACTTTCTTTATTACGCATCGACGCGTACACATCTCTGTATTTCGTTTTTACCGTGTCATCATCAATTTACCATCAAGTTTAACTAAAATAGTTTAACTTAATTAACTTACTAATTACAATTTGCTAATCACGTTTAACTCTTACAAATTACCCTAATTAAACATCACTTGTCGGCAGCCCCTCAAAATTGATAAACGTGTGTTTAATATTTTAAAAAAAACTTAGTCTAAACAAACCTAACCTGCTTGACTAAATACTTGATGCTTGCTTAATATTTCAATCAGCTCACGTCGATTGAAAACAGATACATCCCCCTCGGGTTAGTCAAAGGATTACATTAAAGTATGTCAAAATCAAAAAAAACCTAATTGCTTTAACAAATGCAAAAGGGTGTTCCCCTTGCTAATCTTTTTAAGACGTTCTTCTCTCTGCAAAACTTCTACAGAATCCTATTTCCCAAAGCTAATCACCCAAACCAAATCCTCCATTCTTCATCAGATTTCTCAAACCATGAACCCATTTCACCCAAAATACATTCTGCAAACAACTCCTACAGCAAACAAATTCCCCAAAACAAATCTACAAATCAGCCCTCAAACAATCAAAACCCAAAAATTCAGATCCAAAACCCAAAAATTCAGATCCAAAACATATAACTTCAGATTGAAACAAATCTGAAAATAATTTCAGATTCAACCCAGGCACACCCTTCATCTTCCTCCTCTTCCTTTCCCTTCCTCCTCCTCCTTCCCCTTGACCAACCACCACCCTCACCATCCTCTCGCGCGCCCCGGGAGCAACTGCCGCCGCCGGCGCACTGGACTGCAGGCCGCCGCCGGAGGAAGACCGCGCGCGCCGCCGCCTGGTCGGAAGCTGTCACCGTCCGTCGCCCAGGTGCACCGCCGGAGCGGCCTGCCCTCAGCTCCTCTCGTCGCGCATAGGTGAGGCATCCCCCTTCCGTTACTTGTTTGCCTGCAAGTATTTAGAACAAAAAAAAGAGAAAGGATGAAGAACAGACGGATGAAGAAGAATAGAGAGAGGTTGACAGAATATTAAAAGAGGAGACAGAAATGAGATAGAGTATTTAAAAAATAAGATGTTAAGAGGGCAGCCTTGATAAGAGTAGAAGAGAGAGTGGGATGAATTGGGATGTTGTAGGCTAAGGGCGTGTTCTTTTGCAAGAAAGTTGGGATGGATTCTTGCATTTGGCACTATTTCGATACTGTTCATTGGAATCCTTGCTTGTTTTCAGAGTTTGTGTTCTTTTCCCCTATTTGTGATTTGAGAATCCTATCCTACGTGGCGGGGCAAATCAGGATTCTCAACGCCGGTTCATTTTCTCCGAGAATTGCTCGGATTACAGAAGAATCCGACGCTGTGGGCCCCTCTCTCTTGCCCAATCAGCGTTGAGATTTCTTTTTTTTTGCTTTCGCCCCACTTCAACGAAAATGAACGATTGGCTCGCCCAATCAGAATTAGAATTGGTGGGCCCCACTTCAACGAATGGGAATGAGAACGGAGGTTTATTTTTTAATTTTAATTAGTATTATATAAATAGTTATATTAATTAATTAATTTAGTTTAAATATAAATAGAATAATTTAAATATGAGTGGACCCTACACCACTTTCTTCATCCAACTTTCTTCATCCAAAAGAACACACTACACCAAATTTCTCTCTCATCAGAATCCACACTTCTCAACTTTCCCCAATTATACTTTCCTACAAAAGAACATGCCCTAAGTGTTAGCCTTATTAAATAAATAAAGAGAGTGAGAAAGAAGAGTGACAGAGGGTATTAAATTATAATAGGGTAGGTAACAGTTGTAAGAGATAATATATTTGATGGATATTATAATAGGGTTGTAGTAGGTGCAGAGTAGGTAGTGTTATTAATTAAGATGTTAACATGATGATAACCATGTCATTAACTAGTGATAGGTTGATAATATTAATTTAACTAGTTAGTGTTAACTTTAGCAGCTTGTTGTTAGATGATAACAGAATAAAATAAAGTGTATCAGGTTAGTGTAACACATATAGACATCACCCTAGCTAGAGAACCCAATAAAATTAGACGAACCCAATTCAGGGGTTACTTTAATATTGTGCTTAACTCGCAATAAATATTCTGTGATTTGTTTAACCAAAACAGAGAACCAGACGTACCAACACGTAGTACCCGTCGAGACGAACTCACGACAACCGATACCACCAGAAACAGGCAAGTGATACTTGCCAGTGTTTGTTTAGGCCATGTTTTAGGCCAATTTGTGTACTAGCGTAAAAGAGACTAGGCGGTGAAATGATAGCCGCCTAGACGCTTTACTAGATCTAGCTTGACAAGGAAGCTAGATCCGACACCTTTAACATGTTATCATTTCATGTTGCCATGTCATGTTTACTTTCAAATTATCTGTACGCACTTTAATTGCTTATTGTCATGCTCATGCAACTTGTCTTGTCATTTCATGTATCATCTTACTCTATCATGATTGTGTAGCACACGCTACTTTAAAATGTAAGCTGCGGCGAGTAGGAGCTTGACTCCTACATATTGATTGAGGCTAAGTGCACCCCTATACCAAATTGAAAAACACTTCCAGGCTCGTGATCCAGAAGATGGGCGTCAGTCCATATACACGTGGAGGGGTAGGGTTAAACGGTCGCTTGACCGTAGAAGTGAGCCCGTACTTCCACTTCAGCCAAAAGACGGAAACTCTGTGCACAAAGTGATAAATCAGTGAATCGTGAATCGTGAATCGTGAAATAGTGTTTTCGTAGTTTCTGCTACGATGTGCATGCTTGTTACATCATGTCATTTTAATTGTTGCATACTTTTAATGTCATGTCATTTCATCATATTAGAACTGCTAGTCGCTTTACTTTTGTTTGTATCCTTGCACAAAAGTCCTCCGATTTCCTTGGGAGACTTTTGCTGACATGTGCCTTCTTCTCTTTGGGTGTCACATGTCAGGTTTAGAGACAGAGTCAGTTACAGGGGACGAGCAGTATGTAGACGTAGAGTTCGAGGTCCCTGCAGAGACTGAGTTTGAGGACACTGGTGACCAATCCTAGACTCACTTGGAGTTTCCTGTAGTTGTTGTTGCTTTTAGCAGTTACTGTTAGGATTCGGTGCATATCACCTATCTCTCTCTGTTTATGTTTTGGCCATGCTTTAGGCCTTTGTTCAGTCTATGTACTTCTTTGTGACTCTCTCTGTGAGGTTGGGAATACTTGTGGATGTTGTTGGTGGATATTTCTATGTCCGTTTTTCATTTATCATTGTTGTTGTTTCGTCGCATTTGCAAGAATCTGCTATTGGTATCATACACAGACGCTTATCAGACTGCAGCTTCACAGCTCCAAGTCTGAGCGGACCTTTTCACGTCTCGCCTTCCGTACTTGGAAAGTGGGGCATGATAGGTTTTAGTGGTGGCCCATGCATGTCCCTTTTTGCATCTGTAAAATATCGGAACAACAATAATGATAACAATACTTTCTCTAGAATCTTCTACCCCGATCAACTTCGTTAGAAAATTCAAGTCCTAAGTTTTCGATCCTTAGTCAACCAAATCAGTATATCCTTGATTTTTAAACTCCCTTCATTTTACATTCCACTTTTTGACCTTAGGAATCTATCGTAACCTTTTCACAAGTCATTTCCTACCCATACTCACATTTGATCATCCGATTCTAATCCTTACTCTCGATCCACGTGACCTTCCTGACAGCCATCATTATCCTTTGAATCACCTACATTACTATACTAATTCTTCTGTCAACGTCCCTTTCATGGAATTTCTTGCCCGGTTTAACTTCTTTAAAAATCTTTAATATATATACATAGGCCTCATATTTTTAACTGACTTAAAATTATTCTTTGAGTTGAGTTTCCTTCGCTGAAAATTTTTAGTCCCTATATTATAATGATTTCTAATCTATACCATCCATACCCACAAATTTTACTTTCTACTTATGGAGATCTTTATCTTTAAACCATTTTGTTGATGTCATGCATATAAATGATAAACTCCCTTCAATGGACCATGATCCGGTCAATGTGCTTGGCTAAGTTTGTTGAATCACCCTAGCTAGACTGGGGGTAAGTGATCTTGGCTTAGTCAATTCCTTGGCCGTGTCCGCTGGACCGCAAGGACGTGAATCATGATTACGTATGTCATTTTCTCGTTACTATACTACAACAGATTTCGAAACAACAAACCATATACTAATTTTAAATACTTTTTATGCTAGATAAAACTTCAACTATTTCAGTGCATTAGTTCTGTATTCATCGTATTTATACTTTAAAATTTTTTTTAAAAAAATGAGATCTATCTACATTTACGAAACAAACACTACATCTCTACACCCATGACTTTTTCGTTTATTGCTTATCTACTGTTTTAACTTACACCACCCACTCACTATCCTTATATACGCTATTAAGATGTTGTCACATTTTTACACGTACCTACCACTCTCCCATTTAATCATTCATAACCATTTCTATACCACCTGATCGAGCTAACCCTTGTAACGACTACTGATTTGATATCACTGTTCCACAGACTAAGTCGAGACTACTCGAACGTGATAGAACGGTATAATAATAAGCAGTCTTAAATTGCTACTGGATCAATGTCTAGAAAGGAATGGGAAGGGGGTAGGTCAACCAATGGACTTGTCCGCGGTCATAGAAGTGACATGTGCCTTCAAGCCTTGACTGCCTGGCTGGTTTGGGAGTTAAGCTAGACTTCTTATTATTAGGCCAACCTACACTATTAGATAGTCAAGCAACGTTTGTTTTCCTCATGCTAGCATATTACTTGTCTTTTCAGTGTTACTGCGTCCACCTGGTCGTCTTACTATTGTCATCACATTGTCCGTTGGTTAAAACGTTGTTGCTACCATATGTCATGCCACCGTCGTTACTATTGCATTTGCACAGTCACCTTTACTTTATGCATTACATACACTTTACTTACCACGCTTGAGCAGCCACCAGTACCTTACTTTCCGCTCGTATGTGCATGTCTGTACTTACTTCTTATACTTGTAAGATCATCTTTCTGATCGAGCTAACTCCATATCCTTGCCTCACCTAAACCCATTCGTCGTAATCTTGATTCGTTATATCAAACAACTCTGTATCCTACCATATCTTCTGGTTACACATTAGTGCATCTATTTACTTACTTTAGGAAGATTAGTTTTACTTTTGCGTTATAACCCTTTTCTTCTTAAAATGTTATTCTTTTACCTTTATTTCTTTCATCAACAGTGTTGACTTTTGTTATACGTTATGTTGATAAGATGTTAGATATGATTATTATTATAAGGGGATTATAATTACGGATAAGAGTAGTTAAGATGATGTAAGGTGTAGTTATATTGATTGTTTACTATATGATAGATAGAATGATGTGTTCAAGAGTTGTATTTCACATTTGGATATACCCATACGTAATGGCTTCAATAGGATTCCATACTATGAATGGTGCACAGGAAGACGAGTACATTATGGATTGGGAATTCGTATCATGATTTATGATGACGATGATGATTAGTAGAGTACGTAAAGTCACAAGACTTCATCGTATAGGTAAAGTGATGGAGACGTCGGAAATAATATGATATGTTGATACGAATGGATAGTTGTGTTAATCGGTCTAAGTTGCTTAGGATGAGATTCAAACAGAAATGATGAGATGTGATTTAATAATTTGATAATTAGGGTGCTTACATTTATGAGTTGTCACGATGAAGAATGAGTTGGGAGCCTGATAAATGTTGATGATAGATGGTGATGTATACTAGGCGTATTTATACGTGTCGTCTTATGTTAGTAATTGGTAGAGCACCGTTATATCAATAGATTAATACAAGAATAAGATAGAATTGGGATTTGCAGATGTCACAATTATAGTACTACAAGTTAGGTTATACAATGAACAAGGAATGATACATTAAGGATGAGACAACATATGAGAATGGATAGTTTTTGGAGAACTTGGATACAGAGGATATCGTACATTAAAGACCTCGAGAAGATGTTCCTGTCTTAATAGCAATGATGAGCGAAGAAGTGAGGAAATTTGTAAGAAGTATTGGTTGAGGATAGTTGGTATTTTCCTTTTCGAGGTTGCTTTGTTTAAAGTATTAATTGTTTAAAGAAAGAATTATGAGGTAGAAATAAAAAAGAAAGAGTAAGTATTGGACATGTATTTGAGTTCAGTGTATACTTGCAATTGTAACATTATTCAGTGACAAGACGAGAAGTGATGATTTATTTTAGGAACACTAGTTTGAGGTTATGAGTTTAAACAACTAGTATGTTAGAATATTGGGGTTGCAGTTGGGAGTATTTTATTATTTTCTCACCTTCGTCCCTACACATCGCTGGTAGCCGTCGTTAGCTATTTTGCTTGTCTATTGACGATTAAGGCCATCGATGGTGCTTAGTCATCTGAACCTCTTTTTGAAACTCAGTCTTAAACACATCACTTGTGTCTTTTCCTAACCAATTTCATCTCTTCGTCTCAAAGTATTTCAGGTCATAATTTACCTCATAGAAACACCAGAGTGTTATCCATACTTGTTTCCTGCTCATTAGTTGATAAGAATTACGAGTACGGAATTTTTCTTAAGGTGGGTAGAATGTAACGACATGTGTTTTTAGACGTATTTTTAGATCGCGCGTACCAGCATTTTATTTCAGTCGTCCGGATAATCTTTTCCTCCGTACTTTCTTTGTTACGCATCGACGCGTACACATCTCTATATTTCGTTTACCGTGTCATCATTACTTAATTAACTTACTAATTACAATTTGCTAATCATGTTTAACTCTTACAAATTACCCTAATTAAACATCACTTGTCGGCAGCCCCTTAAAATTGATAAACGTGTGTTTAATACTTTAAAAAAATTAGTCTAAGCAAACCTAACCTGCTTGACTAAATACTTAACGCTAGCCTAATATTTCAATCAGCTCACGTCGTTAGAAAACAGATACATCCCCTCGGGTTAGTCAAAGGATTACATTAAAGTATGTCAAAATCAAAAAAACCTTATTGCTTTAACAAATGCAAAAGGGTGTTCCTACTGCTAATCTTTTTAAGACGTTCTTCTCTCTGCAAAACTTCTGCAGAATCCTTTTTCACAAAGCTAATCACCCAAACCAAATCCTCCATTCTTCATCAGATTTCTCAAACCAAGAACCCATTTCACCCGAAATACATTCTGCAAACAACTCCTACAGCAAACAAATTCCCCAAAACAAATCTACAAAACAGCCCTCAAACAATCAAAACCCAAAAATTCAGATCCAAAACCCAAGATTTCAGATCAAAACATATAACTTCAGATTCAAACAAATCTGAAAATAATTTTAGATTCAACCAAGGCAAACCCTTCATCTTCCTCCTCATCCTTTCCCTTCCTCCTCATCCTTCCCCTTGACCGACCACCACCCTCACCATCCTCGCACACGCCCCGGGAGCAACTGCCGCCGCCGACGCACTGGACTGCTAGCCGCCACCGGAGGAAGGCCGCGCGTGCCTTCGCCTGGCCGGTAGTTGTCACCATCTGCCACCCAGGTGCACCACCGGAGCCGTCTGCCCTCAGCTCCTCTCGTCGCGCGTAGGTGAGGCATCCCCCTTCCGTTACTTGTTTGCCTGCAAGTATTGAGAACCAAAAAAAAGAGAAAGGATGAAGAACAGACGGATGAAGAAGAATAGAGAGAGGTTGACAGATTATTAAAAGAGGAGACAAAAATGAGATAGAGTATTAAAAAATAAGATGTTAAGAGGACAGCCTTGATAAGAGTAGAAGAGAGAGTGGGATGAATTGGGATGTTGTAGGCTAAGGGCGTGTTCTTTTGCAAGAAAGTTGGGATGGATTCTTGCATTTGGCACTATTTCGATACTTTTCATCGGAATCCTAGCTTGCTTTCAGAGTTTGTGTTCTTTTTCCCTATTTGTGATTTGAGAATCATATCCTACGTGGCGGGGCAAATCAGGATTCTCAACGCCGATTCATTTTCTTCGAGAATTGCTCGGATTACAGAAGAATCCGACGATGTGGGCCCCTCTCTCTCTCGCCCCATCAGCGTTGAGATTTCTTTTTTTGCTTTCGCCCCAATTCAACGAAAATGAACGATTGGCGCACCCAATCAGAATTAGAATTGGTGGGCCCCACTTCAACGAATGGGAATGAGAATGGAGGTTTATTTTTTAATTTTAATTAGTATTATATAAATAGTTATATTAATTAATTAATTTAGCTTTAATTATTTAGTTTAAATATAAATAGAATAATTTAAATATGAGTGTACCCCTCACCACTTTCTGCATCCTACTTTCTTCATCCAAAAGACACACTACACAGAGTGGGACCCACTTCAACTTTCCAACCACACAATACAACCCCACTTTCCAATAAAAGAATACACTACACCAAATTTCTCTCTCATCAGAATCCACACTTCTCAACTTTCCCCAATTATACTTTCCTACAAAAGAACATGCCCTAAGTGTTAGCCTTAGTAAATAAAGAAAGAGAGTGAGAAAGAAGAGTGAGAGAGGTTATTAAATTTTAATAGTGTAGGTGACAGTTGTAAGAGATAATATAATTGATGGATATTATAATAGGGTTGTAGTAGGTGTAGAGTAGGTAGTGTTATTAATTAAGATGTTAACATGATGATAACCATGTCATTAACTAGTGATAGGTTGATAATATTAATTTAACTAGTTAGTGTTAACTTTAGCAGCTTGTTCTTAGATGATAACAGAGTAAAATAAAGTGTATCAGGTTAGTGTAACACATATAGACATCACCCTAGCCAGAGAACCCAATAAAATTAGACGAACCCAATTCAGGGGTTATTTTAATATTGTGCTTAACTCACAATAAATCTAATTCAGTGATTTATTTAACCAAAACAGAGAACCGGACGTACCAACACATAGTACCCGTCGAGACGAACCCACGACAACCGATACCACCGAAAACAGGCAAGTGATACTTGTCAGTGTTTGTTTAGGCCACGTTTTAGGCCAATTTGTGTACTGATGTAAAAGAGACTAGGCGATGAAATGATAGTCGCCTAGACGCCTTACTAGATCTAGCTTGACAACGAAGCTAGATCCGACACATTTAACATGCTATCATTTCATGCTGCCATGTCATGTTTACTTTCAAATTATCTGTACGCACTTTTAATCGCTTATTGTCATGCTCATGCAACTTGTCATGTCATTTCATGTATCATCTTACTCTATCATGATTGTGTAGCACACGCTACTTTAAAATGTAAGTTGCGGCGAGTAGGATCTTGCTCCTACATATTGATTGAGGCAAGGTGCACCCCTATGCCAAATTGAAAGACACTTCCTGGCTCGTGATCCAGAAGATGGGTGCCAGTCCATATACACGTGGAGGGTTAGGGTTAAACGGTCGCTTGAGCGTAGAAGTGAGCCCGTACAGCCACTTCAGCCAAAAGACGGAAACTCTGTGCACAAAGTGATAAATCAGTGAATCGTGAATCGTGAAATAGTGTTTTCGTAGTTTCTGCTACGATGTGCATGCTTGTTACTTCATGTCATTTTAATTGTTGCATACTTTTAATGTCATGTCATTTCATCATATTAGAACTGCTAGTCGCTTTACTTTTGTTTGTATCCTTGCACAAAAGTCCTCCGCTTTCCTTGGGAGACTTTTGCTGACATGTGCACTCTTCTCTTTGGGTGTCATATGTCAGGTTTAAAGACAGAGTCAGTTACAGGGGACGAGCAGTACGCGGACGTAGAGTTCGAGGTCCCTGCAGAGACTGAGTTTGAGGACACTGGTGACCAGTCCTAAACTCACTTAGAGTTTACCTTAGTTGTTGCTGCTTTTAGTAGTTGCTGTTAGGATTCGGATCGTAGCATCTATCTCTCTCTGTTTATGTTTTGGCCATGCTTTAGGCCTTTGTTCAGTCTATGTACTTCTTTATGACTCTCTCTGTGAGGTTGGGAATACTTGTGGATATTATTGGTGGATATTTCTATATCCGCTTTTCATTTATCATTGTTGTTGTTTCGTCACAGTTGCAAGAATCTGCTATTGGTATCATACACAGATGCTTATCAGACTGCAGCTTCACAGCTCCAAGTCTGAGCGTACCTTTTCACGTCTCGCCTTCCGTACTTGGGGAGTGGGGCGTGACACATGTGGAATGGGTTGAAGTATTGAGATTTTTGCCTAATATTATATGTTTTTTCTTTTTTAAACTGTATTTCAGGTAATGAAGATGCAATTATGATTCCTTGGGGGACTTAAATTTCATGCTTTGATGTTAAAATGGTAAATTGCTTTATTCTTCTTCACACACTAAGTTATTATATACCTAGCAATCATTCTTTTCGGATATATTGTTGTATCAATAGCTGATAGCTTTGCTGCAAAGGAAATTGCCACTCACTTGAGATTATCTAATGCAAAAGGAATATTTGCTCAGGTGAGTTTTTTTCCAACATGTAACGACTTTTCCTTAATTAAAAAATATGCAAAAAAGTAGCGCTTCGGTATTTTCTGTCATTTGATGCAAAAGAATAATATACTTCTATTAGATTTGTGATATTTATCAAGGGTAAAATGACTTTATGATACTGAAGCCACATTGTTTATGCTAATGTACTCAAATTATGGCAGTGGATGGTGTGTGGGGTTATTTCTCTAGGGTGTATATGGTTGAAAGAGCTTAAGTAATCTAATAGGAAAGTTAGATGTAGACAAGATAATAATCAAGAAAAAACTGTCGTAAAAAGAGAGAAAAATACCGTAGCATATTGAACCAGATCATGGGTTGAGACACATTGTTCCCCGCTATTTGATGAGAAAATTCGCGTCCTATATATGCTGTAGTTACAAAAATTATTTGTTTAGATCTGTAATTTCTGGGTACCAGTGGCAAAATTGTAGTTTTAGGGATCCAGAGATAGATATGCAAGTTCAGGAAATCGTTGGCTTTTATAAAGCGGGCTGGGTTTATTAATGATTATGTCGAATATTGAAAATTGAATTGAGAAGATGTAACGCCCCGCTTCCCAAAAATATGGAGGCGAGACGTGAGTAGGTCCGCTCAGACTTGAAGCTGTGAAGCTGCAAGTCTGATAAGCGTCAATAAACTTCAATTGGCAGGTCCTTGCAATGCGATACGAAACAAAGATAATAATAAAGGAAATGAGACAATAGCAATCTCAGAATATCCATAAAATAAGTTCCAACATCACAGAAAAAGCCACCAGGCTAAAAGAAAAGAGTCTAAAAAGGCCCCAGCATGGCCAACAAAAGTACAACGTACAGAAAACATAGTAATGGTGCTACGCACCGACAACTAACAGCAATTTAAGCAAAGCAACTCAGAACAGTCTCTAAGACTGGTCTCCGGTGTCCACCAACTCCTCGTCAAACGTGGGCTCCGGCTCAGCGTCAGCAAACACCTCGTCCTCAGCTACGGTCTCTGGCTAAGGGTCTAACATGTGACACCCAAAAGAGCAAGGGGCACATGTCAGTAAGTCTACAAGAGACTTGTGCAAGGAAACTGAAAGTATAGGTAAAGCAACCTAACAGTTCTAGCATGATGCAATGACATGGCAGATATAGCATGAGTGCAACAAGTAAAGTAAAGTACGAGCATGGCATGGCAACTGGCATTTAAATCATGGCATGGATATCAAGTTTTGCAAGAACAATCACAAGGACAAGGACAAGTCTAGTAAGCACGTCGTGCACAGAGATTATGCCTTTTGGATAGAGTGCCTGCGCGGGCCAACTCCTAAGCTCAAGTGATCGCTTATCCCTACCTCTCCACGTGTATCGAGCCAGGGCCTTACCCCCGAACACGGAATGCTCGCTTCTGGATCACGAGCTAGGAAGTGTTTTTCAATATGGCATAGGGGTGCACCTAGCCTGAACAAGGAAGTACAAGTATTGTAGCGTGTGCTACAAATGCAACATGCAAACTTGGATGACATGTAGGATGCAATGCATGGCAGATAATAGTTTAAGTGCGTACAAATAAGGAATTTAAACGTAGCAGGCAACAATGCATGAATGACATGGCAGGGTGACAGATCTAGCTTCGTTGTCAAGTTAGATCTTAAAGTTGCGCCTAGACAGCTATCATTTCACTGTCTAGTCTCTTTTAGCAAAAAAAACAAGGAAGTGGCCTAAAACATGGCCCTAAGCAAAAGTTGGCAAGTTTCACTTGCCTGCAAGTCTGACGTCAGAAAAACACCGTCCAAAGAGTCCAAAGTCACAAACAACCTACGTGCACAAGTCCACCATCTTACAGTCCCATATTATTAGTCTTAATTAGTGAATTTAAAACACTTTAAGACCATCAATTTTAGTCTTGATTAACAGGCTGTGGTTGGGGGTCCTAGGGGTGCAAAACGTTACCTCAACACGACGCGAAAGCTACACTGGCGTCGGGTAGTGACGCCAGGGGTTGGAATATAAGAACGCGCTCCTAGTCCAAATTCCAGATTAGATTCCTCGCTCGAATAGTCTGGACAGCAACCAGATCAACGAACCAAGATTCCAACGCTAGGACGTGCGACGAAGGGCTACGACGTATCGCAACGTCGTAATCGGCAAATCCATGAAGAGGAGACACCTAGGTGGGACCCACAGTAGTGCTAGGGGCCAATGGGGGACCCACAACACCTCTGGAGAACTTGGGGGCCCACGGTGGCAAACGTTGCAGAAGTTGCGACGTTGCGACGAAAGTCGCTCGGTCAGACCGGGCCGATGCGAGAGAATCTCTCGGTCAGACCGAGAGATCATAGCGCACGGTCGGTCGGTCGCTGCGGAGATGCGGGTCGTCGATCACAGCGGGCCGCTACGAGGGGATCCTTTGGTTGGGTGCTTGGGGCGGGGGTTGCAACGAGCGGGGGTTGCAACGGAGCGGCGGTGCGGGGGAGCGGGTCGGTCAGACCGATGGAAAGCGTCGGTCGGGCGCTGCGGGCTGCAGCGGAGCGGGGAAGCGGTGCGATGCGGGCGGGGCTCTCGGTCAGACCGAGAGAAGTTCTCGGTCGCAGCGGAGGCTTGCGAAGCGGGCGGCTGGGTGCGGTGCGGTGCGGCGATGCAGGGCTGAGCCTCGGTCAGACCGAGGAAAAATGGGGGAAAACGTCAGTCGTGCGTGGGCGGCTACGGGGGTTGGTTTGCGACGAACGTTGCAAGTGGGATTTTGAGATGTGGTGCGGCTAGGGTTTGTTCTCTAGGGAAAATAGGTTATCCTAGGGGGTATTCATATAGTGTAGGTGGGTTGACTTGGTCTAGGGTTATTTCTATTTGGATTAGGATTTTAAAATCAATAAAAACCCAAACTCTCTCTCTCCTACTCACGCAACGATAGGGTGCGGCCAAGAAAGGGGCTGAGTCAACTAGGGTTGGGTGATAGAAAATGTGGGGAATAATTATAGGGGTTAAACTAGAGGAACTAGGGTTCAAAGAATTAAAGACAAGCTGTGCTAAAAATGTAAAATAGGTCAAATGAAGTCCGAAAATTGTGAAATAAATATTGGGGTGATCGGGACGACGAGAGAAAGGAAACTAAGAAGACGGATCTCAATTTCGACGTCGAGTGACGAAACTATAAATAGAAACGTCTCACGTCAAAAGTGAAAATCGCAACGTCTCTTCAAATAAGGTCAAATCGTGGGAGAACGACCCGAGAAATGTTGTTCCAAATTAGTGCCACAATTTAATACTCTCAGAGACGATCACAACGACATATCACACCAAAGTGTTCAAAAACAAACAAGGTCTAAAACAAATACATGCACGGTCAAAAGCACGTGCACGAACAAAGTACGATCGGAAAGCGACCGTTACATCCTCCCCACCTTAGAATAAAGTCCGTCCTCAGACTTTCTAACTATAAATATAACTCTAGCTAGACTAGTAGCTATCCCGATCACATCACACTATAATTCAACCAGGTATAGTCCTTACAAATACTTATACATGCACTAGGTAGTCAAACAATAACTCTGCTAACATGCATATATTCACGCACATATTTCAATCATATGCATACATCCATTATATAACTAGTACTTACCAAGCACAAAACAATAGTTCAGATACTCACATAAGATTAGTCTCACACTAGCAAGTACAATCATTACTCTACGTATAGATAGCTACCTATGCACAAAACAAACATGGGTACACTACTCCCTAATATTCATCCAATACCAAACATCTCAACACATGTAGTCACACCATACCATTATTAAGTCAAGTTTTACTATATCTAATATACATTCACCACCACTATAATTTCACAATATATAGTCACTCAAATACATGCAAATATTTTGCCATAACTTCACATCACATACGGCCCTATAACTATACTAACGACACGCCACACATACCATAGTCACCAATACCTATAACTAAGCACATACTTACCCGTGCATGGTGCACACCCACACACGCTAGCCTTTCATACATACATACCAGTCACACCACTATATATCCAGTACATCTACACACCTAGTTTAGCTAGCACACATACGTTCACACAGGAAAGTCCTTAGCAAATAACTATACCACAAGACCAACACCTATAACTATATACTGGTATAGCGACCCACAATCATGTGCGTAACACAACCAGGCACAAACACTCCTATCACTATACATACATCAAACATCGCTATATGCAAACTACAGACATACATAACAATATACTTAGAGTATACCCACTCAAGCTTGAGTGAGACTCGAAACACATATCAAAATACTCTATATACGTAACGCGGTATTTATACCTATACCAATACCACTCCAATGTATACACATCTACCAATATAACCATATACATACCATATGTCAATCACACTTAATATTTAGTCAGGTAACACCCACATAGTTCAATTACTTTATATACCATTATAATATTACAGACATCAGCACACGTATAATTATAATACCCTCCCTAATACATGCATTCACAGTATAGTCACACACACGTAGAACATATATTCACACCATATCCTACTACCTATAATTAATATACCAACACATCTACTACATACATAGTTAAGATATGCAATAGTCGTGTATACCTCATGGTATACACGCATACAACATCCCGTAAAAGCAAGCAATGCCAAATCAAAAATTATAATCCTACTACCATATGTATATCACCTGTATACTCATGCAGCAAATTCATAACTACTTACGTCTAGGCACAATACGTATCTACGTACGAGCACATACTCACACGTACTAACATATAGGTCATATAATAGGCCTACTCACTTAACTATACGTACACCTATTATTATCACACCTAACATACCCATAACTTTACCAACATATTATTTCAACCATTATAAGTATCTCCAACTACATACACCCCATTAGACATACCATCACTGATTCTTATATACACAACTTCCCTAGAGTGGTATAGCTATCCTCACACATATCTATAAATACTAACACACATACAACTTCATAACATCATGAATAACTCTGAGTATGTATATATCACACAATAGGCAAACATTAATATACTACAGGGGAGTACACTCATTCAAGCCCACATACTCAACTTAGGTACATGCACCACGACAACATCACAAGGGTCCAAGGACCTACTAACAAATTAGAGTTGACACAGTCATTGACGAGCAATAAAGCCTAAGCAATATAGGGATATCGAGGTCGAAAGCGTGACGAGGGAAGGATCGATAAGCACGAGTTCAGATAGGACGAATACAAGGAGACAGCTTGGTTAGGTGAAACAGCGACTCACTTGTGAATGTTTAGGTAGAGGAAAGGGTATATAATACAGAAAGAAAATAGTGTAAATAACATAAGCTAAAATACGTGAAATTTGAACACTGTTGTACTGCAAAGGTTGGAGTCCTCGTCTGTATAAAAATATTTGGAGGTCGATAAAACAAGTTGTTCGAGACAAGTTTGAGTCGAATAGATATAATAAGAGAAAATGGTTTATTGGCTTATATAAAATTATCAGGAGGAAAGTGAATCATTTACACGAACATTAAGGACATAGGTTAGAAAATGCTATGCGGCAATAATTTAATAATGTTGGCAAAAGTTTTGAAATTCAAAGAATGAAATTAAATTAACTGAAGAATTTAAGCTCATGTTAAATGCATTCAAAGTCTTTAAGCTAGGGAAAAATTTAAAAATAATCAATATTGAAACTACTTTTAGAGGAACCAGGATTTGCCAACAGAAACTAATTTATACAAGGATCTTGACATACGAGCACAACGAGCCTGGTACGGATATATAAAAAATAATTGAAATTCTATTTAGTTTAGAAATTATTCTAAAAGTATGTATGGTGAACGGAAAGACAATAATAACTTAGTAGTGTAATTACCAAAATTGGTAATAAAGCTTTAAAACCGAATTATGGAGTGTCTAGATCAGGAAATGATTACGAAATAGTAATTTTTCAAAAATCTGAAATAGGGAAAACGATGAGCATAAAATCGACTTGCTGAAAGCTGAAGTTCCATGTGACTTGAAAAGTATATTAAAAGTAAGCGCGATGTGTCATTCGAATGGCATAAATAAGAAAAGAAAATTATAAATCAAATTGGGCAAAATAAGAGTACGGTTCAGAATAAAATTAGTATATGAAGGGACAAGGTATTTACATAGGTACGAAAAGTATAGGCTGGAAAAATATCATAAGCTAGTATTCAAAAAAATTCGACAAAAGTTTTAAAATTTTAAGTCAACGAAAGAGTATGAAGTATAAGTATATATATTAAAATTTTTGAACAAATTTAAACTTAGGGAAAGAGGAAATCGAAAAATACTTTCAGAAGATTCAAGATTTGTAACGGAGAGATTCGAAAATTGACGACGATCGTCATGAGGCGATCTCATGAATCGAGGCAAGGAAAATGGTCGGATGATCAAAACATACATACGCCTAGGATATGACCCAGGAAAAACTACGGGGAAACTCCTACGGTCGACCCACTAAAGATTAAGAAACTTGGCGCTACGACTTCCTAAGGAACAAGACTGTAATGAATTGCGTTGAGCTTGGCCTGAAATCGATGGACCCAAGCGAACGACTAAAGAAATTCTAGAAGTCTAATATGGTTAGAGTTAGACAAGAACCACTAAGGTAACTCCTAAGACGATTAAATCAATTCCACGAAGGGAGTCTAACTAACAATCAGGGACCTCTAACTAGCAAGCACAGACGTCTAACTAAGTCTTCTTACCACCTAGTGACATAGAAAACGATTAGAACTAGGCTCAAGGCTTATGACTCGAATGTTGCAATTTATTTAATGGACATTCCATAGTTATTATCGTTGTTCCGATAATTCGCAGTTGCAAGACGGACCTGCATGGGCTACCAACAAAACCTATCACACCCCGCTTCCCAAAAATATGGAGGCGAGACGTGAGTAGGTCCGATCAGACTTGAAGCTGTGAAACTGCAAGTCTGATAAGCGTCAATAAACTTCAATTGGCAGGTCCTTGCAATGCGATACGAAACAAAGATAATAATAAAGGAAATGAGACAATAGCAATCTCAGAATATCCATAAAATAAGTTCCAACATCACAGAAAAAGCCGCCAGGCTAAAAGAAAAGAGTCTAAAAAGGCCCCAGCATGGCCAACAAAAGTACAACATACATAAAACAAAGTAATGGTGCTACGCACAGACAACTAACAGCAACCTAAGCAAAGCAACTCAGAACAGTCTCTAAGACTGGTCTCCGGTGTCCACCAACTCCTCGTCAAACGTGGGCTCCGGCTCAGCGTCAGCAAACACCTCGTCCTCAGCTACGGTCTCTGGCTAAGGGTCTAACATGTGACACCCAAAAGAGCAAGGGGCACATGTCAGCAAGTCTACAAGAGACTTGTGCAAGGAAACTGAAAGTATAGGTAAAGCAACCTAGCAGTTCTAGCATGATGCAATGACATGGCAGATATAGCATGAGTGCAACAAGTAAAGTAAAGTACGAGCATGGCATGGCAACTGGCATTTAAATCATGGCATGGATATCAAGTTTTGCAAGAACAATCACAAGGACAAGGACAAGTCTAGTAAGCACGTCGTGCACAGAGATTACGCCTTTTGGCTAGAGTGGCTGCGCGGGCCAACTCCTAAGCTCAAGTGATCGCTTATCCCTACCCCTCCACGTGTATCGAGCCAGGGCCTTACCCCCGAACACGGAATGCTCGCTTCTGGATCACGAGCCAGGAAGTGTTTTTCAATATGGCATAGGGGTGCACCTAGCCTGAACAAGGAAGTACAAGTATTGTAGCGTGTGCTACGAATGCAACATGCAAACTTGGATGACATGTAGGATGCAATGCATGGCAGATAATTGTTTAAGTGCGTACAGATAAGGAATTTAAACGTGGCAGGCAACAATGCATGAATGACATGGCAGGGTGACAGATCTAGCTTCGTTGTCAAGCTAGATCTTAAAGTTGCGCCTAGACAGCTATCATTTCACTGTCTAGTCTCTTTTACGCAAAAAAAACAAGGAAGTGGCCTAAAACATGGCCATAAGCAAAAGTTGGCAAGTTTCACTTGCCTGTAAGTCTGACGTCAGAAAAACACCGTCCAAAGAGTCTAAAGTCACAAACAACCTACGTGCACAAGTCCACCAGTCTACAGTCCCATATTATTAGTCATAATTAGTGAATTTAAAACACTTTAAGAACATCAATTTTAGTCTTGATTAACAGGCTGTGGTTGGGGGTCCTAGGGGTGCAAAACGTTACCTCAACACGACGCGAAAGCTACACTGGCGTCGGGTAGCGACGCCAGGGGTTGGAATATAAGAACGCGCTCCTAGTCCAAATTCCAGATTAGATTCCTCGCTCGAATAGTCTGGGCAGCAACCCGATCAACGAACCAAGATTCCAACGCTAGGACGTGCGACGAAGGGCTACGACGTATCGCAACGTCGTAATCGACAAATCCACGAAGAGGAGACACCTAGGTGGGACCCACAGTAGTGCTAGGGGCCAATGGGGGACCCACAACACCTCTGGAGAACTTGGGGGGCCCACGGTGGCAAGCGTTGCGGAAGTTGCGACGTTGCGATGAAAGTCGCTCGGTCAGACCGGGCCGCTGCGAGAGAATCTCTCGGTCAGACCGAGAGATCACAGCGCACGGTCGGTCGGTCGCTGCGGAGATGCGGGTCGTCGGTCACAGCGGGCCCCTACGAGGGGATCCTTCGGTCGGGCGCTTGGGGCGGGGGTTGCAATGAGCGGGGGTTGCAACGGAGCGGCGGTGCGGGGGAGCGGGTCGGTCAGACCGATGGAAAGCGTCGGTCGGGCGCTGCAGGCTGCAGCGGAGCGGGGAAGCGGTGCGATGCGGGCGGGGCTCTCGGTCAGACCGAGAGAAGTTCTCGATCGCAGCGGGGGCTTGCGAAGCGGGCGGATGGGTGCGGTGCGGAGCGGCGATGCGGGGCTGAGCCTCGGTCAGACCGAGGGAAAATGGGGGAAAACGTCGGTCGTGCGTGGGCGGCTGCGGGGGTTGGTTGCGACGAACGTTGCAAGTGGGATTTTGAGATGTGGGGGGCGGCTAGGGTTTGTTCTCTTGGGAAAATAGGTTATCCTAGGGGGTATTTATATAGTGTAGGTGGGTTGACTTGGTCTAGGGTTATTTCTATTAGGATTAGGATTAGGATTTTAAAATCAATAAAAACCCAAACTCTCTCTCTCTCCTACTCACGCAAGGATAGGGTGCGGCCAAGAAAGGGGCTGAGTCAACTAGGGTTGGGTGATAGAAAATGTGGGGAATAATTATAGGGGTTAAACTAGAGGAACTAGGGTTCAAAGAATTAAAGACAAGCTGTGCTAAAAATGTAAAATAGGTCAAATGAAGTCCGAAAATTGTGAAATAAATATTGGGATGATCGGAACGACGAGAGAAAGGAAACTAAGAAGACGGATCTCAATTTCGACGTCGAGTGACGAAACTATAAATAGAAACGTCTCACGTCAAAAGTGAAAATCGCAACGTCTCTTCGAATAAGGTCAAATCGTGGGAGAACGACCCGAGAAATGTCGTTCCAAATTAGTGCCACAATTTAATACTCTCAGAGACGATCACAAAGGCATATCACACCAAAGTGTTCAAAAACAAACAAGGTCTAAAACAAATACGTGCACGGTCAAAAGCACGTGCACGAACAAAGTACGATCGGAAAGCGACCGTTACATAAGAGAAGAGCTAGTAGTAGGAAATAGATGTAGTGAAGAGTTAGGCATTTTCTCTCGAATTAAAGGCTAGGAGAGCGGTCATCCTCTCAAAAGAGGCCAACTATCATCGTATCCCTTTATATTATCTATAAAAATATCAACTTTCTCCCCTAATCCACTTTCTAGCCCTAAAAATCCTACATTTCATCATAAAAATCCCATCACCCTAAATCCACCAAAAATCTTATTTTTATCATCCCCCAGCTACCCCCAAATCATATCAAAATATTTATAGTTGAATTCCTACTTGGAGATGCACTTTTGAAGCATCCCTTGTCATACACGGGTTTATACTCATTGGGGTGAAAGTTATAAATCATGGATTACATTTAAGATTGATAAGAATAATAGTTTCACATTGGATAAAATAAAAAACTGTGATATCTATGAAGTAGTAGGTGGACGTTTATCCATTAGCTTAACTTGTCAGCTATATATGATTCAACTACTGGTTTGTGACTTAATGATATAAACCGACTTAATGATATAAACCAATCGTAAGTCCTAGTTTCTATTTTTAATTCTCACATGGTATCAAAAAATGAAAATAACTTTAGCTGGCTATTGTGTACTACTACTTTACAAACTAAAATATGAATACGATACGACCATTTTAGAGGGGCCCAAAAGCAAGTGGCCCAAGCCTACGCGGGAAGAAGAAGGCCCCCAAAAAGAGTTTTGGGCCAACCGTCGAATGCCTCTGTGAAAGCCCTACATCAGATAACCCACGATCGGACATGCGCCCGGTCAGCCCACGACTGCGGGAGTTAACTGCTCCCTTAAATGCTCCCCCTTAATGACCATTAAGGGACACCATTAATCCACCTTGATGGCGCATAAAGGCGCCCAGAGGGAGGCGAATCATGGGGGCGGAATAGGGGGCATGAAGACATGACGATCGTGGGAGAATCCCTATATAGGGACTCGAGAGGGGACAAAGAAAGTGGCCTGACCCCAGATACCACAATACGGAGGTACTCTGCTAAAAAGACCGTGTTTTCCTCATTGTCTTCCCTCCCACAGCTCGGTCCGAGAATACGCGTACAGGCCTCCTTGTGAGCCGTACCGGTCCCGTCGAGTTTCTTTCAGATCCGTTTTGACTTAGGCATCGGAGGGGACTTGGCCGAAACCAAGGTTCGGCCCCCCTGACGAGCTTCTTCATCTGTCCAGGTCGAGCTGATACCAAGGCACCGAGGATACCCCTCAGCGCGTAACTCACTGAAGCAAGGCTCACTCAGAGTTGAGCCCGCTTGCCCCCGACGAGCATCGCAATCAACCGAGACCAAGAGACAATCAAGGCGCCGAGGCTATCCCTCCGCACTTGATTAACCGAGGCCGAGCGCTCACCTAGGTGCCGAGGTAAGGTGTAGTTATATTGATTGTTTACTATATGATAGATAGAATGATGTGTTCAAGAGTTGTATTTCACATTTTGATTTTGTATTTCACGTTAATTGATCTAAGTTGCTTAGGGTGAGATTCAAACAGAAACGATGAGATGTGATTTAATAACTTAATAATTAGGGTGCTTAAATTTATGAGTTGTCACGATGAAGAATGAGTTGGGAGCCTGATAAATGTTGATGATAGATGGTGATGTATACTAGGCGTATTTATACGTGTCGTCTTATGTTAGTAATTGGTAGAGCACCGTTATATCAATAGATTAATACAAGAATAAGATAGAATTGGGATTTGTAGATGTCACAATTATAGTACTACAAGTTAGGTTATACAATGAACAAGGAATGATACATTACGGATGAGACAACATATGAGAATGGATAGTTTTTGGAGAACTTGGATACAGAGGATATCGTACATTAAAGACCCCGAGAAGATGTTCCTGTCTTAATAGCAATGATGAGCGAAGAAGTGAGGAAATTTGTAAGAAGTATTGGTTGAGGATAGTTGGTATTTTCCTTTTCGAGGTTGCCTTGTTTAAAGTATTAATTGTTTAAAGCAAGAATTATGAGGTAGAAATCAAAAAGAAAGAGTAAGTATTGGACCTGTATTTGAGTTCAGTGTATACTTGCAATTGTAACATTATTCAGTGACGAGACGAGAAGTGATGATTTATTTTAGGAACCCTAGTTTAAGGTTATGAATTTAAACAACCAGCATGTTAGAATATTGGGGTTGCAGTTGGGAGTATTTTATTATTTTCTCACCTTCGTCCCTACACATCGCTGGTAGCCGTCGTTAGCTATTTTGCTTGCCTATTGACGGTTAAGGCCATCGATGGTGCTTAGTCATCTGAACCTCTTTTTGAAACTCAGTCTTAAACCCATCACTTGTGTCTTTTCCTAACCAATTTCATCTCTTCGTCTCAAAGTATTTCAGGTCATAATTTACCTCATAGAATCACCAGAGCGTTATCCATACTTGTTTCCTGCTCATTAGTTGATAAGAATTCCGAGGACGGAATTTTTCTTAAGGTGTGTAGAATGTAACGGCATGTGTTTTTAGACGTATTTTTAGATCGCGCATTTGCATTTTATTTCAGTCGTCCGGATAATCTTTTCGTCCATACTTTCTTTGTTACGCATCGACGCGTACACATCTCTGTATTTTGTTTTTACCGTGTCATCATTAATTTACCATCAAGTTTAACTAAACTAGTTTAACTTAATTAACTTAATAATTACAATTTTCTAATCCGTTTAACTCTTACAAATTACCCTAATTAAACATCACTTGTCGACAGCCCCTCAAAATTGATAAACGTTTGTTTAATATTTTAAAAAAAAACTTAGTCTAAGCAAACCTAACCTGCTTGACTAAATACTTAATGATTGCCTAATATTTCAATCAGCTCACGTCATTTGAAAACAGATACATCCCCCCTCGGGTTAGTCAACGGATTACATTAAAGTATGTCAAAATTAAAAAAACCTAATTGCTTTAACAAATGCAAAAGGGTGTTCCCCCTGCTAATCTTTTTAAGACGTTCTTCTCTCTGCAAAACTTCTGCAGAATCATGTTTCCCAAAGCTAATCACCCAAACCAAATCCTCCATTCTTCATTAGATTTCTCAAACCAAGAACCCATTTCACCCAAAATACATTCTGCAAACAACTCCTACAGCAAACAAATTTCCCAAAACAAATCTACAAATCAGCCTTCAAACAATCAAAACCCAAAAATTCAGATCCAAAACCCAAGATTTCAAATCAAAACATATAACTTCAGATTCAAACAAATCTGAAAATAATTTCAGATTCAACCCAGGCAAACCCTTCATCTTCCACCTCTTCCTTTCCCTTCCTCCTCCTCCTTCCCCTTGACTGACCACCACCCTCACCATCCTCGCGCGTGCCCCGTGAGCAACTGCCGCCGCCGGCGCACTGGACTACAGGCCGCCGTCGGAGGAAGGCCGCGCGCACCGCCGCCTGGCCGGAAGCTGTCACCGTCCGTGGCCCAGGTGCACTGCCGGAGCCGCATGCCCTCAGCTCCTCTCATCGCGCGTAGGTGAGGCATCCCCCTTCTGTTACTTGTTTGCCTACAAGTATTGAGAACCAAAAAAAAGAGAAAGGATGAAGAACAGACGGATGAAGAAGAATAGAGAGAGGTTGACAGAATATTAAAAGAGGAGACAGAAATGAGATAGAGTATTTAAAAAATAAGATGTTAAGAGGGCAGCCTTGATAAGAGTAGAAGAGAGAGTGGGATGAATTGAGATGTTGTAGGCTAAGGGCGTGTTCTTTTGCAAGAAAGTTGGGATGGATTCTTGCATTTGGCACCATTTCGATGCTGTTCATCGAAATCCTTGCTTGATTTCAGAGTTTGTTTTCTTTTCCCCCATTTGTGATTTGAGAATCATATCCTACGTGGCGGGGCAAATCAGGATTCTCAACGCCAGTTCATTTTCTCCGAGAATTGCTCGGATTACGGAAGAATCCGACGCTGTGGGCCCCTCTCTCGCGCCCAATCAGCGTTGAGATTTCTTTTTTTTGCTTTCGCCCCACTTCAACGAAAATGAACGATTGGCGCACCCAATCAGAATTAGAATTGGTGGGCCCCACTTCAACGAATGGGAATGAGAACGGTGGTTTATTTTTTTAATTTTAATTAGTATTATATAAATAGTTATATTAATTAATTAATTTACCTTTAATTATTTAGTTTAAATATAAATAGAATAATTTAAATATGAGTGGACCCCACACCACTTTCTTCATCCAACTTTCTTCATCCAAAAGATGCACTACACGGAGTGGGCCCCACTTCAACTTTCCAACTACAGAATCCAACCCCACTTTCCAACAAAAGAACACACTACACCAAATTTCTCTCTCATCAGAATCCACACTTCTCAACTTTCCCCCATTATACTTTCTTACAAAAGAACATGCCCTAAGTGTAGCCTTAGTATAAAGAAAGAGAGTGAGAAAGAAGAGTGACAGAGGGTATTAAATTATAATAGGGTAGGTGACAGTTGTAAGAGATAATATATTTGATGGATATTATAATAGGGTTGTAGTAGGTGTAGAGTAGGTAGTGTTATTAATTAAGATGTTAACATGATGATAACCATGTCATTAACTAGTGATGGGTTGATAATATTAATTTAACTAGTTAGTGTTAACTTTAGCATCTTGTTGTTGGATGATAACAGAATAAAATAAACTGTATCAGGTTAGTGTAACACATATAGACATCACCTTAGCCAGAGACCCCAATAAAATTAGACGAACCCAATTGAGGGGTTATTTTAATATTGTGCTTAATTCGCAATAAATCTAATTCAGTGATTTGTTTAACCAAAATAGAGAACCGGACGTACCAACACGTAGTACCCGTCGAGACGAACGCACGACAACCGATACCATCGGAAACAGGCAAGTGATACTTGCCAGTGTGTTTAGGCCACGTTTTAGGCCAATTTGTGTACTAGCGTAAAAGAGACTAGTCGATGAAATGATAGTCGCTTAAACGCCTTACTAGATTTAGCTTGACAACGAAGCTAGATCCGACACATTTAACATGCTATCATTTCATGCTGCCATGTCATGTTTGCTTTCATATTATCTGTACACACTTTTAATTGCTTATTGTCATGCTCATGCAACTTGTCATGTCATTTCATGTATCATCTTACTCTATCATGATTGTGTAGCACACGCTACTTTAAAATGTAAGTTGCGGCGAGTAGGATCTTGACTCCTACATATTGATTGAGGTAAGGTGCACCCCTATGCCAAATTGAAAAACACTTCCTGGCTCGTGATCCAGAAGATGGGCGCCAGTCCATATACACGTGGAGGGGTAGGGTTAAACGGTCGCTTGAGCGTAGAAGTGAGCCCGTACAGCCACTTCAGCCAAAAGACGGAAACTCTGTGCACAAAGTGATAAATCAGTGAATCGTGAATCGTAAAATAGTGTTTTCGTAGTTTCTGCTACGATATCCATGCTTGTTACTTCAAGTCATTTTAATTGTTGCATACTTTAATGTCATGTCATTTCATCATATTAGAACTGCTAGTCGCTTTACTTTTGTTTGTATCCTTGCACAAAAGTCCTCCGTTTCCTTGGGAGACTTTTGCTGACATGTGCCCTCTTCTCTTTGGGTGTCATATGTCAGGTTTAGAGACAGAGTCAGTTACAGGGGACGAGCAGTACACGGACGTAGAGTTCGAGGTCCCTGCAGAGACTGAGTTTGAGGACACTGGTGACCAGTCCTAGACTCACTTGGAGTTTCCCTTAGTTGTTGTTGCTTTTAGTAGTTGCTGTTAGGATTCGGATCATAGAACCTATCTCTCTCTGTTTATGTTTCGGCCATGCTTTAGGCCTTTGTTCAGTCTATGTACTTCTTTGTGACTCTCTCTGTGAGGTTGGGAATACTTGTGGATGTTGTTGGTGGATATTTCTATGTCCGCTTTTCATTTATCATTGTTGTTGTTTCGTCGCATTTGCAAGAATCTGCTATTGGTATCATACACAGACGCTTATCAGACTGCAGCTTCACAGCTCCAAGTCTGAGCAGACCTTTTCACGTCTCACCTTCCGTACTTGGGAAGCGGGGCGTGACAGGTTTTAGTGGTGGCCCATGCACGTCCCTCTTTGCATCTGTGAAATATCGGAACAACAATAATGATAACACTTTCCCTATAATCTTCTACCAAGATCAACCTCATTAGAAAATTCAAGTCCTAAGTTTCCGATCCTTAGTCAACCAAATCAGTATATCCTTGATTTTTAATCTCCCTTCATTTTACATTCCACTTTTTGACTTTAGTAATCTATCGTAGCCTTTTCACAAGTCATTTCCTACCCGTACTCACATTTGATCATCCGATTCTAATCCTTGCTCTCGATCTACGTGATCTTCCTGACAGCCATCATTATCCTTTGAAGCACCTACATTACTATACTAATTCTACTGTCAATGTCCCTTTCATGGAATTTCTCACCCGGTTTAACTTCTTTAAAAATCTTTAATATATATACATAGGCCTCATATTTTTAACTGACGTAAAATTATTCTTTGAGTTGAGCTTCCTTCGTTGAAAATTTTTAGTCACTATATTATAATGATTTCTAATCTATACCATCCATACCCACAAATTTTACTTTCTACTTATGGAGATCTTTATCTTTAAACCTTTTTGTTGATGTCACGCATATAAATGATAAACTTCCTTCAATGGACCATGATCCAGTCAATGTGATTGGCTAAGTTTGTTGAATCACCCTAGCTAGACTGTGGTTAAGTGATCTTGGCTTAGTCACTTCTCTGGTCGCGTCCGCTGGACCGCAAGGACGTGAATCATGATTATGTATGTTATTTTCTTCTTACTATACTACAACAGATTTCGAAACAACCGACCATATACTAATTTTAAATACTTTTTATGCTAGATAAAACTTCAACTAGTTCAGTGTATTAGTTCTTTATTCATCGTATTTATACTTTTAAAAAAATTAAAAAAAGGAGATCTATCTCCATTTCCGAAGCAAACACTACATCTCTACACCTATGACTTTTTTGTCTATTGCTTATCTACAGTTTTAACTTATACCACCCACTCACTATCCTTATATAGGTTAGTAAGATGTTGTCACATTTTTACACATACCTACCACTCTCCCATTTAATCATTCATAACCATTTCTATGCCACCTGATCAAGCTAACCCTTGTCACGACTACTGATTTGATATCACTGTTCCACAGACTAAGTCGAGACTACTCGAACGTGATAGAACGGTATAATAATAAGCAGTATTAAATTGCTACTGGATCAGTGTCTAGAAAGGAATGGGAAGGGGGTTGGTCAACCAATGGACTTGTCCTGCGGTCATAGAAGTGACATGTGCCTTCAAGCCTTGACTGCCTGGCTGGTTTGGGAGTTAAGCTAGACTTCTTATTATTAGGCCAAGCTACACTATTAGATGGTCAAGCAACATTTGTTTTCCTCATGCTCGCACATTACTTGTCTTTTCAGTGTTACTCCGTCCACCTGGTCGTCATACTATTGTCATCACATTGTCTATTGGTTAAAACGTTGTTGCAACCATATGCCATGCCACCGTCGTTACTGTTACACTTGCACAGTCACCTTTACTTTATGCATTACATACACTTTACTTACCACGCTTGAGCAGCCACCAGTACCTTACTTTTCGCTCGTATGTGCATGTCTGTTCTTACTTCTTATACCTGTAAGATCATCTTTCTGATCGAGCTAACTCCATATCCTTGCCTCACATGAACCCATTCGTCGTAATCTTGATTCCTTACATCAAACAACTCTGTATCCTACCCTATCTCTTGGTTACACATTAGTGCATCTATTTACTTACTTTAGCCAGATTAGTTTTACTTTTGCGTTATAACCCTTTTCTTTTTAAAATGTTATTCTTTTACCTTTATTTCTATCATCAACAGTGTTGACTTTTGTTATGCGTTATGTTGATAAGATGTTAGATATGATTATTATTATAAGGGGATTATAATTACGGATAAGAATAGTTGAGATGATGTAAGGTGTAGTTATATTGATTGTTTACTATATAATAGATAGAATGATGTGTTCAAGAGTTGTATTTCACATTTGGATATACCCATACGTAATGGCTTCAATAGGATTCCATACTATGAATGGTGCACAGGAAGACAAGTACATTACGGATTTGGAATTCGTATCATGATTTATGCTGACGATGATGATTAGTAGAGTATGTAAAGTCACAAGACTTCATCGTATAGGTATAGTGATGGAGACGTCAGAAATGATATGATATGTTGATACGAACGGATAGTTGCGTTAATCGGTCTAAGTTGCTTAGGATGAGATTCAAACAGAAATGATGAGATGTGATTTAATAATTTGATAATTAGGGTGCTTAAATTTATGAGTTGTCACGATGAAGAATGAGTTGGGAGCCAGATAAATGTTGTTGATAGATGGTGATGCATACTAGGCATATTTATACGTGTCGTCTTATGTTAGTAATTGGTAGAGCACCGTTATATCAATAGATTAATACAAGAATAAGATAGAATTGGGATTTGTGGATGTCACAATTATAGTACTACAAGTTAGGTTATACAATGAACAAGGGATGATACATTATGGATGAGACAACCTATGAGAATGGATAGTTTTTGGAGAACTTGGGTACAGAGGATATCGTACATTAAAGACCCCGAAAACATGTTCCTGTCATAATAGCAATAATGAGCGAAGAAGTGAGGAAATTTGTAACAAGTATTGGTTGAGGATAGTTGGTATTTTCTTTTCCGAGGTTGCTTTGTTTAAAGTATTAATTGTTTAAAGCAAGAATTATGAGGTAGAAATCAAAAAGAAAGAGTAAGTATTGGACCTGTATTTGAGTTCAGTGTATACTTGCAATTGTAACATTATTCAGTGACGAGACGAGAAGTGATGATTTATTTTCGGAACACTAGTTTGAGGTTATGAGTTTAAACAACCAGTATGTTAGAATATTGGGGTTACAGTTGGGAGTATTTTATTATTTTCTCACCTTCGTCGGTATAGTGATGGAGACGTCAGAAATGATATGATATGTTGATACGAACGGATAGTTGCGTTAATCGGTCTAAGTTGCTTAGGATGAGATTCAAACAGAAATGATGAGATGTGATTTAATAATTTGATAATTAGGGTGCTTAAATTTATGAGTTGTCACGATGAAGAATGAGTTGGGAGCCAGATAAATGTTGTTGATAGATGGTGATGCATACTAGGCATATTTATACGTGTCGTCTTATGTTAGTAATTGGTAGAGCACCGTTATATCAATAGATTAATACAAGAATAAGATAGAATTGGGATTTGTGGATGTCACAATTATAGTACTACAAGTTAGGTTATACAATGAACAAGGGATGATACATTATGGATGAGACAACCTATGAGAATGGATAGTTTTTGGAGAACTTGGGTACAGAGGATATCGTACATTAAAGACCCCGAGAAGATGTTCCTGTCATAATAGCAATAATGAGCGAAGAAGTGAGGAAATTTGTAACAAGTATTGGTTGAGGATAGTTGGTATTTTCTTTTCCGAGGTTGCTTTGTTTAAAGTATTAATTGTTTAAAGCAAGAATTATGAGGTAGAAATCAAAAAGAAAGAGTAAGTATTGGACCTGTATTTGAGTTCAGTGTATACTTGCAATTGTAATATTATTCAGTGACGAGACGAGAAGTGATGATTTATTTTCGGAACACTAGTTTGAGGTTATGAGTTTAAACAACCAGTATGTTAGAATATTGGGGTTACAGTTGGGAGTATTTTATTATTTTCTCACCTTCGTCCCTACACATCGCTGGTAGCCGTCGTTAGCTATTTTGCTTGCCTATTGACGGTTAAGGCCATCGATGGTGCTTAGTCATCTGAACCTCTTTTTGAAACTCAGTCTTAAACACATCACTTGTGTCTTTTCCTAACCAATTTCATCTCTTCGTCTCAAAGTATTTCAGGTCATAATTTACCTCATAGAAACACCAGAGCGTTATCCATACTTGTTTCCTGCTCATTAGTTGATAAGAATTCCGAGGACGAAATTTTTCTTAAGATGTGTAGAATGTAACGGCATGTGTTTTTGGACGTATTTTTAGATCGCGTGTACCAACATTTTATTTCAGTCGTCCGGATAATCTTTTCGTCTGTACTTTCTTTGTTACGCATCGACGCGTACACATCTCTGTATTTCGTTTTTACCGTGTCATCATTAATTTACCATCAAGTTTAACTAAAATAGTTTAACTTAATTAACTTACTAATTACAATTTGCTAATCACGTTTAACTCTTACAAATTACCCTAATTAAACATCACTTGTCGGCAGCCCCTCAAAATTGATAAACGTGTGTTTAATATTTAAAAAAAACTTAGTCTAAGCAAACCTAACCTGCTTGACTAAATACTTAATGCTTGCCTAATATTTCAATCAGCTCACGTCGTTTGAAAACTACATCCCCCTCAGGTTAGTCAAAAGATTACATTAAAGTATGTCAAGATCAAAAAAACCTAATTGCTTTAACAAATGCAAAAGGGTGTTCCCCCTGCTAATATTTTTAAGACGTTCTTCTCTCTGCAAAACTTCTGCAGAATCATGTTTCCCAAAGCTAATCACCCAAACCAAATCCTCCATTCTTCATCAGATTTCTTAAACCAAGAACCCATTTCAACCAAAATACATTCTGCAAACAACTCCTACAGCAAACAAATTCCCCAAAACAAATCTACAAATCAGCCTTTAAACATTCAAAACCCAAAAATTCAGATCCAAACCCAAGATTTCAAATCCAAACATATAACTTCAGATTCAAACAAATCTGAAAATAATTTCGGATTTAACCCAGGCAAACCCTTCATCTTCCTCCTCTTCCTTTCCCTTCCTCCTCCTCCTTCCCCTTGACCGACGACCACCCTCACCATCCTCTCTCGCGCCCCGGGAGCAACTACTGCCGCCGGTGCACTGGACTGTAGGCCGCCACTGGAGGAAGGCCGCACACGCCACTGCCTGGCCGGAAGCTATCACCATCTGCCGCCCAGGTGCACCGCCGAAGCCGCCTGCCCTCATCTCCTCTCGTCGCGCGTAGTTGAGGCATCCCCCTTCCGTTACTTGTTTGCCTGCAAGTATTGAGAACCAAAAAAAGAGAAAGGATGAAGAACATACGGATGAAGAAGAATATAGAGAGGTTGACAGAATATTAAAAGAGGAGACGGAAATGAGATAGAGTATTAAAAAAATAAGATGTTAAGAGGACATCCTTGATAAGAGTAGAAGAGAGAGTGGGATGAATTGGGATGTTGTAGGCTAAGGGCGTGTTCTTTTGCAAGAAAGTTGGGATGGATTCTTGCATTTGGCACCATTTCGATACTGTTCATCGGAATCCTTGCTTGCTTTCAGGGTTTGTGCTCTTTTCCCCTATTTGTGATTTGAGAATCCTATCCTACGTGGCAAGGCAAATCAGGATTCTTAAAGCCGATTCATTTTCTCTGAGAATTGCTCGGATTACATAAGAATCCGACGCTGTGGACCCCTCTCTCTCTCGCCCAATCAGCGTTGAGATTTCTTTTTTTTTGCTTTCGCCCCACTTCAACGAAAATGAACGATTGGCATGCCCAATCAGAATTAGAATTGGTGGGCCCCACTTCAACGAATGGGAATGAGAACGGAGGTTTATTTTTTTTAATTTTAATTATTATTATATAAATAGTTATATTAATTAATAAATTTAGCTTTAATTATTTAGTTTAAATATAAATATAATAAATTAAATATGAGTGGACTCACACCACTTTCTTCATCCAACTTTCTTCATCCAAAAGAACACACTACACGGAGTGGGCCCCACTTCAACTTTCCAACTACACAATCCAACCCCGCTTTCCAACAAAAGAACATACTACACCAAATTTCTCTCTCATCAGAATCCACACTTCTCAACTTTCCCCAATTATACTTTCCTACAAAAGAATAGGCCCTAACTGTTAGCCTTAGTAAATAAAGAAAGAGAGTGAGAAAGAAGAGTGACAGAGGGTATTAAATTATAATAGGGTAGGTGACAGTTGTAAGAGATAATATATTTGATGGATATTATAATAGGGTTGTAGTAGGTGTAGAGTAGGTAGTGTTATTAATTAATATGTTAACATGATGATAACCATGTCATTAACTAGTGATAGGTTGATAATATTAATTTAACTAGTTAGTGTTTACTTTAGCAGCTTGTTGTTAGATGATAACAGAATAAAATAAAGTGTATCAGGTTAGTGTAACACATATAGACATCACCCTAGCCAGATAACCCAATAAAATTAGACGAACCCAATTCAGGGGTTATTTTAATATTGTGATTACCTCGCAATAAATCTAATTCAGTGATTTGTTTAACCAAAACAGAGAATCGGACGAACCAACACGTAGTACCCATCGAGACGAACACACGACAACCGATACCACCGGAAACAGGCAAGTGATACTTGCGAGTGTTTGTTTAGGCCACGTTTTAGGCCAATATGTGTACTAGCGTAAAATAACTAGGCGATGAAATGATAGTCGCCTAGACGCCTTACTAGATCTAGGTTGACAACGAAGCTAGATCCGACATTTTTAACATGCTATCATTTTATGCTGCCATGTCATGTTTACTTTCAAATTATCTGTACGCACTTTTAATTGCTTATTGTCATGCTCATGCAACTTGTCATGTCATTTCATGTATCATCTTACTCTATCATGATTGTGTAGCACACGCTACTTTAAAATGTAAGTTGCGACGATTTGGATCTTGACTCCTACATATTGATTGAGGTAAGGTGCACCCCTATGCCAAATTGAAAAACACTTCCTAGATCGTGATCCAGAAGATGGACGCCAATCCATATACACGTGGAGGGGTAGGGTTAAACGGTCGCTTGAGCGTAGAAGTGAGCCCGTACAACCATTTCAACCAAAAGACGGAAACTCTGTGCACAAAGTGATAAATCAGTGAACCGTGAATCGTGAAATAGTGTTTTCGTAGTTTTTGCTACGATGTACATGCTTGTTATATCATGTCATTTTAATTGTTGCATACTTTTAATGTCATGTCATTTCATCATATTAGAACTGCTAGTCGCTTTACTTTTGTCTGTATCCTTGCACAAAAGTCCTCCGCTTTCCTTGGGATACTTTTGCTGAGATGTGCCCTCTTCTCTTTGGGTGTCACATGTCAGGTTTAGAGAAAGAGTCAGTTACAGTGGACGAGCAGTACGCGGACGTAGAGTTCGAGGTCCCTGCAGAGACTGAGTTTGAGGACACTGGTGACCAGTCCTAGACTCACTTGGAGTTTCCATTAGTTATTGTTGCGTTTAGTAGTTGCTGTTAGGATTCGGTGCATAGCACCTATTTCTCTCTGTTTATGTTTCGGCCATGCTTTAGGCCTTTGTTCAGTCTATGTACTTCTTTGTGACTCTCTCTCTGTGATTTTGGGAATACTTGTGGATGTTGTTGGTGGATATTTCTATGTCCGCTTTTCATTTATCATTGTTGTTGTTTCGTCGCATTTGCAAGAATCTGCTATTGGTATCATACACAGACGCTTATCAGACTGCAGCTTCACAGCTCCAAGTCTGAGCAGACCTTTTCACGTCTCGCCTTCCGTACTTGGGAAGCGGAGCGTGACACATGTGAAATGGGTTGAAGTGGGTAGATATTTGCCTAATATCATATTTTTCTTTTTTAAACTGTATTTCAGGTAATGAAGATGCAATGTATGCTTCCTTGGGGGACTTAAATTTCATACTTTGATGTTAAAATGGTAAATTGCTTTTTCTTCAAACACTAAGTTATTATATACCTAGCAATCATTCTTTTCGGATATATTGTTGTATCAATAGCTGATAGCTTTGCTGCAAAGGAAATTGCCACTCACTTGAGATTATCTAATGCAAAAGGAATATTTGCTCATGTGAGTTTTTTTCCTACATGTAACGACTTTTCCTTAATTAAAAAATAAGCAAAAAAGTAGCAACTCAGTATTTTCTGTCATTTGATGCAATAGAATAATATACTTCTATTAGATTTGTGATATTTATCAAGGGTAAAATGACTTTATGGTATTGAAGCCACATTGTTTATGCTAATGTACTCAAAATTGTGGCAGTGGATGGTGTGTGGGGTTATTTCTCTAGGGTGTATATGGTTGAAAGAGCTTAAGCAATCTAATAGGAAAGTTAGATGTAGACAAGATAATAATCAAGAAAAAACTTTCGTAAAAAGAGAGAAAAATACAGTAGCATATTGAACCAGATCATGGGTTGAGACACATTGTTCCCCGCTATTTGATTTAGAAAATTCTCGTCCTATGTATGTTGTAGTTACAAAAATTATTTGTTTAGATCTGTAATTTCTGGGTACCCGTGGTAAAATTGTAATTTTAGGGATCCAGAGATAGATATGCAAGTTCAGGAAATCGTTGGCTTTTATAAAAGGGGCTGGGTTTATTAATGATTATGTTGAATATTGAAAATTGAATTGAGAAGAGAAGAGCTAGGAGTAGGAAATAGATGTAGTGAAGAGTTAGGCATTTTCTCTCGAATTAAAGGCTAGGAGAGCGGTCATCCTCTCAAAAGAGGCCAACTATCATCGTATCCCTTTGTATTATCAATAAAAATATACTTTCTCCCCTAATCCACTTTCTAGCCCTAAAAATCCTACATTTCATCATAAAAATCCCATCTTTCACCCTAAATCCGCCAAAAATCTTATTTTTATCATCCCCCTACCCACCCCCAAAATCCTATCAAAATATTAATAGTTGAATTCCTACTTGGAGATGGACTTTTGAAGCATCCCTTGTCATACACGGGTTTATACCCATTGGGGTGAAAGTTATGAATCATGGATTACATTTAAGATTGTTAAGAATAATAGTTTCACATTGGATAAAATAAAAAACTGTGATATCTATGAAGTAGTAGTTGGACGTTTGTCCATTAGCTTAACTTGTCTGCTATATATGATTTAGCTACTGGTTTGTGACTTAATGATATAAACCGACTTAATGATATAAACCAATCGTAAGTCCTAGTTTCTATTGTTAATTCTCACATGGTATCAAAAAATGTAAATAACTTTAGCTGGCTATTGTGTACTACTACTTTAGAAACTGAAATATGAATATGATACGACCATTTTAGAGGGGCCCAAAAGCAAGCGGCCCAAGCCTACGCGGGAAGAAGAAAGCCCCAAAAAGAGTTTTGGGCCAACCGTCGAAGGCCCCGGTGAAAGCCCTACATCGGATCACCCACAATCGGACGTGCGGCCGGTCAGCCCACGACTGCGGGAGTTAACTGCTCCCTTAAACGCTCCCCCTTAATGACCATTAAAGGACCCTATTAATCCATCTTGATGGCGCATAAAGGCGCCCGGAGGGAGGCAGATCATGGGGGCATGAAGACATGACGATCGTGGGAGAATCCATATATAGGGACTCGAGGGGGGACGAAGAAAGGGGCCTGACCCCAGATACCACAATACGGAGGTACTCTGCTAAAAAGACCTTGTTTTCCTCATTGTCTTCCCTCCCACAGCTCGGTCCGAGGATACGCGTACAGGCCACCTTGCGAGTCGTAACGGTCCCGTCGAGTTTCTTTCAGATCCGTTCTGACTTAGGCATCGGAGTGGACTTGACCTGAACCAAGGTCCGGCCCCCCTGACGAGCTTCTTCATCTGTCCAGGTCGAGCTGATACCAAGGCGCCGAGGCTACCCTCAGCGCGGAACTCACTGAAGCAAGGCGCACTCAGAGTTGAGCCCGCTCTCCCCCGACGAGCATTAGTATCAACCGAGACCAAAAGACAATCAAGGCGCCGAGGCTACCCCTCCGCACCTGATTAACCGAGGCCGAGCGTTCACCTAGGTGCCGAGGCTTCCCCTCTGCACCCTGCTGACCGAGGCTAAACACCACGGACGAAGAGCCTGCTCGTCCTCGATCCCCCAAGCAAGCAGTTTTCCGAGCTAACTTGAGGACCCATACAACCCTCGTCGAGTACATGCACGCTTGGCGGGACCAAGGGATTCTAACCTATCCCTTGACCACGTTGACCATCAAATCCCCGGTCAACGATCCAGTGGTGAGAAAACACCCGTAAACATCTGGCTCCGTCTGTGGAAGCGAACACAAGCCCACGTCAAACCACCAAAATGGAACCAGTCTGCAACGGACCGGGGCGCATGCCCCCATCCACGAGGAGGGAGATTACGTCCCTCCCAAGAACCAGCACAGCCACACCACCGAGGGGATGGGCGACTCCCGCTCGGTGACCCAAGGGAAGCTCCGTCTCTTTGCCCAGGAAACCAATGCCCACCTCCGGACGTTGACCACCAGATTCAACAGCTCGTCGTCAACCCGTTCATCCTGGGAGATGGGACGGTGGGGGCCCTCGATCAGGGAGGGGTCCGCCGGCCTTTACGCTCAGCTGTGGTCACTGACCACGGGGATGGGGGAGCCAACCCCGAACGTCGATTCACCCTGCCGAACTTCATCCCAGTGTCATCTCTCACTCCCATCTTGCCTCGGGAGGGGGACGAGGCGGGTCCCGAGCAAGCCAGAGACAAGTCGGCTACAGCCTCGTCTCGGAAACCACGCTCAACAAATCGGTGGTCGACCGATCGTCGAGCCGATGGGAACCGACCCCGTCGGAGTGAAAGTCGCCATCGCGGAAGGCAAAGGAGCCGAGAATACGGACGGTAGAAGAGAGGCGCCCGCTGACCAACTCCCGTCCCCAGCTCGACTGGGATTCGGGCGAGCCCCCCGCGTGACCCCGTTCGCTCGTCGCGACAACTCAACCTCTGTGTTAGCATGGGAGGGTGTTCGGAAGGCACCAGGGGCGACCGTAGCCCGTTGACCAGGAGGATAACTGAAGCATGTGTGCCCTCTAGATTCAAGGTGCCGACATTAGAGAAGTACGACGGCACGGGGGACTCGGAAAACCACGTCATGGACTATACGGGGGTCATGGCGTTCCAAGGAAACCGACGACACCCTACTCTGGAGAGGCTTCTACTCCACCCTCCGGAAATCAGCCCGGAGTTGGTACCACGGCCTCCCCAACCGTTCCATCGATAGTTTCGGGGACCTCTCCTGGCAGTTCTGCAAACAATTCATGGCCGGACGTCAGGTAAAACCGGACTCAGAACTCCTGTTCAATGTGGTGCAGGGTCCCGGAGAAAACCTGAGGCACTACATGCGTCGCTTCAACGCGGAGAGGCTGAATGTGGAGAGCTGTCCCGAGTTGGTCGTGAAAATGGCCCTGAAGAAAGGGCTCCGGCGCAGGGGCCTGAAGAAGTCGTTGCACAATGATCCTCCGAAAGACCTCGCCGAGGTCATAGCCTGGGCGGAGCGCTACATGCTGACGGAGGAAGCGCTGTCCGCAGATAACGGAAGTCACCCAACAGGGGCTAGACGGGGCTCCAAGCGGGACGAGAGCGAGCGACGTGGCCCTGATGAGCCTCGGCTAGAGAAGAAGGCCAAAGGAAAGCAACGCAAGGAGGATCCACGACCCCCTAAGCTGAACACCGCACCGGACGTCGTCCTTGTGCACGCTCAAAAGGAAGGGCACTTTAGCAGGCCGCCTCTGAGGATGAAGAGAGGCAGAAAGGACGAGGAGAAAAATTGCAAGTACCACAAAGACAATGGCCACAACACTGACGACTGCTGGCACTTAAAGAAGGATATAGAGAAGCTGGTCAGCCGAGGCCATTTAAAGAATTTTGTCGACGACTCAGCCGCCATCCCCAGGGAGGGGACGTCCAAGCAGATGGACAAGGGAAAGAAGGTGAATGTGGTTCAAGCGGCTATGTGCGTCATCAAGTGAGCGGACGGGACAATCAGCCACTGCCTCACCCAGGCAAGATTAGCTTGCCCTCGCCCTCCCCATTTTATTTTCCTCCAAATGTACATCCGGGTTCAAGGAATGAAAAGGAAACAGTGTTAGTAAAGCTTTTCTTTTTCTCACCGTATCTAGCTTGGCAATCAACTGCGGAGCAGGTGGGAAATCACCCTTCGGAGAGGCCTTGTTATGCTGATCGGACGGAAGGCTGGGGGCAACTCCCCCAGCGGGCCGATCGCACGGATCGACCGTAAGGCTGGGGGCAACTCCCCCAGCGGGCCGATCGCATGGATCGACCGTAAGGCTGGGGGCAACTCCCCCGATGGGCCGATCGCACGGGTCGACCGTAAGGCTGGGGGCAACTCCCCCAGCAGGCCGATCCCTCGATTCACCGTAAGCCTGGGGGTAGCCCCCAGCACGTATACTGACCTGACCGACCGTAAGACTGGGAGCAACTCCCCCAGCAGGCGGGTTCATCGGTTGGTCGTGAGCCTGAGGGTAGCTCCCCCAGCTGACCGACCGATCTGATCGACCGCGGGGCGGGGGGCAACTCCCCAGCGTGCAGATCAATATGGCCATCTGTAAGACTGGGGGCAACTCCCCCAGCGGGTCGGAACATCGATTGGACGTAAGCCGGAGGGTAGCTCCCCCCGCTGACCAACCGACCCGACCGACTGTAAGGCTGGAGGCAACTCCCCCAGCGGTCAGATCAACATGGCCGTCCGTAAGGCTGGGGGCAACTCCCCCAGCAGGCCGGAACATCGATTGGACGTAAGCCTGGGGATAGCTCCCCCATCGGCTCAAACGATCCGATCGGTCGTAAGGCTGGGGCAACTCCCCCAGCGGGCCGATCCCTCGACCGCCCGTAAGGCTGATGGTGAGCCCTCCGCAAGGCGATCACCCAATCGGCCTGAGGATAGCAGACGAAGGGAAAACCATAACAGGCATAACGGCATGCCGGTCGAGAACACTCCCGAGGCACTAGTCTATCAGGCCGATCGAAATGGTGTCCCGAGGATCACCTGCCTGCACGACGAGTGACGGGGGGACATCAGGGGATCACCCTCCCTGGCCGGATCGAACACGACTGTGGCTCAGAAGACCAACAGTCTTCCCCCACTGTGAAACAGCTCAATCAGTGGAGGACAGAAAGGGAGACAACCCGGTCAATCGTCGACGGGGCAAAAGCGACGCACAAGGAAAATGGCAGGAAGCGAAAAGGTACAAAGACACACAAACACTTTATAAATTACACCCAAAAATTGTTCCCTATTACAGGACATGGGGAGAAGGGAACAAAAATGGAGGAGCGTCGTCTAGGGGGCCGGGGCCCGGGAGGAGGCGTCATCTGGGACCTCGTCTTGCTCGGAGCGAGGAGGCTCTTCGGGACCTGCCGGAGGTCAGGGAAGCGACTGTCAGACACGCTCCTCGAACCTATGAAAAGAGTCCCAGAAGACCCGCACGATCCTGGGGGCCAAGAGGTCCTCGTAGGAATCGAAGGCCTCTTTGAGGGCCTCCGCAATCCGCGGCCTCAAGACCCCCTCGTAGCTCCTCTCCACTTCTTCGACGAGCCGGGGTGGGATGCGCCTGACGCAAGGCTCCCAGCTCATTCCAAAGCTCGCCTCTGTCCTGACGGAATGCTTCTTCCGCCTCATGGGCCGACCTCTAAGCGTCGGCCAGGGCCCCCTACAGATCCAACACCTCGGAGGCAAGCTTATCCACCCGATGCCACAGATGCCAGGCCTCCATGCGGGCTTCTTCGGCCGCCACCTCGGCCGCCCCAACCCTCAAGCATTCCCGTGCCAAAGACTCTTCGAGGTTGGACGCGTGGCCCGCACGACGCTGAACCTCAACGGCCATCACGGTGGCCTGCAAAACAAAAGAGGTGAGCCAAGGGAATCACGAGACAGGATTGAACACAACAGAAGGACCAACCTGTTGAAGCTGCCATACTAAAGTATCCATCAGTCGGTCGGAGGGAGCCCTCTCCAGGAGGGAGCAGTCCCTCAGAAGGACGGAGCTTCGCGCCAACTGGGTGGCCACGGCTCGGTTGACAAAACCGAATCACCGAGCGTGACCTCGAGGCCCGCCTGGAGAGTCAACAAGGCGCCCCGGCTCCGGCCAAGGACGGCTCGGATGAGTCAACGGGGGTGGCCACCAGGGCTAGTGGGAGGGTTTCACCCGAGACGACTGACGCCCCGGGAACCACTGAGGGGTGGACCTCCTCGGTCTTCTTCTTCTTCCTCCTCGGTCTTCTTCTTCTTCCTCCTCCTCTCGTAGGGGCCCCCGGACTCCGTAGGGGGCACTACCACTCTGCGTCGCGACCACCCGTGGGCACGCGAGGCACCGGGCCCGCGCACCATTGCCTCCCACGGGTCGGACGGGACAGGAAGGATCGGCGGCAGCGGTCTCCCCTACTGGGGATTCCATCTCAACCGGGGCAGGGTCAGCTCCAAGCCATCGACACTGCAGATCATGATGAACCTAACCAGCACCGCAATGGAGTATGGGGTCAGCTGGCACAGGGCCACCATCAAGAACTCCATGACCTGGATGATGAAGGGATGAAGGGGGAAGCGGAGCCCCAGGCGAAACATCTCGACGTAGACACCGACCTCCATGTTCCTTGCGAAACAAATCCTTTCGTCGCTGAAAAGGATCCGGACGTCATACGGGTGGCACAAATACTTCTCCCTGATCTCCAAAGCCGTCGAGAAGGGAACCATAGACGACGATCTAAGTGTCACCGGGGGAACGTCGAACCTTTTCGTCGCCTGAGCCTCATCGCCACCAACTGGGTCCTCAAAGAGCCCTTCCCTTTATCCGAAACGGGGCGTGTCCCCGAGGGGATTTCAGGCCTTGGTGGCAGAGGATCGCCTGACTCAGGCACCAGAGGGACCCCGGACCCCGACGCGGAACCACCTATTCGAAGCGCGGACATAGGACAAATCGAGGGCGGCAAAGGAAGGAGAAGGAAAGTTACCTTAGAAGGGAATTCGAAGGAAGAAAGGCGAAGGAGGGTTCGAAGGGGCTTGCAAGATCAGACTCGGATAGAAAGGCGCAAAAGAATCGAACTCAGAAGGCCGTCATCTTTATATTAAAAGCAATCCCAGAATCAGGACCGTCCGAAGAAGCGCACGTAGCAACATCTGGAGGACTGACGGCGCTCCGAATTTCGCACCCAGAGAAGTTCAAACGGGCCGCGTCATGATGGCCTCCATTTAATGGCTCGGTCTCGACTGACGCGCCTGTCAAAATCCACACGAGTCACATCACCCGAACCAAACCGGCAGAATTCGAACGGCCCGAGTGATGGGGGCAATTGATACGACCATTTTAGAGGGTCCCAAAAGCAAGCGGCCCAAGCCCATGCGGGAAAAAGGCCGCCCAAAAACAGTTTTGGGCCAACCGTTGAAGGCCCCGTGAAAGCCCTACATCGGATAACCCACGATCGGACGTGCGCCCGGTCAGCCCACGATTGCGGGATGGGTTTGGATTTGGGTAAGCCACCTCATCATGGTAGGTCCCACTTGGGGGTGGGTGTGGAGATGGGTTTGGATTTGGGTGCAAGTAAAAAATAAAAAATTCCACCCCCCAACCTTTCCATTAAATTGCGCAAAAAAATCCCCTCCTTCCCCTTTTGTATTTAGGTCCTTTTGGCATCCGTATTTACGTGTTTGGTCCCATTTAACCCCCGACGATGCCGCTCTTTCCCAGTTTCGCGAGCAAACCGCTACCGTGTTCATGGGGAATTATTTTTGCTCCGTGCACAATGTGCACGGAAAATTTCTAGTATACATATACATATACATGCATATATAACCCTTCTTTTAAACATGTACATAAACTTATGTCATATAAATATACAAATTAAATATCAGAACCAGATCTTACTTTTTGAATGGTAAGACCCAATATAATTGTAATCTTTCATCATAAACTGAATTTAACCACAATAAACAAAGGACAAGAGCCCAAAAAAGACATTATTATGAGAATGGCTACCAGTTCTTTCGAATCCTCAATCTCCTTTCGTTAGTCCATGGAACACTATATTTTGGCGTCTTTAACCCCAGTTACATTGTGGGGACTATTTGGATGAGCTTTAAGAATGCAATTCTAATTTAAATTGTCAACTAATTTAAATCATGTTGACATGACATCAATATGTCAGTCCAATCACAGCTATCATTCGTTTTAGTTGTTACTATTTCTTTTTTTTTCAAACTTAACCCACAAATAGCTATTTGGACCCTGAAAATAAATAAAATAAATATTTTTATTAGTCTAACACAATGACACATTGGTCCTATCCCCCACATAGCTTACCATAAGTTCTTTTAAGAAGTCTATCAACCAGAATCCACAACGGCCATGGCCACAATGTGTGTTGACCTATGTTGTGCGGATATAGACGTATCTAAACACACAAAATATGACATAACACAGTCGACACACCAACACACATCGACATGGACATAAAAACCTAACACACAACAAATGTGTAAGCACACACAAAACAGAAATATCGTGATCGATATGTGCATCCAACACCATACGGCTTCACAATATAAGTGCATGAGATGTATAGTTGTTGTGCTACGAGTCTGAAATCAGAACCCCACCTCATACTTTCAAAGAACTATATAAATTGCAGGGGCAAAAGCGACGCACAGGGAAAATGGCAGGAAGCGAAAAGGTACAAAGACCCACAAACACTTTATAAATTACACCCAAAAATTGTTCCCTATTACAGGACATGGGGAGAAGGGAACAAAAATGGAGGAGCGTCGTCTAGGGGCCCGGGGCCCGGGAGGAGGCGCTATCTGGGACCTCGCCTTGCTCGGAGCGAGGAGGCTCTTCGGGACATGCCGGAGGTCAGGGAAGCGACTGTCGGACACGCTCCTCAAACCTATGAAAAGAGTCCCAGAAGACCCTCACGATCCTGGGGGCCAAGAGGTCCTCGTAGGAATCGAAGGCCTCTTTGAGGGCCTCCGCAATCCGCGGCCTCAAGACCCCCTCGTAGCCCCTCCACTTCATCGACGAGCCGGGGTGGGATGCGCCTGACGCAGGGCTCCCAGCTCGTTCCAGAGCTCGCCTCTCTCCTAACGGAATGCTTCTTCCGCCTCATGGGCCGACCTCTGAGCGTCGGCCAGGGCCACCTACAGATCCAACACCTCGGTGGCAAGCTTATCCACCCGACGCCGCAGATGCCATACTTCCATGCGGGCTTCTTCGGCCGCCACCTGGCCGCCCCAACCCTCAAGCGTTCCCGCACCAAAGACTCTTCGAGGTTGGACGCGTGGGCCGCACGGCGCTGCACCTCAACGGCCATCACGGTGGCCTGCAAAACAAAAGAGGTGAGCCAAGGGAATCACGAGACAGGATTGAACGCAACAGAAGGACCAACCTGCTGAAGCTACCAGACTAAAGTATCCATCAGTCGGTCGGAGGGAGCCCTCTCCAGGAGGGAGTGGTCCCTCAGAAGGACGGATGTTCGCGCCCGCTGGGTGGCCACGGCTCGGTGGACAAAAACCGAATCACCGGGCGTGACCTCGGGGCCCGCCTGGAGAGTAAACAAGGCGCCCCCGGCTCCGGCCAAGGACGGCTCGGTTGAGTCAACGGGGGTGTCCACCAGGGCCAGCGGGAGGGTTTCACCCGAGACGACTGACGCCCCGGGAACCACTGAGGGGTGGACCTCCTCGGTCTTCTTCTTCTTCTTCCTCCTCTCGTCGGGGCCACCGGACTCTGTAGGGGGTGCTACCGCTCTGCACCGCGACCACCCGTGGGCGCGCAAGGCACCGGGCCCGCGCCCCATTGCCTCCCACGGGTCGGACAGGACAGGAAGGATCGGCGGTCGCGGTCTCCCCCACTGGGGATTCCATCACAACCGGGGCAGGGTCAGCTCCAAGCCATCGACGCTGCAGTTCATGATGAACCCAACCAGCACCGTAATGGAGTATGTGGTCAGCTGGCACAGGGCCACCATCAAGAACTCCATGACCTGGATGATGAAGGGATGAAGGGGGAAGCGGAGCCCCAGGCGAAACATCTCGACGTAGACACCGACCTCCATGTTCCTTGGGAAACAAATCCTCTCGTCGCTGAAAAGGATCCGGACGTCATACGGGTGGCACAAATACTTCTCCCTGATCTCCGAAGCCGTCGAGAAGGGAACCATAGACGACGATCTGAGGGTCACCGAGGGAACGTTGAACCTTTCCGTCGCCTGAGCCTCATCGCCACCAACTGGGTCCTCAAAGAGCCCTTCCCTTTATCCAAAACGGGGCGTGTCCCCGAGGGGATATCAGGCCTCGGTGGCAGAGGATCGCCTGACTCAGGCACCGGAGGGACCCCGGACCCCAACGCGGAACCACCTATTCGAAGCGCGGCCATAGGAAAAATCAAGGGGGCAAAGGAATGAGAAGGAAAGTTACCTTAGAAGGGAATTCGAAGGAAGAAAGGCGAATGAGGGTTTGAAGGGGCTTGCAAGATCAGAGTCGGATAGAAAGGCGTGAAAGAATCAAACTCAGAAGGCTGGCATCTTTATATGAAAAGCAATCCCAGAATCAGGATCGTCCGAAGAAGCGCACGTAGCAACATCTGGAGGACTGACGGCGCTCCGAATTCCGCACCCAGAGAAGTTCAAACGGGCCGCGTCATGATGGCCTCCATTTAATGGCTCGATCTCAACTGACGCGCCTGTCAAAATCCACACGAGTCACATCACCCGAACCGAACCGGCAGAATCCGAACGGCCCGAGTGATGGGGGCAATTGATACGACCATTTTAGAGGGTCCCAAAAGCAAGCGGCCCAAGCCCATGCGGAAAGAAGGCCCCCAAAAAAAGTTTTGGGCCAACCGTCGAAGGCCCCGTGAATAGGGGTGGCAATTTTCGGCCCGGCACGATAGCCCGACACGATAAGGCCGTGCATGTGCCAACAATTTTGGCCCGAAATCCTTATCGAACCATACCGGCCTGGCCCGGTTCATTTTCGGGCCGGACCCGGGCCAAGCTTTTCAGCCCATGGGCGGCACGGCACGACACGAAAAGTATTTATTTGCCGCACTTCAATTTGACCACACACTAATCTAAATCGGATTTCAGTAATGTGCATTCATTTATGGTGTTGAGTCCAATGTCATGAATCTTATCAGATCAAGGTCCAAATATCATAAATTTTAACAACTCAACTGTCTTCGGATCTTGGGGGTCGATCTCAGTTTTCGAGAAGAGACAAAGAACCACCAAACATGTTACTTCATCTTGCCAAATAAATGAAAACAATGTAGGACACATCACCTTATAAAACCCACTTAATCCTCTTCTTTCGTGCTCTATTTCGATGCATCTTTAAGCATATGAGACAAGTTTGTGTTTAAAAATATGATAAAATATTGTCACAATACATAATTCATTCAACCCTATTGGACCGGGCCGGGCGGCCCGAATTTTTATCAGACCATGCTCGGGCCTCTCTGGAATGGCCCGAAGTCTTATAGGGCCGGGTCGGCCCAGTCCTTTAAGAAAACCGGGCCGGGCTGGCACGGCCCGATAAGACCGGGCCGGCCCGAATTGCCACCCCTACCTGTGAAAGCCCTACATCAGATAACCCACGATCGGAGGTGCGCCCGGTCAGCCCACGACTGCAGGATGGGTTTGGATTTGGGTAGGCCACCTCATCATGGTAGGTCCCACTTGGGGGTGGGTGTGGAGATGGGTTTGGATTTGGGTGCAAGTAAAAAAATAAAAAATTCCACCCCCCCAACCTTTCCATTAAATTGCGCAAAAAAATCCCCTCCTTCCCCTTTTGTATTTAGGTCCTTTTGGCATCTGTATTTACGTGTTTGGTCCCATTTAACCCCCGACGCCGCCGCTCTTTCCCAGTTTCGCGAGCAAACCGCTACCGTGTTCATGGGGAATAATTTTTGCTCCGTGCACAATGTGCACGGAAAATTTCTAGTATACATATACATATTCATGCATATATAACCCTTCTTTTAAACATGTACATAAACTTATGTCATATAAATATACAAATTAAATATGAGAAGCAGATCGTACTTTTTGAATGGTAAGACCCAATATAATTGTCCATGGAACACTATATTTTGGCATCTTTAACCCCAATTACATTGTGGGGACTATTTGGATGAGCTTTAAGAATGCAATTCTAATTTAAATTGTCAAGTAATTTAAATCGTGTTGACATGACATCAATATGTCAGTCCAATCACAGCTATCATTCGTTTTAGTTGTTACTATTTCTTTTTTTCAAACTTAACCCACAAATAGCAATTTGGACCCTGAAAATAAATAAAATAAATATTTTTATTAGTCTAACACAATGACACATTGGTCCTATCCCCCACATAGCTTACCATAAGTTCTGTTAAGAAGTCTATCAACCAGAATCCACAACGGCCATGGCCACAATGTGTGTTGACCTATGCTGCGCGGATATAGACGTATCGAAACACACAAAATATGACATAACACAGTCGACACACCAACACACATCGACATGGACATAAAAACCTAACACACAACAAATGTGTAAGTACACACAAAACAGAAATATCGTGATCGATATGTGCATCCAACACGATACGGCTTCACAATATAAGTGCATGAGATGTATAGCTGTTGTGCTACGAGTCTAACATCAGAACCCCACCTCATACTTTCAAAGAACTATATAAATGGCAGGGGCAAAAGCGACGCACATGGAAAATGGCAGGAAGCAAAAAGGTACAAAGACCCACAAACACTTTATAAATTACACCCAAAAATTGTTCCCTATTACAGGACATGGGGAGAAGGGAACAAAAATGGAGGAGCGTCGTCTAGGGGGCCGGGGCCCGGGAGGAGGCGTCATCTGGGAACTCGCCTTGCTCAGAGCGAGGAGGCTCTTCGGGACCTGCCGGAGGTCAGGGAAGCGACTGTCGGACACGCTCCTCGAAACTATGAAAAGAGTCCCAGAAGACCCGCACGATCCTGGGGGCCAAGATGTCCTCGTAGGAATCGATGGCCTCTTTAAGGGCCTCCGCAATCCGTGGCCTCAGGACCCCCTCGTAGCCCCTCCACTTCTTCGATGAGCCGGGGTGGGATGCGCCTGACGCAGGGCTCCCAGCTCGTTCCAGAGCTCGCCTCTCTCCTGACGGAATGCTTCTTCCGCCTCATGGGCCGACCTCTGAGCGTCGGCCAGGGCCCCCTGCAGATCCAACACCTCAGAGGCAAGCTTATCCACCCGACACAGCAGATGTCAGGCCTCCATGCGGGCTTCTTCGGCCGCCACCTTGGCTGCCCCAACCCTCAAGCGTTCCCGCGCCAAAGACTCTTCGAGGTTGGACGCGTAGGCCGCACGGCGCTGCACCTCAACGGCCATCACGATGGCCTGCAAAACAAAAGAGGTGAGCCAAGGGAATCACGAGACAGGATTGAACGCAACAGAAGGACCAACCTGCTGAAGCTGCCAGACTAAAGTATCCATCAGTCGGTCGGAGGGAGCCCTCTCCAGGAGGGAGTGGTCCCTCAGAAGGATGGAGCTTCGCGCCCGCTGGGTGGCCACGGTTCGGTGGACAAAAACCGAATCACCGGGCTTGACCACGGGGCCCGCCTGGAGAGTCAACAAGGCGCCCCGGCTCCGGCCAAGGACGGATCAGATGAGTCAACGGGGGTGGCCACCAGGACCAGCGGGAGGGTTTCACCCGAGACGACTGACGCCCCGGGAACCACTGAGGGGTGGACCTCCTCGGTCTTCTTCTTCTTCCTCCTCCTCTCGTCGGGGCCCCCGAACTCCGTAGGGGGCGCTACCGCTCTGCGCCGCGACCACCCGTGGGCCCGCGAGGCAATTCGAAGGAAGAAAGGCGAAGGAGGGTTCAGAGGGGCTTGCAAGATCAGAGTCGGATAGAAAGGCGCGAAAGAATCGAACTCAGAAGGCCGGCGTCTTTATATGAAAAGCAATCCCAGAATCAGGACCGTCCGAAGAAGCGCACGTAGCAACATCTGGAGGACTGACAGCGCTTCGAATTCCGCAACCAGAGAAGTTTAAACGGGCCGCGTCATAATGGCCTCCATTTAATGGCTCGGTCTCGACTGACGCGCCTCTCAAAATCCACACGAGTCACACCACCGAACCGGCAGAATCCGAACGGCCCGAGTGATGGGGGCAATTGATACGACCATTTTAGAGGGTCCCAAAAGCAGGCTGCCCAAGCCCATGCGGGAAGAAGGCCCCCAAAAAGAGTTTTGGGCCAACCGTCGAAGGCCCCGTGAAAGCCCTACATCGGATAACCCACGATCGGACGTGCGCCCGGTCAGCCCACGACTGTGGGATGGGTTTGGATTTGGGAAGGCCACCTCTTCATGGTAGGTCCCACTTGGGGGTGGGTGTGGAGATGGGTTTGGATTTGGGTGCAAGTAAGAAAATAAAAAATTCCACCCCCCAACCTTTCCATTAAATTGCGCAAAAAAATCCCCTCCTTCCCCTTTTGTATTTAGGTCCTTTTGGCATCCGTATTTACGTGTTTGGTCCCATTTAACCCCCGACGCTGCCGCACTTTCCCAGTTTCGCGAGCAAACCGCTACCGTGTTCATGGGAAATTATTTTTGCTCCGTACACAATGTGCACGGAAAATTTCTAGTATACATATACATATTCATGCATATATAACCCTTCTTTTAAACAAGTACATAAACTTATGTCATATAAATATACAAATTAAATATGAGAACCAGATCGTACTTTTTGAATGGTGAGACCCAATATAATTGTAATCTTTCATCATAAACTGAATTTAACCGCAATAAACAAAGGACAAGAGCCCAAAAAAGCCATTATTATGAGATTGGCTACCAGTTCTTTCGAATCCTCGATCTCCTTTCGATAGTCCATGGAACACTATATTTTGGCGTCTTTAACCCCAGTTACATTGTGGGGACTATTTGGATGAGCTTTAAGAATGCAATTCTAATTTAAATTGTCAACTAATTTAAATCGTGTTGACATGACATCAATATGTCAGTCCAATCACAGCTATCATTCGTTTTAGTTGTTACTATTTCTTTTTTTTCAAACTTAACCAACAAATAGCAATTTGGACCCTGAAAATAAATAAAATAAATATTTTTATTAGTCTAATACAGTGACACATTGGTCCTATCCCCCACATAGCTTACCATAAGTTCTCTTAAGAAGTCTATCAACCAGAATCCACAACGGCCATGGCCACAATGTGTGTTGACCTATGCTGCGCGGATATAGACGTATCGAAACACACAAAATATGACATAACACAGTCGACACACCAACACACATCGACATGGACATAAAAACCTAACACACAACAAATGTGTAAGTACACACAAAACAGAAATATCGTGATCGATATGTGCATCCACCACGATACGGCTTCACAATATAAGTGCATGAGATGTATAGCTGTTGTGCTACGAGTCTGACATCAGAACCCCACCTCATACTTTCAAAGAACTATATAAATTGCAGGGGCAAAAGCGACGCACAGGGAAAATGGCAGGAAGCGAAAAGGTACAAAGACCCACAAACACTTTATAAATTACACCCAAAAATTGTTCCCTATTACAGGACATGGGGAGAAGGGAACAAAAATGGAGGAGCGTCGTCTAGGGGGGCCGGGGCCCGGGAGGAGGCGTCATCTGGGACCTTGCCTTGCTCGGAGCGAGGAGGCTCTTCGGGACCTGCCGGAGGTCAGGGAAGCGACTGTCGGACACGCTCCTCGAACCTATGAAAAGAGTCCCAGAAGACCCTCACGATCCTGGGGGCCAAGAGGTCCTCGTAGGAATCGAAGGCCTCTTTGAGGGCCTCCACAATCCGCGGCCTCAGGACCCCCTCGTAGCCCCTCTCCACTTCTTCGACGAGCCGGGGTGGGATGCGCCTGACGCAGGGCTCCCAGCTCATTCCAGAGGTCGCCTCTCTCCTGACGGAATGCTTCTTCCGCCTCATGGGCCGACCTCTGAGCGTCAGCCAGGGCCCCCTGCAGATCCAACACCTTGGAGGCAAGCTTATCCACCCGACGCCACAGATGCCATGCCTCCATGCGGGCTTCTTCGGCCGCCACCTCGGCCGCCCCAACCCTCAAGCGTTCCCGTGCCAAAGACTCTTCGAGGTTGGACGCGTGGGCCGCACGGCGCTGCACCTCAACGGCCATCACGGTGTAGGATCCTGCCAAAACAGAGTTAGGATCCATAATTAAAGTGGAGACTTACGCTTGCGTATGCGGAACGGTAGTCTCGGAACTTTGCCTTCGGGTTCGCCACGACGGATCGAGTCTTCTCACGAACGGAGTAAGGCTACTAATCCACAATCTAAATCTCTATTTTAGATTAAGAACTTGGATAGAGGAAGAGAAAGGATTTCTGCAGAGCTTCGCTAGGAAGAAGATGCATGCATGAATTTCATGCAAAAGGTGTAAGAAATGGCTTACCCTTGGGTCTTATTTATAGCCCCCAAGGTAGTTATTTTAGGGTAAGTTGTTCCTTTGGAACAACTTAATTAAGGTGTACCATGATACATGGCACATTATAAGCTTAAGTTGTACCATATGCATGGTACAACATAAGCTTAAGATATTCCCCCTTTATAAGCCATATGTCGCATGCACTTATGCATATATAATGCGACTTTCCCACTCATCCAGAGATCCTCTCCGCAAGGGAACAGATTCCCTTTGTACACGACTTCGTGTACGCGACGTTCGAGGTCCGTATTCCCTCGTACATCCCCCACAAGGGTGTACAAACGTCTTCCATATCCAACATCTCCCACTCACACTTGAGGGGATTGTAAGAGAACATCTTTCCCTTAGTTCTTTCATCTATCATACCGAGAAATAGACCGTGCGACCGTCATGCGCGTAGAGTCTGTTGTTGTGCACTTGTTAGAGATACACAACGACCTCGAAGGTGCAAAGTTGAGTAGTTCAACGCATGCTTTACCCTAGATTATTTCTTCACATTTCTTGTACTTTATATTCAACAATTGAATCCCATCTGGATTACAATTGGCTGGCCAGCTTTGAATCACTAAAGTCCAAATGCGAATATGAAATCAATCTTCCTCTTCTTGCGAACCTTCTGATCTTGACTTGATTCGCTTTTCTAACGTGCCCCGCCGAGCCGAATTACCATAGCCCATTAGTAACACGCTAAGATAGCGATCATCTCGTCAAATCTAAAGGAACCAATTGGAGTCTTTGAGGGTAAGAGTTAAGACCCGTATGGCCTTTGAGTCTCACATAATAGCAAACACTATTGCTACTAACTCAGTGGTCAAAATGCATACGTGGTATGAACACGTATTACAACATCACTCCTTTCCCAGGGAGAGTATGTCTTAATGATGTTGTACGGATGAAAAGATCAGACACCACTGTGCCTATCTTTTTGAGTCCCCTTACTACTCGTGAAATATTCACGGACTCTCATCCTGCATAAGACAGATAGGATTTTAAAAAATCCTACGAGATCTCTTTCAAATATCCTTGTGATACAGATCTCAGATCTTTTGTAAGCATCCATATGATGCAGATCTTTTATTCGACTATCTTGTTTAAGTCATGACTCTAAATCATTTAATGATTTTGACTTTAAACTAGTCTCATCTCTATCTTATCCATCTGATAAGATAAGGCGGTTGCTCATGTGAGAGAGCCAACCTTAATCTGTCCGACATACACACAATAAAATAGCTGAGACTTAAACACAAATGTACATAAAATTATTTGTAAGAAACTTGTATGCAATATATAAAAGAACTTCTTTCTTTTATTAAACTTTGATCTTCTATAGACATGGGAAATATTACAAGATACAGCTCAGCACCTACGCATTCCCATAGATGATAAGTGTTTGTAGAACACATCTCTGGGGATCGCCTTCGTAAGGGGATCCGCTATCATCTCATGCGTGGATATGTATCCAATGTCTACTTCCTTCCGTTTGTCATAGTCTTTTGCAAACTTGAATCGAATGTCAATGTGTTTGGTCTTACAATGAAATTTAGGATCTTTGACGTAGGCAATCGAAGCTTGACTATCACTGTATATAGGAACAGTGCTTGAGTCAGTGGCATTCGTCAGCCTGTCTAAGAATTTCCTAAGCCAAACAGCTTCTTGGACCGCCATGCTGAATGCTACGAATTCTGCTTCCATTGTTGATAGGGCAATGCAGGTTTGCTTCTTGCTGCTCCAGGATATTGCACCATTCCCGAGCAAGTAAACAAAGCCTGAGGTAGATCTTCGCTCGTCGAGATCACCCGCCCAATCAGCATCGGTATAGCCTTCGAGTCTCAAGGTATTGCCTTGATAGCATAACGCATAGTCCGCAGTCCCTTTGAGGTACCTTAATATCCTCTTCACCGCTTTCCAGTGTGCCTGTCCTGGGTTGGATTGGTAACGGCTTATCATACCAACACCATAGCAAATGTCTGGTCTGGTACACATCATAGCGTACATCAGACTCCCGACAGCACTGGAGTATGGAACTTTTTCCATAGCTTTCCTTTCTTTTGGATCTTTGGGACACATTTCCAAACATAGACCCTCGCCTTTGCTTATTGGAGTATCAATTGGCTTGCAGTCCTGCATATTAAACCGTTCCAAAACTTTCTTTATATATGTCTCTTGAGAGAGAGAAAGAAGTTTCTTGGAACGATTCCTTGAGATTTTAACCCCAAGGATATATGCAGCTTCACCCATGTCTTTCATCTCAAAGACGGATGAAAGCCAAGCTTTGATATCCACGACAAGACGCTTATCATTTCCGGCTATAAGTATGTCATCTACATAAAGAGACATAATTACATACTTGTTTTTAATCCTCTTAATATATACGCAGTTGTCTTCGTCGAGCATGGAGAATCCATACGACAAAACAACTTCTTGAAAGCGCATATACCACTGCCTTGAGGATTGTTTAAGACCATATATGGATTTACGAAGTTTACAAACCTTATGTTTGTTTTCTTCTTGTACGAATCCGTTTGGTTGTTCCATGTAGATCTCCTCATCTAGTTCTCCGTTAAGAAAGGCAGTCTTTACATCCATCTGATGTAATTCGAGGTCCAAACAAGCCACCATTGCCAGAATTAAGCGAATCGAGGTAAAACGCACGACAGGAGAGAAAGTCTCTTCGTAGTCTATTCCTTCCTGTTGCGTGAAACCTTTCGCAACAAGGCGAGCTTTATATTTCTCGATGGAGCCATCAACCTTATGCTTGATTTTGAGAACCCACTTGTTCCCAATGGCTCTACGTCCCTTAGGTAAATCAACCAAGTCCCCAGACTTGGTTTGTTTTCATGGATTGAAGTTCTTCTTCCATTGTCGCTATCCATTTATGTTTAGCAGGGCATGTGACGGCCTGTTTGAAATTTGCAGGTTCGTCATCATCTTGTAGTAATGTCATGAATGTTTGAGGAAATTCATCCTCAAATCTCAGAGGTGTTAGCCTCGTTCGATTACTACGTCTTGTTTGAGTTTGATCACTCCCACTTGGAATGACATCACTCCCACTTGGAATAATATCACTCCCACTCGGAATAGGATTGGTATCGTTCGTATCATCCATTGGTGAAGTTTGAAACGTATTTTCTTCTTCACCAAGAATTCTCCCACTCGAACGTTCCGATCTTTCTTGATCCCAAGTCTCAAACAAGGATAAGTCTTGACTTATCTCACCCTGTCTTGGAAACTCATTTTCCAAGAAGACAACATCCCTCGATTCGAATTCTATAAGACCCCCATTGTCCTCTTGACCGACGAAAACATATCCTTTGGAGTTTTCAGCGTATCGGATGAAGATACACTTCCTCCCACGTGGCCCAAGTTTGCCATATTTGTGAGAGGATAAATGTGCGTAAGAGGCACAACCCCAAGGTTTTAGAATGTTTAAGTCTGGAGTTCTATTGTTCCACAACGCATAAGGAGTAGAACTTACCGACTTCGAGGGTACACTGTTTAAGATGAATGCTGCCGTCAATAATGCGTCACCCCAAAAGGTGATAGGCAAATTTGCCTGAGACATCATTGATCGGACCATTTCCATCAATGTCCTATTTCTTCTTTCCGCAACACCGTTTTGTTGCGGAGTATAAGGCATAGTTATTTAATGAACTATGCCTTTTTCATCACAAAGTTCCTTAAAACTTATTGATTGATATTCACCGCCCCTATCGGTTCGCAAAACCTTAATCTTACGATCTAATTGATTCTCCACTAAACTCATATAGTTTTTAAAGCAAGCCAAAGCTTCACTTTTGTGGGATATCAAATAGATATGTCCGAAACGGGTGAAGTCATCAATGAAGGTGATGAAATAGGGCTTCCCGCGTCTTGTCTTAACATTCATTGGACCGCAAATGTCCGAATGGATAAGCTGTAATGGAACTTCGGCCCTTGTGCCAGTTCCAAACGGCTTGCGACAAGTTTTCCCTACAAGACAATGTTCGCAAGTCGACATTTCAACTTTTGAAACATTAGATAGCAAGCCACTTTTGGCAAGTCTATCCATTCTAGTTGGTCCAATATGACCAAGTCTTGCATGCCAACAAATGATCTCAGAATTAGAGTTAGAAGCATTTGTCAAATGAAAACTTTCATTAATGGAAGAAGAATCATCATACATTGTGTTTAATACAATTAATCCATTACAAACATTACCAGAACCAATCAAAGAATTATTACAAACAAGGTCAACAGATTGTTTATAGAACCTCCACTCATAATCTAAAGACATTAACATGACCACGGAAACGATATTCCTTCTAATATCTGGAGCAAAGAGGACGTCGTGCAATAATAATGTCCGGCCGTTGTCGAGAACTAGCTTACATGTTCCGACGCCTTTGACTTCAACACGAGTGTTGTTGCCGACGTATATCCACTTTGTTCCTTGAGTTATCCTTCGATACTCTACGAAGAACCTTCTGTCCTTCGCAACGTGGTCTGTGGCCCCTGAATCAATCAACCAAAAATAGTTAGATTCAGCAAGAAACATGGAACTAGAAACACATATGTAACTAGCCCTACAAGTTACCTTATCACTTCCATCCGTACACTTACGGGCGAAGTGACCGTACTTGTTGCACTTAAAGCACTTGATCTTCTTCAAGTTTTTCTTCTTTGAGTGCACATTCTTTTGCCACTTTTTGTTCTTAGTCTTCTTTGAGGTTTCCGGTTCTTGCTTTCGTTCGTTCACAAACCTTAAGCGTTTATTCTTCCGCTTATTTCCTCCATGTGAGGAACTAGCGGCCACGTGCACTTCTGCACTTGGTTTTGCGGCTTGAATCCGCTCTTCCTCGAATTCGAGGTGTTTCGACACATCGCTTAAAGTTTTAATGCACTCATTATGAGTGAGATGCATTTTCATGTTATCCCAGCTATCTGGGAGTGAACGAATGACTGCTTGGATCTGCTGTTCGTCAGACAGCGTAACACCCGCATCCTTTAATTCAGATATGAGATTCGCCATGTGGCGGAGATGCTTTTTCATAGAATGATCTCGCCGCATCTTGTACGAATCAAATTGAATATTTAAGGAGCGGAGTTTGGTAACCGAAGTTCCACCAAACTTTATCTCTAGCTCAGACCATATGTCTTTGGCTAGGTCGAATTCCCGAAATAGACGCATTATGTCATTGTCCATGGCGGACAGTAACGTAATACGTGCTATTTTGTTCTTTCGAGTCCAAGTGTCATAAGCTTCCCGATCCCTCTTGTGTTGGGCCGTATTGCCCAACTCAGGTTCTACCATTATGTTTTGGAGTGTTTCGAGCACATCTTGCTCCTCCAAAACATATTGGATCTTTATTGACCAAAGTTTATAATTGTCGCCGTTGAGCTTTTCACCTTTGTTAAGCTCTGCGACAATATTCTTAGAAGCGGTAGACATATTCGATTCAAAAAACTGCAAAGAAAATGAAAAAACACGATCAAAATTCAATGCATAAAGTTTCGATTCTTTAAACACTTGATAAGTTCCTTGGATGCGGTGAAATGTTACTCTAGAATCGAGAAGTTCACTACGTTCCCAACTACCATCTAGAAGTAACTTTCAAAGTATCCCTCTTACTTATCTTAAGTAAAAAGAAATCAGAAATAATACCCGTATGGTATTAGCAGCGGAAAATTACTTTGAAAAACATATCTTTCAAAATAGAATCGGTGAGAATTAGCGCAAAGAATTTTAACGCAACAATTGCCAAGCCACGAGACTTGTTCTACACACCCATGGGTTAGATAACCATGGCCGGATCGTGGTAGGACTTGGAATTCTAAATTGCGCTGTCCCGATTTAAGGACGGGACATAACCTTTTTGAAAAACATCTTTTTCCAAAATTTGAAAGCACGTTGGCTAGTCTCCGTAGAGTAGAGCACAACGTCACAAGTACATTGGCTAATCTCCGTAGAGTAGAGCACAATGACATGGCTAATCTCGCATGAAGTAGAGCACTATGGCTAATCTTCAAGGAGTAGAGCCCAATGAAAAAAAAACTTCATTAAAAACGTTAGTTCCGTATGAACTAGTCGGCACTGTGGTTAGCCCCGTATGGGCTAATCGGCACATTCGAGTTTGGCCAATGCCTTTTGTCACCCCGTATGGGTCAGTAGGCAAGTTTGTAGTCGACTCAGACCTTCTGCCAGATTGGTCGACCAAAAACACAAAATTGGTCGACCAATTTTCGAAAGCAACTTCTTCCCGGCCAGGGCCTCTGCCCTGGCCGGGGCTTGGCCAAGGGCCGGCCAGGGCCTCTGCCCTGGCCGGCCAGAGGGCCCTGGCCCCCTCGGCCAGGGCCGGCCAGGCCCTGGCCTCTGCCAGGGCCGGCCGGCTAGGCCACTGGCCGGGGCCAGGGCTCCTGCCCTGGCCTCAGCCAGGCCCTGGCCTGAGGCCAGGGCGCTGCCCTGGCCTTTGCCAGGGCGGCCAGGCCCCTGGCCTGAGGCCAGGGCGCTGCCCTGGCCTCTGCCAGGGCGGCCAGGCCCCTGGCCTGAGGCCAGGGCGCTGCCCTGGCCTCTGCCAGGGTGGCCTGGCCGCTGGCCGGGGCCAGGGCTCCTGCCCTGGCCTCGGCCAGGCCCTGGCCTGAGGCCAGGGCGCCGGCCCTGGCCTCTGCCAGGGCCGGCCTGGCCCTGGCAGTGGCCAGGGCGCCGGCCCTGGCCTCTGCCAGGGCCGGCAGGCCGGCCAGTGCCGGCCCTGGCCACTGCCAGGGCCTGCCTGGCCGGCAGGCCTTGGCCAAGGCCGGCCACTGTCGGCCTGGCCTTGGCCGGCCATGGCTTGGCCATGTCCGGTCATGGTCAAGGCCATTCGGCGTTGGCCGGCCATGGCCCCTTTGGCCATGGCCGGCCACCCCCTTTGAATGGGGTTGCCGCACTTATTCCTCCCCCTTGATGGGGTGGTCGCCGGTGGTTATTGGCCGTAGCCAACCCCCTCCGCTTGAGGAGAGGGGGTGCATGGCCTTCATAGCCCATTTGGCTATGGTGCACATGCACCAAATTTCATCTTACCCGATGGAAGTAACTACCATCATCTTCCTCGATGAAGCACCCGTTCGTCGATGAAGTTAGTTATTTCCTAATGGCCGTGTGCCAAAAATGAAAAATAACACACTACGTGAACGGTCGGTTCTTACCGTCACGGAGAGTTCCTACCATATCCGTAATGATAGGAGACCCTAACGTGAAAAGAACAACCGCTGCGTTCTCTCCGTCACGAAGCGTTCCTACTATATCCGTAATAGTAGGAGACCCATTCGTGAAAAAGACAACGACTCGTTCATAGTTTCGACGGGGTGGTGGTTTGACCGGGGCGAACCCATATGGCTCTGATACCAATGTAGGATCCTGCCAAAACAGAGTTAGGATCGATAATTAAAGTGGAGACTTACGCTTGCGTATGCGGAACGGTAGTCTCGGAACTTTGCCTTCGGGTTCGCCACGACGGATCGAGTCTTCTCACGAACGGAGTAAGGCTACTAATCCACAATCTAAATCTCTATTTTAGATTAAGAACTTGGATAGAGGAAGAGAAAGGATTTCTGCAGAGCTTCGCTAGGAAGAAGATGCATGCATGAATTTCATGCAAAAGGTGTAAGAAATGGCTTACCCTTGGGTCTTATTTATAGCCCCCAAGGTAGTTATTTTAGGGTAAGTTGTTCCTTTGGAACAACTTAATTAAGGTGTACCATGATACATGGCACATTATAAGCTTAAGTTGTACCATATGCATGGTACAACATAAGCTTAAGATATTCCCCCTTTATAAGCCATATGTCGCATGCACTTATGCATATATAATGCGACTTTCCCACTCATCCAGAGATCCTCTCCGCAAGGGAACAGATTCCCTTTGTACACGACTTCGTGTACGCGACGTTCGAGGTCCGTATTCCCTCGTACATCCCCCACAAGGGTGTACAAACGTCTTCCATATCCAACATGTGGCCTGCAAAACAAAAGAGGTGAGCCAAGGGAATCACGAGACAGGATTGAACGCAACAGAAGGACTAACCTGCTGAAGCTGCCAGACTAAAGTATCCATCAGTCGGTCGGAGGGAGCCCTCTCCAGGAGGGAACGGTCCCTCAGAAGGACGGAGCTTCGCGCCCGCTGGGTGGCCACGGCTCGGTCGACAAAAACCGAATCACCGGACGTGACCTCGGGGCCCGCCTGGAGAGTCAACAAGGAGCCCCCAGCTCCGGCCAAGGACGGCTCGGATGAGTCAACGGGGGTGTCCACCAGGGCCAGCGGGAGGGTTTCACCCGAGACGACTGACGCCCCAGGAACCACTGAGGGGTGGACCTCCTCGGTCTTCTTCTTCTTCTTCCTCCTCTCGTCGGGGCCCCCGGACTCCGTAGGGGGCGCTACCGCTCTACGCCGCGACCACCCGTGAGCCCGCGAGGCACAGGGCCCGCGCCCCATTGCCTCCCACGGGTCGGACGGGACAGGAAGGATCGGTGGCCGCGGTCTCTCCCACTAGGGATTCCATCGCAACCGGGGCAGGGTCAGCTCCAAGCCATCGACGCTGCAGATCATGATGAACCCAACCAGCACCGCAATGGAGTATGGGGTCAGCTGGCACAGGGCCACCATCAAGAACTCCATGACCTGGATGATGAAGGCATGAAGGGGGAAGCGGAGCCCCAGGCGAAACATCTCGACGTAGACACCGACCTCCCTGTTCCTTGGGAAACAAATCCTTTCGTCGCTGAAAAGGATCCGGACGTCATACGGGTGGCACAAATACTTCTCCCTGATCTCTGAAGTAGTCGAGAAGGGAACCATAGACGACGATCTAAGGGTCACTGGGGGAACGTCGAACCTTTCCGTCGCCTGAGCCTCATCGCCACCAACTGGGTCCTCAAAGAGCCCTTCCCTTTTTCCGAAACAGGGCGTGTCCCCGAGGGGATTTCAGGCCTCGGTGGCAGAGGATCGCCTGACTCAGGCACCGGAGGGACCCCGGAGCCCGACGCGGAACCACCGATTCGAAGCGCGGCCATAGGACAAATCGAGGGGGGCAAGGGAAGGAGAAGGAAAGTTACCTTAGAAGGGAATTCGAAGGAAGAAAGGCGAAGGAGGGTTCGAAGGAGCTTGCAAGATCAGAGTCGGATAGAAAGGCGCGAAAGAATCGAACTCAGAAGGCTGGCGTCTTTATATGAAAAGCAATCCCAGAATCAGGACCGTCCGAAGAAGCGCACGTAGCAACATCTGGAGGACTGACGGCGCTCCGAATTCCGCACCCAGAGAAGTTCAAACGGGCCGCATCATGATGGCCTCCATTTAATGGCTCGGTCTCGACTGACGCGCCTGTCAAAATCCTCACGAGTCACATCATCTGAACCTAACCGGCAGAATCCGAACGGCCCGAGTGATGGGGGCAATTGATACGACCATTTTAGAGGGTCCCAAAAGCAAGCGGCCCAAGCCCATGCGGGAAGAAGGCCCTCAAAAAGAGTTTTGGGCCAACCGTCGAAGGCCCCGTGAAAGCCCTACATCGGATAACCCACGATCGGACATGCGCCCGGTCAGCCCACGACTGCGGGATGGGTTTGGATTTGGGTAGGCCACCTCATCATGGTAGGTCCCACTTGGGGGTGGGTGTGGAGATGGGTTTGGATTTGGGTGCAAGTAAGAAAATAAAAAATTCCACCCCCCAACTTTTCCATTAAATTGCGCAAAAAATCCCCTCCTTCCCCTTTTGTATTTAGGTCCTTTTGGCATCTGTATTTATGTGTTTGGTCCCATTTAACCCCCGACACTGCCGCTCTTTCCCAGTTTCGCGAGCAAACCGCTACCGTGTTCATGGGGAATTATTTTTGCTCCGTGCACAATGTGCACGGAAAATTTCTAGTATACATATACATATTCATGCATATATAACCCTTCTTTTAAACAAGTACATAAACTTATGTCATATAAATATACAAATTAAATATGAGAACCAGATCGTACTTTTTGAATGGTGAGACCCAATATAATTGTAATCTTTCATCATAAACTGAATTTAACCGCAATAAACAAAGGACAAGAGCCCAAAAAAGACATTATTATGAGATTGGCTACCAGTTCTTTCGAATCCTCGATCTCCTTTCGTTAGTCCATGGAACACTATATTTTGGCGTCTTTAACCCCAGTTACATTGTGGGGACTATTTGGATGAGCTTTAAGAATGCAATTCTAATTTAAATTGTCAACTAATTTAAATCGTGTTGACATGACATCAATATGTCAGTCCAATCACAGCTATCATTCGTTTTAGTTGTTACTATTTCTTTTTTTTCAAACTTAACCCACAAATAGCAATTTGGACCCTGAAAATAAATAAAATAAATATTTTTATTAGTCTAACACAATGACACATTGGTCCTATCCCCCACATAGCTTACCATAAGTTCTTTTAAGAAGTCTATCAACCAGAATCCACAACGACCATGGCCACAATGTGTGTTGACCTATGCTGCGGGGATATAGACGTATCGAAACACACAAAATATGACATAACACAGTCGACACACCAACACACATCGACATGGACATAAAAACCTAACACACAACAAATGTGTAAGTACATACAAAACAGAAATATCGTGATCGATATGTGCATCCACCACGATACGGCTTCACAATATAAGTGCATGAGATGTATAGCTGTTGTGCTACGAGTCTGACATCAGAACCCCACCTCATACTTTCAAAGAACTATATAAATTTCAAAATCGAAAAATTCACCAGTCTATCTTCGAAACCGTTTAGTCCCCTTGACGAAATGATTACCGCAGAGGGAAAAAAATCTTATATTTTCCCCATATGGTTTGGCAAGCTCCTGTTTTGCAATTGTGCCTTGTGAGAAGCCATGGCGGGCATGGTTGAAATTGGGAAATTACTTACTTGGAGATGAAACCAAAAAAATGGTGTGCGACTTTCACTGCACATGCCACAATGACCTAGCATACAACAGCACATGAGTTCCAGAACAAGTTTCGTACGATCTTTGTAATCATGGTCAACTAATGCACAAGATTCAAGAGAGTAACAATGCAAAACTCTCACAATTAGTATAAGAACCCGTCATAATCCGTGACCATAGGCTAGTGACCATATGCCACATGGTATTCAAAATATTCCCAGAAAAATTTCAACCCGAATGAAAATCTCCACCCCAAATTTTTTATCCAAATTTCCCCAAAAAAAATTGCAGCTACCTTCAAAATATTCTCACTAACAAACTTTTAACCACATTCAAGCTAAAATTTAGATTTCCAAGAGAATTTAGTTCCCCCAAAATTTAATTGTAGTCTATATGTTGTAGTCATGGCAATAAACCGTCATCTTTAGATTAAGGCAATGAAACCAAAATTTTACAATTGAATTTTTCCTCTTTAATCACTTCTTTAGTTGTTAGCATCTTTACTCTTTCCTCGAAAAAGGTAGCTTCCCCTCTCTTTACATGCACAAGAAGTTGAATTCTTCTCCATGATTAGCATAGCATGTATATAAACTATAAAGCAACAATCTTTTCATTTTTTGTGGCAGCAACTATTGCTTGTCTAGCACATACTACTTAATATTATGGGTGTGCATGGGTACAGGGTACCCAGATACCCGATCGGGACCTACCTAAACGGGTAGGTTCTGGGTAGATAGTTATCGGTACTGGGTAGGTTTCAGGTAGGAAAATTAGGAACCGACGGGTATCGGGTCCGGGTCCGGTTCCCGTTTATAGGGAACGGGTACCCAGAACCGGATCCGATATTTTATATATTTAATTTTTTATATAATATAATATTAATGTTCAAAATATATAAGAGTGATCCACCCTGGATGTATCTAATTTGAACTTATAATATTAGGGAGTACAACTTGCATCCTGAAGTTTTGAGCAACGCATATGTTCATCAAACAATGCATTTGATTCAAAGATCATATTGTTCTCTTATGCGTTCAAAAGAGCAGTAGAGGTAAACGTGAATCATTCTTCCATATGTCTAGCTTTATCTAGTAGAAATGACTGATCAGTATACTTTTATCACTGAAGAAAGAGACTAGAGACAATATTTTATTTCTAGATTGATCTTTAGTCATGTGTATTTGAGTTAATTGTCATGCACAGATCATTTGAAAATCATTGTTCGTAATGCACACAAATAAGATTTTTTTTACAAGGTACCCGGAACCTCCCCGGAACCATAGGGTCCGGGTATAGGGTCCAACTGGGTAGGTTCCTGGTCCAAATTTTAGGAACCAGTCCCTTACCAGGTAGGGTCCGGGTAACATAAAAAAACAGGGTACCCGGACCCGCACACCCCTACTTGATATCTTCAGGAGAAAAGAGAGGATGACTTGGAGCTGATTATCTCTGATATTTTGGCTTTGGGTAAAAGTGTATGTTGTTAGGTTCCTGTCAATAGCAAGCTAAACACTAGAGGGGCGGGGGTGATTAGTGTTTCAACTAATTGTGCACAAATTTAAAATAAATATTCTAAAATCCTTAGAATTAGTCAATTAACTAAAGAAACTAGTCGGCTGACTAATTAACTAAAGAAACTAGTCGGCTGACTAATTAACTAAAGAAACTAGTCGGCTACTTCAGCAGCAGAATATTAAACCCTTATATATTTAGCCTAGGTGACTTGTTAGAGTTGCCTACACAAGTCTCTAATCAACACAACAATGATGCTTGCAATAAAATAGAGAGTTAAATGCGGCAGAATCAAGAACACAAAGCAAGCACAAAGAAATAATAGTCAGACACAACGCAAACACCAGGAATTTTATCCTGGTTCACCCTCTCCCCCTAGGGCTAGTCTAGTCCACAATCTCCAATTGGGATTTTCCACTAAATAACTCTCTTAAACAAGATAGCAATGCATCACCAAGAGGGCTTACACTTGCATAGTCTCACTCACTAGGTCTTCCACCAATACAACAATTATAATCACCACACCTAACTCCTTGCTAGAAATATCAACTCAACTCCTCCCTTAAGGAGAGTTCAACAATACAACTTAATACTAACTAAGTTACCACAACACCTGTGGTAATACAAGCCTTTGAGAAGAAGGAATTTCTTCTTACACAATCCTATAACCAAAGGATGATGCTTTCAGTGCTTAACTGGCTATGAAAGAAAGTGTTTTGATCTCAAGAATAAAGAGACTTAAAAACTGAAAGAGATAAATAAGAGAACAATTTTTGAATCTCAGAAAATGAAATAGAAGTTCATGAGAATTCAAACCAAGACATCCAAAGTTCTGAAAAGCTTGTGAAATCTAAAACTGAATTTAGGGCATTTAGGGCATGAAAAGTTGATAACTTTGAAGATGAAAGATTTTTTGTTTTTAATCTATGTATATCATTAATACTAGGTACCAAAAATCTTCAGCTAAAGCCCTTTAAATAGATCATAAATCCATTGAAAAACTTTGGACAAAAAAGACCTCAAACGGTCAAATTCAACAACTTCCCGTAAAACACAAAGCTACATAAAACCAAGAAGTAGTCGCCTCCCATATTGAAACTAGTCGGCTACTTCCATAGTAGCGGTCGACTATTTCATATGCGGTAGTCGGCTACTTTTAAGACAGTGGGCTTCATAATTCCTCCTATTCAATGTAGTCGGCTACTTTTGAGAATTAGCCGGCTATTTTTCTGATATGGAGTTTTAAAACTTTGAAAACTTCATGAAATTAATTCTAAATATTTTAAATCCTTTCTAAAACATTTGTGATGTATAAAACCTTATTTAGAATGTGTATACAAGCTTCATCTAATGACTTAAACAATCTAAGACAAAAATCAAAAAATGATACCACTCACTGATCTTGGAGTCTTGATGCATCTACAAAATCTTGCATTCCTTGTATTTAGAAGTTTTAGAAGTTTGCACTTCAAGTGAATCATTTGTTTTTGGGCAATGAGTCTTCAATATGAGTTCTATTTTCCTTGACTCTTTACTATCGCTTTTTGGCTTTAATCTTCTTGCAAAAAAATCAAGCTTTGGCCATTATTGACTTCATTTAGCATACACTCATATATTTCTTCCAAAACATAATTAGTAACATTAAAAGTTTGCTTAATCATCAAAACTCACTTAGTAGTATTGCAATACCCAACATATGTGGCTTGTGATTGAAAAAGAGGAATAAGGACTAGACTTGATGGCTGCGATCAGGAATAACACTAAAAGGGTGGAATTTAAAAGAAACAAGGGAATCACCCTCAACAAAGAAATTTAATTTAGAAAAAAGAATCAATAACTTTGTCCCAGTTCAATCGTTCATCATTCAAGGTTAAAATTTGTGACCACGCCACTTCCCTTTTGTATTACTATGTATTTATATGTGCATTGCAAGTGTACCAATAATGAACTTGAAGATAATTTTATTATTTAACAAACTAATAATATAATAGGCATGATTGATGGGTGTTTGCTCGTCTGTGCATGTATATGTATTTAACCATATATAACTATATGTACACACACTCACACACAGAGTACTCTCTTGTCTATGCATGTTTGATAGAAATTTCCTAAGTTGGCAATTCATATGCAATGTTCTCCTTCCCCTCCTCTCTCTTTGAGACAGAGGAACATATATCAAATATATATAATGGAGATAGTAATGGAGATAGTAATGGAAGAATGGATGGTTGGTTGAAAATAGGAACATATATCCAATATAAATAATGGAGATAGTAATGGAAAGAAACACATATTGAATTAAAAAAAAGTATATTAGCTAGTACTCTTCAAATATGAAGAACATTATATATCATAAGTCCGAGATATTCAATTTTTTAATCATTATTTTTCACTTAACCAAGAAACATAAAAAAATTCTTCTTCAAATTGAAGCAATTTTAACAAATACTTTGTTGATCCATGCAAGCCGTTTATAGCATTTGTTATTTGTAACTTCCGATAGTTATTTATGTGATATCAAGCTCAATTTCAAAAAAAAAATCAATTTTGATTTAGATATGGAAATATGTTAGGATTGGGGTGCGGCGGCCAACCAGTGACAAATGTGTAATTTCTATGTAGTATGTGTAAAATTGTAATTTTGAGGGTCCGATGCCATCTTATCTGTAATTTTAAGAAATCAGTGGCCTTTTCTCTCGAATTAAAGGCTTGGGGAGCGGTCCTCTTAACAAAGTCCAACTATCATTATATCCATTTATATTATCAAATCTTATTTGTAAACCCACTACAAATCCTATTTGTAAACCCAAAATCCCTATAAAAGCCTATCAAATTGGTATCAGAGCATACATCCTGATGGTAGAAAGGTGGAAACTTTGGAATAAAGACTTGAAAGCGAGACCAAAGGGATCACGAAATCGACGGAGAAGTTATCTTCGATGGACGAAAAGATCTCATTAATGGAGGAAATGATCCCAAATCAGATAAAGTTATCAATGAAAACCCTAATAAAAAATTGAAGAGATGAACAGAAGACCTAGATCAGAAAAGGTGAATCTAATGAATCCAGATCTGAACGATGATGAAGTCATCGGCACAAAGCCGGGAAAAAGGCATCGGCATTAGACAATGGCAAGAGAAAAATCATCTCTTTTAAGGAGAAGATCTATCCTAAAGGCGACCCAGCGTTAGATCTGATCAAAGACGACGTAAATCTAGAGCAAAAGGCATCACATTTGAACAAGAGAAGGTGAAAATTCATCAGCTTTGAGACAAAATCTACATTCAAACGGCGAGAAACCACACAAAGAGGGTGAAAACCTCCCAAAAACTCATGGGGTGCGGCAAGGGCAAGCGAGCCCTGGGAGGGCCACCCTGGCCAAAACCATGGGCGGGTGGGCCGCCAGGAGCCCACGACCCCTAGGCAGGCAGACCTGGTCACACGACCTCCAAACACCTTCCAAGGGGCCTACGAGCCCTGGTTTGCATATAGAGGCTTTTTTAGGAATCAACAATAGCATTTTAGAGGCAATGAGTGTGTCAAGTTACAAACAATTTAAGCATATAAAGGACAGTTAAAGTAAGCTACTGAACTAAAATATAACAGGTTATCGGTATAACAAACCATAAAAAAGCATGCATCTAAGCTTGCAATCTATTATTGTATTGTTATTGTTTGTCATGTGAATTTAAAGATGTACCAATCCTAGGCTGCGACTCATATTGGAGAGTACGATGTACAACCCCGAAGACCACCTTGTTACACTAGGAGCTACCCCGGGCCGAGTCCATCTAACATAACAGGCCTTAGTCGTGTACGACCGGGTCGGAACAAAAAGGGAAAAGGAACTCTAGATCCATCCAATGATCCAAACAGAGACATGAAAAGGGACTCGTCGAATAAACATATTCGTAATAGGATTCTCTAAATATAGACCGAAAGCATGGCTCCAATTGCTCCCGCACTCTCTCTAATATGAGTTACCCCAAAACCCCGCGAGTCAAATGTAATGTCATTTTATTATTCTGTGGGGTTGTCAAGTGCAGTTTATCAGGGACTGTAGCTACTACTATGTAGTTTCATGGTTTTCATGTTAATGTGTCGGAGTTGTATCATTGGGTATCAAGATGTGGTAATTACTATAGCATGCACCGCATGTATTGTTACTGAGGCAGTCTCTCAAAAGTCTATGTGTAGCATCATTGTAAATATGCATAGTTAGGGATACTATTTCTAGATTCATGGATCCAATATCTTTCAAGAGTCATATATCAACTTCCAACAAGTCCAACATGAAACAGAGCAATTATCCGTTCAGTGTTACAGTAATGTATGTAACGGCCAGTATTTTTAGCCGTGCTTTAATTCGTGTGTATCGGTATTTTCTTTCAGACATCTAGATTACTTTTCTTCTGTACGCTTCTTGCCACATACGTACGACTCTGCTTCTCCGTTCTTTTACCGTATCGTCGTTAATTATTTAATTAAAAACTTTAATTTAATTATTTTGGTAATTATTATTTTTTTCTTATTTTTTTACTAAATTACTTTTGTTAATTTAATAAATTACATTCTCATCTTCCAACAAACACATTTGATTTTAGGAAGAGAAGTTTAGCACGATACATTCTCTCGTTTAGTCAAAAATCATTAAAACCATCTCAATCCTAAACCTAATCCATTAAATTTCTTTGACGAACTTCCCTGCTATCTCTTCTTAAGGCAGTGTCTTCATCCCTGCAAACAAATCGAGCGGCAACCACAACCCAAAATCAACCCGTCTTCATCTCTGCAAAACCCAACCCTACAAATCATTTTCCCAAATCAAATCCATCTCTTTACAAACAAACCATCCATCAAAACCAACTCCAAACTTCTGAAAACCCAAATTCAAATTCTTGCAAATATTTTCAGATCCAAAGCAATTTCAGATTCAACATTAAATCCAAGAAAACAACCCTACAAACTCTCCCTTTCATCTTCTTCCTCCTACTTCCCCTTGGCCGCATCTCCCCTCCCCCTTACCTACAAGCAGCGCGCGCCGCTGCCGGAATCCGTGCGCCTTCAGAGGGAGCCGCCGCCGGAGATCACCCAGCGCCCCGCGCGCCGCCGCCTGGGTCGCCGAAGCCGTCGTCGCCGGCCTCCAGCTGCGCGCAGCCGCCCTCTTCTCCCACGCGTGCGCAGGTGAGACCCTCCTCCCGTTTTGGCTTGCGCAAGTTGCTGCTGCAACATTGAAAAAAAAGAAAATGAAACAAAAGACAGTAAAGAGAGGAGACTGGGAGAAAGAGAAAGAGAGAATTGATGGCTAATAAAATATATAAAGGAAGAGTGTGACAGAGGATTGAATGAGTATAGATATTAGGGTATGTGACAGCCTTGACTTAAAGAATAAAGAATAGTAAAGGTGAAAGAAATTGACAGCCTTAGTATGTTATAATAAGAAAAAAAAGAGACTGAGAAAGAGTTAGAGAGGGGGGACAGCCCTATTAATAATAAAGAGATTATTTAATACCCTTATGTTAACATTTCAATTAGTTTAGTAAGTTAATTAGTAGGGTGTAATTATTAATTTGTATATTAACTAGTTAGTGTGATTAATTTTGTCATGATGATAGTTGTAAACACTTTTAGGATAATAATGGTATAAAATAAGTGTATCAGGTTAGTTTAACACAATATAGGTATCACCCTAGTCAGTGAACCCAATAAAAATCAGACGAACCATTATTTAATTTTATGTCGGACGAATCTAACCCAGATATATGTTTAACCAAAACAGAGAACATGAAGTACCGACACGTAGTACCCGTCCAAACGAACCCACGACAACCAATACCACCGGAAACAGGCAAGTGATACTTGCCAGTAATTATTTAGGCCACGTTTTAGGCCAATTTGTGTATTAGCGTAAAAGAGACTAGGCGGTGAAATGATAGTCGCCTAGACGCCCTTGCTAGATCTAGCTTGACAACGAAGCTAGATCCGTCACCTTTACCATGCTATCTTTTCATGCTCTCATGTCACGTTTACTTTCAATTAACTGTACGCACTTTTAACTGCTCATTACATGTCATGTCATGCATCTAATTGTTCTATCGTGATTGCGTAGCACACGCTACAATAATTGTAACTATTGAGGCTAGGCACCTGCTTTGTGGGCACAACCCTATGCCAATAACACTTCCTGGCTCGTGATCCAGAAGATGGGCGCCAGTCCATATACACGTGGAGGGGTAGGGTTAAACGATCGCTTGAGCGTAGAAGTGAGCCCGTACAGCCACTTCAGCCAAAAGACGAAAACTCTGTGCACAAAGTGATAAATCTGTGATTCGTGAATCGTGAATTGTAGCTTTCTGCTACGCCGTGCTTGATTGTTATTATCTTGTTCATTTAATTGTTGCACTCTTTTAATGTCATGCCATATCATCATGTTAGAACTGCTAGTTGCATTATTTTATTTGTATCCTTGCACAAAAGTCCTCCGCCTTTCTTGGGAGACTTTTGCTGACATGTGCCCTTTTCTCTTTGGGTGTCACATGTCAGACTTTGAGACAGAGCATGTAGCAGAGGACGAGCAGTTCGTGGACACTGAGTTTGAGGTCCCTGCTGAGACCGAGTTCGAGGACACTGGTGACCAGTCCTAGACTCGTTTGGAGTCTCCCCTTAGTTGTTACCTTTCCTTAGTTGCTATTAGGTTTCGGTGCGTAGCACCTATCTCTCGTTGTTTTGTTTGGCCATGCTTTAGGCCTATTGTTCAGACTTGTACTTTTGTGACTATTCTGTGATGTTGTAATATTTGTTGGATGTTGTTGGTGGATGTTCTTTTATCTGCTTTATTATTGTTGTTGTTTCGTCGCAATGCAAGGACCTGCTACTTTTCGAAATTTTTACAGATGCTTATCAGACGTGCAGTTTCACAGCTCCACGTCTGAGCGGACCTCCTCACGTCTCGCCTTCCATATTAGGGAAGCGGGGCGTGACAGGTTTTGTGTTGGCCCTTGCAGGTCACCTCTTTGCATCTGCGAAATATCGAAACAACAATGATGATAATAACATCCAATTAATTATTCATAACATTCGAGTCATGATTAAGTCTAACCTGAACATTTTCTTGTCTTAGATGGCCGGTAGACGCGTTACCCGAGGAGCTGGTAGTGGAGCAGGACGTGTTGCGGATGCTGTTAGAGAACCCACCACGGCTGAGATGATGAGGATGATGCATCAGATGATGCAAGTTCAGCAGGGCATGCTTCAGAATGCCCCTCGCTTCGAGCCGGGAGCGAAGCAGTTTCGGGAGCTGGGCCCGTCATATTTCACTGGGTCAGAAGGAACATTAGCTGCAGATGAATGGATGAAGAACACAGAGGATAATTTGCTTCTCTCGAAGGTTAACCCGGCCGGATGGGTTGACTTGGTAAAAAAGCAACTGAAGGACAATGCCCGCAGTTGGTGGGAGTTAGAAGAGCAGATGTTGGTGAAGCCTATTCCCTGGGCCACTTTCAAGGCGAGATTTAATGATGAGTATTTCCCTCGAGCTGCCAGGAGGGAGCTGATGCAGCAGTTCATCAATCTGAAGCAAGGAAATCTGACGGTGGATCAGTACCACCAAGAGTTCATGAGTCTGAGTCGCTTTGCGCCGAAGATGGTGGAGACTGCTGAAGATCGAGCACAAAGATTCTTACAGGGTTTATCTTTGGAGCTGCAGAGTCTGATTTCCTCTTCGGACTTAGACTCTTACCAGAAGTTGCTGATAGCTGCCAAGAGGCAGGAGCTGATTGCCAATCAGAAGAAAGGGCAGTATTCAGGTGCTGGGAAGAGGCCTATGGAGCAGGCCAGAGCTGTGGTTAGGCCTGGGTTCAAGCCTAATCAGTCCGTGCAGTTTAAGAGGCCAGGTGGGCCTAGTCAGAAGACGTGCAGTCATTGCGGCAAGATTGGTCATGTGAAGGAGCAGTGCAGGAGGCTTCTGGGCCAGTGCTTGGTTTGTGGCGACGCTTCGCATACTTTGAAGGATTGCCCGATTGCTAAGCAGCCATGGAAGGCACCAGTCGGAGTTCAGCAGTAGAGAGCTCCGGTAGTCGCTGGACGTGGAGCTCCTCTCATTCCCCAGAAGCAGGCTTTCCAGCAGGCTGTTCAGCCTAGGAGGCAAGCCTTCACAATGACTGCAGTGGAAGCAGAGACTGAGGACGGAGTTATTGCAGGTAACCTCTATACTAGTCTTCGTTATTGATGCATTATATTTGATTAGTTAGATCCATGTTAATCTAGTTGCATGTTACCCTTAGGTGTCATCTTAGTTTCATCTCACCCGGCCTTGACCATGTTCGATTCTGGAGCTTCCATGTGCATCCTATCTCGGAAGTTCGTAATCGAACACTCGATACCCACCTATACACTTCCCAAGTGTTGGAACATTACAACTGGGAATGGTGTAGTGAAGGTTGCACTGGGATGTAGACCATGCCCGTTGGTGATTAGTGGACATGAACTATATGCTGATTTCATTGTCCACGACCTACCCAACTTCGATGCTATTCTCGGCATTGACTGGTTAGGAGCTTTTTATGCCACGATCGACTGTCACCGGAAGAAAGTGGTATTCGAAATTCCTGACCACCCAGTGTTCGAGTTTGTCGGCGGAGGACGTTCGCTTGGACATGTCAAGTTCCGAGCCCAGCCTTACCGATTGACCGTTGCATCTATGATTGCTGAACCAGAGAAGCCTGCGGTAGTGAGAGATTTCGAAGACGTCTTCCCTGAAGACATTTCTGGACTGCCGCCCGATCGAGTGTTGGAATTCGGCATCGATCTTATGCAAGGAGCTCAACCAATTTCGAAGGCGCCGTACCGTATGGCTCCTGCAGAATTAGAAGAGTTGAGGAAGCAGTTGGATGAGCTACTGCAGAAGGGTTTCATTCATCCCAGCGTATCTCCCTTGTGTGCACCCGTCTTGCTGGTAAAGAAGAAGGATGGATCGAGAAGAATGTGTATTGATTATCGGGAGTTGAATCAGATCACAGTAAAGAACAAGTACCCGTTGCCCCGCATTGATGATATCTTCGATCAGCTTGGTGGATCGAGGGTATTTTCGAAGTTGGATCTTCGGAGCGGATACCATCAAGTCAGAGTCAAGAAGGAAGATGTGCTCAAGACCGCTTTTCGGACTAAGTACGGGCATTACGAGTTCGTTGTCATGCCGTTCGGTATGACCAACGCTCCTGCTGTATTCATGAATCTCATGAACCTTATCTTTTACGACTTCCTCGACAAGTTCGTGGTGATCTTCATAGACGACATCCTGGTGTACTCGAAGAACGAAGAGGAGCATGCAGAACATCTGAAGATAGTGTTGGAGACGCTCCGTCACCATAGACTATATGCCAAGTACAGCAAATGCGAATTCTGGCTGGATAGAATTGCATTTCTTGGGCATGTAGTATCAGGAGCTGGTATCTCAGTGGATCCGGAGAAGGTCAAAGCAATCAGTGAATGGCCTACACCTCGGTCGGCATCAGACATCAGGAGTTTCCTTGGATTGGCTGGATACTACCACAGATTTATCAAGGATTTCTCGAGGATAGCTGAGCTGATGACGAGATTGACAAGGAAGGATATTAAGTTCAGTTGGTCAGACTCTTGTGAGCAAGCTCTTTCTACCTTGAAGGAGAGACTGACTACTGCACCAGTCTTAGCTATTCCGGACAGAAGCGGAGACTTCGAGATTTTCTGCGACGCATCGGGCAAGGGACTTGGATGCGTTCTGCACCAGCACAATCATGTAGTCGCATATGCTTCGCGACAATTGAAGGTCCATGAGAAGAATTATCCGACCCACGATTTGGAGCTAGCCGCTGTCGTCTTTGCACTGAAGATCTGGCGACATTTCTTACTGGGTGAGAAAGTGAAAATCTTCATTGATCACAAAAGTTTGAAATATATATTTACTCAGAAGGAGCTGAATATGAGACAGCGTAGATGGTTGGAATTGATGGCAGACTATGACATCGATCTTCAGTATCATCCAGGGAAGGTGAATGTCGTACCAGATGCCTTGAGTCGACTGCCCGAAGTGATGATTCTCACAGCTCAGTGGAGATTGCAGCAGGATCTGCGAAGGATGGATGTTGAAGCTGTTCTACCGGGAGTCACATCGTCGTTGATGAACATGCAGATTCAATCGACGATCGTGGATCGAATCAAGACTGCTCAAGCGGGAGATGCTAAGTTGAAGAAGATCAGAGAACAAGTCAAATCAGGACTTCGGACAGATTTTCTGATTCACGCGGATGGATCTTTAAGATATGGTAGCAGGATCTGCGTACCTGCAGGAGATATCATAGAAGAGTTGATGAATGAGGCTCATAGTTCGCCAAAATGTACAAGGATCTTCGACAGAATTTCTGGTGGCATGGAATGAAGAGAAGTGTGGCACGGAGCGTTGCCAAGTGCCTCGTGTGTCAGCAAGTGAAGGCTGAACATCATCGCACTGCTGGACTACTACAACCTCTGCCGATTCCAGAGTGGAAGTGGCAGCACATCACGATGGACTTCGTGACTGGCTTACCTCGGAGCACCAAGCAGAACGACGCGATCTGGGTCATCGTTGATCGATTGACCAAGTCTGCGCACTTTATACCTTTCCGAGTTGGGCAATCCACGGAGATATTAGCAAGGAAGTATATGGAGGTAATGACCTAACTCATACCTTAATAGTTTCCTTCTAGTACTAGTCGTGATGTGACTTATGTCGTGTAGGAGATCGTACGCTTGCATGGAGTCCCTGTGAGCATTGTATCAGATTGTGATACGAGGTTCACATCTCAGTTCTGGAAAAGTCTGCAGACCAATCTGGGTACCAGTCTGAAGTTCAGTACTGCGTATCACCCGCAGACAGATGGCCAGTCAGAGCGTACCATTCAGATCTTGGAGGATATGTTGAGAGCATGCATGTTGGATCTCAAGGGTTCATGGGAGGATCATTTGCACCTGGTGGAGTTTTCTTACAACAGCTATCAGGCGAGCATTGGCATGGCGCCATTTGCTGCTCTCTACTGGAGAAAATGTCGATCGCCGTTGAGTTGGGACGACGTTGGGACCAGAGAGCTGTTGGGACCAGAGATGATAGTGGAAGCAGTTGATGTTGTGCTAGATATCAGAAACAAGATGCGGATCGCCCAGGACCGTTATAACCATTGGGCAGATGCTAAACGACGTCCTCTGGAGTTTCAGCCGGGAGATCATGTGTTCCTGAAGATCTCACCAAATCGAGGAGTGATTCGATTTGGGAAGAGAGGCAAACTTAGTCCGAGATACATTGGACCTTTCGATGTGCTAGAGCGAGTTGGAGAGGTAGCTTATCGCTTAGCACTACCACCGTCCTTAGAGGGAGTTCATGACGTCTTTCATGTGTCCCAGCTCCGTCGTTATATCAGCGACCCTTTTCATGCTGTGGACTACTCGGAGATTACAGTTCGACCAGATCTGACGTACGAACAGCAACCAGTGGAGATCCTAGATCGACGTCAGAAAGTCTTCAGGAACAGGACTGTTGATCTAGTCAGAGTGATGTGGCGTCACGATTCGCCAAGAGAGTCTACCTGGGAGCGGGAAGATGAAATACGAGAGCGTTATCCATATTTGTTTTCTGCTTCTTAATTGGTAAGAATTCCGAGGACGGAATTTTTCTTAAGTTGGGTAGAATGTAATGGCCAGTATTTTTAGCCGTGCTTTAATTCGTGTGTATCGGTATTTTCTTTCAGACATCTGGATTACGTTTCGTCCGTACGCTTCTTGCCACGTACGTACGACTCTGCTTCTCCGTTCTTTTACCGTATCGTCGTTAATTATTTAATTAAAAACTTTAATTTAATTATTTTGGTAATTATTATTTTTTTGTTATTTTTTTACTAAATTACTTTTGTTAATTTAATAAATTACATTCTCATCTTCCAACAAACACGTTTGATTTTAAGAAGAGAAGTTTAGCACGATACATTCTCTCGTTTAGTCAAAAATCATTAAAACCATCTCAATCCTAAACCTAATCCATTAAATTTCTTTGACGAACTTCCCTGCTATCTCTTCTTAAGGCAGTGTCTTCATCCCTGCAAACAAATCGAGCAGCAACCACAACCCAAAATCAACCCGTCGTCATCTCTGCAAAACCCAACCCTACAAATCATTTTCCCAAATCAAATCCATCTCTTTACAAACAAACCATCCATCAAAACCAACTCCAAACTTCTGAAATCAAAGACAACAACCCAAATCTGAAAACCCAAATTCAAATTCTTGCAAATATTTTCAGATCCAAAGCAATTTCAGATTCAACATTAAATCCAAGAAAACAACCCTACAAACTCTTCCTTTCATCTTCTTCATCCTACTTCCCCTTGGCCGCATCTCCCCTCCCCCTCACCTACAAGCAGCGCGCGCCGCTACCAAAATCCGCGCGCCTTCAGAGGGAACCGCCGCCGGAGATCACCCAGCGCCCCGCGCGCCGCCGCCTGGGTCGTCGAAGCCGCCGCCGCCGGCCTCCAGCTGCGCGCAGCCGCCCTCTTCTCCCACGCGTGCGCAGGTGAGACCCTCCTCCCGTTTTGGCTTGCGCAAGTTGCTGCGGCAACATTGAAAAAAAAAGAAAATGAAACAAAAGACAATAAAGAGAGGAGACTGGGAGAAAGAGAAAGAGAGAATTGATGGCTAATAAAATATATAAAGGAAGAGTGTGACAGAGGATTGAATGAGCATAGATATTAGGGTATGTGATAGCCTTGACTTAAAGAATAAAGAATAGTAAAGGTGAAAGAAATTGACAGCCTTAGTATGTTATAATAAGAAAAAAAAGAGACTGAGAAAGAGTTAGAGAGGGGGGACAGCCCTATTAATAATAAAGAGATTATTTAATACCCTTATGTTAACATTTCAATTAGTTTAGTAAGTTAATTAGTAGGGTGTAATTATTAATTTGTATATTAACTAGTTAGTGTGATTAATTTTGTCATGATGATAGTTGTAAACACTTTTAGGATAATAATGGTATAAAATAAGTGTATCAGGTTAGTTTAACACAATATAGGTATCACCCTAGTCAGTGAACCCAATAAAAATCAGACGAACCATTATTTAATTTTATGTCGGACGAATCTAACCCAGATATATGTTTAACCAAAACAGAGAACCTGAAGTACCGACACGTAGTACCCGTCCAGACGAACCCACGACAACCAATACCACCGGAAACAGGCAAGTGATACTTGCCAGTAATTATTTAGACCACGTTTTAGGCCAATTTGTGTATTAGCGTAAAAGAGACGAGACGGTGAAATGATAGTCAGCTAGACGCCCTTGCTAGATCTAGCTTGACAACGAAGCTAGATCCGACACCTTTACCATGATATCTTTTCATGCTCTCATGTCACGTTTACTTTCAATTAACTGTACGCACTTTTAACTGCTCATTACATGTCATGTCATGCATCAAATTGTTCTATCGTGATTGCGTAGCACACGCTACAATAATTGTAACTATTGAGGCTAGGCACCTGCTTTGCGGGCACAACCCTATGCCAATAACACTTCCTGGCTCGTGATCCAGAAGATGGGCGCCAGTCCATATACACGTGGAGGGGTAGGGTTAAACGATCGCTTGAGCGTAGAAGTGAGCCCGTACAGCCACTTCAGCCAAAAGACGGAAACTCTGTGCACAAAGTGATAAATCAGTGATTCGTGAATCGTGGATTGTAGCTTTCTGCTACGCCGTGCTTGATTGTTATTATCTTGTTCATTTAATTGTTGCACTCTTTTAATGTCATGCCATATCATCATGTTAGAACTGCTAGTTACATTATTTTATTTGTATCCTTGCACAAAAATCCTCCGCCTTTCTTGGGAGACTTTTGCTGACATGTGCCCTTTTCTCTTTGGGTGTCACATGTCAGAATTTGAGACCGAGCAGGTAGCAGAGGACGAGCAGTTCGTGGACACTGAGTTTGAGGTCCCTGCTGAGACCGAGTTCGAGGACACTGGTGACCAGTCCTAGACTCGTTTGGAGTCTCCCCTTAGTTGTTACCTTTCCTTAGTTGCTATTAGGTTTCGGTGAGTAGCACCTATCTCTCGTTGTTTTGTTTGGCCATGCTTTAGGCCTATTGTTCAGACTTGTACTTTTGTGACTATTCTGTGATGGTGTAATATTTGTTGGATGTTGTTGGTGGATGTTCTTTTATCTGCTTTATTATTGATGTTGTTTCGTCGCAATGCAAGGACCTGCTACTTTTCGAAATTTTTACAGACGCTTATCAGACGCGCAGTTTCACAGCTCCACGTCTGAGCGGACCTCCTCACGTCTCGCCTTCCATATTAGGGAAGCAGGGCGTGACAATGTACCAGTTCAAGCTTAGCCCTAACCTAAACTATGCATATTATTGATGTCAAATAAAGTTATTTTGAACATTGAATGCTAATATGCTATAGAGTAATTCCACAATTGATTTAGGTAATAGTGGCATAACATGTACTTGATCACAAATTTATTTTCATGAGTTCCAACCAATTAAAAACAATATGATGTAAATTTGTATGTTTTACACACAACCATATCACATAAATCTAAAAATTGATTTAAAATTTATATTTAAATATTCTGTAAAAGAAAATAAAATAGGATATAAATCATAGGGGATCAGATTCACTTGTGGCAATCCAAACATTTCAGTCATTCACCCCAGACAGTGACCTACCTAACACAATAGGCAACCAAGGCGCACTAGCGACAGATAGTGAGAAACCCCCGAGCTAGCTAACAAGATAGGAACGGCCCAAGCAGCCAAACTATGAACAACCAAAGTTGTTAGCAGTCACAAGCCAACTGAGAGTCAGGCTCAATGCAGCAATTAAAGAGACAAGTCAAGCTAAATTAAATCGGAGGCATGGCGGGCTGCAAGCATTCTAAACAGCCCAGGGTAAAAAGCCCAAAGGGAAACAATAAGGGCAAAAAGCACAACAATAACTTGCATGGGTCAACGCCTACAAGAAGCATACAACAAGGCCAATGAACTGGAAGTAGCCTTCGGAAGCAACCAAAAGGGGCATAATCCCTAGCCAAATATGGTCGAACACTGGGAACAAAGAAAGGCAGCGACGAGGGTCGTCGTAGAGTCTATATATGTGCCGATAATATCAATTCCATATGGGATACTTCCTTAAGATAAATCGTGAATCATCACGTCACAATTTTCCTAACGAAAATAATTGCCAACAAAACTATCTTAATTTCATGCTCAATGATTTTACAGACAATTTATGCTCCAATCAACAAAATTTCTATGCACACGATAAAAGAATGAGAGAAAATTGTTTCTAACCAAAGATTAAATCGTTAAAAAGTTAAAAAATAAACTGATATAACTTGGGTCGAAATAATCTACAGTTGTAGTTGGCCAAAATCAACGAATTCCTCGCTCAAGCCATCCATTACCGATGATCGTTGCTTGATCTACGAAGAAACGCAACGAGAGATCAGAACACTCCAAAATCTGAAAAGTTGAAATCGGAATTTTAGAGGATGGAAAATAATATTTTTCGCATGAAGACTCGAAGAAAAGGATAGATTATAGAAGAAGACGGGCGCCGTTAGGGGAGAGACGCACGTGCCCGTTATGCGAGAGATGGAGAATGACGGCGGATCGTGCGGTTCGGACGAGAGATGTTTGGGTTTCGGTTCTCGTTGGTCGAAAGAGAAGATGGCAGCTGGGGAATTTGTTTCGCACAAAAGGGAGTGGGCCGATGCCAAGGGGATGATGATGGTTTAAGTCGAGGGAGATGTGCTTGTTTACTTGAAGGAAGAAAAGAAATAGAGGGGGTGGGGTGGGCCCAGCGGTTGGGCTTTTTAGTGAGGGGGAACATGAAGAAAGAAGAAAAATAAGAAGTGGGGCCGGGGCTTTGTAGGGAAAATGGGACAGATTTGGCTGTGGGAGATTATGTTCCAGTGGGTTTGGGCCGAATGAAGAAGAAATAGAAAAAGAAAAAGAAAAGGAAGGAATAAGAAACTGCAAAAAATAATTTATAAAAAATGGAAAATGATAGAAAATTCCCAAACATATGGGTCATTACATGGGCAGCCAGGGCCATCAACCCCACCATATTATTCCTATCCTCCGAATGAACCTACAGAGCCAAGTTAGGTGAGAAACAAGCGTCGAGATAGAAATGCCGACGGTGCCACCCGCGCGACCATGCTATAATGTTGTCTCGATCGAGCCAACCCTGAGCCGCTGACCGAACCTAGCCGTTGATCAACCTGTTGACCGAGCCGAGTCAATAACCGAGCAATTGACCATGACTGAGCCGCTGACCGAGCCGGCCACACAATGCGGCTTACCAATTTCCTGAGTATTATTCAGCCTATTTTCTTGGATTTTCGTGTTGTTTTGCTATTTTAAGGATTATGGATCCGTTTGAAGCCCAAATTCAATGACATTCACACCAATGGATAGCATCTCGACCAAGTACGCATATGTATCATCTATTTAAGAAAATCTGTTCTAAATTATGGGATATTGCAATGATTACTATGATGACTATTACCACGACTACACTCCACAAACAAACTTTGAGCTTGAGAAGTGGACTTGTACCAATCTTTTATGGCTTCAAGGATAAATTTGGATATGATGATTGAGAGTACTATCTACAAAATTCTACCATTCTGATTTATTAAAAGAAGCAAAATATAAGTATGTATGGCTCAAGCTATGTGGAGAATCAATATCTTGATGTCTAAATCTTTGAGTTCCTTATCATTAATGGTCAACATTCAGATCCACTCTTTGATGTCAATATTTTTCCCAATATTCGAAAATTCCACATGCACCCCAGCAATCTTTAAACCCAAAAGTAATGAAGGATCATATAGAATTGATACGTGAGATGCACAACATTCTTCTTCAAGCATACAAACTCAAGTCAGAGCCCACGATAGAGATTGATCCAACCCCTAAGGCAAGGTGTGAGCTTAAACACGAGCTGAAGCAGATCCTGACCACGCGATTAAGACATAGTTTGAGCACGAGTCAGAGGCAAAACCAAAGTTTGATCCAGTGTTGCAACCCGAGCCAAAGCCAAAACTTGATCTAGCACCGCAATCTAAACGACAACCTTATCTATAGCCATCTATTAAACGAGCGCAAAGCTGTAGATAGAAGCAACGTTGAAGCCAATTGAGCACATCAAATTCGGTATTACATATCCTCTTCTTACTAATAAACAAATTTTATGTGCTTTTCTATCTTTTGTCAATGGAGAGAAATTTTCAGAAGACACGGTTCTACCAATCTGCATCATGTTATACTTCAGAATTTGTGGACTCGTCTTTTCAAACAGCAAGGGACTATTGGTTGATGCGCAGCTGTGCTACTTTTGTCGTCCTTCACCAGATGGCGAAGTTCTCAATTCAAGGAGAATGATAGTAAACTGTTTTCAATTGAGATATAATTTTTAATTTTTAATTATATTTTGAGTTTTAGAGTCTTTTGGGTATTTTGAGGTTTTTAATTTTTAAATATTTTAATATTTAGTCTCACATCCGATAGGAATAGGGAAGAAGTTAGATTGTAAGCATATATGAAGGCCCTAAGCTTGTTTTATTTGCAATTAATGAATCAATGAATAGTTCAATAGAAAATTTCCCTCAGACCTAAAAAAGGTCCCCTTCTTGATGAGAAGCATCAGAAACCCTTGGTGAGAAGCCAATAATCTTAATTTATCAATTTCTTCCTCAAATCTACCAAATCTTCCCTAAACCCTCCACAAAAATCCCAAATCTATCCCGTCCTACATCAATTTAGTATCAGAGATGAACGATTTTCTTTTCCTCTTCTAATTTTTCTTCCAAAAAATCAAAAAAAAAAAAATTAAACACCCAAATCTTAACCCAACTTTCCAGCCGCCACCTTCCTCCACCAAAAATCAAACAAATTAAACTCTCAAACCCTAACCCTACTTTCAAACAGCCACATTCCTCCATCAAAAATAAAAAAATTAAACTCTCAAACCCTAACCCTACTTTCCAACTGCCACCTTTCTCCAAATAAAAAATAAAAAACGTCTAGTTTCATAACCCTACCAACCCGCCGCCTGCCCACGCCACCAAACCACTCATCTGCAACTGAAACTCACGCCGTCGGTAACCTCAAGCGCTGTTTCCACCATCCTCGACAACCGCCTACATCATCATTCGACAATCCAAGTCATCAATTCGTAAAAAACCAGCCACAACCGTCGTCGTCGCCACCTCTAGCGGCCTCCCCAATCAGCGCCACTGCCTCCACAACATCCCCATGACATTTTTTCAAGACCATCTTGCTATGTAATTGAATAAATTTCTTTTACTAACATTTCATTTTCTTCGATTCATTATATTTCTTTCATGCACGAGTATTTCTCGTTCTTCTATTGATATATAAGTTGATTGCAGATTGTAAAGACCATACTAATAGTTGCTCACTATTAGTTAGAAGCAGTCAAACTCGTAGTTTTATTAGACGTGTTAGCATTTGGGTTAAAAGGGGAACCCAAATAGGTCTAAGTATGTGCAGGTTTATTACTTTCTATTTCCCTTGATAATCCAGGACGCTGGGAGTGACATACATGTATCCATATTAGGATACATTAGTCAAAATATGGGTACAAATTCAATTCATATTTTGATTAGATTATTTGTATGTATTTACATCCTTGGTGAAAAGGCTGGAGGCTTTGATAAACCAATTGTAATTGAGGGGGAATATCACAAACAATAAGAAAGAAATATGGGCATTGAAGTACCAAAATTATTGTGACTGATTTCACATAATGATTGAAGAACTTCATTTCATAGTAACAATCAAGGTTTGAAAACCGGCTTGTACCAACCATTATCAGCCTTTTAGGATTGGTTTTTATGACTGAGAAGAAACTGACCCTTTTTTGTCAGGATATAAAGAAACTCTCCGAGTTTTGCAAGACATGTATGATATCAGGACATTTTGGGCATGTAATATGATTAGAAAAAGAAAGGTCAGCATCATCTTCATCATTCATGAATAGATGAATCACTTGCTAAGGATGAAGCTTTACCTACAATGCTCGATTAAAGCAACTGGTACCTAAAGTTGATACTTTCAATACATATCACCTGATGGTTGATACTTCCAGTATATCCAATACCAGTACTACAAACCACTATATCCAATTCAGAGACTGAAACCAGGATCTCAGACCTTGCTTTTAAGTGCATTTTATATCATCACTCTTTTTTGCAAGTCTCATGCACACTTATTAGGAATATGAAAGTGCACCTCAGACAAAAAAGGGTGTATAAAAGACTACGAAAACGGCTAAACTGTGTTAGGTTACATTCAGTTATAGAGTAGTATGAAATCTTTAACCACGCAACCAATAGATAAAGACTACCCTCTCAATCTCAACTAATTGATAACCAACAAACTCCAATATCTAACCAGTTGATGACAACGAATTCAAATCCCTAACCTAAACAGAAAAATAAATTTTGATGAACAAATTTCAAAAGAAATGGCGAGCAAACACAGCTCGGTGACTATTTGCATCAAGCCTCCATCACACGATCTAGGTCTTTAGCGCAAACACCACACCACCACACAGATAAGCGCACACACATACACACTCAAGAGAGCTACCTCTTTTCACTTCATTGACTATCCTAGTTTGCCATTCATTTTATTTTTAAATAGAAAGCGCCACGGTCAATACTGAAACCTCGAAGGTCTGAAACTGAGTTTTTAGACCATGTGTTACCCTACAATTTAAATATTTGTAACTTCATTAGTTGCCTACATTAGTTTAATCCATGAAAATTAATGGTACAAAGGATTGTTGGCCATATCCCAAACTGTCTCTCTTGTTGTGGTGAACTGGTTTGTGTATAAGACCAAAACAAAGAAAAGCCGAACTGTGCGAATGTGCACCAGTAGTAATCCCATAAATCACAAGCTCTCTTTCCATTATAATAAAAATTTTTGAAAAACATAATATAATAGCAGTGGACTATCATAATTGAACGATTGTGAATAGTGGCTACATATATCAAAAGCACGAAGAAAATGGCAGTGGTCAGATGGCAAGACTCACTCTTTTTTAATCCTTATCAAATGAATTAACTTTCACAACAATCCATTCATCTTTTTCAGCATCATCATTTGTCACCCTAGCTGCCACCTAAAAATGAATAAACTTCATAAACTTTTAAACAATCCATGTAGATTTAATAAGATAAATGAAAAATGGATTAGAAATGCTTTAAAAGATTCAATGAATCAGCAATAAACTAAAATACAAACGAAATAAAATTCATTAAAACTAGTGACATAAGCACGAATCAGCAAAAAAGTTTTCATGTTTTTACAAAATAAACAGCATATATTTTCATAATCTATAACGACTATACGAATGAATTTATCTATAAAAAAATAACTCCACGAGACCCCAAAAAGGATCATATTGAAGGACTTGCATAAAGTTCTAACAAATGGTGCGCATAATTGCAAACTAGTTGAAGAAGGAAACTCTAGACTACGTTGCATGCCACAGCCATACCTTTATAAAATCTAACAAGTCTAATGTGCATTGGAACTCTGTAGCCTATACTAACCAATGAATCTTGTACTAGAGATCAGAAATTTTTGAAGAAAAAACAAGATAGGAAGTTTTCCAACATCTAACACAGAGCGCCAAAGCAATCATACAAGGTATATGCAATGGACAACATTGCTTGCATTATGCTCATGTTGTATTCTGACCATACAGATGATCCCACCTTGGGTACATGTGCACCTTCTCTCTAAACATTTCCCTCCGTGTAACAATGGATCACTCCATTCAGCTCAATAAAGTCATTAGCATGATGAAGATCAAAGTTGATACCCAAGCATGGAAAATTCTGGGCTGTTAATGTGTAGGACAAAAACATTTGAAATTTTGAACGGGCCACATCCCAAATTTACTTTTTAAGGGATAAAATTATGTCAATTATCGCCATTCTAACACTTGAAACTATCATATAAAAAGGTACTGATCTTACATTGCATAAGAGAGAAGGTTGTATTTATCTTATTAAGCAATGGTATTTTGAAACGAGTTAATTCATTACACATATTTGCATGCTCATCTATAGAATATAGGCAATGTCAACTTCTGTAAACCTTAAAGAGTTTTTGCTTCAGCAGTTTCAGCCCTTTTATTTCTCAGCCTATAAAATATTAAGAACAGCATATAAATTCAATATTTTTTATATGCAAGTTTTTGGATAAGAGCAGATAATATTAAACCCTATGAATTTCAAGCTAAACAATGTACCTCCCCAATTGTTCTTAATGCTATACTTTCTAAATATACTATTCTTTTCCTCGTTACGCTGTTTTCTGCTCTGTTCGGTTCTAGCAACAATCATACACTTCCATTATAGCCCTCAAATCAGGAAAGATTTATGTTACATGTAGTCTGATACTCCCTCTAATATCTTATCTACTTTCTTTCTTTTTTTGGACCACGTCATTCTCTAAGATATCATCTCCTTTCAACTCATCCAATTGTTCCTCTTTAATGCATGCACAACTTTTTCTGCACCCTTTTGAGTTCTCCAACGAATCCACATTTCATTCTGCATGTGGACTCATCAATAATCATTCAAACAATTCACTTCAACATGAGATCAATCATGAAGCATGAGTCAAGATTTCCATAGAAGTATTCTCCAAGTTTACGATCATTTGTCTACCTATATCAATATTCTGCCACTGGGTGCTATATGAGTTGCTAACATCATGGAATGTAATATTTATGATAATGAAAGCAATGTGGCAAAAGAAGTATGCATACATGCACGTGTATGTGTGCAAGTGTGTTGTCTGTGGGATGTTGTGTAGTACAAAATCTATAGCACACGACTTCATAAATGTACTTGAAAAAGAAGCTTCCAAGAAAAAAATAAAGCATGTTAAACTCTAAATTTGGGATTAGTTCACATATATTCGAGTGAACCTAGCATATGTTAGCACTAAAGATCTAGTGGTGGCCCCTGCTCTCCCTTCAGACTAGCAAGTTGCTCAAGGTGGCTTCTCATAGATGCAGCAGGAGGAAATCTTGGAAGATCTGCATCTGACTTCAACCGCTTCTTTTTCTGCTCGCTAACTTCTGCAATATGATTATCAAGAAAATCGGGTTGATTCCAGGAGTCCGAAACTCAATGCAATTCTAGGAGTCTACAAAGGGTTATCAAGAGAATCATTCAAATAATATCATCTTGACGTCATGCACTTTATGCATCAAGAAATTTTAACACATAACATGTTGATAAAGGCAAGAAGAGTACTTCTGCTTCTATGCATATATCACAAATAAAAAATTCTTATTCTCGTCAATAAATGAGTGTGTCGACGTTAATAAAATAATATCTATTTGCACATCTTTGAACAACATAAAATCCACAAAATCATAATTTTTGGAAACAAATTCTACAATTATATATAACCTTCTCTGTATGAAGTTCCACCCCCGTACTTGTAACCAAAACTTCGGTAATGTACGTCATAGTCTATGTTTTATAACCAGTATTAATGAAGATGTATACAAGCATAGCATGTTGATACTGGGTGGCAAAAGAAAGATCACATCCAATAGATGACAAAAAAGAGAACTTTCAGATCCTATCTTTCAATATTTTTTGGATAATATAAGAGAATTGAAAAGTTTGAACCTCATTCCTCACACTCAACAGATACAAAGATTGTGTATGCTATACAAATTCACCTTAACAAATCGCATGATTAAAATGATGATTTCGTCCTTAATGATGGGTTTCTTAAAGATTTAACAAGATAATAAGAGATAAAAGCTCAATAATTAAATTACTTAACATAATGCATCACTCACAACAAATGATTTATTATTGAATTCGGCCTTCCCCATCCCCCCCCCCCCCCCCCCCCAAAAAAAAAAATAAAAAAATAAAAATAAAAACACCAATAATGATAGCAGCTTCCTTAAGAATGATGATATTGCAATTTTAACTTCATTTGAAAAACATCCTGACCATGAATTCCTTCAAAGAAATTATTTTGTGGCTTGCTGTATTATAAGACAAGTATCCTGGTCTGCACCCTTTCTCTATTGAACGTGTCACAAAGAAAGCATCGACTAACATATTATCGGACTTGACCAGCCACCATACCATATCTATTTGCAACCTATTATCTGTGGCCATGACTTGCCTTACAGTTATGTTTCTGGGAGAAAGGAACAGTTAGTGTGCAACTTCCTATTGTTGTTAGGTTATGAGGGAAGACACTTTCTTAGCACTCTTTCATAAATATACTCAAGCTCCACGGGTTTTAACTACTATGTCATAGTTAAACGTCAATACTTTTGCACAAGTTTTTCCCCTCACGCGACTTACTCACTTTTTTTCTCTGCTTTATCTTCCTTTTTGAATATTCACCTGAACTAGATCTTCTTCATAGCATGAATGCAAGCAATTATACTTATAGAAGTTAAGGTGTTTGCTTCCCCTTTCCTCTCGTTTGTCAAATCAAACATATCACCCCCAATAATCCCTAGATGCTGGTTCCTCCATCTTTCACCAATTTAAAGAACACAATAAACACACAAAAATCGCAGGCTTGAGATACGTTCTGAATGTACATTTCAACGGTTGTGCCACTATTTGAGGCATAGTTTCAGTTTAAATTTAACATATACTAACCTAGATCAAGTCGACTCTTAGTTCTAGACCTGGTTATTCCAAACAGCAGTCCTCATTAGCACTCATGTTCGGTCTTGAATGTGAAGATGCCGCCATCTATTTGTGATCTAAAAGTTTCCTCTGTTGTAGCAGGTTCTGAAAGCCATGGGCTGATTGTCCAGAGAAACCAATTAGTTGGATTGCTAAAGTATGATCAACATAGTCATCGCAACTAATCTAGATAACCTCTTCCTTATATTACTGGTCAAGGTAAAGAAGGTTATGTGACAGGAAAAGTTGGAAACATGCAAAAAATGATCACATCTTTGATAAGCGGGATCAACACTATAGTGATGTCCTGTCTCCTTGGCTTCATGTCCCCTCAAATTCAAACAGTTTGCTACTACAAAACAGCCTGTTGTTGTTGGGTTAAAATTGATCTCCTACCAGCATAACACTGTTCACATATGTTAGCGAAGCAGGAAGCAATAATATACGTAAAGGGGAGATATCAGCTGCTATACATTCTGCAACTCTGCAAAGTTTATGGGAAGGCCAAATCATTACTCAGTTTTTGACTGAGTGAGTGCAATAAAATCAGGATAAGTATCTCAAGCAAAATAACAAGGGTTGAATCTTTTGTACTTCTCACTGGTCTTAATACAAAATTCAATACAAAGATCTAATATTCTTAATTCTCAAATTTTGAGACTTGAGGAAGTTTATGGATCTATAACATGCAGCAGAGAAGCATAGAGAGATAAATAGTGTCACAGTGGCCGCAAGTATGCGTCATTAAATGATTCAACAGTAGTTGCTTCTGTCAGAGGGAGGGGGGATGGTGGGGGATGATCAGCCAATAGACATGCTCAGGTGTTTGCTTTTGGGAAAGTTGGGCATAGTGCCATAGTGATGCAAAGTGTTGTGTTTAATATCGATACCATCCCAGGCTGAAGTTCATGCGGCTAATTTTCTTTCTTCTCCTCTAGTTCAGTTAACGAACTTTTTTATGTTAAAAGCAGGTGACATGCCATGCACAAATTGTATTAGAAATTTAGAACCAAAGCTAAAACAAGAGTAGTAAATCAGAATTTGCCTCGCACTAATTCATATGATGATCTTGACGTTCCTATTGCATTTCAAAAACCAGCTGAAAAAAATACAGTTCCATCTACCTGTGCCACTCATTGTTCTAAACCCAATTGCTAATCACATTTTCTACTTTCTGTTATCTCAATAACATTAATTGTCTATTCCTGCCCTTTTCTCAATTAAAGTGATCCAAATTTTCTGAGAAGGCAAAAAACCTGGGTAGCAAGAGGGAATAACACAGATGAATGTGGTAATTACAAATAGCACATGATAACTAGTAGATCTATCAATAGGAAGATGATAATGAATGTGCAAACTTGTCTCTGACATATGGACGATACCAAACTATGAAACTAGAAAATAGTTTGAAGACACCTTGTCATTATGTCTCAGATCATTGATAGACTATAACTTCAAGCATTTTTTGCTTAACATATGCTTCATTATTAAAAGTAATAAATAATCGAACCCGAAAATATAAAACACATCCAGAACTATAAAAATGGTAAATAAAACCTCCATGCAATGGGCCGAAACTAAAAGGAATCAACTTAAAGGATTCATTTCGGGAAGGATTAACTAGAATGAAGATTTGGTCACTTAAACAAAAGACATCAATTATGAGTCCCCTCAGTCATGTCATGGCCTGCTAAAGTAACTTTCAGAGTGCTAGTGCTGCAGGTTCCTTGGTTTATTTCAAGTTACACGAGAAACATACACCGAGACAAACTGATATACCATTAATGACTGCTGATCTTGATTCTTGGAGTAAAAGGGAACTATGAAGAAGACAGAGTACTTTTACATGGCATACCTAGGAGACTATTTCTTAAGTTTCATGAGATCAAATCAAAAGCTTCATGGAGAGTCATATCTTTGCACATACAGTTAAGAAAGAATAAAGTAGTTACCTATTTAAGTTTGGTACTGACTTTATCAAAAGGGGAAAAGGGGTTTGATCCAAGACAGTAAGGTGATATATAACCATGTTGCACCATCAGCATCAACTTCACAAAATGTACATATTGACTTTCACCTAAAATATCAATTGTGTGTCTTATGCATAGTGGCTCACCCGTCTTTTTCCGATGTGCAGCTGTAAATCCAGACTGTAGTAACTAGTAACGCATCCAACTGAAGAACCAATTGCTGAGAAGCACTAAAAACCAGTGCATATTTTTAGAATGAGGGAATGTGATGGGACGCGTGTCTATGTCCGCAGGAAGACCTGCGCCCAAGCCCAGGCCGCCAGCCCACCAAGCCCATGCGCGCGCGACCCTCTTGCCTTGAAACCCTAATTTATATTATTTATATGGGAGCTAGGCGTCGCTTTGTTTTTTATGCTATCTTTTGACAATTGGAGTGATTTCATAGTTTAGCCGAGTGCGGACGTCCTCTATTGGCGTCTTGGAAGGAGAATACACCTTTCTTGTATTCAATTATCTTACTATTGTTGTTTCGTTTCGACTTTGATTATCTATTTGTTAGATTTCTTTTTTCGGATCTATCAATTTGGTATCAGAGCACGTGATGATCCATGGCGGCGCCAACAACGAGATAGAACGATAAATTCGACACTTTGGAGGAAAAATTCATGGGAGAAATTGATGGGGTGAAGAAATCACACGAAGAGACGATGAAGGCGGTGAAGACATTGGCGGAATCCATCAATTTATTGGCGGCTAAGCAATCCAAGCAAGGGGAAACATTGACGAAGCTTCTCTCCTAAGGGTCGACGAGTTACCCCGATGAAGGAAACCCTAATTTGACATCAAAGACGGCACCTTTGAGGAAGTAAAAGAAAGATGATTGGGATGCGGATCGGCCTTATGTGGAGGAGGGGTCATACGAAGGGGAAGATGAGGATCTGTGGAAGGAACACTACCGCAAATCCATAAGACGAAGGGCCGAAGAGACCAAAGGAGGGGATGGCGAACCTAGCCCCGGGACGAAGGGTTGAGGGGCTCCCCACGGAGCCCCGGGACGACGGTCGGGGGGCGGCGCCCCCAGCACCGCCAGGGACCGGCGAACAACCGCCGGCCCCCGACGGGCCCCACGGCCCTTGCCTCAGGCCGCGGGGGCCTGGAGGAACACCGCCAGGCCCGACGGCCCTGGATGGTCACCGCCAGGGCCCCGCGGCCCTGGTACGGCCCGCGTGGGGCCTGGGCAGCTTCGCCCAGGTCTCGCGCCCCACCGCCCCGGGGGGTCTTCGACGGCCCACCGCGGCCTCCCGACTTCTCTGACGAGCAGCGCGGACGACCGCTGTAGATTGAGAGTGGTTTTTCGCCATACTGGGAGGATCCGGCTTGCGATTTTGGTGGTGGATTTGACCCGGGGAGAGTCAGGGGTACTATGAGGAGGGAGGAGGCTATGTGGCTGATTACGGAGATGACGCATGATCGGATGACTTTGAGGGCAGGCGTGGGGGACCCCGAGGGGAGAGCCATTTCGACAGTACAAGACCCAGGACGAGAAGCGCCAGCACTATCGCCAGCCTCGCCGCCCGGAGGGGAGGCCCGATCAGGGACACTTTGGTGGGGACTGCAGGGTATGGAAGCTGGAGATGCCGCTGTTCAGGGGAGAGGATCCACATGCCTGGTTGTTCATGGCGAAGAGATACTTTACAACGCACCGCATGACAGATACTCAGAAGATGGGGCAGCTGCTATATGTATGGAGGGAATAGCTCTGGGTAGGTACCAGTGGAAGGAGAGGATGCAGCAGATTCGTGACTGGGAGGAGCTGAAGAACCTGATTCTGGAGAAGTTCAGGGATCCCCGCCTGGGAAACCTTCACGAGCAGTTATACGCCCTCAGGCAGGAGGGACCAGTACGAGAGTACATTCAGATGATCGAGACTTTGGCAGGGAGACTACACGGCGTCTCAGACGAGTCACTAAATGGCACCTTTCTGAAGGGGCTGAGACCTAGCCTTCGAGCTGCAGTAAGACCTTATAAGCTCAGGGTGCTTTCCGAGGTCATAGAGATGGCGCAGATGGTAGAAGACTCCCAGACCGAGGAGAGGAGAGTCGGGAGCGGCTACAGTGGCCAGATACCGAGGGGGACCCCGTCTGGAGCTGGAGGAGCTGGGACCACCATGGAGGCAGGCCAGACGAGCAGGGAGAAGGCGGGGGAGAGGAGCGATACCCCAGCAGGAGGACAGTTCAGGAGGATGACGATGCTGAGATGAGGGAGAAGCATCAAAAGGGCTTATGCTTTCGGTGTGACGAGCGGTTCACGCCATGCCACAGATGCGTGGGGCGCAAGTTACAGGTTCTGCTGTTGGAGGATGGCGACGTGGACGAGGACGTCGAGGACGAGAGCGCTGAGCAGGAGGAGGCTGATGGCCATCAGCTAGACGTGGCAGAAGTGTCCCTTAACTCCATGGTATGGTTCACTCCGAACCACACCATGAAGCTGAAGGGGAAGATCGACGAGCAGGAGGTGATCGTGCTGATAGACAGTGGGGCGACCCATAATTTCATCTCCATGAGAGTGGTGGACCAGCAGGGACTGCAGTTGACCGACTGCGGGAGCTTCAGTGTGATGATGGGGGTGGGAAAGGAGAGTAGTCAGGGAGTCTGCAAGGGGTTGGTGCTGACCCTACAGGGAATACAGGTGATGGCTGACTTTCTACATTTAGACTTGGGGAGCACAGATGTCATCCTGGGCATGACATGGCTGCAGACGTTAGAGGAGATGACGGTGAACTGGAAACTTCTGCGGATGGAGTTCCAGGATGAGGGGAGAGTTGTCACTCTACAGGGGGATCCCAGCCTTTGTAGAGTGGTAGTGTCATTGAAGACCATGCTGAGGATCTTACAGGCTGAGGGAGGAGGCGTAGAGACCAGTGGAGAGCACCCCGTAACAAGGGAGGTGCAACAGATGTTGGCGCAGTTTGAGGAGATTTTTTAGGAGCCTCGGGGTCCGCCACCGCCGAGAGACCATGAGCACGCCATAGTACTGCAGGAGGGTGCTTCCTCCATCAGTGTCAGACCCTACTAATACCCCAGCACCAGAAGGATGAGATTGAGAGGATGGTGGCCGAGATGGTGGAGGCGGGAGTGATTCAGCCTAGTGTGAGCCCGTTCTCCAGTCTCGTGCTCCTGGTGAAGAAGGTTGGGAGCTGGCGTTTCTGTGTGGACTATCGTGCATTGAATAAAGAGACAGTGCCAGATAAATTCCACACACCAGTGATAGACGAGCTCCTAGACGAGTTACATGGGGCAGCCTGGTTCAACAAGATAGATCTCAAATCAGGCTACCACCAGATCAGGATGCGGCGGGAGGATGTGGCCAAGATGGCGTTTAGGACGCATGAGGGCCACTACGAGTTCCTCGTCATGCCCTTTGGCTTGACGAACGCACCAGCGACCTTCCAGACACTCATGAACAAGGTATTCCGCCCATACCTGAGGTGATTTGTACTTGTTTTCTTTGACGATATACTAGTGTACAGTCGCACCTTGGAGGAGCACCTGGACCATCTGCAGGTGGTGTTTACAGAGTTGCAATACCATCAGATGGTGGCGAACAGGAAGAAGTGCTTATTTGGGCAGCCACAGGTGGAGTACCTAGGGCAAGTGGTGTCAGCAGAGGGGGTTGCAGCGGACAGGGGAAAGATCGTGACGATGCTGGATTGGCCGCGTCCCACCAGTTTCAGGGGGCTGCAGGGGTTTCTAGGGTTGACAGGTTACTATCGCAGGTTTGTGGAGGGGTATGGGACGAGCGCCTGGCCGTTGACCGAGCTACTGAAGGACAAGTTCCACTGGGGGGACGAGGCGACGGCAGCTTTTGAGGTTCTGAAGAAAGCCTTGACTACAGTACATGTCTTGGCACTACTAGACTTTTCCAGTCCTTTTGTGGTGGAGGCGGATGCGTCAGGGCACGGGCTAGGGGCGGTGTTGATGCAGGAGCAACGGCCCATTGCATACTTCAGCCAGGTGTTGACAGCCAGAGCCCAACTAAGGTCGGTTTACGAGAGAGAGCAGATGGCCATAGTTTTGGCTATTCAGAAGTGTATGCCGTACTTGTTGGGGAGGAGTTTCCTTGTACGCATCGATCAGCGGAGCCTAAAGTACTTATTAGAGTAGCGGATGGTAACGGAGGAGCATCAGAAGTGACTGCGAAAGCTAATGAGGTACAGGTTTGAGATCGAGTATCGACCGGGGCTGGAGAACAAGGAGTCTGATGCCTTATCACTGCGAGAGGAGGCGAAGCTGGCCGCACTAGCAGCGTCTGTACTGGGGGCCGCTACAGCAGGAGGTGGAGCAGGACCTGGAGCTAGCAGACATACGAGAGGCTCTTTTGCAGGGGTCGACTGAATTTTCAGGATATTCTCTTCAGGATGGACGGCTACTCTATTGGGAGAGATTGGTGCTACCGAGGACATCCGCATATCTACCGGCCATACTCCAGGAGTTTCACAGCAGTGCCGTCGAAGGACATTCTGGGGTCCTCAAGACTTACCAGAGATTGGTGAGGGAGATCTCTACTGGAAGGGGATGAAGGAGGTGGCGAGGATGGTAGCGGAGTGTGACGTATGCCAGAGTCACAAGTACTAGTCGATGTCCCCAGGAGGACTACTACAGCCGCTGTCCTTGCCAGATCGAGTATGGGAGGACCTCTCTATGGACTTCATAGATTGGTTACCGAAGTCGGGGGATATAGTCATATTTGTGGTGGTCGACCACCTCAGCAAGTATGCGCACTTTGTTCCGCTTAGTCATCCTTACAGCGCAGTATCGATGGCAGATGTATTTTTGAGGGAGATCATCTATCTGTAAGGACCTCCAAAGTCCATAGTCTCGGACCGAGACAAGATATTCCAGAGTAGATTCTAGCAGGAGCTCTTCAGGTTACAGGGAACGGTGTTGAAACGAAGCACGACCTACCACCCTCACACTGATGGCTAGACGGAGGTGGTAAACAAGAGTGTGGAGACTTACCTGCGATGCTTCATTTCGGATAATCCCAAGGAATGGGCTCGTTGGCTGGCATGGACGGAATACTGGTATAACACATCATATCACACGGCAGTACAGACGACACCCTTCAGGATTCTTTAAGGCAGGGGCCCCTCCACTTGCTACATTATGGGCATGAGACGACGCCAGTTTCGGATATGGAGCAGTACTTGGATGAGAGAGATCAGGTTTTGAAGGAGTTGAAGCGCCATTTGGCAAGAGCACAGCAGGTCATGAAGGCGAGAGCAGACTTGCACCGTCGTGACAAACAGTTCGCGGTTGGGGACATGGTGTACTTGAAATTGCGACCTTACAGACAGAGATCTGTGGATCATAGGAGGAATGAGAAAGTGGCACCACGATACTATGGGCACGTCGAGGTTGAGGCGAGGGTTGGATAGGTGGCCTACAGATTGAGAATGCCCCCAGGATCGGTTGTCCATCCAGTGTTCCATGTTTCACAGTTGTGCCAGGCTATTGGCGACCACACACCTTCCCCTTCCTTACCGTAGACCCTTACTGCTGATATGGAGGTGAGGCTGGAGCCCGAGGCGTTGAAAGGAGTTCGACGGGAAGACAAAGGAGAGCTTCAGGTGTTGCTGCAGTGGAAGGGCTTGCCAGAGCATGAGATCACATGGGAAGTTATGGACGAGATGGCGACGCGATTTCCAGACTTCCACCTTGAGGACAAGGTGGCTCTTTGTGGGGAGTATTGATGGGACGTGGGTCTATGCCTGCAAGAAGACCCGCGCCCAAGCCCAGGCCGCCGGCCCACCAAGCCCACGCGCACGCGACCCTCTTGCCTTGAAACCCTAATTTCTATTATTTATATGGGTGCTAGCCGTCGCTTTGTTTTTATGCTATCTTTTGACAATTGGAGTGATTTCATATTTTAGACGAGTGCGGACGTCCTCTATCGGCGTCTTGGAAGGAGAATACACCTTTCTTATACTCAATTATCTTACTATTGTTGTTTTGTTTCGACTTTGATTATCTATTTGTTAGATTTCTCTTTTCGGATCTATCAGAATGTTACACAGTAAAATCAAACACTATTCAGGAATTAAACATAAAATCTCTGTCATGAGCTCAACTCAACGAATAAATTTTAGGACAATTTAAATCAGTTGCATTATAATTTATGTAAATTAAGATGAAATAGACAATGAAAGAGCTAATGAAGCCATAAGTAGCCTTTGTCAAAAAAACAAGAAAAAAAATAAAACGATTCGAAATTCCAGTGTTATTACAATGAAAGAGCTAATGAAGCCACAAGTAGCCGTTATCAAAAAACAAGAAAAAAATTAAACCGATTTGAAATTCCAGTGTTATGCAAAATCGAATATTCAATGGACAATAAACACTATAAGCATGACATGCAACTAGAATGAGGATGCAAATTGAGCCCCCAACTGCAGATTTATCCAAAATGCACCAGAAGAGAACAAAAATAAGCTGCCACAAAAATAAGCTGCCTATGGTGAAACTTTTAAGAATAAGAATGGTACTGTCAAGAGCTTACGGTGCAAGATAAAGCAAATTTGGAATGCATTACTTGCTTATAAACCAGCAATTTAACCAAGCCTACAGGAAGCTTTCTTGCATCCATGGAACTATGCAATCTTTATTCTGACTCATGATGCTGATTGTCAATACCTATAACCTATGGTGCACCAAAACGGATACAACATACAGGAAACTGTTCCTACGAATTATTGGCATATGTAATGTATGTATATGCAGTGTCATGGATACAATGATGATAATAGCTGCAGCTATGAAATCCTCAAAAAGCACACATAGTTGCCCTACAACTCTCAGCCTTCTTATAACCTATATATGCATGATCATGGTAATGGGAGAAAATCTCTTTTAGAATTGAATTATCCATGAGAACAAAAAACAATATATATACGTGAGTAGAAATGTGATTGATATGTCTCAAACAGAAAGCCAGGTGTTCATACAGCTGTATATAAAATATCTAAATAATATGCTCTAGAACAACTACAGAATATTTCATACAATATAATAGTGTCACTGGAACAGAAGATCTCTAGGAAAAAAACTAAACCCCAGATGACATAAGAACTACTACAAATCAATATTCTGACGGCATACCTCATGTCATGTTCTGAGAGCTTTTTTGCAGTCGCATATAGGTTTCAAAGTGTATTTAATGTATTATCCCGACTTTTCAACCATCTCTGGAACTAGATTGACATAACAGAAAAGAAAAATAAAATAAAAATATAAACTAAATGATCATAACATGAAATTTAAAGTGAGTGACCCTCATCGAATGAATTTAAATAAAAAATAAGGTTTTAGAAAAGTAATATCTAAATCCATATCTAAAAACAAATAAATGAACATATTTCAGGAGTATAAATAACTTCTATAATTTTCCTAGAGTATTAATCTGCTTCATTGTTCAATCTTAATACATAATGCTACCGAAAATCAAGGCAATCCATTAATCTACTTGCTGATGATAATTATATTGCAAGTTTGTAACTAGATAATACCAGCCCCTCTAATGTTGATTATTGATGGGCAACTTATTAAGGATTATTGATTTGTTGGCTTCCCATTTGCTAAGTAGTATTGATTGCGTGTATGGAATCAAGAAGGTATGTACTTATTGTGCAGGAATGCATTCCCCAATTCCCCAACTAGCAGAACACCCAATTATCCAATATTCGCTCAAACATATATTGCTTCTTGGAAATGGCTGATTGAAAGAACCTTTATCTGAGAACAGTTGCCATACAGAATTCCCAAGAAACAGTGTCAATTCACATCTTCAAAATACTCAGCATGTAGGCTTTCCCATCCAAGATGCAAATAGCGCAAGGCTCCATCAAAGAACATTAGTCGTTTTACTAATATAATAACAGTATAATAAATTAATAATGAAGCCAAAGGTGGACGATTAGAGAAATTTCTCATTGTTTGATGTTCAAGTGTTGTGTGATACTAGCCATCCTTGTCTATAGATTTTACAGCAGGAATCAAAAAAGACGACCAAAAAGTTCCATAGAAAAAGGAAAACCAAAAGCAAAAAATGAATGTTAGCCCTTAAAGACAAAACCGCCAAAATATTTTAGGTCAAAGATGGGACGGGAATTCAAGTAGATAATAACAAAAAATTTCATGTGCCAAGCAGCATTATGTGATGTGAATCTAAGAGGCAACACTAGAGGAAATAAAGATCACAGAAGCACAAAGTGAGTGTGACCAAAGAAATAAGGCAAAGAGTGGGCCATTGGAGGAGGTTTGACCCTTCATGTCACGAAGACATGGTAGGCTTATGTCAGCAAAGCCCAAAAAAGAGGAATATATGTGCATGCTCATGCAAATTGATAGAAACACACCGCTTCCTTCTTTTAAATGCTATGGCATATTCAAAATTGTTGGTCCCAACACTAGCAAAGCTGTAGAACAATCAAGACATAAACTCTCCGGTGGAAATTCAGGATAGCAGATAAAATCATAGCAAGTGAAGGTAAATAAAAGGCGATTGTTGCCTTAATATTCATGTTACATCAATAACTGCAAGATGAATTTGCCAAACTACCTCAGGAGTTATTAGGCTAGATCATTGCCCCGCTTAGGCATCGATGGCAACACGAGCATGTCCATAAATGATAACAGCATACATGAGCTAATAAACATGCAAACTTCTGGCGTATTTGCCAAGGTTTGATATCCCAACCGACACAAATACATATAATTTGTATCGTGTCGGATTTCAAGCATGCTAATACAAACCATTCCATTTGCAACTGATCGATACCACCTAATAACAACTACTATAAGATGATATTCAAGATTTGAATTACTAAAATTTGAAAATATGTTTTATTTGACATAATGGTCTTAAAAATCTCATTTAACAAGCAAAATGAAGGTTTAAGGTATTGGCTTGTTAATTGAGTGTGTTAGAAAAAGAGAAGATAATGCCTCAAATGATTGAGATAATCGAAAGATAGATAAGCACTTAATAAAGATGACAATATCAATTCAAATTTCAAAACTATTTTGAGTTAAGGTAAACGATATGTAAAGACCAATCTTGCATAAAGAATTGCCCAATATTTTTGATAAACCATCGACCGATACTGAGACCAAAACCGAGATTTTGAACCTCGGTATCAACAATGCTATATCCAGCGAAATAATGAGGCACTTGCCTTTATAGCTCAATGAGAGAATTGGTCTAGGCAAGTCATTTTATCCAATATTATAGAGGACGATGTCCACTTGATTAACGAGTTTTCAAATAAGCTTCGACCAAGCAGGAGGGGAAGCTTATAATCAGATAAAGTTCAAAATGAAAACATAAATGATGCACAAAGAGTACATGCACGAGTAAGAGTAACATTTGAATATGGCAACAAGGCATGTCATCATGCTTGTTTTAAACAAGCCATCATTAATGCAACAACTGCAAATTGATAAACAAGGTAACCCAAAAAGCCTTAATTCTTATGACAGATAAAAGCAAGGTTTTAGGTATAGGTTTCGGAGAGGGTATCGCTCTTTCGAAAATTTAAGTTTCGGTATCGGTATCGTCCGTTTCGGCGGTATCGGACGTGGGTTTCGGTTGGTCAGTATCGGTAGTTTTAAATACATAAAATCTATCAGATATGTAAAAAACTAAAGTAGCTAGAATTTTGCCTTGCACACCCACCGTTTTACTTTGCGCACGTATCACTTATTTGCAAGTTTGCCTTGGAGTTGCTTTGCGTACCTACCATTTTGCTTTGTGCACATATCTCTCTCTCGTTCTCTCACGGAAGCGGCAGCAGGCAACATCAGTCGGCAGGCGGCAGGCGGCAGGCGGCAGGCGGCGAGGCGACAGGCGGCGGCGAGGCGCGGCGGCAGGCGGCGGCGGCCGGTAAGTTTGATTTTTTTTTCAGTTTCTTCTTCTTCCTCCTCTTTTTTTTGATTTTGACCGGTTTCTTACCCATTTGCTGGCCGAAACCCTACCCTAGGGTTTCGGCCAGTTTCGTCCGATACTGGGTGAAACCGGCCGAAACCCTAGGGTTTCGGCCGATACCGATTTTATGCTGCCGTTTCGGACCGGTACTGGGCGGTACCTGTCCGATACGCCCGATACCAAGAGGTATCAGGCGATACCTCAAACCATGGATAAAAGTACTTAACTTACATTTATGAAAGAAAAAAACAAGTAGCAAACTTGGTTGGTTGCAAGTACAAGCTGCATTAGCATTTAAAATGAGACATGTCTTTTGAATCCCCTCTTCCTATGTGAAAATTGGATCCAGTAAGCTAAATAGAGATCACAATTGAGATCCTCATGGTTTGCACTAAGAACTGATCATTCAAATTGTTTGAATTTGACTTTTAATTTAGAATTTTAACGCCCATATAAATATGTACTCCAAGCTTACCAATAAAATCAAATTGATCTTATTTTTAAAAAATAAAAAAAATTACAGGCTGTGGTTGAGCCTTGATTTGACATCAATTTATGGTAACAGTAAGGGACACAAACCTTGTAAAAAACATGATTTTTATTCAATGTAAATCTGTTCATGTTCTTCAAATTGATAAACAGGAATGATTTCAATGGCACGATACACATAACTAATATGAGAAATCATAAAGAAATTTTGTATGAGAATTTTCAGGATTTATGTGAATGATCCCCAGTAATAGCTTCAAATCTATCTTGAATAAAAATGGGATGGCAACTACCTGTCTGAACATTCAAAACAGGATGAGATGTATAGATTTTCATGTTCACAGCAAGAATCAACTATTAAAAAACAAAGAGATTAATAGTGACAGGAAAACAGAAGGTCGCTCTTATGTACTGGAATGATGCACTTCAAAAGTCTAGCTACATGCAGGATGCAACATCCAGTAAAATTTCTTGTTACAGTTAAAGCTGAATCACGGACACGAGTATAGCTCAAGGAATGCAATGCCAAATATTTCATCTGGACCATATGCCAATTTGGATTACTAAGTTGTGTCATTCTTGTGCCTCAGAAAAGACTTTAATTAATTGCCTACAGCAGAATTTCTCATCCCTCGTCTTTTTTAGACTTTTATTAGCCTAATGGTTTGAAGGTTGCCCTTCACTGCACGAGCTTCAAATGCATGGCCAAGAAGGTAAGCACCAGGATTCGTCATCTAAGAATTTAAGGCAGTTCCGAATCTTGCCTAAGCTGCTCAAGCCATCGACAACAGCTAAGCTCGCCTTCACAACAACTCATTTGAGATTGATTAATCAAGCTCAGTGTAGGTCTACATCTCAATATTATTAGAAGGAGCTCAAATTAAAGTCAGCTCAACTTGATTAAGCACAACTAAATCGGATATCCAAAATTTATGTACAATATGAAAAGTATGACCAATGAACTTCGTTGAAACTAAGGTGACATTCAAACATCTCAGCAACGGTATTACTTAAGTTCAAGATTGATTTTATTTTTCTATGATAACTTGGATTGGCTTTTGATCACATAGAATAGTTTGTACAAATCAAGTTGATTTGCGTTTATTCAAAGGTCTTTATATTTAAAGCAGCATTTTCTTTATACAAATCAAGTTGATCTGCAGGATCACGCACACAATTGGATCATCTGTACTAAAGCAAGAGGTTATCCCCTATTTATGGACCAATCCCATTCCAGTAAGAAAACTGATTTCAAGATGACAGTATATCAACCAAAATTTCAAGCCTTAAACTACATAATGCAGAACAGATGACACACAAACAAGCACAGAACGGTAGTGATCAAATACAAAATTCAAATCTCAAAATCTCACCAGACTGCAGCTTCATGTGGATCATGTTGATCTCGAGCGGGGTGTCCTCCTGCTCTTTCCTCAGCAGATCCAGCCCCTTGGACTTATCAAGCAGGCAGTTGATCATCTCGATCCCCAACATATCCTTCTCATCCACATCCTCCACCCCCAAATTTGGGACAAGAGAATTCCCAGAGAATCGAATAAAATAGAATCAATCGAAAAGGGGAAGAAATTTCGAGGGTTTCTATTTTAGGCCTCTCTCTATGTTTGACAGCTCTCTAAAGTTCTCTCTCTTTTTAATTTAATTTATATTGTTGGGAGGTTAGGGGCAGTCTTATTTGGAGATGGGTAATAACTGCCTGATCGATGGATCCAAGCTAATTACTTGCCTTATATTAATTGGTGGTTTGGCTCGTTGTCCGGCGCTGACCCAATGTAGACCTCCTTCACACGGACCCACCGTTTCCCTCCTTTCTTTCTTTTTTTTCTTTTTTCCCTGGGTTTTAAACAAAGAGGATATTAGATGCATGCCCTATCATAAAAACATCAGTATCCTTTTTTTTATTTTTTTAATACGATTATCGTATATATTCTAAAATCCCCAAACCTCAAATACTTGTGAACCCTAAGTGAATTTGACACTCGATTCGTTCGTTACGAAAATTTTCAATTATTATGAAACTGAAACCATTGAATTTGTGACATTTGGATCGATTGTAATGCTAAAATGCAAAATGATATGTGTGTGTAATGCTAAATTGCAATAGACATCAAATTAAATGTCCCTACTTTTCCCAAAAAATTATTGGTAAAAAATATGTGGCTTTTATACCAAACGAAAAGAGAATTAACTAGCATTTAAATTAATTTTATTATTTACAATTTATGGACGATGTTAGTGATATCTTAGCAAGCATATCCACAGTCTCATTATTGGGATAATTACTCCTAGTTGAAATTGTGTTGGCATGATTAAATTGAGAAACAGGTTGTTTTTTAAAGAAACTTTCAAGGGATTTTCGCTTTAGCTTTTTAAAATTGAACAATTACACAATTCTCATGAATGCTATTTATTCCAACTGCATATTTGTAATACAAGTTGATGTGAGAATTGATGCAACTTGTGCACATACCAAACAAGATAGTAACCATGAACATACCTCTCTTTGATGATATATATGAAGAAAACTCATTAATTTCATTGTTATTCTTGCCTACAACACTCATGGTTTACTTAATGGTAGGAATAATTAATCCGAAAATAGGCATTAATTCAATGTAATTCACACTTCACCATTCTTCACCATGCATTTGTAGGCAATGACTCCTCTTTATATAACTCCTTCCATTAAGGAGTTATAATAACTACCTATGCAGTAATAATAACCACCGTAACTTTTTTATATGGTTATAATATGCCAAAGGACATTTCAATATGTGCTCACATCTATATGCATATATAAGCATATCTTATGCTACATAAATAGGCTTGAAGAGTCACATTATTATTAATTTCTTGCATTCTATTACTTGAGTTACATTAATAGGTTTGAAGAGTCGCATTATTAAGGAGTTATAATAACTACCTATTCAGTTATAATATGCCAAACAGTGTGGATGTGCTTATTTCGAATGGCAGGCACGATATTGGAAGGCAAGAATTGTTTTGAATGAAAGGGATTCTGATAGCCAGTGCCTATTTGCTTTGGTGTTGTGTAATGAAAAGGTGAAAATAGTAGAATATTGATATTAAGAACTAAAGGCACATCATGCTTTATTTGCAAGAAATTCAGGCATTGAAAGAAAGACTGCTTAGAAAGAAACAGAAATAAAGATGAAGTGATAGGTTTTTCATCTGTTGCAATTATGAAGACGAAGGATGTTAATAGTAAAGACTAAAGAGGCATATGATGTGTTGATAGCTTGTAGGTTAGATATTGGGAGTCAAGCATGGATAATGGATTCATGGCATCGTCCTATGTGACACCAAATAAGGTGTGTTGATATACCTACGGATAAATGAGTATGATTCAGCCCTTATGTGTAATGATTTATGCAAGGTTGTTTGAGTTGGTTCAGGGAGAATCAAAATGTTTGATGCGTAATGTATAATCTCGCTAATGTGTGGAACGTTCCAAAGCTATGGAAATCACTGATATCTTTGGAGGTATTAGATTCTCCCAGTTACAAGATAATTATTGAAATGGATGCATATATCGAAGGGATCAATCGTGGAAATGATATGTCAAAAAGTTATCGAAGGGATCAATCTGCTGAAGGGGATGACTATCACAGGAGATGCTAGCATTTGATTAGAAAGTTCGTGTGGTATTGATTTGACCCGGTTGTGGCATCTCAGGCATGGACATGTCGCAAGGAAAAGGTACAAAGCTTTGAGAAAGCACGGTTTTGATCAACAAAAATGAACTTTTAGTCAATGCGTTTAAGAAGTTCAGGGAGTTGAGACCTTTGGAAAAAGGTAAATGGGTAAAAAGCTAATTGTGTTTAGATCTAATAATTGTGGTGAGTTCACCTCTAATGTGCCTAAGGAATTTTATGGGGGGTATAGAGTAAAAATGCACTTCACTACAAAGGAAGAATTATAATCGGATGGAGTAACGAGGAAAAAGGAAACACTTCTAGATAAATCGATGTGCTTGAAGTGTAAATCTAATTGGCAAAAAAAATTTAGGCCGAAGTCATATTTGGTGAACATAATTCCATCATTAGGTATCAACGAGAAAATTTCAAAGAAAAGTTGAACAATGAAGCCAGTGAAGCTAGACGAGACAATCTTTAGGTGTTCAAAAGTTTGGGGTATGCTCACGATAAAGGTAACAAATTGGATACCAAAGAAAAGAAGTGTGCCATACTAAGATACACTACAGTGTTTGGAGTCCAAATAGGAACGTCTGTGTTAATTGACATGCGACGTTTGATGAGTTGGTTGTGCTGAAATACTATGCTTCAAGAGTACCGAAACAGGTGAATGTAATCATATGCCAAACAATGTGGATGTGCTTATTTCGAATGGCACATTCGATATTAGATGTCAAGAATTGTTTTGCACGAAAGGGATCAGGTAGCCAGTGCCTTTTTTGTTTCGGTGTAAAGTAATGAAAAAGGCGAAAATAGTTAAAGATCATGTTAAGAACTAACGGCACAATATGCTTTATTTGCAAGAAATTCAGGCATTGAAAGAGACTGTCTAGAAAGAAGGATAAAAATAAAGAGGCGCATGATGATGGGGGTGGATTGTGAAGATGATGGAGGTTAGTAGTGAAGAGGCACATGATGTACTGATAGCTTGTTCATCCGAGAGTGAGAGTCAAGCATGGATCATGGATTCATGGCGTCGTTTCACCTAACTCCAAATAAGGTGTGTTTCTACAAAAGAAAAGATGATGTTCGGCCCTTATGGGTAATAATGCATGCAAGTTTGTTGAAGTTGGTTCGGTGAGAATCAAAATGTTTGATGGCGTAATGCACATGCTCACAAATGTATGGTACGTTCTAAAGCTGTGGAAATCACCGATCTCTTTAGATGTGTTAGATTCTTTGGATTGCAAGATAACGATTGAAATGGATGCTCTAAAGATATCAAAGGGATCAATCGTGCTGATAATAAGTGAAATAGCTAGACACGTGTATTCGCTGAACGAGAGGACTATAATGCGAGATTTTAGCATTGAATTAGAATCTTTGCAGAATATTGATTAAATTCTGGTGTGACATCTCAGACATGGACATGTTGTAAAAATGCTACGAAGCATTGAGAAAGCATGGTTTGATCAACGAATTGATCTTTAAGCATCTGGAGTTTTTGCACGAAATGTATAGATGAAAAGCATATGAAGATTAGTTTCGATACACGGAAACATAATACAAGATAAATTCTTGAGTACGTCCATAACATTTAGGATCCTACACCAATTCACTCTCTAGGTGGAGTTTGTTATTTCACATTATTCATCGATGATTTCTCCCAAAAAGTTTGGGTGTACGTGGTGGTCAGACGCGTTCAAGAAGTTCAAGGAGTGGCGAAGACTTGTGGAAAGTGAAACATGTAAAAAGCTAAATGTGCTTACATATTAATGATGGCGAGTTTACTTCTGCCGAGTGTATAGAATTTTATGGGGAGTATGTGGTATAATGGCACTTTAATGCTTCAGAAGAACTGCATTCGAATGAAGAAACAAAGAGGATGAAGGAAACACTTCTAGAGAAACCGATGTGTAAGCGTTGTATATCTAATTTGTCGAAAGGTTTTTTGGTCGAAACTATATTTGGTTAACATAATTCCATCATCGGGTATCAATAGGAAAATTTCAAAGAAAATTTAAACATGAAAGCCAGTGATGTAGCCTATACTAACTATAGGTATTTAGAAGTTCTGGAGAAAGGTAACAAGTTGGATAACAAATGAAAGAATTGCGGTATGCTAGGATATATAGATTGCGTTGGAGATTACAGCGGTTTGGAGTGAAAATAGAAAGTGTCTTGCTTAATCGACATGTGACATTGATAAGTTAGTGTTGCTGAAAGACAAGGATCCAGTGAGTTCTGAAACATGTGAAGATAAGAATATATCAAACAATGTGGATTTACTTGTTTCAAATTGCAGGTTCGATTTTGGATGGCAGGAGTTGTTTTGAGAGCGAAAGAGATTCAAGTAGCAAGTGCATATTTGCTTGTGTAAGGTAATGAATAAGGCAGAAATAATTTAAGCTCGATGTTAAGAACTAAAGGCACGACATGCTTTATTTGCAAGAAATTCAAATAATGAAAAATATACTGCTCAGAAAGAATGAATAGAAATAAAGAGGAAGTGATATGTACTTTGTCAGTTACACTTGTGAAGATAGAGGAGGAGGTTATTAGTGAGAAGAGGCATAAGAGGTGTTGATAGTGTGTTCGTCAAAGATTGGGAGTCAAGCACTGATCAAGGATTAGTGGCTTTGTTACCCATGACACTAAATAAGGTTTTTTTTACGGTGTGTTCCTACACCTACGAGAAAAGAGGATGTTTCGGCCCTTATAGATAATGATACATGCCGAGAATCAAAATCTTCGATGACATATGCGCAAGCTCACTAATGTGTGATACGTGTGAAAGCTCTGGAAATCACTATCTCTTTAGAGATGTTAGATTCTTTGGATTGCAAGATAACGATTGAAAAGGATGCTCTGAAGATATCGAAGAGATATCGAAGAGATCAATCGTGGTAATGATAAATGAAAAAGTTAACTTGTATCCGCTAAAAGGGAGGATTATCATAGGAGATTCTATCATTTGATTAGAAAGTTCATAGGATATTGATTCGATCCGGCTGTGGACATATCACAAAGAAAAATTGCGAAGCTTTGAAGAAGCGTAGTTTGATCAACGAAGTGAACTTTAAGGAGCTAGAGTTTTTGCAAGGAATGTATATACGAAAACCATATGAAGATTAGTTTCGGAAAGGGGAAGCATAATAGAAGAGAAATCCTTGAGTACGTTCACAACAACATTTAGCATCCTACACCAGTTCACTCTCTTAGTAGAGCTCGTTATATCACATCATTCATTGATGATTTCTCCTGAAAAGTTTGGGTGTACATGATGGTCAGATGCATTAAAAAAGTTCATTGAGTGGAGAATTTTGAAAAGTCAAACTGTGAAAAGCTAAATGTGCTTAGATCCGATAATCGTAGTGAGTTTACTTCTGCAAAGTCTAAGGAATTTTCTAGATGGTGTGGAGTAAAAAAGCACTTTACTACACCTGAAGAAATGCAATCGAATAGAGTAATGAAGAGGATAAAGCAAACACTTCTACAAAAATCGATATGTTTAATGTGTACATCTAGTTTGTCGAAAGGATTTGGGGTCGAAGTTATATTTGATGGACATACTTCCATCATCATGCATCAACGAGAAAATTTCAAAGAATATTTGGACAGGGAAGACATTAAGGCTAGACTATGTTTAGGTGTTGAGAAGTTCAATGTATGTTCACGAGAGTGTTGATAAGTTAGATACCAAAGGAAAGAAGTGGCATATTGGGATACATAAATTGTGTCGAAGGTTACGTGTCTGGGGTCATACAGCAACAGTCTTGATTAATACACATGTTGGATGAGTTAGTGGTCCTAAAAGACAAGGTTTTAAGGAGTACCGAAATTGATGAAGGTATGGATATGTCAAACAATGTGGATGTGCTTATTTCAAATCGCATGTTCGATATTGGATAGCAGTAGTTGTTTTGAGAGCGTAAGAGATTCAGGTGGCTAGTGCCTATTTGCTTCGGTGTAAAGTAATGAATAAGGCGGAAATAATTGAAAATCAATGTTAAGAACTACATGCACTACATGCTTAATTTGCAAAAAAATCAAACATTGAAAGAGGGACTGCTCAAAAAAAAGGAACAGAAATAAAAAGAAAGTGAAGTTCTACATCAAGTGCAGTTGGGAAGATGGAGGTAAATAACGAAGAGTTATATAATATGTTGATAGCTTGTTAGTCAGAGAATAGAAGTCATACATGGATCATGGATTCATGGCATCGTTTCGCATGACACCAAATAAGATGTGTTTCTATACCTATGAGTGCAAAGACGTTGCTTCGGCGCTTATGGGTAATGAGGCTACACTAAACTATCTTTAGGTGTTTAGAAGTTCAGTGTATGTCCTCGAGAAAGATAACACATTGGATACCAAAAAGGAAAGAAGTATGTCACAATGGGTTACATAGAGTGTCGGAATGTGGTTAAGAGTCCAAATAAAACGAGTCTTGGTTAATTGACATGTGAAGTTTTATGAGTTAGTGGTGATAAAAGACAAGGCTTCAGGGAGTATCGAAACTGGTAAATGTAAGGATATGCCAAACAATTTGGATGTGCTTTGAGGAAGCATGGTTTGATTAACGAAGTGAACTTTCAGGAGCTGGAGTTTTTGCAAGTAATGTATCTACGAAAAGCATATGAAGATTAATTTTCATGATGGGAAATATAATACAAGAGTAATGTTGAGTGCGTTCACAACAACATTTAGGATCCTACACCAGTTCACTCTTTAGGTGGATCTCGTTATTTCACATCTTTCTTCGATGATTTCTCATAAAACGTTAAGGTGTATGTGACGGTCAGATGCGTTTAAGAAGTTCAAGGAGTTGAGAAGACTTTTGAAAAGTCAAATGTGTAAAAAGTTAAATGTTCTCCGATCCGATAATGGTGGTGAGTTTAGTGATGCCGAGGCTAAGAAATTTTGTGGAGAGTTTGGAGTAAAAAGCACTTCACTACACCAAAAGAACTGCAATCGAATGGAGTAACGAAGAGGATAAAAGAAGCACTTCTAGAGAAATCGATGTGTTTGAGATGTACATCTAGTTTGTCTAAAGGATTTTAGATCAAAGATATATTTGGTGAACATAATTCCCATCAACGGTTCAACGGGAATTTTCAAAGATAACTTGGACAAGGAAGCCATTGAGGCTGGACTATCTTTATGTGTTTTTAAGTTCATTGTATGTTCGCAAGAAAAGTAACAAATATGCTACCAAAGGAAAGAAGTGTCATACTGAAAGACATAGATTGTGTCAAAGGTTTAGGGTTTGGAGTTCAAATAGGATGAGTCTTGGTTAATCGACATGCGACGTTTGATTTGTTAGTGGCGCAGAAAGACATGGCTTTAGGTAGAATCAAAACATGTGAAGTTAAGGATATGCCTAACAATAGGCATGTGCTTATTTCAAATCGCTGGTTGATATCGAATGGCAGGAGTTGTTTTGAGCGAAAGAGATGCATGTATCCAGTGCATATTTGTTTCAGTGTAAAGCAATGAATAAGGCGGAAATAACAGAAGATCCATGTAAAAAACTAAATGCACACCATGCTTTATTCGAAAGAAACTCTGGTATTGAAAGAGAAACTGCTCAGAAAGGAATAAACATAAAAAGGAAGTGATGAATTATTCATCAGTTGCAGTTGTGAAGACACGAGTTGCAGTTGTGAAGACATGATGTGAAGAGACATGATGTGTTGATAGGTTTTTTGTCAGAGATTTGGAGTTAAGCATTCATCATGAATTCATGGCATCATTCTGCTTTGTGCATCAAATGTGGTGTGTTTCCATATCTATGAGAGAGAAGTGAATGTTTTCGGCCCTTATGGGCAATAATGCATGCAAGGTTATTAGAGTTGGTTCAGTGAGAATCAAAATGTATGATGGCGTAATGTGCATGCTCGCTATGTGTAATATGTTACAAAGCCGTGGAAATCACCGATCTCCTTAGAGGTGTTAGATTCGCTAGGTTGCAAGATAATGATTGCAATGGATGCACTGAAAATATTGAAGGAATAAATCATGACGATAATAAGTGGAAAGTTAGGAACTTGTATGCGCTGAAGAGTAACTATCATGGAAGATTCTAGCATTGCTTAGAAAGTTTGTAGGATATTGACTCGACCAGGCTGTGTCATATCAAGTATGAAGTTTTGATGAAGCATGGTCTGATCAACGACATGAACTTTAAGGAGCTGAAGTTTTTGCAAGGAATTTATCTACGTAAAACATATAATGATTAGTTTTGGTGAGTGAAAACAAAATACAAGAGGAATTCCTGCGTACGTTCACAACATTTAGGATCATATACAAGTCCACTCTTTTAGTGGAGCTCGTTATTTCACATCATTCACCGATGATGTCTCCGAAAAAAATTGTGTGTATGTGATGGTCGGGATGTATTTATGAAGTCCAAGGAGTGGAGGAAACTTTTGGAAAGTCAAATGAGTATAAAGTTAAATATGCTTGATCTGATAATGGTGGTGAGTTTACTTCAGCTGAGTCTCGGGAATTTTACATTGGAAGAACTGGAATTGAATGGAGTATCAAAGAGGATAAAGGGAACACTTTTAGAGAAATCGATGTGTGTAACGGTTCGTTTTTAAGAGCACAGGCCCACTTCCTTTTTAATCAACCCAAACTTTATTACACCTCTCCCCACTAACTCTCTCTCTCACCTGATGCACGTTCCCTCTTTTTCCCCGAGCCCCCTTTCCTCTCACACTTGGGCGAGCGGCCGTGAAAAAGGGTTTTCGAAAACCCTAAACGATCCGATCTCCTCGTTGGCGCGGATTTCTCGGGATTTCGAGATCATTATCCCTCTCCCTCTCCCTCTCCCTCCCTCCCTCCTATTAATATGAGGCATGGTTAGGGTTTTGGCATGCGAAATTGTTCTTCTCCTCAAAACCTCTTCCGATTGGTTTCGAATTTGGGTTTTCTCTTCAGATTTCTCTCGACTGGATTTCTGATAGTCTTCCGGATCTTCGGCTTTGGTTTTCTTCAAGATCGGTAAACCCTATTTGCCATAAATTTCAATTATTTCCTTCGTGCTTTTGGATCTGTGGAAGAACTAGGGTTTCTGGATTTTCGGATAATAGAAAATGATGATTCGTTAACGTAAAAAGGGGATTTTTATCCCCTCATGATAGAAAAGGCATCCTACGAGCGAGGCGGCACCTTTGCCGCAACTTCGTACATATAGATTTGGGACGATTGGGCACTACGGTTGGCCGCCTGGGTTTTTCCTCCTTACCAGGGTGCTCGGTTGGTTGTGGGTTTGCTGTTTTGGCTTCCTGTTAATATTTGCGGCTGGTGGCTTATGGTGTTTGGCCGCTGTTTGTTAATTACTCGCTGTTTTGGTGCAGTTTCTCCATGTTCGGCTCATTATATGCTATATTTAATATGCATGTGTAGTTCTGATAGTTCGGTAGCATATTTTGGCTGATTTGTGAGATTTTAAATGAGATTAGTCCATCGTCCTACTTCCAGAAATTGACGGAAAATTCCCTTGGGATGGTAAACCCTAGAAACCCATCACGGATGCCTAAAAATACGAATCTGATCCTATAGTTGAATTATTTAATTCCATAAACAATTTCGTTTTAGTTTTAAATGTTTGAATAAATTGATTACATTTAGAACTGTTTTTAGATCATATTAAATATAGTTTCCTTCACCGTAAAAATTGATGTATGGAATTGTTTTGGTTAACAAATAAACTTGTTATTAGAATTGTGCAAAATTCAGTATTTGTGAAATAATGTTACATTGGACTTGTTTCTGACGACATACAGTTTTTGGTGCACTTTTCTTCCGACAAAGTTTATAAGGAATAGAATTAGTGAATAGTTGAGATAGACACTGAAATAGTCAGAACGACATGGGGTTTGGGAACTCTTAATTAAAGTTAGAAAGGGTGGCTAAGACTATGCTCATTGACGGAACCGAATGACTTGATTGTGTTCCTTCATGAATACCTTGGACCAATAAATGTAGGACACCGGTGAGCTCGCCGGTGAAACCCGAGGTGGTTCTTTAGCCCGCTCTTTCCCTTTACATTATGAGCATAATAAAAGATTGGAATGTATTGGTTAGATAGGTTCAGTCTAGTGTTTAGTGTGGTTGGCTTGCTTAGGATTAGGAATGCATGAAAGATATAATTGTTGTTTATTGCAAATATTGTTTACTTTATCCTTTTGAATTCAGAGGAGGATCAATTGGTCCAGCCAATTTCATGGAGCACATTCACGGAGAGGTTTAACGCTCTGCATTTCTCTCCTGAAGCAAAGAGGACACTGCAGGCCCAATTTATGAACCTGAAGCAAGGCTCCATGAATGTGGAACAGTACAACGCTGAATTCTCCAGACCCAGCAAATATGTATTACAACTTACACAGTTAATCTATAGATGTATGTAATTTGCTAATAAGCGGCCTTTTTGCAGGTTTGCGAAGAATGTGGTGTCCGACCGATGGGGACAGAGCTCAGCGTTTTCAGGAAGCGTTGAACATGAAGATTCAGAAGCAACTAGTAGGGCACAGGCTGAAGACCCACACCGACGTACTCTCTGCAGCCTGAGACTATGAGTACGTGCAACAGAAGGAAGATCTAGAACGACAATTGAGTGCTCCTCAGAGGCGACCCCCTCCACCACCTAGCCGACAGGCGGACCGACCAGCTCAGCAGACATCTTCAAAGAGGCCAGCCCCACCACATCTACAGCAGCCACAACAGCGCAGACAGCAGACCGTCTGTCACTATTGCAACAAGCAAGGGCATGTCAAGCCAGAGTGCCGATATCTACTGAATCAGTGCCTGATTTACGGAGCAGACGACCACGTTGCCAGAGACTGCCCCAGAAGGGACAGAGACCAGCGGCTCCAGCACAGACATCTGCACCAGCTACAGCTACAGCTCCAGCGGGAAATACTCAGCGTGGACCCCCACCACAGCGACGGGGATTTCAGCAGGCACGACCACAGGCTCCACCTCCGAAGCGCCAAACGTTCACCATGACAGCTGAGGAGACCGAGGCTACAGGCCAGGTCATTACAGGTACAAATTTATCCTTATCTTTTAATTTGTTTTATTGTATGATGCATGCTTAGACATAGTTTTCGCGACCGTAGGAGTTGTGTTGGTAGCTAGCAAACCCGCTCTTGCTCTTTTTGATTCGGGAGCTTCGCATCGTTTTATGGCGACGCAATTTGTCAACCAACACGCTATCCCCATTTCACCCCTCACCTCTGGCTGAGACGTCAAGATGGGAGGTGCATGTTGTAGACGACTAGTGGATATTCAGACTGTAGTCATATGCAAGCGAGAGCTCTATGCCGACTTTTTAGCCATCGATATACCGAGTTTTGATGCCGTATTCGGGATGGATTGGCTAGGGACCTTTTATGCCACAATTGATTGTCGACGCAGGAGATTGGTGTTCGAGATCACAAACCACCCGAAATTTGAATTCGTCAGCGGGAGCCGATCAGAAGGACCAGTGAAGTATAGAGCCAGACTTTCGAATGCCGTGATGACCTCTATGGATGCTGCTACAGAAAGATCGGTGATAGTGCAAGAGTTCTCAGATGTATTTTCGGATAGCCTTACAGGCTTACCCCCAGACCGTGCCGTGGAGTTTTCGATCAAGCTAGTGCCAGGAGCTCAACCCTACTCCAGAAATCCTTATCGTCTGGCCCCATCAGAATTGGTTGAAGTTCGGACTCAGTTAGACTATCTTCTGCAGAAAGGTTGGATTCGATCTAGCGCATCATCATGGAGTGCTCCGATACTTTTGGTAAAGAAGGATGGGACCAGGAGGATGTGTGTGGACTATAGAGAGTTGAACAAAGTGACGGTGAAGAATAAGTACCCTCTACCATGCATCGAAGACCTGTTTGACCAGCTTGAGAGTTCGTGCATCTTTTCTAAGCTGGATCTACAGAGTGGTTATCACCAGCTGAGAGTTAAGAAGGATGACATTTACAAGACAGCGTTCAGCACCAGATATGAACAGTACGAATTCTTGGTAATGCCATTTGGTGTGACCGATGCACCCTCGGTCTTCATGAGTCTTATGAACCTAGTGCTGAACGAGTATTTGGATAAGTTCGTGGTGGTTTACCTTGACGATATCCTGATATATTTAAAGAGCGAGCAGGAGTAAACAGTACACTTGAGGATGGTCTTAGGGACCTTGAGGGGACACCAGTTGTACGCTAAGTATAGCAAGTGCGCATTTGGGATGAAGAAAGTGGGATTTCTTGGTCATGTCGTATCAGGAGAGGGGATTGCAGTAGACCCAGATAAGGTAGCTGCCGTTCTGAAGTGGCCAGCACCTAAAACAGTGTCTGACATTCAGAGTTTTCTAGGTTCGGCTGGTCATTACATGAGGTTCATTCCGAACTTTTCGAAGATTACAGAACCTATGACCCGATTGACGCGGAAAGATGTGGTCTATATTTGGTCTAAAACTTGTGACGAGGAGTTCCGGGAGCTGAAGAAGAGATTGACTACCGCGTCAGTGCTTACTATTCCAGACCGATCGGGAGGATTTGAAGTTTTCTGCGATGCATCCGGTAAGAGTCTCGGATGTGTCCTGTATCAGCATGGGCGTGTGGTAGCCTATGCATCAAGGCAGCTGAAGAAACATGAGCAGAACTACCCCACCCATGACTTGGAGTTAGCAGCCGTCATTTTCGCATTGAAGATTTGGAGGCATTTTCTCCTTGGAGAGCGAGTGAAGATTTTTACGGACCATAAGAGCTTGAAGTATATCTTCGATTAGAAGGACCTGAACTTGCGGTAGAGGCGATGGATCGAATTAATGGCAGATTACAACATTGATATTTAGTATCATCCAGGAAAGGTCAATGTTGTACCCGATGCACTGAGTCGACTTCCAGCGGTGCTTACCCTTACGACTCAGTGGAGGCTTCAGCAGGAGTTGCGGGAGTTGGAGATTGAGGTAATTCTACCTGGACTGGCTTCCTCATTGATGGATCTTCAGATACAGTCCACTTTAGTAGACAGGATCAAGGCTGCGCGGGCAGGAGATACTAAGTTACAGAAGATCCGAGAGTTGGTGATGGCAGGACAGCGACCAGAGTTCACGATACATTCAGATGGATCCTTGAGATTTGGCACCAGACTTTGTGTACCATTTGGAGATGTTAGAGAGGAGTTGTTGAAGGAAGCGCACAGTTCGCCCTATTCCGTTCATCCGGGCGGTACGATGATGTATCAGGATATGAAGCAGTACTATTGGTGGCACGGAATGAAGAGGAGCCTTGCACGGAGCGTGGCCAAATGTTTAGTGTGTCAGCAGGTGAAGGCTGAGCACCAGAGAGTTGCAGGATTATTACAGCAACTGCCAATTCCTGAGTGGAAATGGCAGCATATCACGATGGATTTTGTGACTGTCTTGCCCCGAAGCAAGAAGCAGAACGACGCTATATGGGTAATTGTGGATCGTTTGACGAAGTCTGCACACTTCATACCTTTCACAGTTGGTCAGTCTACAGAGGTTCTTGCTAAGAGATATATAGAAGAAGTTGTGAGGCTACACGGAGTACCAGTGAGCATAGTTTCAGACAGAGACACGCGGTTCACAACGCATTTTGGGAAGGCCTTCAAAAGAATCTTGGCACTCATCTCAAGTTTAGCACTGCCTATCATCCTCAGATAGATGGGCAGTCAGAGAGCACCATTCAGATCCTTGAGGACATGTTGCGAGCATGCATGTTGGATTTCAAGGGGTCATGGGAAAATCACCTACACCTCGTGAAATTTGCATACAATAATAGTCATCAGGCGAGTATCGGGATGGCCCCATTTGCGGCCTTATATGGGAGGAAGTGTCGGTCCCCCTTGAGCTAGGACGACATTGGAGATCGAGAATTGATGGGACCCGAGATGATAGTGGATGCAGTTGATGTGGTACGGACAATCAGAAATCAGAGACAGACTGCAATTGACACAAGACAGATATAAGCATTGGGCAGATTCGAGACAGACATTCGGAGTTTCAGCCAGGAGACAAGGTATTTTTGAAGATTTCGCCGAATCGTGGCCTAATTCGCTTCGGCAGACGAGGAAAGCTTAGCCCACGCTTCATTGGACCGTTTGATGTACTCGAGCGAGTGGAAGAAGTGGCTTACAAGATTGCACTGCCTCCATCCTTAGGAGTGGATAATGTGTTCCACATTTCTCAGCTACGCAAATGTGTAGAAGATCCAGCGCACATGGTGGACCATTCAGAGATTTCAATGCGCCCAGACCTGACGTACGAGCAGCAGCCAGTGGAGATTATCGATCGACAGCAGAAAAATCTGAGAAACAAGACAGTCAATTTGGTGAAGATATTATGGCATCGTAATGCACCAGGCGAGGCTACTTGGGAACGAGAAGACGAGATGATGGAGCGCTACCCCCTATCTTTTTGAGTAAGTCTTGATTCTTTTAATTCCGAGGACGGAATTTATTATAAGGGTGGAGGATGTAACGGTTCGTTTTTAAGAGCCCAGGCCCACTTCCATTTTAATAAACCCAAACTTTATTACCCCTCTCCCCTCTCTCTCTCTCTCTCTCTCTCTCTCTCTCTCTCTCTCTCTCCTGATGCCCGTTCCCTCTTTTTCCCCGAGCCCCCTTTCCTCTAACGCTTGGGCGAACGGCGAGCTGCAGTGAAAAAGGGTTTTCGAAAACCCGAAACAATCCGATCTCCTCGTTGGCGCGGATTTCTCGGGACTTCGAATCCGAAAAGATCCCTCTCTCTCTCTCTCCCCTCTCCTATTATGAGGCATGGTTAGGGTTTTGGCATGCGAAATTGTTCTCCTCAAAACCTCTTCCGATTGGTTTCGAATTTGGATTCTCTTCGGATTTCTCTCGACTGGATTTCTGATATTCTTCCGGATCTTCGGCTTTGGTTTTCTTCAAGATCGGCAAACCCTATTTGCCATAAATTTCAATTATTTCCTTCGTGCTTTTGGATCTGTGGAAGAACTAGGGTTTCTGGATTTTTGGATAATAGAAAATGATGATTCGTTAACGTAAAAAGGGGATTTTTATCCCCTCATGATAGAAAAGGCATTCTACGAGCGAGTAGGCACCTTTGCCGCAACTTCATACATATAGATTTGGGACTATTGGGCACTAGGGTTGGCCGCCGGGGTTTTTCCTCCTTACCAGGGTGCTCGGTTGGTTGTGGGTTTGCTGTTTTGGCTTCCTGTTAATATTTGCGGCTGGTGGCTTATGGTGTTTGGCCGCTGTTTGTTAATTACTCGCTGTTTTGGTGCAGTTTCTCCATATTCGGCTCATTATATGCTATATTTAATATGCATGTGTAGTTCTGATAGTTTGGTAGCATATTTTGGCTGATTTGTGAGATTTTAAATGAGATTAGTCCATCGTCCTACTTCCAGAAATTGACGAAAAATTCCCTTGGGCTGGTAAACCCTAGAAACCCTTCACGGATGCCTAAAAATACGAATCTGATCCTATAGCTGAATTATTTCATTCCATAAACAATTTCGTTTTAGTTTAAATGTTTCAATAAATTGATTACATTTAGATTAGATCATATTAAATATAGTTTCCTTTACCGTAAAAATTGATGTATGGAATTGTTTTGGTTAACAAATAAACTTGTTAGAATTGTGCAAAATTCAGTATTTGTAAAATAATGTAACATTGGACTTGTTTCTGACGACATATAGTTTTTGGTGCACTTTTCTTACGACAAAGTTTATAAGGAATAGAATTAGTGAATAGTTGAGATAGACCTGAAATAGTCAGAACGACATGAGGTTTGGGAACTCATAATTAAAGTTAGAAAGGGTGGCGAAGACTACGCTCATTGACAGAATTGAATGTCTTGATTGGGTTCCTTGATGAATACCTTGGACCAATAAATGTAGGGCACCGGTGAGCTCGCCGGTGAAACCCGAGGTTGTTCTTTAGCCCGTTCTTTCCCTTTACATTACGAGCATAATAAAAGATTGGAATGTATTGGTTAGAAAGGTTCAGTCTAGTGTTTAGTGTGGTTGGCTTGCTTAGGACTAGGGTTGCATGAAAGATATAATTGTTGTTTATTGCAAATATTGTTTACTTTATCCTTTCGAATGTGTTCTCAACAGAAACTGAACCAGAGTACGAGGAGGCTCCAGCTTTCGAGGAGTCGGAATTTCCAGTGGAGCGTGCTGATTTCTGAATCAAGGATTAGTAAGGAGAGTATTCTTCTATTGTTTAGTTGCTTTATTATTGTTTAGAAATAAGGACTAGTAGATTATCTCTTGTTATGTTTTGATACCCTCTTGGAAGGATGAATAAAGTTAATTCTGTTATGAAATTATCCGTTTGCTCTATGTTGGCTTCACTGGAACCTTGCAGAGCCTGCACAATTAACAGAAAAGTAATGACACCCGGAAACGGGGCGTTACAATATGTTTGAGGTGTCTCTAATTTGTCAAAAAGATGTTAGGGCGAAGCTATAATTGGTGAACATATTACATCATCTGGTATCAACGGAAAAATTTCAAAGAAAATTTGGACAAGAAAACCAATGAGGCTAAACTATCTTTAGGTGTTTGAAGTTTAGTGTATGTTCACAAGAAAGGTAACAAGTTGGATACCAAAGGAAAGAAGCATGACAAACTGGGATACATAGGTTATGTCGGAGGTTACGAGGTTTTGAGACCAAATCTGAAGAGTCTTGGTTAATCGACATGCGACGTTTGATAAGTTAGTGGTGCTAGTACATAAGCATGTGATTGTAAGGATATACCAAACAAAATGGATGAGCTTATTTCGAATAGTAGGTTCGACATTGGATGGCAGGAGTTGTTATGCGTGAAAGGGATTCTGATAGTAGAGTGCATGTTTGCTTCAGCAGAAAGTAATGAAAAAGGCAAAAATATAAGATCAATGTTTAGAACTAAAGGAACAACATGATTTATTTGCAACTAAATCAGGCATTGAAAAAAGAGACCGCTTAGAAAAATGAACAGAAACAAAGAAGAAGTTATATGTTCTTCGTCAGTTCCAGTTGTGAAGACGGAGGAGGGGGTCAGCAGTGACGAGGCATATGATGTTTTAATAGCTTGTTCATCAGAGAGTGTGAGTCAAACATGGAACATGGTTTCATGACATCGTTCTGCATGACACCAAATAAAGTGTGTTTCTATAACTTCGAGATAAATGAGAATGTCAAGCTCATTAATGTGTGGTACGTACTGAAGCTGTGGAAATCACTGATTTATGTAATGGTATTGGATTCTACGGGTTGCAAGATAAGGTTTGAAATTGATGCTCTCAAGATATCGAAGGGATCAATCGTGGTGGTGATATGTCAAAAAGTTAGGAACTTGTGTCCGCTTAAAGGGGGATTATCACATGAGATTCGAGCATTTGATTAGAAAGTTCGCATGATATTGATTCGACCCGGCTGTGGCATCTCAGGCATGGACATGTCGCAAAGAAATGCTATAATGCTTTGAGGAAGCATGGTTTGACCAAAGAAGTGAACTTTAAGGAGTGGAAGTTTTTGTACGGTATGTATCTATGAAAAGCATATGAAGATTAAATTCAACGAGGGGAAACATAATACAACAAAAATTCTTGTGAACGTTTACAACAACATTTAGGATCCTACACCAGTTTACTCTATAAGTGAAGCTCATTATTTCACATCATTCATCGATGATTTCTCCCGAAAAATTTGGGTGTACGTGATGGTCAAATGCGTTTAAGAAGTTCACAGACTGGATGTCACTTTTAAAGTTTTCAGGGTAAAAAGCTAATTGTGCTTAGATCCGATAATGGTGGTGAGTTTACTTCTAATTTGTTTAAGGAATTGTATATGAAGTATGGAATAAAAAGACACTTCACTACACAGGGAAGAACTGCAATCGAATGCAGTAACGAGGATAAAGGAAACACTTCTAGAGAAATCGGTGTGTTTATGGTGTGCATCTAGTTTACCGAAAGGATTTTGAGTTGAAACTATATTTGGTGAACATAATTCCATCATCAGGAATCGACGAGTAAATTTTAAAGAAAATGTGGACAATGAAACCAGTGAGGCTAGCCTAGACTATCTTTAGGTATTCAGAAGATCAGTGTAGGTTCACGAGAAAAGTTACATGTTGGATACCAAAGGAAATTAGTGTCATATTGGGATGCATAGATTGTATCGGAGGTTTCGGTGTCTGGAGTGTAAATAGAAAGAGTATTTGTTGATTGACATGGCAACGTTTCATGAGTTGGTTGTGCTGAAATACAAGAGACTTTAGCTAGTACTGAATCAGGTGAAGGTAAGGATATGCCAAACAATGTAGATGTGCTGATTTCGAATGGCAGGTTCGATATTGGATGTCTGGGTTGTTTTATGCAAAACGAATTCACATAGCCAGTGTCTTCTTGCTTCAGTGTAAAGTAATGAAAAAGACGGAAATAGTTGAAGATCGAGGTTAAGCACTAAAGGCACAAAATGCATTAATTGCAAGAAATTCAGGCATTGAAAGAGAGACTACTCAAAAATAATGACCAGAAATAAAGATGAAGTGATATGTTCTTTATCAATTGTAGTCGTGAAGAGGTTGGAGGTAAGTAGTGAAGAGGCATTTGATGTATTGATAGCTTGTTCGTTGGAGATTGGGAGTCAAGCACGGATCATGGATTCATGACGTCGTTTTACCTGCCAATGAATAAGGTGTGTTTCTATATCTACGAGAGAAAAGATGATGTTTCGGCCCTCATGGGTAATTATGCATGCAAGTTTGTTGGAGTTGGTCTAATGAGAATCAAAATGTTTAATGACGTAATGTACATGCTCACTAATGTGTGGTACATTCTAAAGCTATGAAAATCACCGATCTCTGAGGTGTTAGATTCTCTGGGTTGTAAGATAACGAATGAAAGAGATGCTACGAAGATATCGAAGGGATCAATCGTCGTAATGATAGGTAAAAAAATTAAGACACTTCTATTCTCTAAAGGGGAGGACTAGCATAAAAGATTCTAGTATTGAATTAGAACGTTCGCATAATATTGATTCAATCCTGTTGTGGCTGCTCAGGCATGGACATGTGGTAAATAAAAACTACGAAGATTTGAGAAAGCATGGATTGATCAACAAAGTGATCTTTAAGCAACTGGAATTTTTGCAAGGAATTTATCGACGAAAAGAATATGAAGATTAATTTCGAAGAGTGGAAACAAAATACAAGAGGAATTATTGAGAACATTCATAACAACATTTAAGATCATACACCAGTTCACTCTATAAGTGTAGCTCGTTATTTCACATCATTCATCGATGATTTCACCTGAAATGTTTGGGTGTACGTGGTTAGAAGAATTTAAGAAGTGCAAGGAGTGGAGGAGACTTATGAAAAGTCAAACAGATAAAAAGCTAAGTGTGCTTAGATCCAACAATGATGGTGAGTTTTCTTCTGCCGAGTATAAGGAATTTTATAGTGAGTATGTAGTAAAGGTACCCCGGAAAAACTGCTAGCAAATGGAGTAACGAAAAGGATGCAGGAAACACTTTTAGAAAAATCGATGTGTTTAAGGTGTATATCAAGTTTGTCGAAAGGATTTTGGATCCAAGCTATATTTGGATAACATAATTCCATCATCAGGTATCAACGGGAAAATTTCAAAGCAAATTCGGACATAGAAGTCAATGATGCTAGACTAGACTATCTTTAGGTGTTTGAAGTTCAGTGTACCTACACGAGAAAGGTAACAAGTTAGATACCAAAGGAAATAAGTGTGTAATAATGTGATACAAAGATTGTATCGGAGGTTACATGGCATGGAGTCCAAATAGGAAGTGTCTTGATTAATTGACAAGCGATGTTTACTGAGTCAGTGGTGCTGAAAGACATGGCTTCAGTAAGCACCGAAACAGATGAAGATAAGGATAGGCCAAACAATGTGGATGTGCTTATTTCATAACACAGGTTTGATATTAGATGGTAAGAGCTGTTTTGAGCGAAAGGGATTCTGGAAGCCAGTGCATAAAGATGGAAATAGTTGAACATCGATATCAACAACTAAAGGCACAACATGCTTTATTTGTAAGAAATTTTGGCATAGAAAGAGAGACTGCTCAGAAGAATGTACAGAAATAAAGAGATGAACATCGAAATGATAGGCTCCTCGTCAGTTGCAGTTGTGAAGACGGATGATGTTAGTAGTGAAGGGGCATATTATGTGTTGATAGCTTGTTCCTCAGAGATTGGGAGTTAAGCATGGATCATGTATTCATGACATTGTTCCGCATGACACCAAATAAGGTGTGTTCCTATACCTACGAGAGAAAAAAGAATGTTTCAACCCTTATGGATAATCATGCAAGCAAAGTTTTTGGAGTTGGTTCAGTGAGAATCGAAATGTTTGATGGTGTAATATGCATGCTTCCTAATGCGTGATACATTCCAGAACTGTTGAAATCACCGACCTCTTCAAAGGTGTAAGATTCTCTAGGTTGCAACATAACGATTGAAGTGGTTGCTCTTAAAATATCGAGGGGATCAGTCGTGGTGATGACAGGTGAAAAAGTTCGGAACGTGCATCCAAAGAGGATGACTGTCATAGGAGATTCTAGCATTTGATTAGAAAGTCCGCATGATATTGCTTCAACCCGGCTATAGCATCTTAGGCATGGTCAAGTCTTAAAGAAAAGCTATGAAGTTTTGAGGAAACATGGTTTGATGAACGATATGAGCTTTAATGAGCTGGAGTTCTTGCCAGGAATGTATCTACAAAAAGACCATGAAAATTAGTTTCGGTAAGTGAAAGCATAATACAAGAGGAATTCTTATGTACGTTCACAATAACATTTAGATTCATATATTGGTTCACTCTAGGTTGAGCTCGTTATTTCACATCATTTATCAATGATTTCTCCCAGAAAAAAATTAGGTGTACGAGATGATCAAGATGCATTTAACAAGATCAATGGGTGGAGGCTTTTGAAAAGTCAAACGGAAAAATAGCTAATTGTGCTTAGATCAAATATTGATGGTAAGTTTAGTTCTACATAGATTTTTCATCGAAGGTTACGGGGATTGGAGTCCAAATAGGAAGTCTTGGTTAAGTGACGTTTGATGAGTTAGTGGTCCCGAAAGACATGAGTTGTTTTGGGCGAAGCAGATTCAGGTCACCAGGTCACCAATGCCTATTTGTGAAGGTGTAAAGTAATGAAAAAGGTGAAAATAGTTGAAGATCGGAGCTAAGAACTAAAGGCACAACATGCTTTATTTGCAAGAAATTCGAGCATTAAAGAGAGACTGCTTAGAAAGAAGGAATAGAAATAAAGAGGAATTGATAGGTTCTTCATCAGTTGCAATTCTAACGACGAAGCAGTTTAGAGGAGCCCGGTATATGATATGTTGATATCTGGTTCGTTAGAAATTAAGTGTCAAGCATGGATCAAGGATTCATGGCGTCGTTTCACCAAACAACAAATAAGGTATGTTTCTATACATATAAGAGAAGAAGATTTTTCGGCCTTTGTAGGTAATGATGCATGCAATATTGTTGGAGTTGGTTAAGTGAGAATCAAAATGTTTGATGGTGTAATACGCATGCTCATTAATATGTGATATGTTCCAAAGCTGTGGAAATCATAAATCTCTTTAGATGTATTAGATTCTCTCGGTTGCAACATAACGACTGAACTGGATGCTCTTAAGATATCAAAGGGATTAATCGTGATAATGATAGGTGAAAAAGTTAGAAACTTGTACCGATTGAAGGGGGGATTATCACTGGAGATTCTAGCATTTGATTAGAAAGTTCGCATAATATTGACTTGACCTAGCTGTAGCATCTCAGGCAGGGCCATGTCGCAAAGAAAAGCTATGAAACCTAGAGTAAGCAATGTGTGATCAACACATTGAACATTTAGTAGCTGAAGCTTTTGTAACGTATGTATCAATGAAAAGCATATGAAGATTAGTTTCGGTTCGAGGAAGCAAAATACAATGGGAATTCTTGAGTACGTTCAGACCAATAGTTAAGATCTTATACAAGTTCACTCTCTAGGTGGAGCTCATTATTTCACAACATTCATCCATGATTTAAGAAGTTCAAGGAGCAGCGGAAATTTTTGGAAAGTCAAACGATTAAAAGGTAAATGTGCGTAGATCTGATAATGGTAATGAGTTTATTTCTGCTGAGTCCAAGGAATTTTATGGGGAGTATAAAGTAAAAAGGAACTTCACTACATCAAAAGAAATGCAATCAAATGGAGTAACGAGGACAAAGGAAAGACTTCTAAAGAAATCGATGTGTTAGATGTGTACATCTAGTTTGTCGAAAGGATTTGGGGTCGAAGTTATATTTGGTGATCATAATTCCATCGTCAGGTATCAATGGTAACATTTCAAAGAAAATTTAAATAGGGATAGCCAGTGATGCTAGAGTATCTTTAGGTGTTTAGAAGTTGAGTATATGTTTACGAGAAAGGTAACAAATTGAATACCAAAGAAAAGAGAGGTGACATACTAGGATACATAGATTGTGTCAAAAGTTACAAGAGAGGTCTTCGTGAATCAATATGCGACGTTTAATGATTTAGTGGTGATGAAAGAAAAGGATTCAAGGAATACCGAATCTGGTGAAGTAAAAGAGATGCTAAACAATTTGGATGTTCTTATTTCAAATCGCATGTTCAATTTTGGATGGCATGAGTTGTTTTGAGCGAAACAGATTTAGGTAGCCATTGACTATTTGCTTCGGTGTAAAACAATGAATAAGGGGGAAATAGTTGAAGATCGATGTTAAGAAGAATTAAAGGAACGTCAAGTTTTATATGCAAGAAATTAAGGCATCGAAAGAGAAACTGCTCAGAAAGAAGGATCAGAAATAAAGAGGTAGTGAAAGGTCTTCGGAATTTGCAGTTATGAGGACAACGAATGTTACTGAAGAGGCATATGATGTATTGATAGTTTATCATGGATTTATATCTTCGTTCTGCATGTGTGTTTCTATACAAATGAGATAAAAGAGGATGTTTTGGCCCGTATGGATAATGATGCATGCAAGGTTATTGAAGCTGGTTCAGTAAGAATCAAAATATTTGATGACGGAATGCGCATGCTCACTAATGTGTGGCATGTTCCAGAGCTGCGGATATCACCGATCGCTTTAGAGGTGTTAGATTCTCTGGATTGAAAGATAACGATTGAAATGGATGCTCTTAAGATATAGAAGGGGTCAATCTGGGAATGATAGGTGAAAACATTAGGAACTTGTATCTGCCGAAGAAGAGGACTATCATGGGATATTCTAGCATTTGATTAGAAAGTTCGCATGATATTGATTGGACTCGATTGTGGCATCTCAAGCATGGACATGTCGCAAAGAAAAGCTACGAAGCTTTGAAGAAGCATGGTATGATCATCGAAGTCAACTTTAAGGAGCTAGAGTTTTTGCAAGGAATGTATCAATGATGAAAACCATACGAAGCTTAGTTTCGGTAAGGGGAAGCATAACACAAGAGTAATCCTTAAGTACGTTGACAAATTTAACATCCTACAATAGTTCACTCTCTAGGTAGAGGACGTTATTTCTTATCATTCATCGATTAATTTTCCTGAAGAGTTTGAGTGTACGTGATAGTCAGGTGCATTTAAGAAGTTCAAGGAGTGGAGTAGACTTGTGGAAAATCAAATGGGTAAAAAGCTAAATGTGCTTCGATCCGAAATGGATGTGAGTTTATTTCTGCAGAGTCTAAGGAATTTTGTATGGAATATGGAGTAAAAATGCCCTTCACCACACCGAAGAATTGCAACAGAATGGAGTAACAAATAGGATAAAGGAAACACCTCTAAATAAAGCGATGTGTTTGATGTGTTCATCTCGTTTGTCGAAAGGATTTGGGGTCGAGGTTATATTTGATGAACATACTTCCATTATCAGGCATCAACGGTAAAATTTCAAAGAAAATTTCGGCAGGGAAGCCAATGAGGTAGACCATCATTAGGTGTTTAGAAGAATAGTGTGTACACGAGAAAGGTAACAAGTTGGATACCAACGGAAAGTGTGTCATACTGGGTTACCTAGATTGTATCGGAGGTTACGGTGCATGGAGTCCAAATAGGAAGGGTCCTGGTTAATCAACATTTGACGTTTAATGAGTTAGTTGTGCTGAAAGACGCCTGGTCTTTCAGTGAATACCGAAACATATGAAGGTAAGGATATGCCAAACAATATGGATGTGCTTATTTCGAATGGAGGGTAAAATATTGGCTGGCATGAGTTGTTTTGAGCAAAAGGGATTTAGGTAGTCAGTGCAAATTTGCTTTGGTGTAAAGTAATGAAAAAGGCGTAAATAGTAGAAGATCGATGTTATGCACTAAAGGCACATCATGCTTTATTTGCAAGAAATTCGGGCATTGAAATAAAGACGGCTTAGAAAGAATGAACGGAAATAAAGAGAGTGATAGGTTCTTTGTCAGTTGCAGTTGTGAAGACGGATGAGGATGAGGCTAGACTGTCTTTAGGTGTTTAGAATTTTAGTGTGTTCACGAGAAAGGTAACAAGTTGGATACCAAAGGGAAGAAGTGTGTCATACTAGGATACATAGATTGTGCTGGAGGTTATGGTGTTTGGAGTCCAAATAGGAAGGGTCGTGGTAATCGACATGCGACATTTGATGAGTTAGCTGTGCTGAAAGACAAGGCTTCAGTGAATACCGAAATAGGTGAAGGTAATGATATGCCAATTAATGTGGATGTGCTTATTTCGAATGGCAGATAAGATATTGGATGGCAGGAGTTGTTTTGAGCAAAAGGGATTTAGGTAGCCAATGTATATTTGCTTTGGTGTAAAGTAATGAAAAAGGCGTAAATAGTTGAAGATCGATGTTATGAACTAAAAGTACATCATGCTTTCTTTGTAGGAAATTCAGGCATTGAAAGAGACTGCGTAAAAAGAAGGAACAAAAATAAAGAGGAAGTGCTAGGTTCTTCGTCAGTTGCAGTTGTGTAGACGAATGGGGTTAGTAGTGAAGAGGCATATGAAGTGTTGATAGCTTGTTCGTCAGATATTAAGAGTCAATCATGGAATGGATCCATGGCATCGTTATGTATGACACCAAATATGGTGTGTTTCTATACCTACGAGAGAAAAGAGAATGTTTTGGCCATTATACGCAGTGATTCATGCAAGGTTATTTGAGTTGGTTCTGCGAGAATCAAAATGTTCGATGGCGTAATGCACAAGTTCACTAGTGTGAAACGTTCCAAAGCTGTGGAAATCAATGATCTCTTTGGTGGTATTAGATTCTATGAGTTGCAAGATAACGATTGAAATTGATGTTCTGAAGATATCGAAGGGGATCAATCATGGTGATGATAGGACAAAAAGTTAGGATCTTGTATCCGGTGAAGAGGACTATTATGACGGGAGATTTTAGATTTTAATTAGAAAGTTTGCAAGATATTTATTCGACCCGGTAGTGGCATCTCAGGCATATAGACATGTCATCACAAAGAAAAGCTACCCAAATTTAAGGAAGCATGATTTGATCAACGAAGTAAACTTTAAAGAGCTGGAGTTTTATCCAGGAATGTATCTACGAAAAGCATATGAAGATTAAATTCGATGAGGGGAACATAATACAAGACAAATTTGTGTGTGCGTTCACAACAGCATTTAGGATTCTACACCAATTCACTCTCTAGGTGGACCTCGTTCACATCATACTCATCGAAAATTTCTCCCAAAAAGTTTAGGTGTACGTGATGATCAGCGGTGTTTAAGAAGTTCAAGGTGTGGACCCTTTTAGAAAGTCGAGCGGGTAAAAAACTGATTGTGCTTAGATACGATAATGGTGGTGAGTTTACTCCTAATATGCCTAAGGAATTTGGTATGGAGTATGGAGTAAAAAGACACTTCACTACACTAGGAAGAACTGCAATCGAATGGAATAATGACGAGCATAAAGAAAACACTTCTAGAGAAATCGATATATTTGTTGTGTATATCTAGTTTACCAAAAATATTTTGGGTCCAAGCTATATTTGGTGAACATAATTCCATCATCAGGTATCGACGAGACAATTTCAAAGAAAATTTTGACAGTGAAGCCAGTGGGGCTTGTGTTAAGAAGTTCAGTGCAAGTTCACGAGAAAGGTAACAAGTTGGATACCAAAGGAAATTAGTGTGTCTTACTGGGATACAGAGATTGTGTCGGAGATTGCGGTGTTTGGAGTCCAAACATGAAGAGCCTTTGTTCATCGACATGTGCTGTTAGATGAGTAGGTTGTACTGAAAGACATGGCTTCAAGAAGTACCGAAAGAAGTGAAGGTGAGAATATGCCAAACAATGTGGATGTGCTTTTCTCGAATGGCTAGTATTGTATGAGGTGAAAGGGATTCAGGTAGCTAGTACCGTTTTGCTTCGGTTAGAGTAATGGAAAAAGGCAGATTTAGTTGAAGATCGAAGGTAAGAACTAAATGCACAACATGCTTTATTTGTAAGAAATTCAGGCTTTGAAAGAGAGACCGTTCAGAATTAAAGAGGAAGTGATGGGTTCTTTGCCAATTGCAGGTGTCAAGACGTTGCAGGTTAGTAGTGAAGATGTATTGATAGCTTGTTCGTTAGAGATTGGGAGTCAAGTATGGATCATAGATTCATGGTGTCGTTTCACCTAACACCGAATAAGGTGTGTTCTATACCTACTAGAGAAAAGATGATGTTTCGGTCCTTTATGGGTTTTTATGCATGCAAGTTTGTTGGAGTTGGTTTGGTGAGAATCAAATGTGTGATAGCACAATGCGCATGATCACTAATGTGTGGTACGCTCTAAAGCTATGAAAATCCCCGATCCGTTTAGAGGTGTTAGATTCTATTGGTTGCAAGATAACGATTGAAATGCATGCTCTGAATATATCGAAGGAATCAATCGTGGTGATGATATGTGAAAAAGCTAACACACTTGTATTCGCTAAAGGGAATGACTATCATAGGAGATTTTAGCATATTGAATTAGACAGTTCATAGAAAATTCATTTGATCCTGTTATGTCATCTCGGGCACGAACAAGTCGTAAAGTTACGAAGCTTTGAGAAAGCACGATTTGATCAATGAGGTGATCTTTAAGCAACTAGAGTTTTTGCAAGACACGTATCGACAAAAAGCATATGAAGATTAGTATCGATGAGTGAAAAATATAATACAAGATGAATGCTTGAATACGTTCATAACAATATTTAGGATCCTATACAAGTTCACTTTATAGGATGAGATCGTTATTTCACATTATTCATCGATGATTTCTTCAAAGAAGATTGGGTATACGAGATGATTAGATGCTTTTAAAAAGTTCAAGGAGTGGAGACTTGTAGAAAGTCAAATATGTATAAAGCTAAATGTGCTTAGATCCGATAATGAGTATGTAGTAGAAATTTTATGTTTACTTCTGCTGGGTCTTAAGAAATTTTATGAGTATGTAGTAGAAAGACAATTTAGTACACCTGAAGAACTACAATCGAATAGAGTAACCAAGAGGATGAAGGAAACACTTCTAGAAAAATCGATGTGTTTGATTTGTATATGTAGTTTGCCGAAAGGATTTTGGGTCGAAGCTATATTTGGTTAACATAATTACAGCATCATGTATCAACCAAAACATGTCAAAGAAAATTTGGACATTGAAGCCAGTGATGCTAGACTAGACTATCTTTAGGTGTTTAGAAGTTCAGTGTATATTCACGAAAAAGGTAACAAGTTGGATACCAAAGGAAAGAACTAGCATATTGTGATATATAGATTGTGTCGGAGGTTATGGGGTTTGGAGTCCACATAGGAAGAGTCTTGGTTAATTGACAAGCGATGTTTCATGAGTTAGTGGTGCTGAAAGACATGACTTCAAGGAGCACCGAAACATGTGGAGGTAAGGATATGCCTAACAATGTGGATGCACTTATTTCAAAGCACATGTTCGATAATTGATGGCAAAAATTGTTTTGAGCGAAAGATTCTGGTAGCCAGCGCATATTAGCTTCGGTGTAAAGCAACGAAAAATAGCTTCGGTGTAAAGCAACGAAAAAGGCAGAAATAGTTAAACATCGATGTTAACAACTAAAGGCACAACACGCTTTGTTTGTAAGAAATTCTAGCATAGAAAGACTACTCAGAAGGAATGAACAAAAATAAAGAGGAAATGATAGTTTATCAGTTGTAGGCCTTGTGGCTGTGAAGACAAATGATAGTAGTGAAGAGGTAGATGATGTGTTGATAGCTTGTTCGTCAAATATTGGGAGTTAAACATGGATAATGGATTAATGGCATCGTTCCGCATGACACCAAATAAGGTGTTTCTATATATATACGAGAAAAGAGTGTTTCGGTCCTTATAAGAAATGATGCATTCAAGGATGTTAGAGTTGGTCCAGTAAGAAACGTTAAAATGTTTGATGGCGTAATGCGCATGATTAGAGGTGTTAGATTCTCTGGGTAGCAAGATTAGGATTGAAATGGATGCTCTGAATATATCAAAGGGATCCGTCCTTGTGATGATATGTGAAAAGGTCGAAACTTGTATCCACCAAGGGGATGACTATCATGGTAGATTCTAGAATTTGATTAAAAATTTTGCATGATATTGATTCAATCCGACTGTGCCATCTTGGCATGGATATGTCACAAAGAAAACCTACAAAGCTTTAGGAAGCATGGTTTATCAATGAAGTGAACTTTAAGGAGATGGAGTTTTTGCAAAGAATATATCTAGGAAAAGCATATGAAAATTAGTTTTGGTGAGGGGAAGCATAATACAAGGGGAATGCTTGAATACGTTCACAATAACATTTAGGATTATATACCAGTTCACTCTATAAGTAGAGCTCGTTATTTCACATCATTCATCGATGTTTTCTTCTGAAGAGTTTGGGTATGCACGATGGTTAGATGTGCTTAAGAATTTCAAGGAGAAGAGAAAACAAAGTCAAACTGGTAAAAAGTTAAATATGCATAGATCTGATAATGATGGTTAATTTAATTCTAATGAGTCTAAGGAATTTTATGGAGTATGAAGTAAAAAGGCACTTCACTACACCAGAAAAATTGCAATAAAATGGAGCAACGTGGATAAAAACACTTCTCAATAAATCTATGTGTACGAGGTGTAATCTAGTTTGTCAAAAGGTTTATGGGTCGAAGCTATATAGAGTGAAGATAATTCCATCTTCAAAAGTACCAACGGAAATATTTCAAAAAAAATTGGACATGGAAGCCAATGAGGCTAGACTATCTTTAAGGGTTTAGAAGTTCATTGTATGTTCACGAGAATGATAACAAGTTAGGAACAAAGGAAAGAAGTGTGTCATACTGTGTTACATAGATTGTATCGGGTGTTACGGGATTTGGAGTCCAAATAAGAAGAGTCTTGCGTAATCGACAAGCAACGTTTGATGAGTTAATGGTGCCAAAAGATGTCTTGGAGTACCGAAACAGGTGAAGGTAAGGATATGCCAAACAATGTAGATGTGTTAATTTAATAGCGCATATTCGATATCATATGACGAGTTATTTAGAGCAAAAGAGATTCGGTTAGCTAATGAATATTTTCTTAATTTGCTTCAGTGTAAAGTAATGAAAAAGGTAAATCAATGTTAAGAACTAAAGGCACAACATACTTAATTTGCAAGAAATTCCGATATTAAAAGAGAGACTGCTCGAATAGAATGAACAAAAAAGGAAGTGATAGGTTTCATCAGTTGCAGTTGTGAAGCAGAACGATTATAGTACTGAAGCATCATATGAGGTGTTGTTAGGTTTTTTTATCATAGATTGGGAGTCCAGCATGGATCATGGATTCACTGCATCATTCCACATTGCACCAAATAAAGTGTTTCCATACCCACGAAAGAAACAAGGATGTTTCGGCCTTTTCGGGCACTGATGCATGCACAGTTGTTGGAGTTGTTTCAGTGAGAATCAAAATATTTGAGGCCGTAATACGTGTGCTCACTAATGTGTGGTACGTTCAAAAACTGTGGAAATCACCGATCTTTTTAGAGATGTTAGATTCTCTGGGTTGCAAGATAACGATTGAAGGGCACTTCACTACACCAGAAGAATTGCAATTGAATGGAATAATGAAGATGAAAAAGGAACAGTTCTAGAGAAATCAATGTGTTTAAGTTGTATATCTAGTTCGTCGAAAGGATTTTAGGTCGCAGCTATATTTGGTGAACATAATTCCATCATCAGGTATCAACGGGAAAATTTCATTAAAATTTAGACATGGAAGCCATTAAAGCAAGACTAGCTTTCGGGTGTTTAGAAGTTCAAAGTATGTTCGAGAGAAAGGTAACAAGTTGGACAATAAAGGAAAGAAGTGTAGTATACTGGGATACATAGATTGTGTCGGAGGTTACGGGGTTTGGAGTGCAAGTCGGATGTGTCTTTGGTTAATCGACATGTGACATTTGATAAGTTGGTGCTGTTGAAAGACAAGGCTTCAGAGAGTTCCGAAACATGTAAAGGTTAAGATATGCCAAACAATGTGGATGTGCTTATTTCAAATCGCATGTACGATATTGGATGGCATGGGTTGTTTTGAGAGTGAAAGAGATACAAGTAACCAGTGCCTATTTGCTTAGGTGTAATGTTATGAATAAGGAGGAAATAGTTGAAGATCGAAATTAAGAACTAAAGGCACAGAAAGAGAGACTATTCAGAAAGAATGAACAGAAATAAAGAGGAAGTGACAGGTTCTTCGTCAGTTGTAGTTATGAAAACGGAAGAGGTGAGTAGTGAAGAGGCATAAGATGTGTTGATAGCTTGTTAGTCAGAGATTGGGTGTCAAACATTGATCATGGATTCAAGGCTTTGTTCCACAAGACACCAAATAAGTTCTGTTTTTATATGGTGTGTTTCTATACCTACGAGAATGATGCAAGCAAGATTACTGGAGCAGGTTCAACGAGAATCAAAATGTCCGATGGTGTAATGTGCAAGCTCACTAATGTGTGACACGTTCCAAAGTTGGGAAATCACTGATCTCTTTAGAGATGTTAGATTCGTTGGGTTGCAAGATAATGATTGAAAAGGATGCCCGGAAGATATCGAATTGTGGTAAAGTTAGTTGAAAAAGTTAAGAAATTGGATCCGCTAAAGGAGAGGACTACACCGTAGGAGATTCTCGCATTTGATTAGAAAGTTCGTTGGATATTGATTCGACCCGGTTGTGGCATCTTAGGCATGAACATATCGTAAAGAAACGCTACGAAGCTTTAAAGAAGCATGGTTTAATCAACGAAGTGAACTTTAAGGAGCAGGAGTTTTTGCAAGGAATGTGTCTACGAAAACCATAAGATCGGTTTCAGTAATCGTATAAAGGAATTGTTGAGTACGTTCACAATAGTTAGCATCCTAAACCAGTTCACTCTCTAGGTAAAGCTCATTATATCACATCATTCATCGATTTCTTTTAAAAAGTTCGGGTGAACTTGATGGTTAGATGCGTTTAAAAAGTTCGAGTGGATGTGACTTTGGAAAGTCAAACAGGTAAAGAAGCTAAATGTGCTTAAGATCCGATAATGGTGGTAAGTTTACTTCTGCCAAGTCAAAGTAATTTTGTGAGGGGTATGGAGTAAAAAGGCACTTCACTACACCAGAAGAAATGTAATCGAATGGAGTAACGAAAAGATAAAAGCAAACACTTCTAAAGAAATCAATGTGTTTGAGGCGTACATATATTTGTCAAAAGGATTTGGGGTTGAAGTTATTTTTGAAGAACATACTTCCATCATCTGGTATCAACGAGAAAAATTCAAAAAAAAATGGACAAGAAAGCCATTAAAGCTGGACTATCTTTAAGTGTTCAGAAGTTCAATGTATCTTTACGAGAAAGTAAACAAGTTGGATACTAAATGGAAAAAGTGTCCTACTAAGATACATAGATTGTGTGGAAGGTTACGGTGTTTGGAGTCAAAATAGGAAGAGTGTCTTGATTAGTCGACAAGCGACGTTTGATGAGTTAGTGGTGCTGAAAGACAAGTCTTCAGGGAGTACCGAAACAAGTGAAGTCAAGCATATGCTACACAATGTGAATGTGCTTATTTCAAAGCGCATGTATGATATCAGATGGTAAGAGTTAATTTGATGGAAAGAGATTCTCTTAGCCAATGCATATTTGGTTCAATGTATAGTGATCAATAAGGTGGAAATGATTGAAAGAAATTTAGACAAATAAAGAGAATGCTTGGAAAGAAGGAACAGAAATAAAGAAAGTTATATGTTCTTCGTCAGTTGCATTAGGGGAGACAGAGGAGGTAAATAGTGAAGAGGCATATAATATGTTGATAGCTTGTTCGTCAGATTATGACTCAAACATAGATCATGGATTTATGGCATCGTTTCACATGACACCAAATAAGATGTGTTTCTATACATATGAGTGAAAAGAGGATGCTTCGGCCCTTGAGGGTAATGAATGGTTGTTGGAGTTGGTTCAATGAGAATGAAAATGTTTGATGATGTAATGTGCGAGCACTCACCAATGTGTGGTATGTTCCAAAGCTGTGGAAATCGGCAGTCTCTTTAAAGATGTTAGATTATCTAGGTGCAAGATAACAATTGAAATAGATGCTCTAAATATATCGAAGGGATCAATCATGGTGATGATAGGTGAAAAAGTTGGGAACTTGAATTCCTTGAAGAGGAGGACTATCAAGTGAGCTTTGTAAACGCATCTGACCATCACGTACACCCAAACTTTTTGGGAGAAATCATCAATGAATGATGTGAAATAATGAGCTCAACTTAGAGTGGACTGGTGTAGGATCCTAATGTTTTGAACGTACACATGAATTTCTTTTGTATCATCTTACTTCTTACCGAATTTAATCTTCATGTGCTTTTCATAGATATATTCCTTGCAAAAACTTAGGCTCTTAAAGTTCACTTTGTTGATCAAAACATTCTTCCTCAAAGCTTCGTAGCTTTTCTTTGCGACATGTCAATGCCTAAGATGACATAGTTGGTATACTGTGAACTTTCTAATCAAATGCTAGAATCTCACTTGATAGTCCTCCTCTTCAAGGAATTCAAGTTCCCAACTTTTTCACCTATCATCACCATGATTGATCCCTTCGATATATTTAGAGCATCTATTTCAATTGTTATCTTGCAATGCTAGATTCATTGATGATTTCTCCCAAAAAGTTTGGGTGTAAGTGAAGAAGACTTTTGGAAAGTAAACTGTTAAAAAGATAATTATGCTTAAATCCGATAATGATGGTGAGTTTACTTTTGCCAAGTCTAAGAAATTTTGTGAAGGGTATGGAGTAGAAAGACACTTCACTACACCAGAAGAACTACAATCGAATGGAGTAACAAAGAGTATAAAGTAAAAACTTCTAGAAAAATTGATGTGTTTAAGCTGTCCATCTAGTTTGTACAAAGAATTTTGGGTCGGAGCTATAGTTAGTGAACATAATTACATCACCATGTATCAAATGGAAAATTTCACAGAAAATTTGGACAAGGAAGCCAGTGAGGCCAAACTAGACTATCTTTAGGTGTTTACAAGTTCAGTGTATGTCCACGAGAAACGAAACGTGTTGGATACCAAAGGAAAGAAGTGTGACATAATGGGATACATAGATTGTGTCGGATGTTACAGGATTTGGAGTCCAAATAGGAAGAGTCTTGGTTAACCGACGTGTGACGTTAGATGAGTTAGTGGTGTTGAAAGACAATGGCTTTAGGGAGTACCAAAACATGTGAAGATATAGGCATGCCAAACAATTTTGGATGTCCTTATTTCAAATCACAGGTTCGATATCGGATGATAGTTGTTGTTTAGAGCAAAAAAGAGTTAGGTAACCAATGCATGTTTGCTTCGGTGTAAAGTAATAAAAAGATGGAAATAGTTGAAGGTCGATGTTATGAACTAAAGGCACATCATGTTTATTTGCAAGAAATAAATGCATTTAAAGAGAGACTGCTCAAAAACATTGATCAGAAATAAAGAGGAAGAGATAGGTTTTTCGTCAGTTGCAGTTATGAAGATAGATAAGGTTAGTTGTGAAGAGCATGTGAGTTGATAGCTTGTTCATCATGGATTGGGAGTCAAACAGTGGATCATGGATTCATGGCAGCGTCCCGCATGACACCAAATAAGGTGTGTTTCTATACCTATGAGAGAAAAGAGAATGTTTCGGCCCATATAGGTAAAGATGCATGCAAGATGTTCGAAGTTGGTTTGGTCAATAAAAATGTTTGATGGCGTAATGTGCATGCTCACTAATGTGTGATACGTTCTAAAGTTGTGGAAATCACCGATCTCTTTAGATGTGTTAGATTTTCTGAGTTGGAAGATAACGACTGAAATGGATACTCTAAAGATATCAAAGTAATCAATCGGGGTGATGATAGGTGAAAAGGTTAAGAACCCTTGTATCCGGTGAAGGGAAGGACTATCAAGGGTGATTCTAGCATTTGATTAGAAAGTTTGCAGGATATTAATTCCACCCGGATGTGGCATCTCTGTCATAAACATGTCACAAAGAAAAGGTACGAATCTTTGAGAAAGCATGGTTTGATTAACGACTTGAATCATGAGCTGGAATGTTTGCAAGGAACGTATCTAAGGAAAGCATATGAAGATTAGTTTCGAAAATCATTGATCTGTTTAATGATATTATATTCTTCGGGTTGCAAGATAACGATTGAAGTTGAAACTCTGGAGATATCGAAGGGATCAATCATGATGATGATAGGTCAAAAAGTTAGAAACTTGTATCCGCTAAAAGGGAGGACGATCACATAAGATTCGAGCATTTTATTAGAAAGTTCGCATGATATTGATTCCACATGGCTGTGCCCAGGCATGGACATGTCGCAAAGAAAAGCTATAATGCTTTGAGGAAGCATGGTCTGATCAACGAAGTGAACTTTAAGGAGTTGAAGTTTTTGCCAGGAATGTATCTATGAAAAGCATGTGAAGATTAAATTCGATGAGGGGAACATAATACAAGAAAAATTCATGTGTACGTTCACAACATTTAGGATCCTACACCAGTTCACTCTATAAGTGGAGCTCATTATTTCACATCATTCATCGATAATTTCTCCCAAAAAATTTGGATGTATGTGATGGTCAGATGCGTTTAAGAAGTTAACAATAGATGAGACTTTTAAAAATTCAACCGTGTAAAAAGCTAATTGTGCTTAGATCCGATAATGGTGGTGAGTTTACTTCTAATGTGTTTAAGGAATTGTATATGAAGTATGGAGTTAAAAGGCACTTCATTACACTGGGGAGAACTGCAATCGAATGAAGTAACGAGGATAAAGGAAACACTTCAAGAGAAATCAATGTGTTTAAGGTATATATCTAGTTTGTCAAAAGTATTTTGAATCGAAGCTATATTTGGTTAACACAATTCCATCATCCAGTATCAACAGTAAAATTTCAAGAAAATTTGGACATGGAAGCCAGTGATGCTAAACTAGACTATCTTTAGGCGTTTAGAAGTTCAGTGTATAGTCACAAGAAATGTAACAAGTTGGATACCAAAGGAAAGAAGTGTCATACGGTGATACATAGATTGTGTCAAATGTTACAAGGCTTGGAGTCAATATATGAAGAGTCTTGGTTAATTGACAAGCAATATTTGATGAGTTAGTGGTGCTGAGAGACAAGGCTTCCATGAGCACCGAAACGGGAGAAGGTAAGGATAGGCCAAACAATGCGGATGTGCTTATTTCAAAGCACAGGTTCAATATTGGATGGCAAAAGCCGTTTTGAGCGAAAGAGATTCTGGCAGACAGTGCATATTAGCTTCAGTGAAATGTAATGAAAAAGATGAAAATAATTAAACATTGATGTTAACTACTAAAAGCACAACATGCTTTATTTGTAAGAAATTCTGGCATAAAAAGAGAGACTGCTCAGAAGCAATCAACAAAAATAAAGAGGAAATGATAGGTTATTCGTCAGTTGCAGTTGTGAAGACGGCTGAAGTTAGTAGTTAACATCATGTGTTCATAGCTTGTTCGTGAGAGATTGGGAGTTAAGCATGGATCATGGATTCATGACACCAAATAAGATGTGTTTCTATACCTACGAGAGAAAAAAATAATGTTTCAACCCTTATGGGTAATGATTCATGCAAAGTTGTTGGAGTTGATTCAGTGAGAATCAAAATATTTGATGGCGTAATGCGCATGCTTCCTAATGTGTGATACATTCCAGAACTGTTGAAATCACCAAACTCTTTAGAGGTGTTGAGTCTCTAGGTTGCAACATAATGATTGAAGTGAATGCTCTTAAGATATCGAAGGGATCAGTCGTGGTAATGATAGGTGAAAAAGTTAGGAACTTGTATCCGAAGAGGATGACTATCATGGGAGATTCTAGCATTTGATTAGAAAGTTCGCATGGTATTGATTCGACCCGGCTGTGGCATCTTAGGCATGGACATGTCTTAAAGAAAAGCTACAAAGCTTTGAGGAAGCATGGTTTAAGCAATGAAGTGAACTTTAATGAGCTGGAGTTTTTGCTAGGAATGTACCTACAAAAAGCATATGAAAATTAGTTTCGGTACAGGGAAATCATACTGCACGAGGAATTCTTGAGTACGTCCAAAATAACATTTAGGATCATATACCAGTTCACTCTTTAGGTTGAGATCGTTATTTCACATCATTCCTCGATGATTTCTCCCAAAAAATTTGGTGTACATGATGATCAAATGTGTTTAAGAAGTTCAATGGGTGTAGGCTTTTGAAAAGTCAAACTAGGAAAAAGCAAATTGTGCTTAGATCCAATAATGATGGTCACTTCTGCTGGGTCTAAGGAATTGTGTAGGGAGTATGGAGTAAAATGCCACATCAATACACCAGAAGAACTTCAATCGAATGGAGCAACAAAAAAGGATAAAGAAAACACTTCTAAAAACAATGTGTTACATCTAATTTGTCGAAAGGATTTTGGATCGAAACTATATTTGATGAACATAATTCCATCACTAAGTATCAACGAGAAAATTTCAAAGAATTTGGTCATGGAAGCCAGTGAGGCAAGGCTAGACTATCCTTAGGTGCTTAGAAGTTCAGTATATGTTCACGATAAAGGTAACAAGTTAGATACCAAAGGAAAAATGTGTGTCATAATGGGATACATAGATTGTATCGAAGGTTACGGGGATTGGAGTCCAAATAGGAAGAGTCTTGGTTAATTAACATGTGACGTTTGATGAATTAGTGGTCCTGAAAGGCAATGCTTCAAGGGGTACCGAAATATGTGAAGGTAAGGATATGCCAAATAATGTGGATGTTGCTTATTTCAAATTGCAGATTCGAAATCGAATGGCATGAGTTGTTTTGAGCGAAGCAGATTCAGGTCGCCAGTGCATATGTGTGTTGGTGTAAAGTAATGAAAAAGGCAAAAATAGTTGAAGATCGGAGTTAAGAACTAAAGGCACAACATGCTTTATTTGCAAGAAATTCGGGTATTAAAAGAGACACTGCTTAGAAGGAACGGAAATAAAGAGGAGGTGCTAGGCTCTTCGTCAGTTGCAATTCTAACGATGTGCAGGTTAATGGTGAACAGGTATATGATATTTTGATAGCTGATTCGTTAGAAATTAAGAGTCAAGCATGGATCATAATTCCATCACCAGGTATCAATGGTAACATTTCAAAGAAAATTTAAATATGGTAAGCTAGTGACGCTAGACTATCTTAGATGTTTAGAAGTCAGTATATGTTCATGAGAAAGGTAACAAATTGAATACCAAAGGAAAGAAATGTGCCATACTAGGATACATAGATTGTGTCGAAGGTTACAAGGTTTGGAGTCCAAATGTGAAAAGTATTTGTTAATCGACATGCGACATTTGATGATTAACTGTTGATGAAAGAAAGAGGCTTTAGGAAGTATCGAAACAATTGAAGATAAGGCTATGCTAAACAATTTGGATGTGCTTATTTTAAATCGCATGTTCAATATTAGATGGCATGAGTTGTTTTGAGCAAAAGAGATTCAGATGGCCAGTGCCTATTTGCTTCAGTGTAAAATAATGAATAAGGCTGAAATAGTTGAAAATCAATATTAACAATTAAAGGAACATCATGTTTTATTTTCAAGAAATAAAGGCATCAAAATAGAGACTGCTCAGAAAGAAGGATCAAAAATAAAGAGGAAGTGATAGGTTCTTCGTCATTTGCAGTTATGAAGACAGAGAAAGTTAGTGAAGAGGCATATGATGTGTTGATAGCTTGTTTGTCGGAGAGTGACTGAAGGCCAAGTATGGATCATGTATTTATGGCGTCGTTCCGCATGACACCAATTCAATACATATGAGATAAAAGTGGATGTTTTGGCCCGTACGAGTAATGATGCATGCAAGGTTGTTGAAGTTGGTACAGTGAGAATCAAAATATTTTATGGCGTAATGTGCATGCTCACTAATGTGTGGTACGTGCCAAAGTTATGGAAACCACCGATCTCTTTAAAGGTGCTAGATTCTTTGGGTTGAAGGATAATGATTGAAATGGATGTTCTTAATATATATAGAAGGGATCAATCGTGTGAATGATTGGTGAAAACATTAGGAACTTGTATCCGCTAAAGGACTATCATGGGATATTCTATCATTTGATTAGAAAGTTCGCACGATATTTATTGGACTCGGTTGTGGCATCTCAGACATGGACATGTCGCAAAGAAAAGCAATGAAGCTTTGAAGAAGCTTGATATTGCCAACTAAGTGAACTTTAAGAAGCTGAAGTTTTTGCAATGAATGTATCAATGAAAACCATATGAAGCTTAGTTTCGGTTAGGGGAAGCATAATACAGGTGTAATTCTAAGTACGTTCACAACATTTAGCATCATACAACTGCTCACTCTCCCGGTAGAGCTCGTTATTTTATATCATTCATCGATGATTTTCCATGAAGAGTTTGGGGGAACATGATAGTCATGTGCGTTTAAGAAGTTCAAGGAGTGGAGAAGACTTATGGAAAATCAAACAAGTAAAAAGATAAATGTGCTTAAATCTGATAATGGTAGTGAGTTTATTTCTACGGAGTCTAAGGAATTTTGCAATTAGTATGGAGTGAAAATTCACTTCACTATGCCGAAGAATTGCAATCGAATGGCGTACCAAGAGGATAAAGGAAACATTTCTAGATAAAGCGACGTGTTTGATGTGTTCATCTAGTTTGACGAAAGGATTTGGGGCTGAAGCTATATTTGATGAATATACTTCCATTATCAGGTATCAACGGTAAAATTTCAAAGAAAATTTCGACAGGGAAGCCAATGAGACTAGACAATCTCTAGGTGTTTAGAAGTTTAGTGTGTGTTCACAAGAAAGTTAACAAGTAGGATACCAAAGAAGTGTCATACTAGGATACATAGATTGTGTCGAAGGTTACAGGGTTTGGAGTCCAAATAAGAAATGTCTTGGTTAATCGACATGCAACGTTTGATGAGTTGATTGTGCTGAAAGACAAGGCTTCAGTGAATACCGAAACAGGTGAAGGTAAGAATATGCCAATCAATATGGATGTGCTTATTTCGAATGGCAAGTAAGATATCTGATGGTAGGAATTGTTTTGAGCAAAAGGGATTTAGGTTGCCAATGCATATTTGCTTTGGTGTAAAGTAATGAAAAAAGCATAAATAGTTGAAGATCGATGTATGAACTAAAGGTACATCATGCTTTATTTGCAGGAAATTCAAGCATTGAAAGAGAGACTGCTTAGAAAGAAGAAACAGAAATAATGAGAAAGTGATAGGTTCTTCGTCAATTGCAATTGTGAAGACGGATGAGGTTGGTAGTGAATAGGCATATGATGTGTTGATAGCTTGTTCGTCAGATATTGAGTGTCAATCATGGAATGGATCCATGGCATCATTACGCATGACACCAAATAATGTGTGTTTCTATACCTGCGAGAAAAAAGAGGATGTTTCAGCCTTTAAGCGCAATGATTCATGCAATGTTATTTGAGTTGGTTCAGCGAGAACCAAAATGTTTGATGGCTCAATGCAAAAACTCACTAGTGTGGAGCGTTCCAAAGTAGTGGAAATCACTGATCTCTTTAGTGGTATTAGATTCTATGGGTTGCAAGAGAACGATTGAAATTGACGCTCTAAAGATATCGAAGGGATCAATCATAGTGAAGATAGGTCAAAAAGTTTGGATCTTGTATACGCTGAAGAGGACTATCACGAGGGATTCTAGAATTTAATTAGACAATTTGCATGATATTGATTCGACCCGGTAATGGCATATCAGGCACGGACATGTCGCAAAGAAAAGCTACCGAACTTTAAGGAAGCATGGTTTAATCAACGAAGTGAACTTTAAAGAGTTGGAGTTTTAGCAAGGAATGTATCTACGAAAAGTATATGAAGATTAAAATCGATAAGGGGAAACATAAAACAAGAGAAATTTGTGTATGTTCACAACATTTAGGATCATACACCAATTCACTCACTACGTGGACCTCATTATTTCACATCATTCATCGATAATTTCTTCCGAAAAGTTTAGATGTACGTGATGGTCAGATGCGTTTAAGAAGTTTAAGGCGTGGAGACTTTTAGAAAGTCAAACGGGTAAAATGCTTATTGTGCTTAGATACGATAATGGTGGTGAGTTTACTAAGGAATTTGGTGTGGTGTATGGAGTAAAAAGGCACTTCACTACACTAGGAAGAACTGCAATCGACTAGAGTAATGAAGAGGATAAAGAAAACACTTCTAGAGAAATCGATATATTTGTTGTGTATATCTAGTTTACCAAAAATATTTTGGGTCAAAGCTACATTTGGTGAACATAATTCCATCTTCAAGTATCGAGGAGAAAATTTCAAAGAAAATTTTAATAGTGAAGTCAGTGAGGCTATACTAGACTATCTTTATGTGTTCATAAGTTCAGTGCAAGTTCACGAGAAAGGTAACAAGTTGGATACCAAAGGAAATTAGTGTGTCATACTGGGATCCAGAGATTGTGTCAGAGGTTATGGTGTTTGGAGTCCAAACAGGAAGAGTCTTTGTTCATCGACATGTGCCGTTTGATGAGTTGGTTGTACCGAAAGACAAGGCTTCAAAGAGTAACGAAACATGTAAAGGTAAAAATATGCCAATCAATGTGGATGAGCTTTTTTCGAATGGCTGGTATTGTTTGAGGCGAAAGAGATTCAGGTGGATAGTATCTTTTTGCTTCGGTTAAAGTAATCAAAAAGGCAAATTTAGTTGAAGATCGAAGGTAAGAACTAAAGGCACAACATGCTTTATTTGCAAGAAATTCAAGTTTTGAAAGAGAGACTATTCAGAATTAAAGAGGAAGTGATGGGTTCTTTGCCAATTGCAGGTGTGAATAGGTTGGAGGTTAGAAGTGAAGACGTATATGATGTATTGATAGCTTGTTCGGAGATTGTGAGTCAAGTATGGATCATGGATTCATGGTGTCGTTTCACCTGTGACACCGAATAAGGTGTGTTTCTATACCTACAAGAGAAAAGATGATGTTTCGGCTTTTATGGGTAATGATGCATGCAAGTTTGTTGGAATTTGCTGTGTAAGAATCAAATGTTTGATGGCGTAATTCACACGATCACTAATGTGTATTATGTTCTAAAGCTATGGAAATCACTAATCTGTTTAGAGATGTTAGATTCTATGGGTTGCAAGATAATGATTGAAATGGATGCTCTGAAGATATCGAAGGAATCAATCGTGGTTATGATAGTGAAAAAGTTAACACACTTGTATTCACTGAAGAGGAGGACTATCATGGGAGATTCTATCATTGAATTAGACAGTTCGTAGAATATTCATTCGATCCTATTGTGGCATCTCAGGCACAAACATATTGTAAAGAAAAGTTACTAAGCTTTGGGAAAGCATGATTTGATCAACGAAGTGACCTTTATGCAGCTAGAGTTTTGCAAAAGAATGTATCGACGAAATGCATATGAAGATTAGTATCGATGAGCAAAAATATATTACAAGAGGAATTCTTGAATACGTTCATAACATTTAGGATCCTACACAAGTTCACTCTATAGGTGGAGAGCATTATTTCACATCATTCATCGATAATTTCTCTAGAAAAGTTTGGGTGTACGTGATGATTGGATGCGTTTAAAAAGTTCAAGAGTGGAGGAGACTTGTGGAAAGTCAAATGGGTAAAAAGCTAAATGTGCTTAGATCTGATAATGATGGTGAATTTACTTTTGCTGAGTCTAAGGAATTTTATAAGGAATATGTAGTAAAAAGGCACTTTAGTACACCGGACGAACTGCAATCGAATAGAGTAACGAAGAGGATGAATGAACTACTTCTAGAAAAACCGATGTGATTGATGTGTATATCTAGTTTGTCGAAAGGATTTTGGGTCGAAGATATATTTGGTTAACATAATTAAATCATCGGGTATCAACCGAAATATTTCAAAGAAAATTTGGACATTGAAGCCAGTGGAAAGAAGTGTGTCCTACCGTGATACATAGATTGTGCCAGAGGTTACGATGCTTGGAGTCCAAATAGGAAGAGTCATGGTTAATTGACAAGCGATGTTTAATGAGTTAGTGGTGCTGAAAGACATGGCTTCAGAGAGCACCGAAACAAGTGGAGGTAAGGATAGGCCATACAATGTGGATGCGCTTATTTCAAAGCACGTGTTCAATATTGGATGGCAAGAATTGTTTTGAGTGAAAGAGATTTTAGTAGCCAGTGCATATTAGCTTCGGTGTAAAGTAATGAAAAAGACCGAATTAGTTAAACGTCGATGTTAACAACTAAAGACACAACATGCTTTATTTGTAAGAAATTCTAGCATAGAAAGATAAACTACTCAGAAGGAATGAACAGAACTAACGAGGAAATAATAAGTTCTCAGTTGCAGTTGTGAAGACAAATGATGTTAGGAGTGAAGAGGCATATGATGTGTTGATAGCTTGTTCGTCAGAGATTAGGAGTTAAGCATGGATCATGGATTCTTGGCAACGTTCCGCATGACACCAAATAAGGTGTGTTTCTATACCTACGAGAGAAAAGAGTGTTTCGATCCTTGCAGGAAATGATGCATGCAGGAAATAATAAGTTCAGCAAGATTCAAAATATGTGATGGCATAATATGATTCTATGGATAAGGATTAAAATGGATTAAGCATTGAAATGGATGCTCTGAATATACCGAAGGGATCAGTTATGGTTATAACCATGATAGATGAAAAAGTTGGGAACGTGTATCCACTGAAGGGAATGATTGTCATGGGAGATTCTAGCATTTGATTAGAAAATTCGCATGATATCGATTCGATCTGGCTGTCGTATCTTAGGCATGGACATGTCGCAAAGAAAAGCTACAAAGCTATAAGGAAGCATGGTTAATGAAGTGAACTTTAAGGAGATGGAGTTTTTGCAAAGAATGTATCTAGGAAAAGCATATGAAGATTAGTTTCGACGGGGAAGCATAATACAGAGGATTGTTGTGTATTCATAACATTTAGGATTATATACCAGTTCACTCTCTAAATGGAGCTCATTATTTCACATCATTCATCGATGATTTCTCCTGAAAAGTTGGGGTGTGCATGATGGTTAGATGTGCTCAAGAATTTCAAGGAGAAGAGCAGACAAAGTCAAACGAGTAAAAAGTTAAATATGGATAGATCCGAAAATGATGGTTAGTTTACTTCTAATACGTCTTAAGGAATTTTATGAAAAGTATGGAGTAAAAAGGCACTTCACTACACCAGAAGAATTGCAATCAAATGGAGTAACGAGGATAAAAACACTTCTCAAGAAATCGATGTTACGAGGTGTAATCTAGGTTGTCAAAAGGTTTATGGGTCGGAGCTATATATGGTGAACATAGACATTGAAGCCAATGAGGCTAAACTATCTTTAAGTGTTTAGAAGTTCAATGTATGTTCACAAGAATGATAACAAGTTAGATGACAAAGGAAAGATGTGTCATACTGTGATACATAGATTGTGTTGGAGATTACAGGATTTGGAGTCCAAATAGAAAGAGTCTTGGTTAATCGACAAGCAACGTTTGATTAGTTAATGGTGCTGAAAGACATGTCTTCATGGAGTACCAAAACAAGTGAAGGTAAGAATATGCTAAACAATGTAGATGTGCTTATTTCATAGCGCATGTTCGATATCGTAGGACGACCTATCTTGAGCGAAAGCGATTCTATTAGCCCATGCATATTTGCTTCAATGTAAAGTAATGAAAAAGGCAGAAATAGTTGAAGATCAATGTTAAGAACTGAAGGCAAACATGCTTAATTTACAAGAATTCTGACATTGAAAGAGAGACTGCTCAGAAAGAAGGAACAAAAAAGGAAGTGATAGGTTCTTCATCAGTTGCAATTGTGAAGACGAAAGATGTTAGTAGTGAAGTGACATGTGGTGTTGTTAGGTTGTTTATCAGAGATTGGGAGTTAAGCATGGATCATGAATTCATGGCATCATTCCACATTGCACCAAATACAGTGTTTCCATACCTACGAAAGAAAATAGGATATTTCGGCCTTTATGGGTATTGATGCATGCATGGATGTTAAGTTGTTTCAGTGAGAATCAAAATGTTTGAGGTCCTAATGTGCATTCTCACTAATGTGTGATACGTTCAAAAGCTGTGGAAATCACCAATCTCTTTAGAATTGTTAGATTCTCGGGGTTGCAAGATAACGATTAAAGAGCACTTCACTACCCCAGAAGAATTGCAATCGAATGGAATAATGAAGAGGAAAAAGGAACACTTCTAGAGAAATCAATGTGTTTAAGGTGCATATCTAACTCGTCGAAAGGATTTTGGGTCGCCGCTATATTTGGTGAACATAATTCCATCATCAAGTATCAACGCAAATATTTTATAAAAATTTAGACATGAAGCCATTAAAGCAAGACTAGCTTTCAGTGTTTAGAAGTTCAATGTATGTTCTGGAGAAAGGTAACAAGTCGGATAATAAAGGAAAGAAGTGTAGTATACTAGGATACATAGATTGTGTCGGAGGTTACGGGGTTTGGAGTGCAAGTCGGATGTTTCTTTGGTTAATCGACATGTGACATTTGATAAGTCAGTGCTGCTGAAAGACAAGGCTTCAGAGAGTTCTGAAACATGTAAAGGTTAGGATATGACAAACAATGTGGATGTGCTTATTTCAAATCGCATGTACGATATTGGATGGCAGGAGTTGTTTTGGGAGTGAAAGAGATTCAAGTAACCAGTGCATATTTGCTTAGGTGTAATGTTATGAATAAGGAGGAAATAGTTAAAGATCGAAATTAAGAACTAAAAGCACACCATGCTTTTATCTGCAGAAGCACTGAAAGAGAGAGTGCTCAAAAAGAATGAACAGAAATAAAGAGGAATTGATAGGTTCTTCATCAGTTATAGTTATGAAAACGGAGGAGGTTAGTAGTGAAGAGGCATAGGTGTGTTTATAGCTTGTTCGTCAGAGATTGTGAGTCAGACATTGATCAGGGATTCAAGGCTTTGTTCCACATGACATCAAATAAGTTGTGTTTTTATAAGGTGTGTCTCTATACCTACAAGAGGAAAGAGTTTGTTTCGGCCCTTATGGGTAATGATGCATGCAAGATTACTGGAGTTGGTTCAATGAGAATCAAAATGTTCGATGGTATAATGTGCAAGCTCACTAATGTGTAATACATTCCAAAGTTGTGAAATCACTAATCTCTTTAGAGATGTTAGATCTTTGAGTTGCAAGATAACAATTGAAACAGATGCACAAAAGCTATCAAAGGGATCAATTGTGGTAATGATAGTTGAAAAAGTTATGAATCCGCTAAATGAGAGGACTATCATAGGCGATTCTAGCATTTGATTAGAAAGTTCAAAGGATATTGATTCGACCCGATTGCGGCATCTCAGGCATGAACATGTCACAAAGAAAGGCTACAAAGCTGTACCGAAGCATGGTTTGATCAACGAAGTGAACTTTAAGGAGATGGAGTTTTTGCAAGGAATGGGTCTACGAAAAGCATATGAAGATTAAGGGTAAGCATAATACAAAAGGAATTCCTGAGTACGTTCACAGCAACCTTTAGCATCCTACACCAGCTCACTCTCTAGGTAAAGCTCGTTATAGCACATCATTCATCGAGATGATTTCTCCTAAAAAGTTTGGATGAACTTGATGGTCAGATGTGTTTGAATAGTTCCAAGGAGTAGATGTCACTTTGGAAAGTGAAACGAGTAAGAAGCTAAATGTGCTTAGATCGAATAATGGTGGTAACTTTACTTTTGCTGAGTCGAAGGAATTTTGTGAGGGGTATGGAGTAAAAAGGCAATTCACTACACCAGAAGAAATGTAATCCAATGCAGTAACGGAAAGGATAAAGCAAACACTTCTAAAGAAATCGATGTGTTTGATATGTACATATATTTGTCAAAAGGATTTGGGGTCGAAGTTATATTTGAAGAACATACTATTATCATCAGGTATCAACGAGAAAATTTCAAAGAGAATTTGGACATGAAAGCCATTAAGGCTAGACTATCTTTAGGTGTTTAGAAGTTCAATGTATCTTCACAAGAAAGTAGTTGGATACCAAATGGAAGAAGTGTGTCATACTAAGATACATAAATTGTGTCGGGGGTTACGCTGTTTGAAGTCCACATAGGAAGATTGTCTTGATTAGTTGACAAGCGACGTTTGACGAGATAGCGGTGCCGAAAGACAAGTCTTCAGCGAGTACCAAAACAAGTGAAGTTAAGGATATGCCATACAATATGAATGTGCTTATTTCAAAGTGCATGTTCGATATCGGATGGCATGAATTATTTTGAGGGAAAGAGATTATGTTAACCAATGCATATTTGGTTCAGTGTAAAGTGATGAATAAGGCGGAAATAATTGAATGTCAATGTTAAGAATGCAAGGCACAACATGCTTTATTTGAAAGAAATTTAGACATTGAAAGAGAGACTGCTTGGAAAGAAGGAACAAAAATAAAGCAAGTGATATGTTCTTCGTCAGTTGTATTTGGGAAGACAGAGGAGGTAAATAGTGAATAGGTATATAATATGTTGATAGCTTGTTCGTCAGATTATGACTCAAAAATAGATCATAGGTTTATGGCATCGTTTCATGACACCAAATAAGATGTGTTTCTATACCTACGAGTGAAAAGAGGATGCTTTGGCCCTTGTGGGTAATGAAGCAAGCAAGGTTGTTGGAGTTGGTTTAGTGAGCATGACAATGTTTAATGATGTAATGCGCATTTCCACCAAATGTGTGGTATGTTCCAAAGCTGTGGAAATCTGCAATCTCTTTAAAGGTGTTAGATTATCTAGGTTGCAAGATAACGATTGAAATGGATGCACTAAATATATCGAAGGGATCAACATGGTGATGATAGGTGAAAAAGTTAGGAACTTGTATTCCTTGAAGAGGAGGACTATCATGCGAGATTCTAGCATTTGATGATAGGTGAAAGTTCACAGTATATTGATTCGACCCGGCTGTCATCTTACGCATTGACATGTCGCAAAGAAAAGCTACGAAGCTTTGATGAAGAATGTTTTGATCAACAAAGTGAACTTTAAGGAGCTTAAGTTTTTGTAAGGAATGTATCTACGAAAAGCATATGAAGATTAAATTCGGTAAGGAAAAACATGGTGATGATAGGTGAAAGTCCACAATATATTGATTCAACCCGGCTGTCATCTTAGGCATTGACATGTCGCAAAGAAAAGCTACGAAGCTTTGAGGAAGAATGTTTTGATCAACAAAGTGAACTTTAAGGAGCTTAAGTTTTTGCAAGGAATGTATCTACGAAAAGCATATGAAGATTAAATTCGGTAAGGGAAAACATAATACAAAAGAAATTCATGTGTGACGTTCACAACATTTAGGATCCTAAACCAATTCACTTTCAAGGTTGAGCTCGTTATTTCACATCATTCATTGATGATTTCTCCCAAAAAATTTGGGTGTACGTGATGGTCGAGTGCGTTTAAGAAGCTCAAAGGAGTGAAGGCGACTTTTGGAAAGTCGAACGGTTAAAAAGATAATTGTGCTTAGATCTGATAATGATGGTGAGTTTACTCCAGCCAAGTCTAAGAAATTGTGTGGAGAGTATGGAGTAGAAAGGCACTTCATTACACCGAAAGAACTACAATCGAATGGAGAAACAAAGAGTATAAAGGAACTACTACTATAAAAATCGATGTGTTTAAGGTGTACATTTATTTTGTACAAAGAATTTTGGGTCGAAGTTATATTTGGGGAACATAATTCCATCATCATGTATCAAAGTGAAAATTTCACATAAAATTTGGACATGAAAGCCAATGAGGCTAGACTAGACTATGTTTAGGTGTTTACAAGTTCAGTGTATGTCCACGAGAAAGGAAACACGTTGGATACCAATGGAAAGAAGTGTGACAAATGGGATACATAGCTTGTGTCGGATGTTACAGGATTTAGAGTCCAAATAGGAAGAGTCTTGGTTAACCGACATGTGACGTTATATGAGTTATTGGTGTTGAAAGACAATGCTTTATGGAGTGTTAGGGTTTCTATCATGCATAAACAAGTTTATACGCAGCGAAAAAATAGAAACCTATCAAGATCCATGCGTTTTCAAATTGATTTGATCAGATTGCTAACCTTTTTGACGATTCGAATGTATCGGACTACAGATGCTGCTCTACGAATGACCACCCTCTATCAGTATCCACACGCGAACGTCACGAACAAAAATTACGAGGGTGCTAGCTCCTCCGCAACTAGGGTTTCTCTCTCTTTCGCTCTTCGCTTTTCACAAAAACGGGAGAGATAGATTGAATGCGTAAAAAGATTTTTACTGAAATCCTCTCCATATCAAATATAGAATCCCACGTTAACCCTTTAATGTGTTTCAGTTACGCAACGATATCTTTAAGAATAATATCTTAACAAGATACATTATCCATTAACTCTTTAACACGTTTTAGTAACACAGCGATTATCTTAGGGATAATATCTCAACGAGATACAATATCTGACAGTTAATATATTTCGCCGTGTTACAAATTTCAAATCAAATTCGAATCATGTTTAAACCATATCATATCCATTATGCTCTTTGTGTGAGACCCAATAGTCTCATATCAAATTGGCAGTGAGCCTAATCCCATTAAAAGCTCACTAGTCATAATTGGCCTCTATCAAGACATTATGACTGCCCAATTATTATGAATATCATTAGTCTGATATTAACCTAACCAATAGACCAAGTCATAACCATTGTCACATGATATCGAATTTGAACATAAGTCCTGGACAGTGTCATAGTCATGGACAGTGCCATACTTATATTGTTCAAACATTTAAATTTCTCGCTTACTAAGTAGACTGATAAAATCAAATGACATTCATTTGAGCACGGCCATGAATTTCTCAGTCCTACTTATCAAGAGGCTCATTAGATCTCTCTCATAAGAGGGTAAAATTCCATCTTGTTCATTCACTTTTCTCTGCATAATTCACATCATGTTCAATCATAACCTTTATGATTATCTGATTAAAGATAACGTTTGGTTATGTCAAAACATGATGTTCCTTATATAAGAAACTGTGATGATCTCAGGTCTAAGGATTCTATGACATAACTATTATAAGATTATTTATGATACTGATCCATGTAATGATCTCATAGCGAGTCTATCCAGTACCTTATTCTCCAACAAGTACATATATGTTTAATTTGTATCACCATACATATAATTATCTCATAATTATCAACCAAACTCATACCAGTCTCAATTCATCATTATACCTTTAACGATGAATGACTAAGGATGCTTAGAATAACATAAATCAGCTATTCAAACATTATTATAATGAAACATGCAAGCAATATAACAATAACAATAAGAGAAATATTTTATAAATGAAAAATGACATAACATAAAGGTCCAAATATTTGGCTTAGGACATAACCACTAACAGGGAGTACCAAAACATGTGAAGATATGAACATGCCAAATAATTTGGGATGTGCTTATTTCAAATCCCAGGTTCGATATCGGATGATAGGAGTTGTTTTAAGCAAAAAAGAGTTAGGTTAACCCATGCCTATTAGCTTCGGTGTAAAGTAAAAAAAGATGGAAATAATTGAAGGTCAATGTTAAGAACTGCTCAAAAAAATGATCAGAAATAAAGAAGAAATAAAGAGGAAGTTATATGTTCTTTGTCAGTTCCAGTTATGAAGTTGGAGAAGGTTAGTTGTTAAGAGGCATATGTGTGTTTATGGCTTGTTCGTCAAGGAGTGGGAGTGATAGGTTCTTCGTCAGTTGCAATCGTGAAGACGACGGAAGATATTTTTTTTGTCCAATGTGCTGATGGCTATTCCCATCTGACAAGATCAATTGGACTAAAATATCTACCGTGACATACATCCTCTTTTTCACTAGAGTAATATGTAAGCCTAGTGCCCAAATGATACTGAAACTTGTATCAAAATCTGGAAAGAGAGCCACATCTTCAAGATGTCCAATAGTCAGACCAGTGTTTTTGTTGTTGATATCAATATGCAAGTGAAAAAAATTGATACTTTATGGTGTTAATGTTTTACAGATGTGTAACTTTATCAAATATTGTGGGTAAATCCAGAATGCACTAGGAAACATAGAATATGAACATTAGTGAAAGAAAGATATTGAAACAAGGTTTATGCAGTAAAATTCTCATACAACTAATCAAGCTTTGACAACAAAAGGCGAAGTGACTCCTTGTATGCAGCTAGCAAAGGAAATAACCATAAAACAAGCACAAGTCAACGTCTTCCCCCAATTATCCGTGTCAAGAACCCTTTTTTTCATTAATACAGTTCCACTACCAAAACATATAGTTTCAATGCAAGCCGTTTAGGCCTAGTTTAGCAACAAAGTTCGTAAAATTGTGGTTTCGTTTATATTAAAACGACACCAAGGTTTGTATCCATGCAAACCTTTGGCTTTTGATACTAGTGTTTCATTGAAGTTGAGTGTCTAGAAACAGAGTTTTTTTTTCCTATTCAGTTATCGTTTGTGAAAATCTAGTTAGATCGTAGTTTCACAAGGTTTGGGAGCCAAATTATGGAGGAAACATAACCCTGAACATGAAGATATCCTTCTAAGCAGAACAAAAATTGAAGAATATAGCACATCAGAGGAAAGACAGGAACCGTATCAAACCCACCAGGAAGGAGTATGAATGCTCTTATATATAGCAAATCATGATGCCCCACACTGGGTTCACTTTAGTGGTGAGCGTGTGGATTTGATGAACTGCCATTATAGTATGGATTTGTTGATATGCTGTTAGGGGCAGCTGTACCTGAGACCAAACAATGTTAATGTTGACAATTTAAGATTATTTAGCAAAATCGTCATGAATGTAGGAAATATGAAATTCAAAGAAAACGTCCAAGATTACTTGCTGTCTTCCTAGAAATTCCTCCAACTCAAAACTGCACTTCTACTTCCAAAAGGATACTGCCATGGGGTTCTAAACATAAATTGTATTTATTCTGAATACATTCAGGAAACTATCCTGATTTGTCTCTGTTGTAAACTTGTATAAATTCCATCATTCTCAATGAAAGAAATTGTCTTTCAACATGCAATACAAGTCCAAAGCTTTTCACGTGTCCCGTCATTTACCAATGTATCCTCCTTGAACTTCAACTTGGGTAAAGGTTTAGAACATGCATTTTCAAAACCTGGGGTATGGGACCCAAATTATGCCGGACCACATTTTCATAAACTACAATGTGTCGCCAAACGAGGTCTAAATCATTCATAAAACTTGAATCGATGTTATCTCAAAGCAATCTTTTCTTCTATCTTCGCAAATTTCAGACACCACAAGTTTTCCGAAATTTTCTTTTGAGGTGCAAGATGCACTTATTAATGGTATGTTTTGTATGAAGTATTAACGTTATTAAGCTATTGGATAAAGTCAAGCAATGCACATAGAAATAGATGGCTAGTACCTGACAATTATTTGTGGTCAGACTAGTCCCCAGTTATACTTTTTCCGGTGAGGCTAGTCTGATTGTATATACATTTTATAAGTATTGTCCTGCTAAATAATATCCGCTATGTTGAACGAATCGACAAACAAGAAAATAAACCTATAAAAGATTACTGTGGAAACATTAAGGATGATCGGTTGAGTAGATGGTATAGATCTAAAAGAAAATGAAAAAAAAAGTGAAAAGAAACCAGAATTTATTTTATTAAGCCTTATTTTTTAAGGCGCATGGGAACTCATCAAGATTGTGCACAATTTAAACCAATATATCAAATATTAAATGCTCTTTCAACTGGTTCTTTAAAAAAGAAGAAGAAAGTACTTACTTTCAATGGATTCACAGTGTTAGATTAAGGACTATTATTATCATAATCAGACGATGATCTCGTTGCCTTAAAAATCAACGAAAACCCATAATAAAATTAAAACAAGAAAAAAATGGATCAAAGAAATATACCACTAATAAGGATGATCTCATCGAAACCCTTTGACTTGAGCTCGTCGGCACTTGCGATGAAGCCCGGCACATGCTTCATGTTGTGACCAAGAAAATAGGGGGAAACCCCCAATATTAGATGCATCATTACTATAATCTACATTGATCAGTTGAAAATACCCCCAAATTAAAAATAAGAAATAAAATTGGCTGAAAAAACAACTATTACGACTAAAAATAAATGGAAAAGAAATTGACCTGCAGTAGGGGTGAAGGCGCCAGGGACTCCAAAAAGGATGACCTTCTTGGCCTTCGCAAGGGAATGGACGGAGAGCTGTTGCATCTAACATAATCAGACAATGATCACATCGTTGCCTTAAAAATCAAAGAAAACACATAATAAAACTAAAACAAGAAAAATATGGATCAAAGAAATATACCATTAATTAGGAGGATCTCATCAACGCCCTTCCTTCGACTTGAGCTCGTCGGCACTGGTGATGAATCCTGGCACGTGCTTCATGCGGTGACCAGGAAAATAGGGGAAACCCCCCATATTAGATGCCTCATTACTACAATCTACATTAATCAATTGAAAATACCCCCAAAATAAAAAATAAAAAATAAAATCGGCTGAAAAAACATCTGATACGACTAAAAATAAATGGAAAAGAAATTGACCTGCAAGCATGGGTGAAGGCACCGGGGACTCTGAAGAGGATGACCTTCTTGCCTTCCGCAAGGGAATGGACGAAGAGCTGCTGCATCCGATCGTTCTCATCAACCCAAGCTAGGGTTCCCTCCGGTAGCGAGTTGTCAACGACGATCAGGACCATTTTCCATTTATTGAATTTGATTTAGAAAAAAAGCTACGACTAAAAATAAATGGAAACGAAATTGACCTGTAAGTAGGGGTGAAGGGACTCCGAAGAGAATGACCTTCTTGCCCTTCGCAAGGGAATGGACGGAGAGCTGCTGCATCTGATCGTTCATCGAACCAAGGTAGGGTTCTGTAGTGATCCAAATCTGAATTTATGATAAAAATGTGATTTTTTGTGGTTTTTTTTGGGGGGGGAGATGTGATTTTTAGTTGACAGGTGGGATTAAGGAGATTTGAGGAAGAAAGGATGCATTTTTATTGATAGAAATAAAGGGCCTCAATTCGAGAGTATGCCGCTATCCTCGCTTTGAATTCAAGATCAAAAAGCCTAAACCTCCACTAGATCTAAGGGATCTACCCTTTCTCAATACTACTCAAAAACTCTACATAGTCTCCCATCTCTCATCTCCCCCTTTATTTATTGACTTCGGGTTTTTACCAAAAATTACATATCTGCCCCCCTGGACCCCAAAATTACAAAAATGCCACTGTATCCAAAAATTACATATTTGCCATTATGGGGATAAACCATAATCATATCGGTTCCCTCTTCGATGTTTGCGACCTTGACTTTCAGGTCATCCACGAGGAGAGCAAACCTGCACGAGCCAATCCCGAGGCCTTTAACGGAAAGATCGAGTTCAATGCCAAGAGCTTGAGTGTAAGTTCCTGATCCGTCAACTAAAAATTTGATGTCTTTGTTATCAGGATAAGTCTTTGACCGTGCCTTCATCACGAAAGGGTCGTTCACTGCATGAAGCGACAAATGGGATGCTCATCATATCAGACTTTATCTTCAGTGGTTTTGTTAATAGAAATGCAACAACCTACATTTTTTCTATCAAAAATATTTCATGTCTCCCTGCTAATATAATGGTCATATAAAGAACTTACAATTGAAATGTAAAATATTCAGTCTTCTATATCATTTGAGGGTAAGAGAGACCATTCTTCGTCTTATTTTAAATATTTTAAATATTATAGACACTGAGAAGACTTTTTTTGGTCCAATGTGCTGATGGCTATTCCCATCTGACAAGATCAAATGGACTAAAATTTCTGTTGTGACTAACATCCTCTTTTTCGATACATATCAATATGTAAGCCTAGTGCCCAAACGATATTGAAACTTGTATCAAAATCTGGAAAGAAAGCCACATCTTACAGATGTCCCATGGTCAGACCAGTGTTTTTGTTGTTGATATCAGATATACCAGTGGAAAAAATTGATACTTTATGGTTTTAATGTTTTACAGATGCGTAACTTTATCAAATATTGCGGGTAAATCCAGAATGCAGTAGGAAACATAGAATATGAACATTAGTGAGGAAGAAATTGAAACAAGGTTTATGCAGTAAAATTCCGATACAACTAATCAAGCTTTGACAACCGAAGGCGAAGTGACTCCTTGTGTGCAGCTAGCAACGGAAATAACCATAAAACAAAAACAAGTCAAGGTATTCTCCCAATTATTCGTGTCAAGAATCCTTTTTTTATTAATACAGTTCTACTACCAAAACATATAGTTTCAATGCAGGCTGTTTAGGTCTGGTTTGGCAACAAAGTTTGTAAAATTGTGGTTTCACTTATATTAAAACTACACCAAGGTTTGTATCCATGCAAACATTTGGCTTTTGAAACTAGGGTTCATTAAAGTTGAGTGTCTAGCAACAGAGTTTTTTTTTCTATTCAGTTATAGTTTGAGAAAATCTAGTTAGATTGTAGCCTCCACATCGTCCAAACCACAATTTATAAAATTGTATTTGGATCTCCAAAAGAGGATCATTTTCAAAAACTGGGGTATGGAACCCAAATTATGCCAGACCACAGTTTCATAAACTACACTTTCATAAACTACACTGTGTTGCCAAACGAGGTCTAAATCATTCATAAAACTTGAATCGATGTTATCTCAAAGAAAATTTTTTCCTCTATCTTCACATATTTCAGAGACCACAAGTTTTCCCAGATTTTCTTTTGAGATACACGGTGCACTTACTAATGGTATGTTGTGTATGAAGTATAAACGTTATTAAGCTATTGGATAAAGTCGAGCAATGCACATAGAAATAGAGGGCTAGTACCTGACAATTATGTGTAGTCAGACTAGTCCCCAGTTATAATTTTTCCGGTGAGGCTAGTCTGATTGTACATATATATTATAAGTATTGTCCAGTTTTCTAAATAATATCCGCTTTGTTGAATGAATCAACAAGAAAACAAACCCATAAACGATTACTGTGGAAACATTAAGGATGAGCAGTTAAATAGATGGTATAGATCTGAAAGATAAAATCAGACAAAATATTGAGAGAGAAAAAGCGAAAAGAAACCAGAATTTATTTTGTTAAGCCTTATTTTTTTCCATACGCATGAGAAATCATCAAGATTGTGCACAAGTTAAACCAATTTATCAAATACTAAACGCTCTTCAACTGGTTCTTTAAAAAAGAAGTAGGAGAAAGTATTTAATTTCAATGGATTCACAATGTTAGATTAAGGGGTAAAAGAGTGGACAAATTTTGAATGTCAAACTTGTAAATAGTGATTGTGCGCGCTGAGCAAAACCGGTCACGTAGTAATTCCCTATTTCTCTCTGTTTATTATTACAGGTCCTTAAATACATGCACTTTTGTTATCTCCAAAGAAGGTCAAAAGATAACTAATCTCATCTAATTATTCTCCATCTGTTGATATGTTAATTCTATTGTAGCTAATGGCCTATCAGTATGCTAAGAAAGGAGCATACTTGGTGCTAGTAGCCAGAAGAGAGAATGCTCTCAAAGAGGTGGCTAAAATGCCATGGCTCTTGGCTCTCCTGATGTTGTACCATTTCCTGCTGATGTCTCCAAGCCCGACGATTGCCGGCGGTTCATCGAGGCTGCAGTTAGCCGCTTCGGCCGGTGTGAGTATTTGTTGCTTACAAGCAATTCATTTTTTCCTCGGACAGATACTAATGATCTATATTAATATGCAACAATTAACTCTAAATTTGGGATTTTTTTTTAATGGATGGTTCTCTGTTTTTTTTCTTGGCCTTTGCAGTGGATCATCTTGTGACTAATGCCGGCAGTGCCCATCTTTGCATGTTTGAAGATGTCACTGAAATCACCAATTTCAATCAGATTATGGTAATTAACACCTAAGCATTGAGAGTTTCCATTATGGGCAGCTGTACATAGAATCTACATCCTACATAACATTGATACATAATTCTATTTCGTGATTATTTTATAAGTTGTGATTATGACTTCGTGTTTCAGTAACTGTGTATGAGAGTATTGATGTCCTATATCTATTGACAATAAGGAGTAGACGAAGTTGATTTTGGATTGATTGTAACCAGGGAACTTAAACCTTAAGATATGTTTACTGAAAATTGATATCGAATTATAACAGGACTTTCAGCCATCTGGAACCGAACTTGGTGTGTTTATTTTGTTTCTTTTCCCATGATGTCAACTTCTGGGGATCTGTCTACACAAGCTACTTTGCAGTCCCAGACTTTAGGAGGTCCAAGGGAAGAATAGTTGTCAGGGCATCGGCAAGTGGATGGTCAGCCCCACCAAGAATGAGCATCTACAATGTCTCTACCGAATTTCAGTGGATTCACAGTGTTAGATTAAGGACTACTAACATAATCAGACGGTTGCCGTAAAAATCAAAGAAAACCCATAATAAAACTAAAACAAGAAAAAAAATTGGATCAAAGAAATATACCACCAATAAGGATGATCTCATCGACACCTCGTCGGCACTTGCGATGACGCCCGGCACGTGCTTCATGCTGTGATCAGGAAAAAAGACAAAAAAACCTCTATATCATATGCTTCATTAATACAATCGGCTGAAAAAAACCCCAAATTAAAAATAAAAATAAAAAACCCCAAATTAAAAATACCCCAAATTGATCAATTGAAAATACCCCGAAAATAAATATAAAATATAAAATCGCCTGATAAAATAACAAGTAGTACTAGTAAAAGGAAAAGAAATTGACCTGCTGCATCTGATCGTTCTCATCGAACCAAGCTAGGGTTCCCTCCTGAAGCGAGTCGCCGACGGTGATCGGGGCCATTTTCCCTTTCTTGATTTTGATTTAGAAAAAAGCTACGACTATAAAAAATGGAAAAGAAATTGAACTGCAAGTAGGGGTGAAGGCGCCGGGGATTCCGGAGAGGATCACCTTCTTGCCCTTCGCAAGAAAATGGACGTAGAGCTGCTGCATTTGATCGTTCTTATCGAACCAAGCTAGGGTTCCCTCCGGAAGCGAGTCGCCGACGGCGATCGGGGCCATTTTCCCTTTCTTGATTTTGATTTAGAAAAAAGCTACGACTATAAAAAATGGAAAAGAAATTGAACTGCAAGTAGGGGTGAAGGCGCCGGGGACTCCGAAGAGGATCAGCTTCTTGCCTTTCGCAAGAAAATGGACGAAGAGCTTCTGCATCTGATCGTTCTCATCGAACCAAGCTAGGGTTCCCTCCGGAAGCGAGTCGCCGACGGCGATCGGGGCCATTTTCCCTTTCTTGATTTTGATTTAGAAAAAAGCTACGACTATAAAAAATGGAAAAGAAATTGAACTGCAAGTAGGGGTGAAGGCGCCGGGGACTCCGAAGAGGATCAGCTTCTTGCCCTTCGCAAGGAAATGGACGAAGAGCTTCTGCATCTGATCGTTCTCATCGAACCAAGCTGGAGTTCTCATCGAACCAAGCGGATGATGAGGCCACTCAATAGCCTAATGACTTCTTTTAGTCTTTTAACCTTTCATGATTTTGATTTAGAAAAAATAAAATTATTTTGCTGAGGAATGACCGTGAGCAACAGTGTGGGAAGGAAGGAGTATATGTAGATGGGAACTGGTGTGGGTTGGGCCTTGGGCTTCTTGGTGAGGAAGAAATAATCTTCTTTTATTCATTAGGTTGTACTTATATATTTATTTCGCTGGATAAAATTATCTTCTCTTTCGTCTGAATGGACTGTCTCAATTTGAACATGGCTGGCTATTTGATCCAACGGCGAAGTGTGTTACACTTGGTCGGTCGGATTGAAATGAGTTGCGTCAGATCTGTCGATGGTTCGTGTGCCGCCCCGGTGTCAGTGTGTCCCAAGTTACTCTAACAAAGACACAATCTGCAACATTTATGTGGATTGTGGGCGGAATCCTGCATTGTTGGTCCCTCAATTTTTTAAATTTTTTTCATTACACGCATGTTCTCTCCAATTCTCTTCGATCTTTAAGATTGGGATCTTTTGATGTTTCTTATGCATCTTGTTTATTGGTGTATTGAGACGAGAGGAGTGGACCCCTTTATATAGTGCTAGGGGTCATCCAAACATATGTCGTATTCAGAATTCAAGTTGGATCAAAACTCTATCTGCAGACGTGCTTTCAAGAAGAAGGCGTGTTCATTGGATGTTATAATCTAAATAGAACTCTTAATTTGATTCCAAATCTTATCATAAAACAAGGTGGGTTTGTTAGAGTCAAACTCTAGGAGTTTGGTGTGGATTAAATTCAACTTTGAACCAAATTCCACACCAAAGCAAACCCTAACTCTGCTAAGTTGGTCGTTAGTCGATTGGCATATTTATGCTAATCAACTAGCAACCGACAAGACATAGCTCACACATCCTACATCGGAATGGCAATATTGCGGGTCAGGGCGGGTATTTAACTACCCAATCTTGCCCCTACCCATCTACAGGCCGGGGCAGGGCGGGTCTCGAGCAGGGGCAGGGCGTGTACTTTCTTACCAAAACCGGGTCGGGCTGGATCGGGTCGTTCGGGTCAGGTCATTACTACCATCCCTATGAATCCCAAATAAAAATTTTATTTGGGAATTGAAAGAATTTTAATTATTTCGTAATTTGGAATTTGGAATTGGCCCAATTGGAAAAATAGTGGAACGGAGTATGAGTTATGGGTTATTAGCGGACTGCATGGTCCGCATCAAAATAGTAAGGTTTTTAGAACCTCTATAGTTTACTGGGGCAGGTCGGGGCGGGTCGGGGCGTATACAAAGCCCAAGCTTGCCCCGACCCGTTTGCGGGCCGGGTCAAAACTGGGTCGGGCCTAGTCAGGCCAGGCGGGACAGGTCATTACTGCCATCCCTAATCCTACACTGGTTAGTCAACTAACTAGAGTGGTTAGTCAATTTATTAGTGTTTAGTTGACTACTGATATTAAATTGATTGACTAACTAGCGCCCAACCAATTTATCTTTCTTTTTGAGTTGAAATGTTTATAACTCTTAACAATCATTTCTTTCACACATCCGCAACTCTTTGTGATGAGTTATTTCCTATTGATGTTGATCGCAACTTTAGGCGATCAATCCCTTGTATATCTTATATGCATAAAGTTATTTCCTTCGCTTTTCGTAAAAGGTCGTCATCTGTGTGAGACTCTATAGCCCGATCCATATTCTAACAATGACATGATCATATCATGTCACATGTATGGTAGAGGCATTAGCTGAGCATATTGACCCCTTGTTTTGGAACCATTACTATCTAGTTAGTTGAGACTATAATCTCTTCATACCAAATACGGGCCATATAGTGACAGGACCATGCAGTCCAGTCCCTTTGTCAAAACTATGTTGCGAATGTGTCTAAATACAGAACTTGTCAAACCCCCACTACACCTTAAATCCTTCAGTCATATGTGATTTATAGTTAGAGGTAGGATTGCACTTGTAAATCCTTACAAGTTCATCCCATGACCATGGGCAATGATTTATTATAAACCTATTGACTCCTTGTGACACTAACCTCATATACCGGAGGAGACAAATCTTGTCTAAATGGTCACTCATTTTGCACGCTTTTGACTATACCCAGTAAGTACATACGTAACAATCACATTAGTCGATGTTCGGTAAAAGCCAAAATACAACCTTCCATGTGCAAGGTCCTTTAGCCATCTTTGGTCGTAAGGAGTATACTGCACCAAGCATTACATGAGTGCTTCTATTGACGGATATAGTATGATTATCGTTGTAACGGCCTGTATTTACTAGTACGTATTTCGTACGTATTTTTATTGATATATTGAATTATTGACTTATGATCTTATTTATTATTCTATAGCTCATATTATTTTTAAAACCAATTAATTATAATCATATGAGTATGTGTCTATATATATTGAAACACAACTGTTTTTCAATCATATGGCTGACTAGGACAAGCTTACTAGGACAAACAGGTTGATAGAAGGATGGTTGAGATTTAATCTTGGGAAATCAACGGTTGAGATGAGAATTTGTGAAAATTTTGGGAGAGAAACATTTCTTGGGAAATGAAAGTTTATGGGAAAATGAAAGTTTTTGGGAAATGAAAGTTTATGGGGAATAACAGAGTGCAATTAATGCATTTGGAAAAAAACTTTAACTTGCACTTAATACTGCAGATCGAATGTTGTGCAGATCGAATGATCTCTCCCTTAACGCGGGGCACATCGTCTCTTCGAGAATAATTTCCCGCGTTGAAGGCGCCAGCTTTTACCCTAATTTGTTGTTCCGCGCCGAAAGCGCCCGTGCCAAATTTGTTGTTCTACACTAATTTGTTGTTCCACTCTGAATTTGTTGCTCTGTGTCGAAGGCGCCTGCGTCAAATTTTTTGTTCTGCGCCGAAGGCGCCCACTTTTACGCTAATTTGTTATTCCATGTCGAATTTGTTGTTTTTATAAATTTTTTCGGAGGCACACATGCCGCTAAATATTTTTACGCTAATTTGTTGTTCTTTTAAATTTGGCTATCGAAATAATTTTTTGGGGAACAAAGATTTCGCATGGAAAAATCTTAAATGAACCGTGCCCGCGGGCACGGTTCATGACTAGTATATATTATATTTGACAACTGTTTTTGAATCACAGGGCTGACTAAGACAAACAGGTTGATAGAAGGACAGTTTGGATTTAATCTTGAAAAATCAATGGTTAAGATCAGTCTATTTTAGAGGAAAACCTTTTGAAAAAACTAATGCCCCTTCATTTAATTAAATCACCCCCTCGCGCTTGATGCAACTTGACAGTCCATCTCTTTGCGTGGGGACCCACCAAGTGGGTGGGTGGGGGGCGTGCATGTATAGCAGAGTGAAAATGATAACTCTATGTGCGGTCTCTCTCCATTAATTGGTCTAATGTATTTTAAAAAAAATAAAATTAGGGCTTCAAAGCACCGCTAGATCGAAAAGGATCGTGATGGCGCCATCTTTCTTCCTCAATCTTGCTTCTTCCCGGTATGCTCCTTAGCCACCGTTAACTTTCGTCGGTGTTGTTCTTTTATTATTTTTTGTTTCCGTTCATGTTTTTAGTAATTATATATGCTTTCTATTTTCTATGTTTAGATCGGTGACGGAGAGTCCACCGGGACCGGTGCCGTTAACGATTTTCTACATGGGGACGGGTCTTCCACGTCGGAGAGGAGCAGGTTAGTTTCTATGTTTTGCATTTTAGTACATGTTTTTCTTTTTTTCCATTTGCATATTTGTTGTGAATTTTACTTTTATAACTTTGGTTTGTGTTGCAGGCCAATGCTTTAATGAGCGTAACAGATCAGAGGACAACACTATTAGACGAAAAACGAAGAAGAAGTAACAGATCTTTGATCAGGATGAAGAGCTATCCAAGTCCATCATAGGAGGTCAAGAATTCCACGGTATGTTTGTTGAATGTTAACCATTGCTCCTTTTTTCTCACTTAAATCAAGCACCGTCTCATCCAAAAAAATGAATCAAGCATTTTTAAAAAAATTGTTCTGCATTCTGATAAAGGTAAGGACTTTCATAGAGGTCGAGTCCAGTGATAGACGTGAGAGATGACACAGGCTCATGAAGGCGATCTCTTCGACTCTGGGATTGGCGATGAAAGAGTACCGAGGGCACGATTCGAAGTCAAGATAAGCCTTCATTTGGTTTTTACTGAAAATGGAATATTTGTTTGGGTTTTTACTAAAAAATTGTTTTGCATTCTGATACATAGCGGGACTTTCGTCGAGACCGAGTCCGGTGATAGCCTTGAGGGATGCCACAGGCTCACGAAGGCGATCTCTTTGACTTTGGGATCGGTGATGAAAGAGTTGGATTCGAGAGCTGAGGGCATGATTCGAAGCTAGAATGAGCTTACACGCACTATCGATCGTCTGACTTGCGGTATTCATTTGGGTTTTTTTTCTGAAATTGGAATATTTATTTGGTTTTTTACTAAAAAAATTGTTGTGCATTTTGTTACATGTGGGGACTTTCGTCGAGGCTGAGTCCTGTGATAGCCTTGAGGGATGCCACTGGATAACGAAGGTGATCTCTTTGACTCTAGGATCGGTTATGAAAGAGTTCCATTCGAGAGCTGAGGGTACGATTCGAAGCCAGGATGAGCTTACTCGATATATCGATCGTCTGACTTGCGGTATTTATTTGGTTTTTTTTACTGAAATTGGAACCAATTTCGTTATTTTGAGGTGATTCTTAACGTTTTAAGTTAATATTATGCATCTTAAATAATGATGAATTAGGGGTAAACAGGGATCCGCAACAGGTGACTACAATAAGCTATTAATTATGGATACAGGTACTACAAGGGAACATAAGAAAACTAACAGCAGAACACTGAGCCATCCAGATGCATACACCGATCGCTCACCATATTGAACATTGATCAATACTGCTGTTGTAATAAAACCTTGACTGATGCACATTGTAAACATTTGACTCATGTCAGGGTCGACTGACTTTATTTGTTAGCAAACTAATATTTCTTCCTTCTAGTTTGTCCAAATCAAGCCCCTTAAAATTTAATTCTAGGAAGCATCGGATGCTAGAAACGAAGAGTATTGAAGCTTTAAACGATAGTCCATAGTCCTAACAGAGAACAACTATGGTTACATACAAGAGAATTCTGTTTTTAAATTTCTAATATACTTTCCTATCTAGCGTATTCCAGATACTTACAAATACCAAAAGTCTAAGAAACCAATATGTTTCATCAAAAGGTAGTTCTTTTATGTGAAGTTTATCCACTAACTGTGCATGGGATTTTCATCAATTGTTAAGGATAGTCATACTTTTATTTGTTGAGGTTTGGAGATTTAAAAAATATTTGTTTTGCCTGAGAGTATGATTTTATTAAAACATTAAGAGATGACTGATTTGATTCCCTGATTACGAGATGATTTAGTTTTCGATTGAATCGTAATGCTCATGTGCTTGTGGTAATGTTGTTCATTAATTTTTATCGAGTGCTCTATGCTCATGACTGTTTTTCTTAACATCCGTGGCCCAACAAATCCTTTACGTGCACTGGTGGCCGTCCATGCAATTGAGTAACCTGTTCGCTATGCTCTCTTTGACATCGACCAGGACCCATAGCCGAACATCCTCTCAGCCGACCACACTCAGCAATTTCGTCCTATAATGGCCCATCGTAATTGAATTCCTCTATCTCTTTTTCTCTCTCTCTAATAAGCACAGTTCGATTTGTTGAAGTAGTTTTCTGATTTGTTGAAGTAGTATTTTTGTGCTCCTGTAGTTTCTTGCTCACGATTCCGATGAGAGTGGGATATGAATAGAACCTTCTCAGCGTGGAGCAAACGACAGACAAGTAGTAGTAGTAGTAGAAGGGAAATAACTCAAAATGTGCTTAGTTGAGGTATTGAGCCGACATTCTCCTTTTTAAGTCTCCTGTTTATTAATGATTTTTAATTTTAGATTACAAACATGCCATGGGGTGCGAGTCATGTTTAGGTTCAGACCGGGTTCCAATTTTTTAGGGAACTAAATTCCTTGGTAGAATTAAATTTTGGAGGAAATAAAATTGTTAGGGGAATTAAATAAAAACTATTGTGGTTTAATTATTAATAAAATTGTTGGGGGTGCGAGTCATGTTGGGGGAATTAAATAAACTATATGTTGTTGTACAAAATTTCGATATGTTTCACATGCAGGAAAATGAGAGCATAGCACCGATGTATGGACGTTTCACCGACCTCACCAATGAACTCAAAGCTCTTGGGCACGTCTACTCCAAACAAGATACGACAAGAAAGATTATAATGTGAATGAACTCCAAATGGGAAAGAAGAGCTATCGCCATCGAGGAGGTCAACGACATGAAGAACTACAATGTGGTAAATCTCATCGGTACTCTCATGTCTTACGAAGTAAGATTGGAGAACCGATTGAAGATTCGAGATATGATGAACCCAACGGAGGCAAAGAAGAAAGCATTAGCATTCAAGGCTAATTCTTCTTCCTCCGACAGTGAAGAATCAGAGAAAGAGATGGACTTGGAGGAAATAGCTCAAATGGTGAAGAATTTCCCACGCTTCTTTCACAAAGGTAAATTTCCCTCCAAGAATAAATTTGATTCCTCTAATAACACTTCATCTCTTTGTTTTAAGTGTAACAAGCCAGGGCACATCAAGAAGGATTGCCCAATGATCCGAAACAAAGAGAAGTGGACGGTTCCAAAGTACCACACGTCTGACAGATACAAGGACAAGACGAAAGAACTTGGCGGTACGTTTGATGATTCAAGCGAAGATTCCTCAAGCGAATCTGAGGATGAGAAGGGTGAAAGCACCCATATGTGTTTCATGGCCCGGGAAGATCCACTCTTCGATGAGAGTGATATCGAAATGGATGAACCCGAGGCAACAATGGAGGAACTACATATAGCTAACGAAGAACTATTTTCTAAGTATCAATCTCTCATGCTTAGATACACTAGTTTAAAGAAATTAAATGTTAGCAAACCATCCATACCATGCATTATCAACAATGACACCATTGTTGATACACTAACACTTGAGAAAGCATCTTTGGCTTCTCAAAACGACATATTGAGAAATGAGGTGAATTCCATCAAATCTCAACTAGATCAAACGTATCCTAAGGATAATAGTATCTAGCTTCACAAAACACGCAATTGGGTATAGAGAATGATTCTCTTAAAACCCAAGTGCACGAGCTCCAAACACGGGTGTCCACCTTGGATACCAATATTTCTTCTCTTAAGGAGAAATATAAGCTCATGTCATCCCGAGTTATGAGATTTAACAAAGGGAAGGGACAATTGGATGATTTGCTCGTAAACCAATTTTCGGCCACACATCGTGTTGGACTTGATTATGTGGAAGCGAATGCATCCAATGTTGGCACCTCCTATAGTGGTGTTACTATAGATTTTGTAAGGCCATCCTCCAGTGCATCCACAAGTGGTGTCAAAAACACTATAATTAGCAAACCTGCCAAGAAGGCCACCACTTCACACTCGCTTCCTTTTGGCAAGAAACCCACTAAGGGTGGAAACCAAAAGAGAGGCCATGCTTATATGTACACCAACCTTCATCCATGTAGGAAATCTCCTACTTCACAAGTGGACACTCATGACACTTTTTATGTTCCACACCCACAGACACGTGCAAACCCACACATGAGAAACACTCATGCACGTGCCCCTACACGATTATATGCTCATACGCATCATTTTTCTATGTATGCACATCCACCACATGTTATGCATGCTCCATATGTTTCATATAACATGCATGTTCCTAGGATTGCATACAACCCATATATGTCGAATGCATATCCACCTCCACCTTCGTATGCTAGAACTCATGTTTCTAGGAAGCATGCACCACATAGAAATCAATCAATTGTGCATGCAACTAGGAAAAGGACTCCCAAAACATACACAATTTGGGGTCCTAAGAACACTAGCTTAAATGATATGAATGCTTATGTTGATTTCTACTTTAATGATGTAATAAATAGTGGTAATTATATTGGGCAGCGGAAGTCCACTTGGACTTGGCTTCCAAATGGCCAATCCCCTTGGACCCAACAAAAAGTGAGTACCATGAGCTTATGGTATATTATGTAGGTACCCAAGAAAAAGAAAGAGAGCAATAACGGTCATATTGGCTCTAAAAGGACAGGATGGATACTCGATAGTGGTTGCTCCAAACACATGAGGGGAGATCCCTCATTGCTCTCCGAAGTGATTCGCATCAAAGATGGTGCAACAGTCACTTTGGAGGTAATCAAAAGGGAACCATCATTGGAGTAGGTATAGTCGGTAATCCTTCCAAACCACTTATTACAAATGTATATTTAGTTAGTGGTTTATGTCATAACCTTATCTCCATTAGTCAACTTTGTGACAACGGTTACAAGGTTAACTTTAGAGAGGGTATGTGTAAAATTGTAGATTTTGATTCACTTGTTTTATTTACCGGTATTAGGCGTAAAAATATTTATTATTTGAGCTTGCCTAAAACCATATAACATTACTTAGTTGCTAATACAAATGAACAACTATTATGGCATCGCCGTTTTGGTCATGTTCATTTTAAGCACTTATATAAGTTAGCTAAGCATGATCTTATTAAAGGTTTTCTGAAAATTACTTTTAGTAAGAAAAGCTTTTGTGATTCATGTCAACGAGGTAAACTTAGTAAATCATCTTTCAAACTTAAATAAGGTGAAACTTCTAAGAGGCCTCTAGAATTATTCTGTTGAGAGATGTATGCCCTCGAGGCAATTTATCTATGTAAACATCTTGTTTATAAATGAAAGTATGCTTTCTGGTATTAATTATCTGAGTAATCCTCTTTTATATGTTGATTGGATTACATGTTTCGAGATAGAGATCCCGATTATGAGAGATGTCTGACCATTAGAAGCTTGAGTCTTAAAGTGTTCGAGTTCATAGATGCGTCGAGATAGGGATATCGGCACATCGGACAGACCATTGTGTCTTTGTCTTGTTGGTCTCATAATCATGCAACTTGATGAAGTCGGAGACAAGACACATATGCTCATTAGAGAATGAGTCCACTGGACGACCCAAACCAAGAGTTATCAAATGGATAAACATTAACTAACTGTCATTTATAACTCTTAGTGATGATAGGCAAGTTGGTCCTTATGACTTGAGATCATTGTACGAAGTTGTGCGTGAACAGTGTCGCTTAGATCTATGATCTAGCTTCGAGGCAACGCCTGCTGAAAGTTCTTAGGTTGGGGGACAATTGAAGCATACGAGGTGAGTAATGATCAAGATATGATTTGTCTCTTCCGTTAATGGGAAGTTAGTGTCGCAGGCTCAGTACGGCTCTTGGTAAAACCTTGGCCAAGGTATGTTGTTGGATGTACAACATGAATGTACCAGAGACCGAAGGATACTGGCTAGTGCTAGCTAGTAGGGTTGACAGTGTTCCATACCGTAGGCTACACAAGTGACATAGTCAAGATGAAGGGACTAAAACTGCGGTATTCATCACGGACACAGTCAGAGTGATCCCGACGACACTTTGTCGACGAAGTCAATCACGTAATTATGATGCTGAAATAGGGACGACACATGCTGCTCGTGGTAACTGTCGTCTAGGGACTTCGAGTCCCAACTGTAGTAGGGTCAGGCTATAGGGTCTCACACCGAGTAGTATTCACGTCTTAGTAATAGGAAGATCGTTAAAGAGGAATGCATTCGATGCAATGGAATGATTAAACTCACAAGTCAGTTATGAGATGAAAAGCTAAAGAGTTTAGCATTTGGGACATATTAATACTTGGTATTATATTGATTTAGATGCATGAAAACGAAGGGGACTTCCTGAGAAATCCACATGAAGAAACCGTGTCCAAATCGGAGCTTTAACGAGCCTAGAAACGCAAAAACAGCTGAGGAAAGGCCCTTGTTGGGCTGGCGGGTCTGACTCGCACCTGGCGGGTCAGAACCGCCAGGAAATAGCTGGTTTGTGCTTTTTTTACGAAAACGAGATTTGGAGTCTATTTTTGACAACGAGGGGTCAAATGAAATCGGAATTGGATTCCATTTTTTCCTATGCGATCGTTGTCTCGAGATCTTCGATTTGACATGTTGTTTGAAAGTCGAAACTCAGAAGTAGATTTATGGTGGATTTTAGAAGTTTGGACTTCTTATGAAATCAACCCCATTACGCCATATTATTGTCCCACATTGCTTGTGGTAAGAGGGGAGGGGCCGGCTCCCTATATAAATCGGGGTTAGCCCTCCTTATTGAAACATGCACCACGTCTACAATTTGTGAAGCTCCTGATTTTTGAGCACGCACGATCTAAACTTAAATCATTCTTCCTCTTTAGTTCTTTCTATCCTCTAGTCGGGTCCTAGCAAGACTACGAGGAGGTTTGGATCTGATCCAGAAATCTCTGGCGTGGGTCTGCTCAAGTGAAACTTTCTTCGGCAGGTGATCGGTTCGGAGGCGCGGTGCGGCTCGAGAGGCGGTTCAGCTTACGGTGAGGCGTGGTGCAGCTCAAGAGGCGGTTCAGCTTGAGGCGAGGCACGGTGCAGTTCAGAAAGCGGCTCAGCTCGAGGCGTGGTGTGACATCCCCTATATTTAGCAATATATGCAATGAGATCGGGGATACCAGATTTAAATATTTATAACCGCAAGCGCACGTGTTGTAGTGTAGCTTGGGGGTCGAACTCAGGGAGGTGTGTGTTGTGCTTGTTGTCAAGAAGGAACCGGTTCACCCGATGGGTGAGCTAGCCCGATCAATCGGTATGTAGTCACAGAATAGAAGTACGGTGGATGTAAGATATAAAAGAAAACCTAGGACTTTGGTTTCCACCCTATCATGTTCCCTCTCTATCATGACCGACGGATAGGATTACGATTGGATTTTAGGGTTTAGTGGTGAGACGTTGCCTCTAAGAGTGATGCCTAGCGTCCCAAGGGCCCGATATTCCGGTCGACGCCCAGGATGATACGCTAGGTCTACCCGGGTTCGGACCGTGGGCATTCCCATGTCCATTAACACCGACCGACTCCGGGAGCACTAAGCTCACAACGATTACTCCCAACATTTCATCCTGCCATTCCCATGCGCTAGGATTCAATGTCTACGCTAGGGGTGTGAGCTGTGGTTAGGGGATCAAACGCCAGTTTTATTTCCCCTTGGCCCGACGGTCAAAGGCGGTCTTTCTACCGCCAGTGACAATAAAACACCCCACGTAACCATCTAAATTCCTAAATCCTATCGAAATCCTAATCCTATGGTCATTCTAAGGAGAACCCTGATCGCTTCCAAAATGTAACCCAAGAGCACAACCTAGTATGGCGCAAACGCACGGAGATAAATCCCCGGCAACGGCGCCAAAAACTTGATCGCGCCCCGGTATGCACATGCACCCAGGACAAGCGACTCGTAGTCTTACCGCAAGCGCACGGTGTAGTGGCGAGCGGGTATCGAACTCAGGGAGGAACAATGACAGTGTCTTCTTCTAATCACCTAGCTATCAAAATGATCGAAAATGGTTTGGGGTAAAATTGTCACAATCGTTCGTATACCGATAGAAATATCAAAGAAATAAAGCGCCTAGGGATAGGGAATCCCCACTACGAACCGTATCTCGTCGTCGTGATTCGTAAGTTACATCATTGCTAGACTTGAATTTTAGGTGAACTAGTCGCAACTAAATGTAGAACCAAGCTACGCTCTCGCGCTATTGCCGGTCTATAGCAAACCTAGGTTAGGGCCCAATCTCTTGCAAACCCTAACCTAAGCCGCTAGCGTGAAGAACGACATCATCGTTTAATCATATCTCAAGCCCACTCTAGTGCAAACTCGAGCTACAACCTAGATTGAGATAGTTCTTACCCGTCCAATCTCTTGCAAACGGGTATGGGTATAGAATTACGATTGAAAACCCTAGCATTGGTCCAATCTCTTGCAAACCAATTCTAGAAAAGTCCAATCGTAAATCTAAATCGGATTTCTAGGGCTTCCTATCAATTGGGACCCAATCTCTTGCAAATCCCAATCAACATGAATCCCTAGCTATCCGTAATTAATCAATCCCAACCTAACCCTAATCAATTCTAGCAAGAATTTCACCAATTCATCACAAATTAGAAATAGGGTTCATAGGGTTCACCCCTATGCCCTAAGATAATAAAACTACTCACTAATCATCATGCAATTCATGAGAAAATCAATAACAAATTCAGCATAAATCATTGCAATAGAGAAATCAACAACAAAAATAGAGTTTTTGATGAGAAAAGAGACAAACCAATGAGAATCCAATAGCATCTAACAAAAGTCCCCTTTCTAATCTCTCAAAAAGCCTAAATCTAATTAACTAAAAAGCTCTCTAAAAGGCTGCAAAAAGTATCAAAAAGTTCGTTTAAACTAGGGCAAAACTGGGTTTAAATACCCCTCAAAATCACCCAAAAAATCGTGACAAAAATGCCCTTACGCAGCCCAGAAATCGCAGTTTACGCAACAGGCGGGGCGGCTCACTCGGCCGAGTGACAAATGTCACTCGGCCGAGTGACAAATGTCACTCGGCCGAGTGACAAACCCTGTAAAATTCCAGTAAGTCGGGGGATCTTGGGGGTCTGTCTTCGGAAGTGACTCGGCCGAGTGATTTTACTCACTCGGCCGAGGGGCATTTCTTGCTCGACCGAGTCGGAATCGTCAAAAGCCTGTAAATTTACAGTAAGTCGGCCGTTTTTGAAGTGGATTTTTCCATGCTACTCGGTCGAGGGGATTTCCATGCTCGGCCGAGTGGACTATCGTCACTCGGCCGAGTGCACGCCTATTTCCTTCTGTTGGTGCGTGTCCGGTTTGGTCGGCCGAGTGGGTGGTTCACTCGGCCGAGTGAGATGCTGCAAATGCCCAATCTTCGCCTTTTCGCTTCCTCGTCGCTCCTACGACGTTCCTTCTGTTGAATATTGGACTCCCCGGATTTGGTTTTGATGATGAGCAAACATAAATAATCCATGAACTAACAATTTGTGAGCGCAGTATTGGAGATCGTCGCCAATTTCACGAGAACATTCAAAGCGACATCTCAACACTTCCCAAAGCTCGTATTCATGCCTAAAGCTTCGTTGAAGCTCATGCGCCGTTTTGGAAGTTATGAAGATTCAATCGAAGCTCTCAAAGACCGTTTATTAAGGTTTTATTTATAGTCTTTTAGCTTCGATATATAGAATGTTAAGCCTTGAGTATATCTTACGTTTCTATCTTCATTACGCTCATTTCGTAGCTCTAGGATCCTTGCACAAGTTCATTCTAACTTCCTCGAAGCATCGCGCTTCGATTCAGACTTTATTGTGCATGTTAGTTGGTACAAGAACAAGTACTGACCGACTAGATGTTGATCTAGTCGGTCGGCAACTCTTCTTGGACCGACTAGTTTGATTCCTTAATTTCTTGGACTTTACTGTTTACAGTTAGTCGGTCTACGTTGACTCACCGACCGACTAGTTTGTGAACTAGTCGGTCAGTGATGCTTCTTTGACCGACTAGTTGTGACTTACTATTCATGCTAAATTTCTCCTAAGCTACTGTTTATCGTTAGTCGGTCTAAGAACGTTTGGTGACCGACTAGTTGACAATCTAGTCGGTCAACTTTTGTTCTTGGACCGACTAAGTCAACTTGCACTCAGACTATTTCATTTTGTCTCTTAGTCGGTCTACGTTCATTGACTGACCGACTAGTTGTGAAACTAGTCGGTCAGAAAGTCTTCTTGGACCGACTAGATTTCTAGGTCTGAAATTCTATCTCTTCTCAGATCTTCACTTAGTCGGTCCATGCTGTTTGACTGACCGACTAGTTGATGAACTAGTCGGTCAGTGACTGTTCTTTGACCGACTAATTCTCACACATTTCTATCCGTTGGAGAATGACCTAACTTGTTTTTATGGGACCCTATAAATACGAACCTAGGTCATTTCTATCTAGGTAAGAGCTTCCATTTAGAGATTCATTGAGATCAAAAGAGATAGCCATTCTCACTCAAATCAAAAGCTCTCTTCCTCACAAGAAACCCATTCTCTCTCATTTCTAGATCTAGAATCCATCTAGAGAGAAGCTTGTTCTTGGTGAGCTCTTCAAGCTATTGCTTGATCCAAGTCTCCAAATCATCCCTAGGCACCGATTGCTGGTCATTTCCTTGGTGCTAGGTCTTGGTGACTTCATCTTCCTCAAATCCTTCATTTCACCATTTGGGTAAGAAAAACTCAAGGTATAGGATTTTGTGGTAAGATTGTTTATTTCATATTAAACTCTTTAATATTGCTTTGTGATTCTCTCGGTTGTGAGAGAAGGTTGTGATCCCGGGTTGTGGGATTCAAGTTTGCTATTGCATGTATGATTTGATCTTGTGAAGGTTTTTCACAAGATATTCATAGTGGAAATCTTGGGTTAGGGTTTCTAACCTAAGTATCCGGAGGGGATCCGGGTGGTTGGGACGTAGGATCACCGGGAACAAGTCGGGGAGACTTGGGTGGATCCGAACCCATTAACATCGTTTGTTAGCATTGTTAATTTTGTGTTGTCATTCAATTTAAGCTTCCGCAAATTGATTTGGTAGTTGTTTGCAATTTAATTTGGAATTATACTCCTTATTATTTTAAAGTACTATTCACCCCCCTCTAGTACTTGTGCAGTAGCTGGTAGGGCATTACATTTGGTATCAGAGCCAGATACTTAGCTATGTCTGCCAACGACAACAAGACCGTGCCTCCACCTTCCAACTATGACACCTTCAGGAACCGTGAAGGAGCGTCATCGGTGATGGAAGGACATTCCTCTACGAGGCCTCCATTCTTCAACGGTACCAACTATGGGTATTGGAAATGTCGGATGGAAACCTTCCTCCGGAGTGCATCCTTATGGAGGACTACAATGAAGGAATACATCGAACCCAAAGAAGAAGACTTTGAGAAATGGACTACCGCGGAGGTCGCCGCGGAGGTAAGCAATGCCAAGGCAATGAACGCCTTGCAATGCGCATTGGAGCCCGAGGACTTCAATAAGATATGCACATGTAAGAGTGCATATCAAATTTGGAACTCCCTCCTCATTCTTCATGAAGGGACGAGTAGGGTAAGAGACTCTAAACTCGTAGTCGTAAACAAAGATTACGAAATGTTTCATATGCAACAGGGCGAGAAGATGAAAGAATATTACGCTCGCTTTGTTGACATAATAAACGAGTTAGAGGCCCTCGGCAAGTCCTACACTCAAAAGGAGAAGTGCTCAAAGCTTATTGAAGGACTTCCCTCTTCTTGGGAAAAATGTACCTTCGCCATCGAGGAAGGTAATGACATGAACAAATATACCGTAGTTCAACTAATGGGTACTTTGATGTCATACGAGGTACGCAAAGATAGCAAGGTGAAGTTACAAGAAAAGATGAAGTCCTATTTGAACCTAGATGCGCCTAAGAAAAAGGCGATTGCATTCAAGGCGGCTTCATCCACCTCTACCGATGATGAGGACTCGGAAGAAGAAATGGACATGGAATCCATTGCACTCATGGCAAAGAAGTTCAATCGCTTCTTCCGAAAGGGTAACTTCAAACAAAAATCTAAGTTTACTTCTACTAACGCCTCTCCACCTTTGTGCTTTAAATGCAATAAGCCAGGACACATCAAAGCGGATTGTCCTCAAAACAAGCAAAAGGAGAAGTGGAAGGCGCCGAAGTTCGACAAGTCAAAGAAGTACAAAAAGGGGTACAAAAAGGGACTTGTCGGAGCAACATTCACCGACTCCGAGGATTCCTCAAGCGGAGAGTCGGACGATGAGCAAGTGGAGCAAGCGCACATGTGCTTCATGGCAAGAGAGGAGCATGATCAAGGATCTTCCTCCTCCGATGATAGCGACGACGAAGGCGATGAGGTAACTATGGATGATCTTAGGGTTGCTAATTCTCATTTATGGTCTAAATACACAAAATTAGTAAATCGATATACTAAAGTAAAAGATGACCTAGCTAGCATTCAAACCTCGCCTAAGACTATCATCACCAACAACGACACCGTTGTTGAAGAGTTAAGAAATGAGATTGTTAATCTCAAATCTAAACTTGAACATGCTAGCATTGATGATCCGGAAGAACATAGGATAGCGGATTTAACTTCTCAAAACTCGACTTTGAGTATTGAGAACGAGAATCTTAAATCTCGTGTTTATGTGCTCACATCGCAAGTATCCACATTAGATACTTCTATGCGTTCTCTCAAAGAGAAATATGAGAACACATTAGGCCGAATCAATAGATTCAATAAGGGTAAGGACCATTTGGATAAAATCCTAAGTGACTTGCTTCCGGCCAATCACCACATTGGTTTGGGGTATACGATGGGATGTCCATCCAAAGCGGCCACTACTTTTGTTAGGCCAACTTCCGGTGACTCTACGAGTGGTAGCAAACACTCTATTGGTAGTTCATCTTCCAATGGTGCTTCCACCTCGTCCACACCCTCTTTTGGAAAGAAACCCACTTTGGGTGGACCTCCAAAGAAGGGGCATGCTTATATGTACACAAATACCATGCCACGTAGGAACACACGTCCTACTCCACCATCTCACACATATGATGATTTCTATGCTACACGTTCACGGGCACGTGCACACCATGTGAGACACCCTCACGCACGTGTTCCCACACATGCATATGTTCACCCACCTCATCATATGAATAATTCTCGTCATGCACCATTCCATCATGTTCCGTATGCCTATCCACGTCATGCATCACGTAGAAACCAACAACGCATGCATGCACCCAATAGGATGATGGCTCCCAAAATTTTCACTATTTGGAGCCCAAAGGACACAAGCATGGATGAAAAAAAAGTATATATGAATGCTTATTTTTCGGATGTTGTGCATAGTAGAAATTATGTGGGGAAGTCAAAGTCCAATTGGACTTGGCTTCCAAAGGTCTAACTTTTGAGGACCCAATGACCTTGGGTACCATGATATGAAAGTTTCTATCTTTAGGTACTCAAGGAAAAGAAAAAGAAGAGGAGCAACACGTTTAAATTTAGCTCCAAAGGGAATTGGATACTCGATAGCGGGTGTTCAAAACACATGACGGGTGACGCTCAATTGCTCTCCGGAGTGGTTCCCATTGCAAATGGGAATCGCGTCGTATTTGGAGGCAACGAGAGCGGAACCATCGTCGGTGTTGGTAAAGTGGGTAACCCTTCTAAACCCTTAATTAGTGATGTCTATCTAGTTAATGGTTTAAATCATAATCTTATTTCAATAAGCCAACTTTGTGACAAAGGTTACAAAGTTAGCTTTGCGAAAGGATTGTGTCATATTTCAAACAATAATAATAAATTATTATTTTCTGGCACACGCCATAAAGATATTTATATTTTGGATCTTCCTAAGTCATATGAACAATGTCTCGTTGCCAACACAAGTGAACAACACTTATGGCATCGACGCTTTGGACATGTGAACTTTGGAACACTTTATAAACTTTCGAAATTAAATTCCATTAAAGGTTTTCCGAAGCTCGTCTTTGAAAAGAAAAGTTTTTGTGATTCTTGTCAACGTGGCAAGCTTCCTAAATCTTCATTTAAACCTAAGAAAAGCATTTCTACGAAACGGCCACTAGAGCTATTACATCTAGATTTATTTGGGTCAACTAGAGTTGCTTCCTTAGGAAATGCAAGATATGGACTAGTCATCGTTGATGATTATTCAAGATTTACATGGGTATTTTTCTTATGTAATAAAAATGAAGCTTTTGAAAACTTCACAATATTTGTGAAGAAAGTACAAAATCTCATCGGAACCACCATTGTCACTATTCGTAGTGATCATGGGGGTGAATTTGAGAATGAGTCTTTCTCAAATTTTTGTGATGATCTTGGAATCACTCACACGTTTTCTTTCCCTCGCGCACCTCCTCAAAATGGTGTTGTTGAGAGGAAGAATAGAACGCTTGTGGAGTGTGCTCGCACTATGCTCGAAGATAGTCAACTTGGTTATCAATTTTGGGCGGAAGCGGTACACACCGCTTGTTATGTGTTTAATAGAATACTTTTGAGGCCCGGCACCAAACAAACTTGCTATGAATTGTTGTTTGGTAGATTGCCTCAAGTTAAACATTTTCGTGTTTTCGGTGCAAAATGTTTTATTAAAAACACATATGATAATCTGGACAAGTTTGATCCGAGATCGGATGAGGGGATATTTGTTGGGTATTCCTCACGTAGCAAAGCCTACCGGATATACAACAAAAGATCCTCTACGATCGAGGAATCACTTCATGTCTCTTTTAATGAGAATTTTACTACTTCTAGAATTTCAAATGATAATGATTCTATGGATGTTTTATGTGATTCGTTTGAAAATTCTAAGTCTATTGATTCAATTGATTTTATTGAGACTAACCCGACTAATGAAGTTGTTGAGAATGTGCATAGTGATCAAGGTATTCCCAAGCGGCTTCATACCGTTCGCGACCATCCCCATGAGCAAGTCATTGGCAATATTAATGATAGTGTCAAGACGAGATCTCAAGTCCACCACTTCGCCAATTGTGCCTTTGCCTCATCGATAGAGCCAAAGAATATTGTTGAAGCGTGCGAAGATAGTGCTTGGATCCTTGCCATGGAGGAGGAACTCATTCAATTCGAGAAGAATGAGGTATGGGAGCTTGTTCCTTTGCCATCGAAGAACCACACCGTCATAGGGACAAAGTGGATCTTCAAGAACAAAACCGACAAAAACCAAGTTGTCGTCCGGAACAAAGCTAGGTTAGTTGCTCAAGGCTATCGCCAAGAGGAAGGTATCGATTTCGAAGAATCCTTCGCTCCGGTAGCTAGATTGGAATCAATTAGACTTTTATTGTCTTATGCATGCCATAAAAATTTTAAGTTATTTCAAATGGATGTAAAAGTGCATTTTTAAACGGAGATGTTGTTGAGGAAGTTTACGTTTCTCAACCTCCGGGCTTCATAAATGAAAAATTTCCAAATCATGTTTTTAAACTAAAGAAAGCTCTTTATGGTTTGAGACAAGCTCCTCGAGCTTGGTATGATCGCCTAAAGAATTTTCTTTTGGATTTGAATTTTAAAATGGGCGAAGCCGATTCTACACTTTTTGTTAAGCATGCGAATAATGATATTTTATTAGTTCAATTTATGTTGATGATATCATTTTCGGTGCTACTAACTTCACTCTTTGCGAAGAGTTTTCTAATGTTATGAAGGACCAATTTGAGATGAGCCACATGGGCGAACTCAAATATTTCTTAGGTCTCCAAATTCGTCAATTGAACGAGGCAATCTTCATCCACCAAACGAAGTATATGGTGGAGTTGCTTAAGCAATTTGGAATGGAAAGTGCTTCCGGGAAAAAGACTCCAATGAGCACGACTACGCATCTTGACAAGGATACAGGCGGTAAGGATGTAGACATTCGTCTATATCGAGGTATGATAGGTAGTTTACTTTATCTTACCGCAAGTAGGCCCGATATTATGTTTGCCGTATGCGTATGTGCTCGTTATCAGTCTCAACCTAAGGAGTCTCACTTAGTAGCGGTAAAGCGTATTTTCCGTTATCTAAGTTACACTTTAGATTTTGGATTACTTTATCCGAAATCTAGCATGTATGAGTTAGTCTCATACAGTGATGCCGATTATGCGGGATGCAAATCCGACAGGAAAAGTACTAGTGGCACTTGCCATTTTCTAGGAAATTCTCTTGTCTCTTGGTTTTCCAAGAAGCAAAATTCCGTATCACTTTCAACCACCGAGGCGGAATATATTGCCGCCGGTGCCGCTTGTGCCCAGGTTCTTTGGATGAGACACACTTTGAAGGATTTTGGTATTCACTGTGATACTAGCCCTATCATGGTGGATAACCAAAGTGCTATCTGTCTTTCAAAGAATCCGGTGCACCATTCCCGATCAAAACACATAGATGTCCGACACCATTTCTTAGATGATCATGTTGCTAAAAAGGACATCATTTTAGTGTACGTTGAAACCCAAAAGCAAATCGCCGATATTTTCACGAAACCCCTAAAGGAGGACTCCTTTGTGCGGTTGCGTCGAGAATTGGGGATTATGGGTGAATCCGAGATATAGGATACATATTTCATTCAATTATCTTGCATGCTATTATATTTTGCGATATTTCATTCATGCTAGATTTATTGAATTTTTGGGAATTTTATGTGATATGTTTGAATTTATGATCGAATTCGTATTTCAATGTCGTATTTAAGATTTCGACGTTTTATGGGGTAATTTAGATGACTAATGAGAGTGTTAAGATGTTTCATCCAAGTGGTTTGTGAAGAGAAATCAATTTTCAATTTTTGAACTCTTCTAGTCGGTTTCAGTTCATTTGTCAACCGACTAGATGCTCATCTAGTCGGTCAGCAAATGAACTCAGACCGACTAGATCAAGCTTTCATCTAACTCTTTTCATTTTCTTTCTTTAGTCGGTCACAGTACATTTACCGACCGACTAGATTGAAAACTAGTCGGTCAGTGAGTATACTGCGACCGACTAAATCTAGCCCTAAAAATCACTGTTTGCCTCTGTTTCGACTTAGTCGGTTCAAGCTCATTGACCGACCGACTAGATCGTAATCTAGTCGGTCAGTGCTTGAACTGTGACCGACTAAGTGGGTTAGGGCATTTGTGTCTTTTCCAGATCTCGACCGACTTAAGTCATTTTCGTTCGACTAAAATTCTTTTTAGTCGGTCTTCACCTCAGCTCCAACCCGAAAACCCCTCTCCCCTCTCGAGTCTTTTCGACTTCCGGCCATCTCTCCGTCCATCCCCGCCGTCCGCCGCCGTCGACCGACTCCTCCTAGGTATACCCCCCTCCTCCTAGGTCTTATTTCCTAATCTAGGGTTTGCTCTCCTTGATTTCAAGTTCTAGCTCCTAGGGTTTCAAATTTAACCTAGGGCTTGTGTTTCGGATTCTCTCTTCTAGGGTTTGTGCTAGGTTGTTTTTGATCTTCCGTCGTTTTTAGCTTGTACTCGTCGTGCCACGACCATGGCAAAGACGAAGATTCCTATCGCCTCTTCTGGGGCTTCTCCCATGACCGTAGGGCCTTCCGACCCTAGGAATCCCCCTAAGCCTAAACGTCGTGCCAAGTCTACTCAAGCTTCCCCGTCTTCGCCTCCTCTGAAGAAGCAGAGGACGGCGACCGTCAAGCCCCGTAAATCTAAGACCAAAAAGCCCATACTCCACTCACCCTCTACTCCTCCCGATTCCGACACTGAATTTATCCCTGAGGATGAGCCTAACACTAGGGAACCCACTCCTCCACTTCGTCCTAGGACTCGCCAGCCAAAGGGAAAGGGCCCAATGCCAGCGGGGGGTGTTGACATATCGTTGTGTCGCGATGACCCTATGTGTCTCGCGGCCTACAACCGTATTGAACACTGCCCGATGCTATTGGAGCACTACGTCCAGTTTTCTGATTTCCTTGGCTTAGCCGATCTCCTCTCCTATAGTGGTCTCCTTGATTATCTCCGCTATGATCTTAAGGCCAATCCTAAATCGTATCCTCGCCTAGTGAAATTGTTCTATGCCAATCGCGTTCGAGGCCAGTACGATGCCAGTCACTCCATTGAGACTACTGTCTTGGGAACTCCTATAGTTCTCACGGCAGAAATCTTGGGGGAGATTCTTGGCTGCTCGTCGTCTGGTCTCCTGCCTTCAGACATTTCCGTCGATGATATTTCTTCCTTGGATCAGTCAGTTCTTTCAGATATCTTCCATGTTATCCCCTCCGCATTCATTGGTGTTCCATCGAAATCTTTCAAGCCGAATGCGTGGGTCCTTAACCTGATCTTGAAGTCTTGCCTACTCCCTAAGTATGGATCATCTTCACTTCCATCCCAGCCGTTCTTGAAATTGATCTACGCTCTTTTCTTGGGGTGCGAGATTAATTGGGCTCGCGTGATACTCGATAAGATGGACTCTTTCGAGTGTATACGCAAGACCAATAAATCTGCGCATATTCCATACCCGTGTCTGTTGACCCTCGTGTTTCGTCATTTCCGAGTCCCTCTCCCTCCTGACGATGAGCGTCCTTTGGGTACTCCTCTAAACGCGACGGCCGTTAAGAAATCTCTAGCGGCGCTTCGTCACGTGCAGAGGTCTACCGCATCTGCTTCCCAGTCTACTCCGTCAGCTGCTGCAGCCCCCGCTCGTCCTGCCACATTAGACGATGTCGTACGCCTTCTCCGTCAGCACGACTCACGTTTGGCTCGTACTGAGGAGGTCGTATGTCGTATGGCTCGTATGATGGGGATTGATCTTCCTCCTTCAGTTTCTGAGGCCGAGGAGATGGACGATGAGGAGCTTGACGAGCTTGTCACTTCTTTAGCCCGTGGCGATGAGGCCACTGCTGCTGCTGCTGCTGCTACCACTTCAGCTCCTGGAGATGGCACCACTTCCGGTGCTCCAGAGCCTTCTGCTTCAGCACTTCAGACTTCTGAGCCTGCTGCTGACCCTGTTGCCGAGCCTGCTGATATTCCTGTTGACACATCTGCCGTCGAGCCCGTCGTTGACGTCTCGACTCCTGCTCCGACGATCCCGTCTGTTGAGACACCTCTACTCCCTGCAGAGCCTGAGTCTACTCCGTCGACTGGACCCACGGACACTGCAGATCCAGCCACTTCCTCGTGATCGCTGTTCCGAGGACTCTCCACTACGCTTTGGATGATATATCTTAGTGAGAGTATTTTGGGTTAGGATAAAGTATGAGGGTTATGATATTTTGATGTATTTTGGATGATGTCGATGATGTTGTTATATTTTGATGTGGATGATGATGTTGTATTTATTTTGATGTGGATGATGATGATGTATTTCTTTTTGATGGGTATGTTGCATTTGATGTATCGATATCTTTTTGGATGTACTCATGATGTAATCATTCTTATATATACATCGTCGTTCTCTTTGTCTTAATTCGTCGTGCACATTTAATATTCGTTCACTGCATATGATGTGTGAATTCGTCGCTCGACGCATGAAAACTTGGTTAAATAGATTTAAATTCTATAATTGTATAGAATTGTTTTCCATGCACAAATTTAACCAAGAATATTGAATAATGGAGAGTATGTTTCATTATTCAAGAAATGAATAATTATTTGGTATCTTTGATGATTTTGATTATCGCTTTTTGATAATGGACAATTTGGCACACCTTGATTTGATTTCATCATTTTTCCCTTGGTGTCAATTAGGTCCATCGTCACTATCTACGACTCCCGATGTTGGATTTTCCATTTCCTAGTTGTTGTCGTTGTATGCCCCCCGTTTTTGGGATAATGCCAAAGGGGGAGAGATAATGATAATAAATACGGCAAATGAAAATTAAACTCAATTTCCAAGAATCTAGTTTGATATGTTAGATTCAGGGGGAGTTAAGATATATATAAGGATTTTTCAAAATCCGATATTTCAAAAATCGATTCTCTTTATTTATCTTACTCGTCTGCTTGATGCAATTCATATATATTCATTTTGGAATTAACGTGTCATCAATGCAGGGGGAGTAAGTATTTTACATTTGAATCACTATTTTTGATTATTATTTATGTTGGTTTGTCATCACCAAAAAGGGGGAGAATGTTGAATATTGGACTCCCCGGATTTGGTTTTGATGATGAGCAAACATAAATAATCCATGAACTAACAATTTGTGAGCGCAATATTGGAGATCGTCGCCAATTTCACGAGAACATTCAAAGCGACATCTCAACACTTCCCAAAGCTCGTATTCATGCCTAAAGCTTCGTTGAAGCTCATGCGCTGTTTTGGAAGTTATGAAGATTCAATCGAAGCTCTCAAAGACCGTTTATTAAGGTTTTATTTATAGTCTTTTAGCTTCGATATATAGAATGTTAAGCCTTGAGTATATCTTACGTTTCTATCTTCATTACGCTCATTTCGTAGCTCTAGGATCCTTGCACAAGTTCATTCTAACTTCCTCGAAGCATCGCGCTTCGATTCGGACTTTATTGTGCATGTTAGTTGGTACAAGAACAAGTACTAACCGACTAGATGGTGATCTAGTCGGTCGGCAACTCTTCTTGGACCGACTAGTTTGATTCCTTAATTTCTTGGACTTTACTGTTTACAGTTAGTCGGTCTACGTTGACTCACCGACCGACTAGTTTGTGAACTAGTCGGTCAGTGATGCTTCTTTGACCGACTAGTTGTGACTTACTGTTCATGCTAAATTTCTCCTAAGCTACTGTTTATCGTTAGTCGGTCTAAGAACGTTTGGTGACCGACTAGTTGACAATCTAGTCGGTCAACTTTTGTTCTTGGACCGACTAAGTCAACTTGCACTCAGACTATTTCATTTTGCCTCTTAGTCGGTCTACGTTCATTGACTGACCGACTAGTTGTGAAACTAGTCGGTCAGAAAGTCTTCTTGGACCGACTAGATTTCTAGGTCTGAAATTCTATCTCTTCTCAGATCTTCACTTAGTCGGTCCATGTTGTTTGACTGACCGACTAGTTGATGAACTAGTCGGTCAGTGACTGTTCTTTGACCGACTAATTCTCACAGATTTCTATCCGTTGGAGAATGACCTAACTTGTTTTTATGGGACCCTATAAATACGAACCTAGGTCATTTCTATCTAGGTAAGAGCTTCCATTCAGAGATTCATTGAGATCAAAAGAGATAGCCATTCTCACTCAAATCAAAAGCTCTCTTCCTCACAAGAAACCCATTCTCTCTCATTTCTAGATCTAGAATCCATCTAGAGAGAAGCTTGTTCTTGGTGAGCTCTTCAAGATATTGCTTGATCCAAGTCTCCAAATCATCCCTAGGCACCGATTGCTGGTCATTTCCTTGGTGCTAGGTCTTGGTGACTTCATCTTCCTCAAATCCTTCATTTCACCATTTGGGTAAGAAAAACTCAAGGTATAGGATTTTGTGGTAAGATTGTTTATTTCATATTAAACTCTTTAATATTGCTTTGTGATTCTCTCGGTTGTGAGAGAAGGTTGTGATCCCGGGTTGTGGGATTCAAGTTTGCTATTGCATGCATGATTTGATCTTGTGAAGGTTTTTCACAAGATATTCATAGTGGAAATCTTGGGTTAGGGTTTCTAACCTAAGTATCCGGAGGGGATCCGGGTGGTTGGGACGTAGGATCACTGGGAACAAGTCGGGGAGACTTGGGTGGATCCGAACCCATTAACATCGTTTGTTAGCATTGTTAATTTTGTGTTGTCATTCAATTTAAGCTTCCGCAAATTGATTTGGTAGTTGTTTGCAATTTAATTTGGAATTATACTCCTTATTATTTTAAAGTACTATTCACCCCCCCTCTAGTACTTGTGCAGTAGCTGGTAGGGCATTACACCTTCTTCTCCCACCTGTCTTCCATCGCTGAATAACCCTCAAAAGAGCTTTGGGCGACACTCCGGAGTGGGTGCAAATCCTCTTGATCTCAAAATCACTCCGAATCGCTCCATATCTCTTGAAGTACGACAAAAACAAGAAATCGTGAAAAGCATCGCAATATTGCCGAATAATCGTGAAAAGCACGATATAAGCGACCAAAGTGGCATGCAAACATGCAAGAAAAAGGGTGTAAAATACGGAGCGATCAAAATCCCCCAAGCTTACCTCTTACTCGTCCTCGAGGAAGATGAGTAAAAAGCGAGCCCGACGGGCAAAATGATGGAAAAGTGGGAAAAATAAAAAATAAAAAATAAAAATAAAAATAAAAATAAAAATAGAATAGAAAGCGAAGTAGGGGGTGCTAGATCATTTTTCTCAGGACGTGGGTTTTGCTTACTCATATAGCATACATCGAATATAAAACACACTGCAAAAACTTTTATTTCGATATCATAGTATAATAATGCATTCGAAATAGAAAACCCCAAAATATCAATATAGCATGAAATATGGAATCATTCTAGGATTAACATCGTCTGAAGCATCTAAAGCGGTATGCATAACCATAGATCGCACACTTTTCAATTGAATGCGTTCTATAAGGAGTACAAGAGATATCTCACGATATGGAATAGTAAGAATAGAAAAGCATGGTTTTCATGAAATGAATGCTGAGTGTCGATTTTCTGGATTTCGTGAAACTTTAGCAATCTCACAGAGTATAGAAGATTACTTAGCCTAGGTTGTCATGCACCGTCAAGTAGTCACTCTCTCACACATCATTGGATCCTCTCCCCCAAGCTTATCCATAAGCGTGGTGGCACAGACAAATCAATATGTACATTCCCCATTTCTTTTGAAGCTCCAAAATAAAGTAAAAAATAAAACAAAATAGGGAAGAATGAGAGAAAGAGTATGAGATGGGATCGTTATAAACTTCTTTTCTCTTTTCTTTTCTTTTTTTCTCAAATTTTTTTTGAATAAACATATATACATAAGCGATCCCAAATCAAAAGAGAGAAGGATATACAAGAATATTGTTTTTTTGGGATTTGGAGCATGAAAATTAATAGCGAGGGAAATGCCGATAATAGACTTGCTAGGGGGGATTCATCAATGGATTTTAAATAGAGAAATGATGCTCAAGATATGTGGAGAAAGAAATACATGTAACGCTCGGTTCACTCTATAGGACGTGCACGACAACTTTCAGCAGAGTAATATAATCTACTCAGTTTAATCTCAAAAAGTAAACTAGTCCAGATATATCGTCCTAGCAAACATTCAATCAACCTGAAAGTGAAGCGTACAATTCATGCAATAAGAAGTGACATGAGAGAGGAAAGCAGTACTCCAAATATAACCAGACAATGCGTGAAGCTTGGTGTGTTTTCTATGAAAAGCATACATATGAATCATCAGACATCAGCTAATAACAGAATTTCATCCATATCCATACAGGAAAAGAGTGGGTTACTATTTCAAATGCAAAACAGGACATATCACATGATATCTGAAACAAAAGCTATGACGTGACAAAATAGCATGCACATAGAGATAAGCTAACACCACGTCATCATCATCACAGAAAAATCATCTCTAGCAAAGGATGAAAGAAACAAAGATAAAAGAAAATAGAACTATATACAATGCAGCACACAAAGAAAATAAGAAAACGTGATGCATGATAAAAAACGAAAAAGTGGAAAGAAAATGTGAGAAATCAAAAATAAAGGGTGGCAAAAATGAAAAAGTGTGAGAACTCACTCCCCCAAGCTGAAGTGCACAGTGTCCTCAATGTGCAAAGTGTGGTACACTGAGAGACGTGAAGTGGGTGGGGTGGGTGAGGATGCATGCATGATGAAAAAGAAAGAAAAATAAAAAAAAAGAAAATAAGATGTGAATGAATGGGATGCATGCAAAGATCAGGATGGTGCAGATATAAGTGTCCCCAAAAAGTCTCTCCCTCACTCCCAAAAAGGTACAAAAAGGATATGATCAGGAAGGCACCAAAATAATATGTGGAGGAGGGGGGGGGGGGCAAAAAATAATCACCAGGCCCAGGAACTCAACGTGCAGCAAAACGACAAAAATATCAGAGGCATCAAGAGTGTGCCTAAGCTGGTGGTGGCGCTGCACCAGCACCGTCCTGTGGCGGGGGTGGTGGTGGAGGTGGTGGGCGTGGTGGCTGCTGGGAGGGTGTGGGTGGCAGAGGCAGACGCGCCAATATCTGATTCAGGCAAGCCTGAAAATCGGGAAGCAGGGCGACGCGGGACTGCACAGAACTGACCGTGGCGGAGAGAGCCCTAAAGTCTCCTCGAAGTCCACTAACAGCCCCCTCAAGAGCACGAATGCTCTGAAGTAGAGTGTCAGGGGGTGGTGGAGCGGAGGGACGCATAGGTCAAACAGGTGAGGTGCGGGGCTGTCTCTGCCGGGCAGTGTATATGATGGGGCCAGCAGGAAAGTGTGGAAGGGGTGCTGTGCTTGGTAAGTGATGCCCAGCCTCGGTGTGAGGCTGGGACGCAGGCTGTGTCGAAGCAGAAGCAGCATCAGCAGAGGTGGAAGTCAAAACGGGCGACGAGGCAGCAAGAGAGGTCAGTGACGCAGAAGTGGGGACAGAAGTCACGACACTCTCGGTAAAGACAACGGCAGTGGGGTCAGAAGGGCCAACGGTCGGGGTGGCCGTGGACAAAAGTGAGGACAGAACCGCCACTGCGGTGGTAAAGGAGGTCTCGCTGCTCTCTAAAATGGTGGTGGGACGCTCGGGGCTAAGAGAGGTGATAGGCTCGATGGACATAGGCTCGGAGGTGGTAGTGGTGGTGGTGGACTCAGCTAAGGTGCTCCCGACACTGACAGAAGTGTGGACAGAAGTGTCGGGAGGTGCAGACAGTGCAGGTGCAGGCTGAGGGATCACGGGGTCAACAGGTGGTGCAGGGGGTGCCTGCTCAGCATCCTCAGCCTCAAGCACGTAGGCAGTGGGGATAAGGAGATCCATCGCTGGAATCCAATCCCCGTGGGCCGGTCCAATATGTGTCCGAGCGGGGCTCGGAAGAACAATGTAGTCAGCACTAAAGGGACCGTGCAACCACACCCAGTGCCTGCAACCGTGGGGTCGAAGCATCTTCATCCGGGCCATAACATCTATCGAAAGTGAAGTGGGGCCCGGGGCTCGACGCAAGTCGTCGGGTAGGTCCACGCTGGTCATAAGGGCTAAAAGTGTGATCATACCACCGCAACAAATAGGTGAGCGAGCACTCACCGAAATGATGATACGGTCCAGAAACCAACTATCGATGTCAATCTCGACGGTGGGGACCAGGTCGACGCTACCCCTATCCAGAACCCTGGGGCGAGTCATCGCGTAGAGCATGTAGAGCTCTAGCGTAGACATGGTCCCGGGCTTGTACCTCGCTAGGAAAGTAGTCGCCATGAGGCGATGTGAAATGCGGAGGTAGGGGTGCAGGATAGCTGAGGCCTTGGCCCTACTAGGGTCAAAGCCAAGTGGGGATCCCGTGATCCGTGTCCAGAAGGTGGAGGTGTCGAACGACGGGGGTGGGATGTGCGTGGGAGCGTAGGCACGGTCAGGGACATGGACATCGGGCCACTGGAAGAATGCTCTAAGCATGTCGAGAGTGATCTCACACTCTCAGTCCATCAGACGGAACGAGCATCCTCAAGGGGTCTGGTCAATAGAGCTCAGGACCTCTAGTGTCGGATGGATATAAGTATCCGTCGACACCGACAAAAAATCACGCCATCCCACGTTGTCGTACAACGTGAGAAGCCCCTCGAGTACCCCTAGGCGGTCAAGGTCAGCTAGGTGTGCGAACCTAGAGGGTACTATCGAGCGATGGCAGATACGCTCGAATCTGGCGTGGTGTGCGTCATTTCGAAACGTGATCCCCATCGGCCCGACGGCGGGAGCGAGTGGAGGGACATTATCAGCTGGGATAGGCTGTGTAGGTGGCAGTGGCGGTGGCAGGCTAGGTGGAGGGGAGTCCTCCCTAGCGTGAGAGGGACCAGGATTATCGATCCTCTCCGCTTGGGAGCGGATCCCCGTGTACGTGGCCTAGTGCGGGGTGGCATGTGCACCGCGAGACGTGTCCCAACCCAATAAATAATACGGCATGCTAAATGATGGAACGAATGTACCTGAACACACCGCGAGATCAATAAGTGGTGCGTGCAAAGAGACGCCTCCGTCGTGAAGCTCAATGCGCGTCCAAAAGCTCCCCAAAGCTCCCCCAAGCTAGCCTGCAAATTAAATAATCAAATCAGCTGGTAATATTCAATATGTATGGGGGAGATGGGGGATAATAGATAGATATGAAAATTAATTTGGATTTTGGGCTCAACGGTCGTACGGATCAAGAGAAACGGGGAGAAACGGGGTTTTTGGGGCAAAACAGGGTGATCCGAGGCGGTGGAGGCCGGCGTCGGCCGGGGGGGGGGGGGGGGGGGGGGTGGCGGTCGGTCATCGGCGAGGCGCGGGCTGGCGATCACCGGTGAAGGGGGGTCGATTCGGGCGAGGCACGAGTCGAATCGGGCGAGGGAGCTCAAGTGTCGCGGCTCGGGCTGAGAATTTGGGGGTTTTTTGTTTCGATTTTCGCGCAGCACGCAGCGATTATATATAGGAATTGTTACGACTCGGTCGAGTGACAATGTCACTCGGCCGAGTGCGTAAACCAAAAATAATTTCAAAAATTTCCTTGCAGCTTACGACTTGGCCGAGTGGATTTGGCCCACTCGGCCGAAAGGAGAAACTCCACTCGGCCGAGTGGCTCTGCCACTCAGTAATTTTTAAGCTAGGAGGGTATCTGTTTCACTCGGCCGAGTGACTAGTCACTCGCCCGAGTGGCAATTAAAACTAAAACTTACAGAAATTGACAGAGAGTTGGTCTGCAGAAACTTCCTTGTTTGGTGCTCCACTCGGCTGAGTGGAGTCTTTGCTCGGCCGAGTGGCATATGCACTCGACCGAGTGACGTACTGTTTTTGCATCGGCTCTCCGTTTTCGCTCTGGTCTCTGTTTTTCTTCCTCCAGTCTGTTTCTTCCTCCTCCTAAGGCCTGAATGCGTTCCTGCAGCGCTCTTCCTTGCCTCGATCATCCTCCATATGATTGATCTCCTTTTCTCCTTCTCCTGTCATGAAAAATAGGACCCGTTGTCACGATTTTCATGGACAAAATTCTAAAAACTAACAAAAGGCTAAACCAAAAATGAGAATCAAACAAAAACAATGCAAAAACCATCGGGTTGCCTCCCGACAAGCGCTCGTTTAAGGTTATGAGCTCGACCCCTTAATATATTCGTTTAGCTCGCGATATTGGGCGCATACGAGATGCACCCGTCAAACTTGCCGGGAAGGCCGCTCGGATTTGGGTCGTGATGATCATCGGTCTTCCTCGACACCTCCTCATCATGGGCAATGTTGGGGGATAAGTCCTCCAAGCTAGAGCTTGTTCCTATCTTCTTCTTGGCCGGTGACACCGATTTTCCGTTCGGTGGAGCTTTCTTCGGATTCTCGGCCTTTGAGAGCTTGCAAAGCTCTCGTATTCTTGCGACATCAGCGTCACCTTCATCACCATCCGTGGAGCTATCTGGAGGGTCCTCCAACTTCTCTTCTTCACCCGAAGCTTGGCCTTCTTCGAAGCCATCGTCATGGAGAGCACAAATAGAGTGGGGGATTGCTTCTTCAATCACTTCATCGAGGAGATCCACATAATCTAACTCCTCGTGATATGGCATATGTTTCATGGCCTTGGGTATGTGAAGCTCGACTTCTATGTTCCCAACATTCAAGGATAGAGTTCCTTCACGCACATCGACGATAACACCGGCGGTTGCGAGGAACGGGCGTCCAAGTATGAGCGAAGTGTCGCCCTCTTCCTTGATGTCCATTATGACAAAATCACATGGCAAGCATATACCTCCCGGAACTTGGAGTGAAATATTCTCTGCGATCCCTGCCGGCCTAGTAATCCGACCGTCCGCAAGTTGAATCCTCATGTCGGTCGGCTTCAAGTCGGTGCACGTGTTCAATCTCCAGAACATACTAAGGGGCATAAGGCTCACACTAGCGCCCAAGTCAACTAGAGCTTTTTGCAAAGGGACGCCTCCTAGTGTGCAAGGGATGCGGAAACTCCCGGGATCCTTCAATTTCACTAGCTCCTTCTCCTTCCGGTTAAACCAAGTTTCTTGCTCCACAAGCATGATTTTTTCCTTCCTTTTCTTTCCCGAAATCAAGTCCTTCAAGAACTTCGCGTAAGACGGGATCTCAACAATTGCATCTAAGAAAGGAATATTGAGGCTTACTCCCCTCAAGTATTCTAGGAACTTGGCGAGCCTTTTCTCCATCTTGGCTCTAGCTGGCCGTTGTGGAAATGGCACCGGGGGCATGTAGTAGCGCTCATCAAGTGGCTCCACCACTTTAGAATTTCCTCCTTCAATCGGCTCCTTTTTGCTCTCTTCTTCAATTGCCGGTTCTTTTTCTTCCAAAATTTCCTCCACAGGTTGCTTGCTTTGGGTCATAGCGGGAGTGGTATCTTTCCCGCCCCTTGTTGTAACCGCAATCACCGCATTGATGTGCCCGGTGTTGCTCCGTGGATTGGGCTCGGGTTGAGCCGGCAATTGTTGGGCGTTCTTGGTGAGCAACGCAAGTTGCTCCGCAAGTTGAGCGACGACGGTATTTAGTGACTCTTGTCCCGCCGTTAATCTAGTGTTGATCTTTCTTTGCTCCACCATAAATTCCTCCACCCTAGCTTCGTGGTCCGATCGTGGTTGAGCTTGAGGTGGGTTGGGAGCTCTCCAACCTTGGTTGTACCCGGGGGGTCTATATGGTCCCGCTTGTTGCCTCGGCGGGTAATTTTGTTGCGGTGGCCCCCTCGGTTGATATTGAGGTTGTGGTGGTGGAGGCCAAGCTTGAGGAAGTTGTTATGGCGGCAGGTTCAAAGCACCATCATTGTTCGCATATGAAAATCCCGGATGGTTTCTAGTGGTCGGGTTGGCCCAATATCCGGAGTTCCCCGCGACATATTGTACTTGCTCCAAGGCTCCTTCTCCATTGTCCCCTCCTACATACATGGCTTGGGATTGGTCTTGCCAATCGCTCATATTGCTTATCGGCGTAGATGTAGAGGGTGCTCCATGTAGGTCGGTGATATATTTCTCCAATCTCTCCACCACCTTGTGGAGAGAGTCAAATTTGGTTGAAAGCTCCGCCACGGCCTTGGCCTCATAAATGCTAGTGGGCTTCAAAGAAGACGAAGAATGTCCCCGCTCGTCCCCCCATTGTTGGTTATTTGAGGCCATCTCCTCTAACAAGGCCGTAGCTTCATCCGGAGTCTTTGATAGTATGGCTCCATTGGCGGTTGCGTCAATAATTTGCTTCGTGCCCGGTTGGAGACCATTGTAGAAACTGTGAACAAGTTCCCAATCTTCTATACTATGATGTGGGCATTGATGTTGTAAGTCCTTGAAGCGCTCCCATGCTTCATAGAGGGTCTCTTGCGGTCCTTGCTTAAAGGACATGAGAGCACTCCGTATCTTCACTGTCTTGAAAGGAGGGTAAAATTTGTCAATGAAGGCGCTCGCCAACTCATCCCAAGTGGTGAATGTACCTTCTGCTTGCGTCCTCAACCAATATAAAGCTTTATCTTTGAGTGTGAAGGGGAAGAGTCGCAGTCGGATTGCATCAACGGAGACGCCCGTCATTTGGAAAGTGGCGCACTTGGACAAGAAAAGTTGGATATGGTAATGCGGATTCTCATGGGCATTCCTATGAAACGGGTCTTGTTGCATCAATACTACCAATCCTGTTTTTAGCTCAAAATTCTTGTCCACCGCTAGTTTCGGCATGGCGATGGATGATGTGGTGGAAGAAGTCTTAGGCCGAAGTCTATCTCTAATGGATATGATCCTCTCCATTCATGCGGCTAGCTCCTCCGGTGTTTCTACACGGTTCATACAACCATCCTCTGTAGCGCACCTTCTCTCGGCTCTGATCCTCCTCACGGTACGCTCGATTTTCGGATCAAATAATATTTCATCGGGGTTCGTCGTAGATCTCGTGTGCATGCAAGGGAAAACAGAGTTTCAAAGGAAATGTTAGCATGAATAAGGAGTAAAAAGATAAAAGTAATAAAGGAAAAATAAAACACTAAGTAAAGAGAATAAAACACTGTCGCCTCCCCGGCAACGGCGCCAAAAACTTGATCGCTTCCAAAATGTAACCCAAGAGCACAACCTAGTATGGCACAAACGCACGGAGATAAATCACCGGCAACGGTGTCAAAAACTTGATCGCGCCCCAGTATGCACATGCACCCGGGACAAGCGACTCGTAGTCTTACCGCAAGCGCACGACGTAGTGGCGAGCGGGTATCGAACTCAGGGAGGAACAATGACAGTGTCTTCTTCTAATCACCTAGCTATCAAAATGGTCGAAAATGGTTTGGGGTAAAATTGTCACAATCGTTCGTATACCAATAGAAATATCAAAGAAATAAAGCACCTAGGGATAGGGAATCCCCGCTACGAACCATATCTCGTCGTCGTGATTCGTAGGTTACATCATTGCTAGACTTGAATTTTAGGTGACCTAGTCACAACTAAATGTAGAACCAAGCTCACGCTCTCGCGCTATTGTCGGTCTATAGCAAACCTAGGTTAGGGCCCAATCTCTTGCAAACCCTAACCTAAGCCGCTAGCGTGAAGAACGACATCATCGTTCAATCGTATCTCGAGCCCACTCTAGTGCAAACTCGAGCTACGACATAGATTGAGATAGTTCCTACCCGTCCAATCTCTTACAAACGGGTATGTGTATAGAATTACGATTGAAAACCCTAGCCTTGGTCCAATCTCTTGCAAACCAATTCTAGAAAAGTCCAATCGTAAATCTAAATCGGATTTCTAGGGCTTCCTATCAATTGGGACCCAATCTCTTGCAAATCCCAATCAATATGAATCCCTAGCTATCCATAATTAATCAATCCCAACCTAACCCTAATCAATTCTAGCAAGAATTTCACCAATTCATCACAAATTAGAAATAGGGTTCATAGGGTTCATCCCTTTGCCCTAGGACAATAAAACTACTCACTAATCATCATGCAATTCATGAGAAAATCAATAACAAATTCAGCACAAATCATTGCAATAGAGAAATCAACAACAAAAATAGAGTTTTTGATGAGAAAGGAGACAAACCAATGAGAAACCAATAGCATCTAACAAAAGTCCCCTTTCTAATCTCTCAAAAAGCCTAAATCTAATTAACTAAAAAGCTCTCTAAAAAAGGCTGCAAAAAGTATCAAAAAGTTCGTCTAAACTAGGGCAAAAACTGGGTTTAAATACCCCTCAAAATTGCACAAAAAATCGTGACAAAAATGCCCCCGCGCAGCCCAGAAATCGCAGTTTACGCAGCAGGCGGGGTGGCTCACTCGGCCGAGTGACAAATGTCACTCGGCCGAGTGACAAACCCTGTAAAATTCCAGTAAGTCGGGGGATCTTGGGGGTCTGTCTTCGGAAGTGACTCGGCCGAGTGATTTTACTCACTCGGCCGAGGGGCATTTCTTGCTCGGCCGAGTCGGAATCGTCAAAAGCTTGTAAATTTACAGTAATTCGGCCGTTTTTGAAGTGGATTTTCCCATGCCACTCGGGCGAGGGGATTTCCATGCTCGGCCGAGTGGACTATCGTCACTCGGTCGAGTGCACGCCTATTTTCTTCTGTTGGTGCGTGTCCGGTCTGGTCGGCTGAGTGGTCTTCTTGCTCGGCCGAGTGGGTGGTTCACTCGGCCGAGTGAGATGCTGCAAATGCCCAATCTTCGCCTTTTCGCTTCCTCTTCGCTCTTACGACGTTCCTTCTTCTCCCACCCGTCTTCCATCGCCGAATAACCCTCAAAAGAGCTTTGGGCGACACTCCGGAGTGGGTGCAAATCCTCTTGATCTCAAAATCACTCCGAATCGCTCCATATCTCCTGAAGTACGACAAAAACAAGAAATCGTGAAAAGCATTGCAATATTATCGAATAATCGTGAAAAGCACGATATGAGCGACCAAAGTGGCATGCAAACATGCAGAAAAAAGGGTGTAAAAGACGGAGCGATCAAACCCACGAAGGGGTGTCCACCAATGCCCTAGATTATAAACTACTCACAATTCATGGCGAAAATAGCATCACACAAAAATTCAACCATTGAAATTATAATCAAACATAAGAAAAGAGAAGCAAATAGTATTAAGAACAATATATCAAAGTTGCAGAATGATCAGAACACTTACAAGATAAAATAAAATTCCAGCCGTCAAAAGTCCCAAAAAGACAGAAAAACAATAGGGATCTGCGTTTGGGAAAACCTAGGTCACTATATATAGAAAATGAGGCCACCCGATCGGTTGAAGCATCAACCGATCAGGTGATCTGCTAGTCGCTTTGGCCATCGGGCTTCAGAAGCATCAACCGGTCGCTGAGCTGAGCGGTTGGCGCCATCGGGTCGTGAAGTGGGGAAATTCGGCTGTAGATGAACCGATCGGGTGAGATGTCACCCGATCGGTTGGATTTCAGCTCAAAATAACAGAGAGCTCTGTGGATCTCATCCGATCGCTGAACCGATCAGGTGAGCTGCTCTTCACTTCAGCTCCTGTCCGGGTCGGATACACGTGCATCAACCGATCGGGTGGCTCTGTCCACCCAATCGGTTGAGGGCTGAAATATAGTAAACTTCATCGTTTGGCCCTTGGGATCGCGCGTGACACCTCCCGTTGCTATGGGGACTCATGATGTCTGCTTTGTATGTCCCCAACGCTGGAGACTCCTGCATTTGTACAAAAACACGGAGAAAGTGAAAAGATACAAAAAACACAAACAACGGGTATGAAACAACGGAAAAACAACGGAAAATCACGAAGAATACGTGCGTGAATATATAAAATATAAACGCACGTCAAAATTCCCCAAGCTGAACCCTTCCTCGTCCTCGAGGAAGACGAGTGAGAGTAGGAGCTCGGAGAGAAAAATAGATAGAGGGAAACAGAAAGAGAAAACAAAATCCTAGATTGCCCATCAGAGCTACAAAATCAAACACGCCACACTAAGCAAGAATGCGATAAAACACATCACTAAACCCAGGAATATGAGTCCATACAAGTATCGTGGGCCCATGCGGTGAAGCGCAAGTGAGTGTGGTCGTGAGCTAGCTGACGGTGTCACTATCTAAATTGTGCAATAAAGCTCCATATACACATACCCAAGGAATGACCCAAATATCGATTCAATTCGAATAAGTGGTGAATAATAGCTCAAGCATACATAGAATAGGAATTGAAGCGTATCATGTGTCGGGGACTCGACCGCTAGGAACTAGAAAATCACCACACTATAGCTTAGATAATCGCTAGAAAGTTTCTATGCCAAGTGTGTTCGAAAACGAAGGAGGTTGAGAAGGTGTGGAGTAGAACACTCGGTGCAAATTCTCGCCTTCCCTTTATTCACGGTGGAGGAATAATATTCACACGGGAATTTTTTTTGGGTTTTGGGTATTTGTATTTTTTTTTGAATTTGGTCTTTTGGCTATACATTATTTTTCTTTTCTTTTCTTTTCTTTTTGGATTTTTCTTCTCTCTTTTTTCTTTTGGGTTTTTTGATTTTTGGCTATATACTTGTGTACTCTCCCAAGTGGGAGAACGTTACACGACGAGGGGATTTGCACCAAGTAAAACAAAAAAGAATTCGAATTCTAAACACTTGAGCAAAAGAAAATTTTCCTCGCAAATCAGAGCATAAGCTAAATGGGTTATCCTAGTCCTATTGATAGAGTCCCGACACATGCGAATTGAAGCGTTCTATATATATATTCCATGCATATAGAAGCAGACAGTAGAGGCAAATACCGCATATTTGAAATCGAAGCATGATAGTCTAGGGTTCAACCAAGGACATGTATATAAATCAAAATCACAAAGTAGAAGCACATCACTAGCTAGTCACAACAAACAACTCACACAAAAGCAAAGTGAACCCACGAAGCATGAAACACAATAGGACTCGGCTTCCTAGGGTTAGTGAAAGTGATTATCGTAGCTAAGCTAGGTATGTGTGGTTTTGGGGCAATTCATCATATGGGGTCATCTTTAGGAGAGGGAGAATAAAAAGATGAGAAGAAAAAGAAAAACACGATGAAAACGACACAAAAACAATGAAAAAGACATAACTGACGCACAAAGTGCGACTCCCCCTAGCTGAAACATGCATTGCCCTCAATGCAATAGTAGGAAATATGGGAGGGCAAAGAAAATGGGGGGAAATGCGCACCTACACAAAAATAATGAAAAACAAGAAAAACACACAAACGAAACAGGAAAATAAAGAAATAAAACACACATATAAAAGATATAAAAAGCACATCCAAACAACACATATAAACAAGCACATGACAACGACATCACACGACAACACACATAAAAATCGATTTTCCCCAAGCTGAACATGACAATGCTAGAAAAATGATATGATCAATGCGATGCAGAAATAATTGGTTGGGGGAAAATCGGAAAAGAAAAAGGAAGAAATCAAAATGCAGGAGAGGATGAGTCCTCGTCCTCCTCGGATGCGAGTGGAGGAGTGTGGGAGGGAGAGGTGATGGGTGTGCAGAGAAGTGGAGAGAGGGGTGGAGATGGAGGATGGATGGGTACGTTGGTGGTGTGAACGATGGGCGGAGTGTCGGTGGTAATGGTAAGTGATAGGGATATGGCGACCAATGCAGTGGAGGATGGGTGAGATATGGCGATAGAAGAGGATGGTGAGGGAAGTGATCTTGAGTGCACCGGTAATTTCTTACGGCATGTGTATGTGGTGATGGAAGTGGAAGGTGGTGGATCTATGGGGTCGACAGTAGTGGTCGTGGGTGGAGAAGAAGTGGAGGGAGGGGCGATGATCGCCTAGGGGGGAATAGAGGAGGTGAAGATCGTGATGGAGGAGGTGAAGGAGGAGGTGATGGTGGTGGAGTAGGTGGAGGAGGGCTGTGAACGTGTGTGAGAATACGGAGAATGGTGGCCATGTTTTGCTCGAGTGCGAGGAAACGTGGGTGAGAGAAGAAAGAAGTGGATGGGTCCGAGGAGGTAGAGGTAGATGCGCCAGTGCGCAGAGAAGCTAACTCAGTCTCTAGAGAGAGACGAGCGGAGGTGGCTCGACGAAAAGCAGAAGAGGTACCGGCGGCAGTGGTCGTGCCAGCACTGGAGGCAACGCCTAAGAGGGCCGAAGTGAGAGCCGCAGAAGAAATAGGGACAAAAGCTGGGGTGGCGCCACTAGGTCCAGCCCCAGGGTCTCCTCTGGACGCAGGGATGTCCTGCTCGCCTAAGTGGGTGGCAGGGGAAGGTGGTCGTGGTGCGTCAAGGAAATGAAACTGAAGATGTAACCCCCTAAAAGCTCTGGGTCAGGAGGAAACGTCCAATCTGCCTCAAGATGTATATGCATATGGCCAGGGTTTGGCAGAATGGTGTAAGGAGCAGGGGTGGCCGTAGTAAAAGGCAAACCGACCGTCGCCACGAGGCTTGATCATATGGGTGTGCCGCATGACATCAAGATCTAGAAATGTGAATCCTGCGGCGTGTGGAAAATCTCGGGGGATAAGGATATTGAACATGGGATGTGAAGCAATGATGGTAATGCGGTCCCCACAGCAATATTTTCCCTTGTTGGTGCGGATAATATCAAGTAATTTTTGAATAAGCCACGCACCGCCGTTAATTGGTATGCGAGGGGCCTCAAAAGCTAGCCCGTCAGCACCCCGAATGAAATCGAAGGTCATAGCCCAAAGGATAAAAAGGTCAGGGATGGTCACGGTCCCTGACTCATCCCGGGGAAAGAATGTGCTCGATAAGATGCGATAGGCTAGACGAAATACGGTGTGGATGATGGAGGAGGCCTTGGCCTTGCCTCGAGGATATCGGTCGTGGAGGGTGAGGCGACCCCAAAAATAATCGACATTGAAGTCGCGATGATATTCAGAGGGACGGACCTCGTCGCCTAGAATGGGGAAACTGAAAATGTTATTGATTGTGTTCAAGTGGGTGCGGATGTTTCGGTTACGGACACAGAAATCGACAAGGGACCCGCCTGAGTTTTGAGGGACGATAGGAATTCGAGTGTGAGGGCGAGCTATGATTGGGCATGTGCGTTTAAAAAGCTCAACCAACCTAGGTTTGTAAATAAAGACTCGACACCGGAGAAAACTCCGAGATCGATCAGGGTTTGACTATGAGCAAACTTAGTGGGTAGGTGAGACCGTTGGTTGAGTCTATTATAAAAATCTTTATGTTCACGACTCAAGAAACGGTATTCCCATGGTCCCATCAGCAGGTCCGCAACGGGAATGGTGGGTTGGGGTGGGGGTTAGGTAGGGGGAGGTTGAGGAGCACGTGCATGTGGAGAACGTGTAGATTTGTGTCTCTTGCGAGACGGCCCCTCTTCCCTCATGATTCCCTTACCCTTGTCTTTGTCCTTAGCCATGAGTGTGTGGGTGAGATGAAAATGCAAGATAGTATAAATGCACACAAACAACGACAATAGAGCAAAATTATAACTCTAGGGCAAATGTAAAAATAGAGCTCAGGAACGAATGTACCCAGTAGCGAAGCGATTCTTTGCTCACAAAACACCCCACACATCGCAATTGAACGAGTTGTGAAGCTGCAGCACTTTGATCCAACAAGAATAGAAATTTTCGAAATGGGGGAAATAGGGCTAGAGTGAAATTCGGGGTGAATGAGGATAGAAGAGTGTTGATGATGAGAGAGAGAAAGAGATGGGGAGAGGATTCTGGAGTTGAGGGGGTGAGAGAGATGGCCGGTTGAGGGAGAGGGAAGGCAGAACGATCGGAGGAGAGAGAGTCGAGTGAGAAATGAATCGGGTGAAGGGGGGTTATTTATAGGGTTTAGGCGAACCGATCGGGTGAGATCTCACCCGATTGGTTGGGTTATTTTTCGAAAATTCTTGTTGAAAGGCAGCTACAGGCGAACCGATCGGGTGAGTTTTCACCCGATCGGTTGGCCGCTTCACAATTTTCCCGAGAGCACTGTCGACTTCACCCGGTCTTCCACCCGATCACAGCTTCAGCTCACCCGATCGGTTGATTTAATCCCAAAATTTCCCGAGAGCTCTGCCTTGTCACCCGATCTTCCACCCGGTCAGCCGCTTTTGCCACCCGATCGGTTAACTGATATTCTGATATGGCCATCTTCAGATACGGCTCAACCGATCGGTTGAAGCATCACCCGATCGGTTGAGGACAATTTTCTACAAAAAACACAAAATTCATCTAAGTCTCCCAATGATTATCCCCATAGCAGTGTTTATTCACTAAAAATAAGAAAATTAATCCCAAAAGTAACGACGAAGGTTTAGAACATGGGTTGCCTCCCATGAAGCGCTGTTGTTTAAAGTCGTTGGCTCGATTTTCGGTATTTGATCTTCAAGGTGGTTGATGCGGGTGATGCCCAATGATTGGCATCCCATCAGCTTTTGGAGCAGCAGTCCTTGTCGGCGACAGAGATGACAGGTAGATGCTCTCAACGATCCTCCCGCTAGCGGCGTCCGGGGCTTCTCCTCGCATTGGCGTCAACTGCCACTCTTCAAAGTATCTGGACTTCCTCAGCAGTGAGCCCCATGGGCTCTTTTCCCTTGCTCCTCGTAGGAGCATCCTTCTTGAATCCCGGAGGAGTCGTCTGTGAGACACACACTTCTCCAGCTGCTTCTTCTTCTGCCAACACGATATGCTCCTCAAGGCCCCCCAAGCTATCAGGGGGATTTCTCGAGAGAATCTCCCAAGCTCTAGCTTCAACTATTCTTTCTTCTTCAGCCTCCAGCACATTGCAATTTTTCTCCTCCTGTGGATGCTTCATAGACAATCCCAGATCAAATTCTACCTTCTGGTCGCCCACATTTAGGGACAGCTTCCCCTTTTTCACATCAATGAGCACGCTAGCTGTCGCCATGAAGGGCCTCCCGAGGATAATCGGGGTATGGTTGTCTTCCGACATGTCCATTACCACAAAATCCACAGGTACGTGTACGCCGCTGACGTTCACCATTAAGTCATCCATAACCCCAACCGGGTATTTCACAGACATGTCTGCAAGTTACAGCGTCATTCCGGTGGGTTCAAGGTCGCCTATTCTTATCCTCTTATATAATGACAGAGGCATAAGACTCACGCTCGCACCCAAATCGACGAGCGCCCGATTGATCTTCACTTCTCCTTTCGAGCATGGGATAGAGAAGCTACCTGGGTCCTTGAGTTTTGGCGGGTTCGCTCGTTGAATCAGAGTGCTGCACTCCGCTGTCAGGACGACTTTTTCCTTCTTTGTGCCCTTCGTCACCAAATCCTTTAGAAATTTAGCATAGGAAGGTATGGTCTCTATAGCCACTAGGAAGGGGATCTGCAAGCTCAAGTCTTTGACCATATCGAAAAACTTGCCATATTTTTCATCTATCTTCGCCTTGGCAAGTCTTCGGGGGAAAGGCACCGCGGGCTTGAAGAATCTCAAGTTCCCATCTTCGTTCTTCTTCTTTTCTTCCTCAGAGACTCCCTCCGACGTCATGGTCTTTGATGACGAAGCTCCATCATCATTTGCTTTCACATTTGGTTGCCCATCGACCAATGGAGCCTTGGGTTCTTTAGCGGTCACCCTAGTTGGAATCTGAGTGCCGCTTCTCAATACTATCGCAGACACATTGGCATGGTCATGCGTCAACACCAATGTTTGATTTGGCCCCCTAGGATTTACCTCCGGCTGACACGGCAATTGGCTCTGCGCCCTCTGAAGATTTGCCACTTGCAACCCCAGCTGGGTTACTTGATCGGTCAGGGTCTTCTGTCCTATCTGCAGCTGCAGGTTAATCTTCTCCTGGTTTGTTATATATTGGGTCAAGAGACTCTCGACCGGAGAGATTACCCGATTTTGGTTATATGGTTGCTGCTGTGGCTGGGGCTGCTGATTCCTCAGGGGGGTATTGATGGTACATGTGCTGGGGCTGCTGTTGTTGCTGGTACAACTGCTGCTGCTGCTGAGGCGGTTGATACAATTGTTGCTGAGGTTGCGGGGGCTGCTGGTATGGTGCCCTATATCTTAGATTTGGGTGGTTCCAGTTATTGGGAGAATAAGCAGGATTCGAGCTTGTCCTTGGTGGATAGGGCGTGTTACCCGTCGGGTTATAGAAAAGAGCGTTTTCTTGATCCACCGGTGGTGAGATATCGCCACCATCAAAGTCTCCCAGGACTTTAGCTTCCACTGCTGCCACTTGATGGGTATTGGCACCTCCAGCTCCCACCATAAATGCAGAGATCTGGGTAGATAGCAAATCAAATTTGCTAGATAATTTGTCGACCTCTTCAACTCTGTGCATACCTCCAGATCTTGGCGTGGTGCGCTCATCGCACCACCTCTCATTATTAGATGCCATGTTCTCTAGAATGGTTCCGGCATCTTTTTCGTTTCTCGACATAAAGGACCATCCAGCTACGGCATCCATCGAAGATTTCAGATCATCCCTCAACCCATTGTAGAACAGATAAATGATCTACCATTTGGGGAGCTCATGGTGAGGGCATATCCGTTGCATCTCCTTATATCTCATCCAAGCCTCATGCAAGAATTCGTGACTGACTTGGGAGATGGAGGAGATCTCGCTCCTCAGCTTCATCGTCTTCCCCCGGGGGAAAGAACTTGTTCAAGAAGGCGTTGGATAGCTTCTCCCAAGTCGTGAAGGTATTGGGGTCATTCCCCTTCAGCCATTGTTTGGCTTTATCCCGCAGAGAGAACGAGAATAATCTGAGCCGAATTGCATCAGTCGACACACCGTTGATTCGGAAGGTGTCACACTTCTCCAAGAATGAGTCCAGACGCTTAATCGGGCTCTCCATTAGTGCCCCTGAAAATTGATCCTGTTGGATCCACGTCACCAATGATGGCTTCAATTCGAAATTTCCGGCCGTAATGGCTGGGGGTTGGATGCTAGACATGGACCCGATGGACGTCATTGAGTACTCCAGCAAGGACTTCTGGGGAGGTGTGTTTTCTCCTATGGTTTCAGCTTCTTCCATTCTTCTCCTCTCTGCGTTCAGACGCCTCACGGTGGCGTTTATCTCAGGATCTATATGAATCAAGTTATCGAGACTTCTTGTATTCCTACGCATGAAAAATCAAGAAACACCCGTGAAGAATAAAAGTAAACAAAAAAATCAAGAATAGAAAATAAAAAATAAAAATTAAAAATGTAGAATGCGAAAATTATCGCGAGATGAAGATGTGAACTAGTCTCTAGGGTTCACAGGGTCCCAAAATAAACACGCACGTTGCCTCCCCGGTAACGTCGCCATAAAGCTTGTCGTTCCCTAGATTTAGCAATATATGCAATGAGATCGGGGATACCAGATTTAAATATTTATAACCACAAGCGCACGGTGTTGTGTTGAGTATTGGACTTCTCCCTACTTGGTGTTAATGATGAGCAAACATAAATACTTGTGACTAATCCCCTATTTTACAGTTAATCCATTGCCTAAGCTTATTATGAAGATCAACTAGCAATGGATGGCTCACAAACGTCATTGAAGGCAAATGATATGAATTGGATGATCGTAGATTGATGATTGAAGCCCCGTAAAGACTTCAAGCTCATACGATGGAAAGAAGAGATTATTCGTCAATGTAACTTTTCTTTTATCTCTTCTAGTATGGAGCTTAGAAGTAGAACTTTGATGGAGCACTCACACACATCTACTTTCTGTCATAGGACATCTCTAGACCTTTGTCCTTTGATCCCAGTTCAATTCTCTTTTGTTTGTGCTAGGATTGTTCATAACAGCCGACTGCCTAACAGTTTACAGTCGCCTGTCTAAAAAACAGTCGACTGTGTTTTGTTCTACAGTCACCTGTTATGCACAGACTATTACAATGTAGTTTTTGGGCCTTCTCTGATTATTTCGCACATGCTATTGTTGAACGATTCACAGGCGCCTGTCATAGTGACAGTCGACTGTGTATTGTAAACCAGTCGCCTGTATCTCCATGCCCAAACTCTGTGTGATCTGATTTATACGGCCAGTCGACTTATGCTGTATATACAGTTGACTGTCTATTAGATCAGTCGCCTGTCTATGCTGCAACAGTCGCCTGTCTATGCTGCAACAGTCGCCTGTCTGTAAGTCATTTCTTTGACTCAGCTCTCTGGAAATTTATCTTGATTGTGACAGTCGTCTGTTTAAGGTTATACAGTCGTCTGTTCTGATTAACAGTCGACTGTATTACTTGAATCAGTCGTCTGTCCTGTATCTTGTGAGATTTCCAGTATTTGTCTAACTTACTCTACTCTCGGCCAGTCGCCTGTTGAAGAAATTACAGTCGCCTGTTGGTTTAACAGACGACTGTCTTTGCTTCATCAATCGACTGTCCACGTGGTAAGTTACCGTTATGAATTCTCACCTACCCTTGCTGACTGTGCAACAGTCGACTGTGGATTGTTCAACAGTCGACTGTCGCGAGTTCAGATTATATCCGTTGAGATTTTTCTCATGGATTTCGATTGGGTTTTTGCCTAAACTGTTTTGTGGATTTGAGAAAGCTATAAATAGAGCTTCTACTGTTTCATTGGAAGGTTACTCATTTCATTGCAAAATCCTTCAAGCTTTCATTTCCAAAGATCAAAGCTTTCAAATCCAAAGCCCTAAGTATTTCCAAATCTTGTTCTCTTGCTCTCCAACCTAGAACCAAAGATTGATCTTCTAGGCATTTGGTACTGTCAAGAGAAAGGGCTTTTCTCCTCTCTTCCAAGAGAGTTCTTCAACACACATCACACTTCTCCTTCAAGTTCTACTTCAAGGCATAGGTGATTGTAAGTGTTGCTTTCAGATTTCATAACTTCTTTATTTGAATTGTGCTCTCGGTTGTGAGAGTGGTTTTTGCTTGCTCCCTGGTTGTGGGAGTCAAGGACTTCGATTGTATTCGATTGCACTTGTAGGGTTGCTACAAGTGGGTTTTAAGGAAACCTCAAGTTAGGGTTCTAACTTGAGTATCCGGTGGTATTCGGGTGGTAGGGACGTAGGATTACCGGGAACAAGTCGGGAGTTGACTTGGGTAATCCGAACCCTTGAAACATATCTGCGTTTGCTTGTGTTTCTCTTTGGGTTGTTTTTCTATTCCGCACTATTTGTTGGATTGCATTTTATTTGGCGTAAATTCCTTTTAAATTTGCATAAACACTATTCAACCCCCCCTTCTAGTGTTTTCCCCATAGACAGGGTCCTTACAATTGGTATCAAAGCGAAAGGTTTCATCTATGGCATCCAACAACAACAACGTTCCTCCGCCGGCTTCGTACAACAATCACGACCGTGATGGAGCGTCCACACTTTTCGAAGGTCAATCTACGGTACGTCCTCCACCTTTCAATGGTACTAATTTTGGTGATTGGAAGTGTAGGATGGAGACATTTCTTAGAAGTGCTTCTCTTTGGAGAACTCTCCACAAGGAGTACGTCGAGCCCACCGAAGAGGACTTCGAGAAATGGACGACTTCCGAGAAGTCCGCCGAAGTCAACAACGCTAAAGCAATGAACGCTCTTTATTGTGCGTTGGACCCTAATGAGTTCAACAAGATATGCATATGTAAGAGTGCATATCAAATTTGGAACCATCTCATCGTTACCCACGAGGGAACGAATAAGGTAAATCTTTCAAAGTTATATGTTGCCGTGCAAAACTTCGACTTGTTTCACATGCAGGAAAATGAGAGCATTGCGTCGATGTACGGACGCTTTACCGACATCATAAACGAATTGGAAGCCCTTGGCCAAATCTACACCGAACCTGAAAAGGTAAGGAAGATCATCATGGGGATGACCTCCAAATGGAAAAGACGAGCAATCGCCATTGAGGAGGTCAATGACTTGAAGAAATACACCGTTGTGAATCTCATCGGGACTCTAATGTCTTACGAAGTAAGACGGGATAACCGATTGAAGATTCGAGCCATTATGAATCCCTCGGAGGCCAAGAAGAAAGCTTTGGCATTCAACGCCAATTCATCATCTTCCGAAAGTGATGAATCCGAGAACGAGATGGATTTGGGTGAAATGGCCCAAATGGCGAAGAAGTTCCAACGCTTCTTCCGCAAAGGTAAATTTCCCTCCAACAAACGTTTTGAGTCTACTAATGCTACTTCCTCTCTTTGTTATAAGTGTAATAAGCCAGGGCACATCAAGAAGGATTGCCCATTGCTAAACAACAAAAAAAAGTGGAAGGCACCAAAGTACCACAAGTCCGACAAGAACAAGAAAGACAAGAAGAAAGGACTCGTCGGTACCTTTGATGACTCAAGTGATGACTCATCAAGCGATTCCAATGATGAGAAGGGTGAGAGCGCCCACATGTGCTTCATGGCACTTGAAGACCCACTCTCGGGTGAGAGTGATTCCGATACGGATAAACAGAGGTAACAATGGATGAACTTCGTATAGCTAATGAAGAACTATTTGCTAAATACCAATCTTTGATGCTTAGATACTCTAGCTTAAAGAAATCAAAAGTTAGCAAGTCATCCATTCCATGCATTATCAACAATGACACCATTGTTGATACTTTAACCCTTGAGAAAGCAAACTTAGCTTCTCAAAATGTCACATTGAGAGATGAGGTGAATTCCCTCAAATCTCAACTAGATCAAACACATCCCATGGATAATAGTGATCTAGTTACACGTCACACACAATTGGGGTTAGAGAATGATTCTCTTAAAACCCAAGTGCACGAGCTTAAAGCACGGGTGTCCACCTTGGATACCAACATTTCTTCTTTAAAGGAGAAATATGAGCTCATGTCCTCCCGTATTGTGAGATTCAATAAGGGACAAGGACAATTGGATGATTTTCTTGCAAACCAATTTCCGGCTACACATTGTGTTGGCCTTGGATTTGTAAAGCGAATGCATCTAATGCTCGCACCTCCTATAGTGGTGTCACTATAGATTTTGTGAGGCCTTCCTCCGGTGCATCCACAAGTGGTGTCAAAGACACTATAGGTAGCAATCCTACCAAGAATGTCACCACATCACCTCCTCTTCCTTTTGGCAAGAAACCCACTAAGGGTGGAAACCAAAAGCCATGCTTATATGTACACTAATACTCATCCACGTAGGAAACAACCTACTTCACAAGTGGATAATTATGACACATTTTATGCTCCGCACCCACGGACACGCACACAACCACACATGAGAAATACTCATGTACGTGCTCCCACACACCCATATGCTCATACGCATCATTCTTTCATGTATGCTAATCCTCCACATGTCATGCATGATCAATATGCTTCATATAATATGCATGTTCCCAAGAATACATATCATCCTAGAATGTACAATGCATATCCTCCACCACATCTTTATGCTAGAAATCATGTTCCTAAGAAGCATGCACCACATAGAAATCCAACACCTATGCATGCCACTAGGAATAGGACTCCCAAGATGTACACTATTTGGGGTCCTAAGAACACTAGTCTAAATATTAAGAATGCTTATGTTGATTCCTACTTTCATGATGTAATTAGAAATAGTAACTATGTTGGGAAACGGAAGTCCACTTGGACTTGGCTTCCAAAAGGCTAATCCCCTTGGACCCAACAAACATTGGGTACCATAAGCTTATGGTATATTATATAGGTACCCAAGAGAAAGAAGAAGAGCAATAAATGCCTTATTAGCTCTAAAGGGAAAGGATGGATTCTTGATAGCGGTTGCTCCAAACACATGACGGGAGATCCCTCATTGCTCTCCAAAGTGATTAGCATCAAGGATGGTGCAACGGTCACTTTTGGAGGTATTCAAAAGGGAACCATCATTGGAGTAGGTATCGTTGGTAATCCTTCCAAACCCCTAATTACTAATGTTTATCTTGTTAATGGTTTATGTCACAATCTCATTTCCATTAGTCAACTTTGTGACAAAGGTTACAAGGTTAACTTTGGAGAAGGATTGTGTACTATTGTTGATTGTGATTCAAATGTTTTATTTTCCGGTATTAGGCGTAAAAATATTTATTATTTGAGCTTGCCTAAAACCGTAGAACATTGCTTAGTTGCTAACATAAGTGAACAACTATTATGGCATCGCCGTTTTGGTCATGTTCACTTCAAGCACTTATATAAGTTAGCTAAGCATGATCTAGTCAAAGGTTTTCCTAAGATTGTTTTTAATAAGAAAAACTTTTGTGATTCATGTCAAAGAGGTAAACTAAGTAAATCTTCATTTAAGCTTAAAGAAGGGATTACTTCTAAGAGGCCCCTAGAACTTCTACATCTAGATTTATTTGGGCCAACTAGAATCGCTTCTTTAGGTATTGCCCATTATGGACTAGTTGTCGTTGACGACTTTTCTAGATTTACTTGGGTTTCATTCTTAACTAATAAGAATGAAGCTCATGAAGAGTTTACCAAATTTGCAAAGAAGATTCAAAATCTTTTAGGATCCACCATTATCACTATTCGTAGTGATCATGGAGGAGAATTTGAGAATGAATCTTTTACTAAGTTTTATGATGACTCCGGGATAACTCATAACTTTTCCTTTCCTCGTGCACCACCACAAAATGGTGTTGTAGAAAGAAAGAATAGGACTCTTATTGAGTGTGCTCGCACTATGCTCCATGATAGTCATTTAGGACTACAATTCTGGGCAGAAGCGGTGCACACGGCATGTTATGTGCTTAATAGGATCCTAGTGAGACCCCGAACAAACAAAACTTGTTTTGAGGTTTTATGATAAAAAGCCTCAAGTGAAATATTTTCGAGTTTTTGGTTCAAAATGTTTTATAAAGAACACCTTTGTTAATTTAGACAAATTTGAGCCAAGATCCGATGAAGGAATTTTTGTTGGATATTTCACACGTAGCAAAGCCTACCGGATATACAACAAAACTTCTTCAACGATTGAGGAATCACTTCACGTATCTTTTTATGAAGATTTTGATTTTCCTCATGTCGATGATGATAATATAGATATTCTTTGTGATTCTCTTAATAATGTTAAGATTAATGATTCTATTGTTGAGACTAACACTTCTAACGAAATTGTTGAAGTTGTTCCTAGTGATCCAGGTTTACCCAAAGCTTATCCAACCGTTCGCAACCATCCCCATAACCAAATTATTGGAGATATTGGTGTGGGTGTTCGAACGAGATCAAGAATTGAAGAATTCTCCCATTGCGCTTTTGTCTCTACCATTGAGCCAAAGAACATTCAAGAAGCTTGTGAGGATAGCTCTTGGATGTGGCAATGGAAGAAGAACTAGCGCAATTCGAGAGAAACGAAGTTTGGGAACTTGTACCTCTTCCAAGTGGTCACCAAGTTATTGGGACCAAATGGATTTTCAAGAACAAGACGGATGAAAACGAGGTAATCACACGGAATAAAGCAAGGTTAGTAGCACAAGGCTACCGGCATGAGGAAGGTATTGATTTCGAAGAATCTTTTGCCCCAGTAGCTAGATTAGAAGCTATTAGGTTGCTTTTATCTTTTGCATCTCATAAGAATTTTAAATTATTTCAAATGGATGTTAAAAGTGCATTTTAAATGGGTTTGTCAATGAAGAAGTATATGTTTCTCAACCTCCCGGGTTTATTCATGAAAAATTTCCAAACCATGTTTTCAAACTTAAGAAAGCGTTGTATGGATTGAGACAAGCTCCAAGAGCTTGGTATGATCGTCTTAAGACCTTTCTTTTGAATTTAGGTTTTAAAAAGGGAGAAGTTGATTCTATACTCTTCATTAAATATTATGAAAATGACATTCTTTTGATTCAAGTTTATGTAGACGATATTATTTTCGGTTCTACTAACTTTAATCTTTGTCAAGAATTTTCCAAGTCTATGAAGGATGAATTTGAGATGAGCCACATGGGAGAGCTCACCTACTTCCTTGGATTGCAAATTCGACAAATGGAGAATGGCACTTTCATACATTAGACAAAGTACACAGGGGAGCTTATTAAGCGATTCGGGATGGAATCGTCTTCGAGCAAAAGGACTCCCATGAGTACTACTACTCATCTACACACGGATGAAAGCGGAAAAGATGTAGACGTTCGTCTATATCAAGGTATGATCGGTAGCTTACTTTACTTAACCGCTAGTAGGCCCGATATCATGTTTTTCGTATGTATTTGTGCTAGATATCAAGCAAGACCTAAGGAGTCACACTTGATTGCGGTTAAACGAATATTTTGTTATCTCAATCAATCCCTATATTATGGGTTACTTTACCCTAAGTCTAGCACATATGAGTTAATCTCATATAGTGATGTCGACTTTGCCGGATGCAAGTCCGACAGGAAAAGTACTAGTGGCACATGCCATTTCTTAGGAAATTCCTTAGTTTCTTGGTTTTCTAAGAAACAGAATTCGGTGTCATTGTCCACGACTGAAGCGGAATATATTGCCGCGGGTCTTGCATGTGCACAAGTTCTTTGGATGAGACACACTCTTAGTGACTATGGTGTCAATTGTGATACTTGCCCTATCATGGTTGATAATCAAAGTGCTATTTGTCTTTCCAAGAATTCGGTACACCACTCCCGTACCAAACACATAGACGTGAAACACCATTTTATAAATGATCATGTAGCTAAGAAGGACATCATCTTAGAGTACATTGAAACCCAAAAACAAATTGCCGATATCTTCACTAAACCTCTTAAAGAAGATTCATTTGTGAGGTTGCGTGGAGAATTGGGAATTATGGGTGAATCTGAAATCTAGAAGCTCAATTTTCATGCTATAACCCCTTTTTGAGCTCATATCTTTTTGATTGTCTTTCTTCATGTGCTTTATTGCTTTTATTAGATTAAGAAAGGCAATTGTGACGTATTTGATTTCATGAGTTTTTGAAATTGATTGGAGTAATTTGTGTTTCAATGGATTTAGTGTTTTCATAATGATTTTATGATGTATTTGTGATTAGAGTTTAGGTCCTAGGGTGAGTGTTCTTACTTTCTGGAATTCTATCTCACTGTGCTCTTTTGGACCAGGACAGACGACTGTCTTTCCTTCGACAGTCGACTGCCCTACTCTATCTCCTCTGTCTGAGAATTGATATCTTTCTCACAGCCGACTGATGACTGTTTTACAGTCGACTGCTAGCTTAACAGGCGACTGCATTTTAGTTATCAGGCGACTGTACTCTCTGTCAAATTTTTATAGTACTCTCTGTTCTTTTTCTGAACTGTATTAATTCTCGGCCAGCCGACTGTTGAGTATATATCAGTCGACTGTCCAATGGACAGGCGACTACATATTACTTGCCAGTCGACTGCCCATCTTTCCGAGCTTTAATTTTATCACTTCATCCAGTCGACTGACTTTTGTTCATCAGTCGACTGTCTCTTGCTGTGTCGGTTCATGTGATTTGATTCGAGCAGTTGATTCCTTGATCCAACGGCTCAAATTGATTTCTCCAATTTTATATTCTATCTAAGCGATCACTTCCCCACGTCGACTTTCTCTCTCCTCCGCTTCGACTGTTCAACTTCCCGCTCGTTTTCCTCTCCGAAAACGGTCGATCTCGTTTCCATAACTGTCGAACTGCTCCTATTTGTCGTCGTCGCTCGTGTTCTGACGTTGCAATCGATCTTCTTCTCCGCGATCGTCGCTTCGAAGCGAAGGCGGATATCATTCGTAAAATGGAAGAGTTGGATCCTGAAGGGGGCTGGAGGGAGCGGGGGGCACAATATTTACGAAATACGCACACTCCCACGGGGAGGAGCTGCTCGTAAGGCTGGTCTCTCTTGGGGATCAACTCCAAGAGGGGGGAGCTGGGTCCGAAGCATTTGCGGAACTTCAAAGTAGAAGCAATGCCGGAAACCCATAGCACTACCTTCTTTTTTCAATAGAACAGAACAGGAAGAGGAGAAAGGAAATACCACCAAAAGTCATGGTCAGCAAGATACGCATAGCGATTCGATCTTTTGATAACCCATTTTTTGAAAACTACAATTTTTTGGGGCTTACGCCTTACACACGGAAGATTCGATTGCCTGAATCACGAGTCTTATATACTGTGTTACGATCACCTCATATTGATAAAAAGTCCAGAGAACAATTTGAAATGGAAATCAAGAAACAATTTCTGGTCATAAAAACGAAAACACATGAATTGCGCAAGAAGTTCTTTCGGTTAAAACGCCGATCTTGCTCTTTGTCGTTTCGTTTTCTTCGCTTTAAGTTTCTCCTTCTCTTGTCTCCATGGCTCCTAAAACTAAGGGAAAAGAGAAGATCGATGCTCCTAAACGTTCTAGGGCACCCAAGAAACTCATTGATAAGAGAAAGAAACCCTATAAAGCCCGAACCAAGCATGCCATGTCACCCGTGCGTTCGTCTTCGCCGGGTTACTCTCCTTCTGCTTCTTCTAGCGATGCTCAGCCTTTGATTTTTCGTCAGCACAAGCCTACTGGTGTTCACATCAGTGAGCCTGTTGCTGAGAACCCGCATGTGTCTCCTTCTGTATCCAATTCGTCTGAAGAGACTCCTGTCGTACCCCCCCTCTGATCCCCTGGTTCCCGTTTGCCGAGACGATCTTTGTCTGGCAAAGTTTCACTCTCTCCTAGGGATCAACCTACTTAGGGAACGGTACATTGCTTTCCCCGCCTTCACTACTGAGAGACTATCTGACATTCTTTCCGCTACTCACCTGGCCGATCTTTTTCGCTTCTCTCAGAGCGAGTCCCCCAGAGCCTATCCATTTTTGGTGAAGCTTTTCTATGCGAACCGCGTTCGCGGTGAGTATTCGTCTACAGGGATCCTCGATACTGTCGTTTAGGGAACCCACATTCAGATCACTCCCTCTATCTTAGGGAATATTCTTAGGATTCCTTCTGTCGGTTCCCTTCCCTCTGATATCTTCATCTCTGAGATTGACAATCTTGACCAGTCTGTTCTCCGGGATATGTTTCGAGAGGTACCTTTAGCTCTTGATTCGGGTGTCAGATCATCTATGTTCTCTGCACGAGGTTGGGCTGTTCACCTAGTGGTGAAGTCCAACATCCTGCCAAGATATGGATCGTCTGACCAGCCGTCTCAGGATATACTAAAGTGTATGTATGCTATTTTCTCTGGCATGCCCGTGAACTGGGCCGGTGTCCTCCTTGATAGGATGGACAAGGTTGAGTTCACGTCCTCCTCGTCTCACATTCCTTACGGTGGTCTTTTGACTCGTGTCTTCCGTCACTTTGGTATTGACTTGACTCGTTACGAGCCCATGCCCTTTGGTCATCTCCTCGACGCTTCTGCAAAGTCGAAATCATCTTCGGCTCTGCAGACTGCCTCGAAGAAGAGGAAGTCTACTTCATCTCCATCCTCATCCACTGTGCCTCCAGCTGATTTGCCTTCTTCATCTGCTCCTCCATCTCAGGATACTCTTTTGGCGATGGTCTCTGGTATCTACAGATTGCTGTCTCTCTCTTTCCTCCATCAGGGAATTCCCTTCCCTGAGGATTTGAGACAGTTTGTTCCCCAGCTTCATGTGCCTCCCCAGCCTACTGGTGTCGTTGAGCCTCCTGGTGTTGCTTCTTCACAGGATGTTGCTGATGCTACTTCTATTGCTCCTTCTGACCCTCCTCCAGAGGATACTCCTGCTGCTACAGAGCCTGCTTCCTCGTCTGCAGCCCCTGGAGACGCTCACTCTTAGATCAATGTTTGAGTGATGTTATTTTGATTATTGATATATGTTTTGTTTTTGTATGATGGATGATGCTGTCTACGACTCTTTTTTATATGTATGGTGATATACTTTGTTGTCGTCATGATGATGTATTTTTTGTGTGATCATGATGTATTTTTTTGGGGATGGCCATGTAGATGACCATCCGTTGATGTACTCAGACTATATATATATATATATATATATATATATATATATATATATATATATATATATATATATATATATGATGTTGCACCCTCTCTTGTGTCACACTATGCAATATTGTTTATCTTCTGTGTGATGTATGCTATTTTGTCTCCATTTATGCTTCACTCTCCTTGATGTGCTTTTGAGACATTATATGGATTTGATATTGGTTAATTCATGCTCTTTCGTTGATGTTATGAATTTGTGAAAATTATTTTCATTTCGAATATCTAAAATATTGATATTGGATCTCAATTCCATTACTCACATGTGTATATGATGAGATTTTATGAGATTTAGATCGATATATATTTATACTCCTTGATTGTTGTTAGTTCGTATTTAGCACTATTATTGTTGTTGTTATTTGCTCCCACCTTTTGGGATAATGCCATAGGGGGAGAGAAATAAACATACAAGATTCATATTGGATGTGCTAAGTATGTTCTAACGCTTGAATCTAAGATTTTCGTTGCCTTAGATTCAGGGGGAGTAAGATTACAATGAATAGGGAATTTATTTCCGAGATTTCTTGAATTGAATTCATTCATATCTCACTCATTTGCTTCAATTGTTATGTAGATGCTCTAATATTTGTTGGCTAACTTGATTGGCATCTATGTAGGGGGAGTAGGTTTTCATTATGCACAATTATTTATCTTATTGTTTATGTTTGTTTGTCATCATCAAAAAGGGGGAGAATGTTGAGTATTGGACTTCTCCCTACTTGGTGTTAATGATGAGCAAACATAAATACTTGTGACTAATCCCCTATTTTGCAGTTAATCCATTGCCTAAGCTTATTATGAAGATCAAGTAGCAATGGATGACTCACAAATGTCATTAAAGGCAAATGATATGAATTGGATGATCGTAGATTGATGATTGAAGCTCCGTAAAGACTTCAAGCTCATACGATGAAAAGAAGAGATTATTCGTCAATGTAACTTTTCTTTTATCTCTTCTAGTATGTAGCTTAGAAGTAGAACTTTGATGGAGCACTCACACACATCTATTTTCTGTCATAATACATCTCTAGACCTTTGTCCTTTGATCCCAATTCAATTCTCTTTTGTTTGTGCTAGGATTGTTCATAACAGCCGACTGCCTAACAGTTTACAGTCGCCTGTCTAAAAAACAGTCGACTGTGTTTTGTTCTACAGTCGCCTGTTATGCACATACTATTACAATGTAGTTTTTGGGCCTTCTCTGATTATTTCGCACAGGCTACTGTTGAACGATTCACAAGCGCCTGTCATAGTGACAGTCGACTGTGTATTGTAAACCAGTCGCCTGTATCTCCATGCCCAAACTCTGTGTGATCTGATTTATACGGCCAGTCGACTTATGCTGTATATACAGTTGACTGTCTATTAGATCAGTCGACTGTCTATGCTGCAACAGTAGCCTGTCTGTAAGTCATTTCTTTGACTCAGCTCTCTGGAAATTTATCTTGATTGTAACAGTAGTCTGTTTAAGGTTGTATAGTCGTCTGTTCTGATTAACAGTCGACTGTAATACTGGAATCAGTTGTCTGTCCTGTATCTTGTGAGATTTACAGTATTTGTCTAACTTACTCTACTCTCGGCCAGTCGCCCGTCGAAGAAATTACAGTCGCCTGTTGGTTTAACAGACGACTGTCTTTGCTTCATCAGTCGACTGTCCACGTGGTAAGTTACCGTTATGAATTCTCACCTACCCTTGCTGACTATGCAACAATCGACTGTGGATTGTTCAACAGTCGACTGTCGCAAGTTCAGATTATATCCGTTGAGATTTTTCTCACGGATTTCGATTGGGTTTTTGCCTAAACTATTTTGTGGATTTGAGAAAGCTATAAATAGAGCTTCTACTGTTTCATTGGAAGGTTACTCATTTCATTGCAAAATCCTTTAAGCTTTCATTTCCAAAGATCAAAGCTTTCAAATCCAAAGCCCTAAGTATTTCCAAATCTTGTTCTCTTGCTCTCCAACCTAGAACCAAAGATTGATCTTCTAGGCAATTGGTGCAGTCAAGAGAAAGGGCTGTCTCCTCTCTTTCAAGAGAGTTCTTCAACACACATCACACTTCTCCTTCAAGTTCTACTTCAAGGCATAGGTGATTGTAAGTGTTGCTTTCGGATTTCATAACTTCTTTATTTGAATTGTGCTCTCGGTTGTGAGAGTGGTTTTTGCTTGCTCCCTGGTTGTGGGAGTCAATGACATCGATTGTATTCGATTGCACTTGTAGGGTTGCTACAAGTATTTAAGGAAACCTCAAGTTAGGGTTCTAACTTGAGTATCCGGTGGTATCTGGGTGATAGGGACGTAGGATTACCGGGAACAAATCAGGAGTTGACTTGGGTAATCCGAACCCTTGAAACATATCTGCGTTTGCTTGTGTTTCTCTTTGGGTTGTTTTTCTATTCCGCACTATTTGTTGGATTGCATTTTATTTGGCGTAAATTCCTTTTAAATTTGCATAAACACTATTTAACCCCCCCTTCTAGTGTTTTCCCCATAGACAGGGTCCTTACATGTTGTAGTGTGGCTTGGGGGTCGAACTCAGGGAGGTGTGTGTTGTGCTTGTTGTCAAGAAGGAACCGGTTCACCCGATGGGTGAGCTAGCCCGATCAATCGGTAGGTAGTCACAGAATAGAAGTACGGTGGATGTAAGATATAAAAGAAAACCTAGGACTTTGGTTTCCACCCTATCATGTGCCCTCTCTATCATGACCGACAGATAGGATTACGATCGGATTTTAGGGTTTAGTGGTGAGACGTTGCCTCTAAGAGTGATGCCTAGCGTCCCATGGGCCCAATATTCCGGTCGACGCCCAGGATGATACGCTAGGTCTATCCAAGTTCGGACGGTGGGCATTCCCATGTCCATTAACACCGACCGACTCTGGGAGCACTAATCTCGCAACGATTACTCCCAACATTTCATCCTGCCGTTCCCATGCGCTAGGATTCAATGTCTACGCTAGGGGTGTGAGCTGTGGTTAGGGGATCAAACACCAGTTTTATTTCCCCTTGGCCCGACGGTCAAAGGCGGTCTTTCTACCACCAGTGACAATAAAACACCCCACGTAACCATCTAAATTCCTAAATCCTATCGAAATCCTAATCCTATGGTCGTTCTAGGGAGAACCCACGAGGGGGTGGCCACCAATGCCCTAGATTGGAAACTACTCACAATTCATGGCGAAAATAGCATCACACAAAAATTCAACCATTGAAATCATAATCAAACAATAGATAAGAGAAGCAAATAGTATTAAGAACAATATATCAAAGTTGCAGAATGATCAGAACACTTACAAGATAAAATAAAATTCCAGACGTCAAAAGTCCTAAAAAGCCAGAAAAACAATGGGGATCCGTGTTTGGGAAAACCTAGGTCAATATATATAGAAAATAAGGCCACCTGATCGGTTGAAGCATCAACCAATCGGGTGATCTGCTAGTCGCTTTGGCCATTGGGCTTCAGAAGCATCAACCGGTCGCTGAGCTGAGCGGTTGGCGCCATCGGGTCGTGAATTGGGGAAATTCGGCTGCAGATGAACCGATCGGTTGGAATTCAGCTCAAAATAACAGAGAGCTCTGTCGATCTCACCCGATCGTTGAACCGATCGGGTGAGCTGCTCTTCACTTCAGCTCCTGTCCGGGTCGGATACGCGTGCATCAACCGATCGGGTGGCTCTGTCCACCCTATCGGTTGAGGGCTGAAATATAGTAATCTTCGTCGTTTGGCCCTCAGGATCACGCGTGACACCTTCCGTTGCTCCGGTGACTCATGATGTCTGCTTTGTATGTCCCCAACGCTAGAGACTCCTGCATTTGTACAAAAACACGGAGAAAGTGAAAAGATACAAAAAAACACAAGAGAACGGGTATGAAACAACGGAAAACAACGGAAAATCACGAAGAAGATGTGCGTGAATATATAAAATATAAACACACATCACGGTGCGAGAAGTCGGTGCGGTACATCTTGCCTGTACCAAGGCAAGATTGAGGGTGAGTCCTTTTTATTATGCCTTTCATATTTTGCAGTAGTTAGACCTTTCTCGGGTTGGTCAGACCCAACCCGAGTCAGTAGATAATCCTGGCTAGGGAGCATGTTTCCTTAGGGTAGCTTTTATTAAAATAGTTTAATAATATTTTCAACTGCTTCTTTTATATTTTTGTTCGTCCGACTTAGGACGGGCTAGAATATATGCCCTAAGGGACCTTGAAAATCCCAACATTGGTATCAGAGCCATGTCTACTTTGTTCTAATGCTGCAATGAATATTATATGCATGTTAATTATGTGATAATTAAAAACTTTAAATGATATGATGATCTTAAGAAGTTTAATGGTTTGATTTTCTTGCTTATTTGATAATCAAAAATTTAAATACATTGTTAGGTTAGCCATTAAAAATCTTCTAATCATTATAAGATAATTTTTAGATCTTTTCTGCTATCTATTAAAAATTTGTTTTAATGATTAATGGACAATTAGGGTAGCAGCATATTGACTCAAATCCTTATAGTTGATAAGGACCTAATAAAAGTCATTAAACAAATCCATAAAATTCTGAATTTTAGGGATCTACTAGTTGATAAGGATTAACTAGTATTCATAAAAGCCATTAGTTGATAGTTACACATATAAATGACTAGCAACCTTCAATGGACCGTGATACCAGTCAATGTGCTTGGCTAAGTTTGCTGGGTCACCCTATCTTGACTATGGGTAAGTGACCCTGGCTTAGTCAATTCCCTGGCAGTGTCTGTTGGACCGCAAGGACGCGAATCATTATTATGCAATGCCGTCAACTATATCTAGTCAAATACGTTAATAAATCTTTTACAAGATAAAATCGTAACCATCCTTGCTTTTGGAATTTGGAAACCGGGAAATTCATGTTATGGTTGTTGAGTTAACTCAAGTTGTAACATGATTTTTCTTTGGAATCCAATTCCATCCAACATATGATGTAGTTCAACTTAACGCAACCTGTCACGTCGTGAACATAACCGAGCACCGGTGTAAGTTAGGACTGAACAAGAAAGTAAGGGTCAGACTTGACTAGTCATTATGACGTGTTGAGTCAACTCAAGGTTATAAGTGATTAAGGGTAAAAACATATAAGGAAATCACATACGATGTGATTGATGAAGAGTCATCTACCGATCACAGAATCAAGCAACTTGTTGAGTCAACTCAATGTTGTAGACTTGGGTGATTGGATCCCTTTCACACTAAATTTTATTAAAATTCATTCATTATTATGGCTTTAAAATGTCGCCAAAATAGTGGGAGAATATAATTGGATAAAAACCAATATTATTATATTTAAAAAATTTGAACACATGCTAATGTTAGGAGTTCTATTCTTTGTAGCATGACGAGTAAAATTAAATATATCCAATATAAGAAAGAATCAACTGGTTATAAGAATAACGACTGGGTAAGAGACATAAAGAATATACGGGGGCACAAGGAGAAAAGGCAGGCTAGTACACTAACGTCTGTAATGGTTATACAAAGTGTAGTCTGTAACTTCTAATGCATGGGTATTAGATACTGATGCATGCTCTTACATCTGTAACCAGTTACAGGAAATGAGAATTAATAGAAGACTCGAAAAGAATGAAGTCGTTCTCCAAGTTGGTAACACAGCAAATGTTGTTGTTGTAGTCGTGGGAGATGTCATACACACATTGGCTAGTGGAGCTAAATTGCTTCTGAAGCAATGTTACTATTTCCCAAATTTCCTATGCAATATTATCTCCATCTCGGCTTTGGCTAAAGAAGGTTATAATTTTACTATCAACGAAAATATTATGAACATTTTCTTTAATAGTAAGTTGCTAGGTTTCGGGACTCTTAACAATGGTGTATACACTTTGTGTAAGGACATTGTATTAAATGTTAATACACGAAAACATAAGGAATCGGGTTATAATGAAACTTATCTTTGGCACTATAGACTAGGGCACATTGGAGAGAAGAGACTTAGCAAGTTACATAAAGAGGGTCCTTGGACCTCTCGAATTATGAGTCATACGACACTTACGAGTCTTGTCTCAAAGGTAAGATGGCCAAAACTCCTTTTGTAAGACAATGGGAGAGAGTTGATGAACTCTTGGGTCTAGTACATTCTGATGTATGTGGACCCATGTCTACATTAGCCAAAGGAGGATATTCATATTTCGTTACGTTTACTGATGATCACTCTAGGTTTGGACATGTGTTCTTGATGAAACATAAGTCCAAAACATTTGAGCGATTCAAAGAGTACCGTAACGAAGTTGAAAAACAAACTGGCAAAAGTATTAAAATTCTTCGCGCTGTTCGAGGGGGAGAATACTTGAGCCAAGAGTTCCTTACGTATTTAAAAGAGAATGGGATTCTCTCTCAGGTCACACCTCCTTATACACCTCAGCATAATGGTGTATCGGAGAGAAGGAATCACACTTTGTTGGACATGGTGCGATCCATGATAAGTGATACTGAGTTGCCTACCTCCCTCGGGGGCTATGCTCTAGAGACTGTTGCCTAAATTCTTAACAGAGTTCCGTCAAAATCTGTGCCGACAACTCCATATCAGATATGGAGTGACAAGAAACTCCACATTAACCATTTAAAGGTATGTGGTTGTCCTGCATATGTTAAGAGGCATAACCCAGACAAACTGGAAGATAGATTTGTCTTGTGTAAATTCATTGGGTACCAAAAACATTATTCATGGTACACCTTCTACCTTCCGGAGACACAAAAGATTGTTGTCTCCAAACATGCCATCTTTTTAGAAAAGGAATTCCTTATGAAGGAAGCTGTTGGCAAGGTGGTAGATCTGAACGAATGTTCAGAAGGAGGATTAACACAAGAACATGTGTCGAAACCAGTGGGAGAATCAGAGCTTGATGTTTCCTAACCAGTCGTTAGGAGGTCTGATAGGATTCCTCGAGCCCCTGATAGGTACTACGTTTTTCTTGTAGACGGAGGGGTTGAGGATGGCGTCATATTAGACGATGATCCTATTAGCTTCTAAGATGCCATTAAGAGTAGGGACTCTGACAAGTGACTAGATGCAATGAGATCCGAAATGGAATCCATGCACGTAAATGAGGTGTGGACCTTAGAGAATGTGCCCAAAGGAAGTGTTCCCATTGGCTGCAAATGGATCTTCAAGAAGAAGATTGGTGCAGATGGAAAGACAGAAACATACAAGGCTAGGCTGGTTACGAAAGGTTATCGTCAGATTCTAGGAATAGATTATGGCGAGACTTTCTCACTAGTCGACATGTACAAGTCTATCCGAATTGTACTCGCTATTGCTGCCCACTATAACTACAAAATTTGGCAAATGGATATACAGACTGCTTTTTCTAAATGGTGATTTAGAGGAGCAGATTTACATGACTCAGCCAGAAGGTTTTGAAGTCAGTGAGAGTGAAGGAAAAGCATATAGGCTGCATAGGTCCATCTACGGACATAAGCAGGGTTCAAGAAGTTGGAACATCCGTTTTGACAAGACAGTCAAAGAGTTTGGTTTTGTCAGAAATGAGGATAATCCATGCAGCTATAAGAAAACCAGTAATAATTCTTTAGTCATCCTCGTATTGTATGTGGATGATATTCTTATAATAGGCTATACCATAGAGAAGTTGAAGTCTATAAAAGGATGGCTGTCAACTAACTTCTCCATGAAGGACTTGGGAGAAGCATCCTACATATTAGGTGTAAAGATCTATAGAGATATATCTAAACGGATGCTAGGACTCTCCCAAACAAGGTACGTAGACTCCGTGCTAAAACGGTTTAGCATGGAAAACAGTAAGGACGGTTTAATACCAGCCAATCATGGAATAAACTGTCCAAGAAGATGTCTCCAAAAACTGACTTGGAAAAGGAACACTTGAGTAAGATCCCATCCCATATGCCTCAGCTGTGGGATCTATCATGTATTCCATGTTCTGTACCAGACATGATGTCGCCTTTGCACTAGATGCAGTAAGTCGATATCAGTTTAACCCTGGAGAAGAACACTGGAAAACCGTCAAGACAATTCTAAAGTACTTACGAAGGACTAAAGACTTGGTCTTGATTTATGGAAGTGAAGAGCTCAAGGTTGAAGGCTTCACAGATTCCAGCTTTCAGAGTGATATAAATGATAGAAAATCGATCTCTGGATATGTTTTTACTCTCAACAAAAGAGCAGTTAGTTGGAGGAGTTCCAAACAAGACACTGTTACAGACTCCACAATGGAGGCCGAGTATATAGCGGCCAATGATGCAGCAAAGGAAGCGGTCTGGATGAGGAAGTTCATAAAACAGTTAGGGATGGTGCCTGTAGTTAAAGATCTGATACCTCTGTATTGCGACAATAATGCAACCATCGGTCTGGTTAAAGAACCAAGATTCCATAAGATATTTAGACACATTCTTCGGAAGTATCGCCTGATACGGGATATTGAGAAGAGGAAAGATATAGAACTCCTTAGAGTCTGTTTAGAGGACAACTTAGCAGATCCATTCACAAAGGCGCTGGCACACGATCGTCTGGAGAGACTAGTGTAAAAGTGGTATGAGATACCATAATAAATGGCCCTGAGTGCAAGTGGGAGATGTTGATAGACGTATGCCCTCGATGCAATCTATCTATGTAAACATCTTGTTCATAAATGAAAGTATGCTTTCTGGTATCAATTATCTGAGTAATCCTCTTTTATATGTTGCTTGGATAATTTCCTTAGACTCGTAGTAAGGTCATACATGTTTCGAGATAGAGATCCCGATTATGAGAAATGTCTGACCATTAGAAGCTTGAGTCTTAAAGTGTTCGTGGTCATAGATTCATCGAGATAGGAATATCAGTACATCGGACAGACCATTGTGTCTTTGTCTTGTTGGACTCATAATCATACGACTTGGTGAAGTCGGAGACAAGACACATGTGCTCATTAGAGAATGAGTCCACTGAACGACCCAAACCAAGAGTTATCAAATGGATAAACATTAACTAACTGTCATTTATAACTCTTAGTGATGATAGGCAAGTTGGTCCTTATGACTTGAGATCATTGTACGAAGCTGTACGTGAACAATGTCGCTTAGATCTATGATCTAGCTTCGAGGCAACGCCTGCTGAAAGGTCTTAGGCTAGGTGACACTTGAAGCATACGAGGTGGGTAATGATAAAGATAGGATTCGTCTCTTCTATTAATGGAAAGTTAGTGTCGCAGGCTCAGTACAGCTCATGGTAAAACCTTGGCCAAGGTATGTTGTAGGATGTGCAACATGAATGTACCAGAGACCGAAGGATACTGGCCAGTGCTAGCTAGTAGGGTTGACAGCGTTCCATACCCTAGGCTACGCAAGTGACATAGTCAAGACGAAGAGACTAAAACTGCGGTATTCATCACAGACACAGTCAGAGGTGATCCCGACGACACTTTGTCGACGAAGTCAATCACGTAATTATGATGCTGAAACAGGGACGACACCTGTTGCTCGTGGTTACTATCGTCTAGTGACTTCGAGTCCCAACCTGTAGTAGGGTCAGACTGTAGGGTCTCACACCGAGTAGTATTCACGTCTTAGTAATAAGAAGATTGTTAAAGAGGAATGCATTCGATGCAATGGAATGATTAAACTCACAAGTCAGTTGTGAGATGAGAAGCTAAAGAGTTTAGCATTTGGGACATATTAATACTTGGTATTATATTAATTTAGACACATGGAACAAAGGGGACTTCCTGAGAAATCCACAGGAAGAAACCGTGTCCAATTCGGAGCTCTAACGAGCCCAGAAACGCAAAAACAGCCGAGAAAAGGCACTTATTGTGCTTGCGGGTCTGACTCGCACCTGGCGGGTCAGAGCTGCCATGAAATAGCTGGTTTGTGCCGTTTTTTGCAAAAACGAGATTTGAAGTCTATTTTTAACAATTGAGGGGGTCAAATGAAATCAGAATTAGATTCCGTTTTTTCTATGTGATCGTTGTCTCGAGATCTTCGATTTGACAGGTTGTTTGAAGTCGAAACTCAGAAATGGATTTATGGTGGATTTAAGAAGTTTGGACTTCCTATGAAATCAATCCCATTACACCATATTATTGTCCCACATTGCTCGTGGTAAGAGGGGAGTGGCCAGCTCCCTATATAAATATGGGTTAGCCCTCCTCATTGAAACCTGCACCAAGTCTACAATTTGTGAAGCTCCTGATTTTTGAGCACGCACGATCTAGACTTAAATCATTCTTCCTTTGTAGTTCTTTCTATCCTCTAGTCAGGACTAAGCAAGACTACGAGGAGGTTTGGATCTGATCCAGAAATCTCTTGCATGGGTCTGCTTAAGTGAAAATTTCTTCGGCAAGTGATTGGCTCGGAGGCACGGTGCGGCTGGGGAGGCGGTTCAGCTTGAGGCGAGGCACGGTGCGGTTCGAAAAGCGGCTCAGCTTGAGGCACAGTGCGAGAAGTCGGTGCGGTACATCTTGACTGTACCAAGGCAAGATTCCGGGTGAGTCATTTTTATTATGCCTTTCATATTTTGCAGTAGTTAGACCTTTCTCGGGTTGGTCAGACCAACAGGAGTCGGTAGATAATCCTAGCTAGGGAGCATGTTTCCATATGGTAGCTTTTATTAAAAGAGTTTAATAATATTTTTCCGCTGCTTCTTTTATATTTTTGTTCGTCCGGCTTAGGACGTGCTAGAATATATGCCCTAAGGGACCTTGAAAATCCCAACAACTTCATCTAGATTTGTTTGAGCCAAGTAGAACCGCCTCTTTAGGTAATGGTCACTATGGATTAGTTGTCGTTGACGACTTCTCTAGATTTACTTGGGTTTCATTTTTAACCAATAAGAATGAAGCCTTTGAAGAGTTTACCATATTCGCAAAGAAGATTCAAAATTTCTTAGGATCCACCATTATCACTATTCGTAGTAATTATGGAGGAGAATTTGAGAATGAGTCTTTTACAAAGTTTTGTGATGACACCGGAATAACTCACAGCTTTTTTTTCCTCGCTCACCACCACAAAATGGTGTTGTAGAAAGAATGAATATGTCCCTAATTGGGTGTGCTCGTACCATGCTCCATGATAGTCATCTTTTACTACAATTTTGGGTGGAGGCGGTGCACACGTCATATTATGTGCTAAATAGGATCCTAGTCAGACCTTGAACGAACAAAACATGTTTTGAGTTGTTTTATGACAAAAAGCCACAAGTTAAATATTTTCGTGTTTTTGGTTTAAAATGTTTTATCAAGAACACCTTTGGTAACTTTGATAGATTTGAGCCAAGATCCGATGAAGGAATTTTCGTTGGATATTCCACACGTAGCAAAGCCTACTGGATATACAACAAAACCTCTTTAACGATTGAGGAATCACTACACGTATCATTTTATGAAGATTTTGATTTTCCTCATATTGTTGATGATAGTGTAGATGTTTTATGTGTTTCTCTTAGTAATGTCAAGATTAATGGTTCTACTATTAAGACTAACAATACTAACGAGATTGTTGAAGATGTTCCAAGTGATGCAGGAATTCCCAAGCTTACCCATCCGTTCGTAATCCACCCCATGACCAAATTATTGAAGATAATGGTGTGGATGTTCGAACGAGGTCAAGAATTGATGAATTCTCTCACTGCGCATTTGTCTCTACCATTGAGCTAAAGAACATCCAAGAAGCATGTGAAGATAGCTCATGGATAGTTGCAATGGAAGAAGAACTCATGCAATTTGAGAGAAATGACGTTTGGGAGCTCGTTCCTCTTCCAAGTGGTCACCAAGTGATTGGGACCAAGTGGATCTTTAAGAACAAGACCGCTGAGAACGAGGTCATCACAAGGAATAAAGCAAGGTTAGTAGCCCAAGGCTATCGGCAAGAAGAAGGTATTGATTTCAAAGAATCTTTTGCCCCCGTAGCTAGATTAGAAGCTATTAGATTGTTTTTATCTTTTGCATCTCATCATAAGTTTAAATTATTTCAAATGGATGTTAAAAGTGCATTTTTAAATGGTATTGTTAATGAAGAAGTTTATGTTTCTCAACCACCCGGTTTCATTCATGAAAAATTTTCAAGCCATGTTTTCAAACTTAAGAAAGCATTATATGGGTTGAGACAAGTCCTAAAGCTTGGTATTATTGTAATGGCCCCAATTTCAATGTACGCGTACTTGTACGTATTTTGGCGTAGATGCATACGTATAATTTTTGGGAGCATGCTCGTATTTTTTCTTTTAATTATTTTGTGTAGTAATTGTTTTAAAAAGATTTTAAACTCATCAATTGAATTTAGTAAATAGGACTATTTGGATGAGTACTTGTATTTAAGGTGTATAAGGTATTTCATCATGTATTCTTCATTTTCATAAAATACAAAATCTAAAATTTCTAACCATGACAACACACTAAGTGAGGTGTCATCTTAAGAATTAAAGAGAAAACACATGGCTCTCATCTTGACTTGATGAAGGGTGGAGAGGAATTTCGGGGTACAAAAAATTAGGCAAGAAACACAAAAACAAGAAAATTTTCACTCTCTCTCATTCACTCCCTTGCTCCCTCAAACCAGCCGAAAATTCCTCCCCTCTTTTCTCCCTTGTTTCTTCATTACTCCACCAAAAAACTCCATCCCAAAATACTCCCCTTCAACTACTAAGAGCCCAAAAATTTTCCCCACCATTCTAGCTTCAAATTCATCCAAAAATCACCTCAAAAATCCAAATTTTAGAGACCAATTTGGAGCTTGAAGGAGGAGACTAGGAGGCCAAAGATCCATCAAGGACTAAGAAGGGCCAAGGACATTTTTGGAGGACTCTTGATGATAGAAAATTCTACCATTTTTAGTAGGGTTCACTTTTAGGATTGGTTTTTAGTTTAGCTTTAAAATCATGAGTAAAATAGTAAATTTAGCATGTCATATGAAAATTTGAGTAGGAACCATGCTATGATACTTATAAAACTTAGTAGTTTTCATTTTGCTTCCATGAAGTATGCATAATGTAGTAGCATGTTGTAATAGGATTAGTATGTTTGTTTTCAATATGTTTTCATACTTAGAATTAGTACTTTTATGACATGTTGAAAATTTGGAGAATGAGAAATCTATTAACTTGTAAAAAGAGTGTAGATTGTAGTTGGTCTATATGTTAGTTTCATTAAGTAGGAGTTGCAAGCCATATATCCTTGTTGTATGTTAGATGTTAATGATTATTTTTAAAATAAGTATGTATTGAAATCTCTTTAATCATGCCATGTTTATGATTATGTAGAGGATGATATAAAGGTAGGATTAAGTTTATAACAATTGTCTCAAGATACCATGTCAAAAACTAGTTTTAGTTGGAAAAACTAAGTTGCTAGAAATTTTCTTAGCACAGGACCGCAACTTATAAAACTCATATAAAATAGTAGAAAAATCAGAAAAATATAATCTAGGATACTACGCAAAACTACAGAAAATATCTACAACTTTGAAGAAGGGACCACAAGCTAATTCTGACTGTAGTTAGGGTAACAGAGCCATTCTTCCTGGACTGACAGTTTAGACAGATGCATATGCTAATCTTTCTTAGTAATTGTTATAGTGTATTTTTGTTCCAAGTTAATTTTGTTTATGCTAATCATGTTCCCATTAGTATGCTATTGGTACATTAATTATGTGGATGTTTCATGAAATATTTAATTTTGGAAATAATGATGATGATGAGAAAATTCATGTAAGTTGAAATGAAAGTGGTATTTGAGACCACTAGTTGATTCATTATTAAATGAAGAAATGTTCTATCAAAAGTGTTACGACCTGAAGATCGTGATAGTCTGACCTTCCATCACAGACCGTCGAAATGCCCCGCCGGCTTGTCCCTCCCACCTGAGGGACAACATGCCCAGCGACAGGGCGCTCCTCGCCCAAACATCAGAGGCCAGTAGGGCGCTTGTCGATCCTGGAGTCTGACACAACAAGGGGAAGGGCGCATCCCGCCTCAGTCGTTGATTGGGGCAATCTCCACCATGGTCACAGCGGGACGCGCACCCGTTCTCCCCCGGTTTGTCGGGAACAGCGCACAAGGTGTACATCCGGACCGCTCGTCCCCCATCTGGGACAGCCCGATGATTTGCCACCAGCCCCGCCCCAAGAAGGTGTTTCGAGAGTTCTTTGGCACATCGGTCGCGACAAACAACCTAGTACAAGGACGTTACTGATACTTACGTCGCCCGACCATCTGACAAAGCACCCCCTGGCCGCTACGCCCCCTGACACTTAATGCTTTCGGCCCTGACACCCTGACAAAAGCGCCCATGGCCATTGCGCCGTTTGACAAAAGCGTGGATGAAACCCTTGATCCTGACATCCTTGTCGAAGCTTCCGCTGACAGCAGGGCCAGCTCAGCACGCCAAGTCAGCATGCCAGGTCAGCCCCACCTAACCACCTCCAACAGGTATAAATACCCCTTCGCCTCCAACAGGGAAGGGGTTGGCTAATTCACTTTAAATCTTATTACTCACACACAAGAGCAAAGGTCTTCCATATCTTTGTTCTTCCACCCTTCAAAGCTCGTCACGTACGGTCGACTCACCCTCAGTCCGACCTGCGTGCCTAGCCCCTGCTTTAAGTCCTATTACTGACTTAGGCATCGGAGAGGCTAGATCATTTTCTCAGGACGTGGGTTTCACGTACTCTTATAGCATGCACCGGATGAGAAATACATGTCAAAAAATTTTATTTTGATATCATAGTATAATAGTGCAAATAGAAATAGAAAACCCACGAACAATGGTATAATCATGAAAAACGGAATGATTTTAAAATTAACATCGTCTGAATCATTTAAAGCGGTATACAAATCACAGATCACACACTTTTCAATTGAACGCTTTCTATCTGGAGTATAAGAGTATCACACTATAGAATAGAGAGAATAGAAAAGTATGGATTTCATGAAATGAACGCTAGGCTTAGATTTCTGGATTTCGTAAAGCTAGAAACAATCTCACCGAGTATAGAATATTACTTAGCCTAGGTTGTCGTGCAATATCAAGTAGTCACTCTCTCACACATCAATGGATCCCCTCCCCCAAGCTTATCTATAAGCGTGGTGGCACAAAAAATATTTACATCCCCATTTTTATATAGCTCCAAAAACAATAAAAAGAAAGAAGAAAGAAAGGAAGTGAGATGGGATCTTTTATTGAGGATTTTTCCTCTCTTTTTTTTCTTTTTTTGTGTGCAAAAAGCAATATATACACAACGATCCCAACTCAAAGAGAGATAATGATATACAAGAATGTCTTTCTCTCTTTCATTTTTTTTCTTTTTTTTTTGAATAAGAGATTTGGAGCTAGGAATTAATAGCGGGGGAAATGCCATAAAATAGAATCACTAAGGGGAGATTCACCAATGATTTTAAAAGTAGAGAAATGATGTTCAAGATTTGTGGAGAAAGAAATATATATAACTCTCGGCTCACTCTATAAGACATGCACGACAACTTCAGCAGGGTAATCTAATCTACTCAGTTTTGATCACAAAAAGCTAACTAGTCCAGATATATCATGGCTAACATCATTCAATCATCCTGAAGTGAAGTGTACAATTCATGCATATAGAAGTGATAAAGGAAAAGAAATCAGTACTCCAGATATAGGCATTCAATGCGTGAATCTTGGTGTGTTTTCTGTGATAGCATACATATGAATATTCAGGCTCAGCTAATAATAAAATTTCATCCATTTTCATGTGGAAAAAGTGTGGGTTACTATTTCTAAATGCAAAGCAAGTCATAGCATATGATATCAGAAATAAAATCTAAGACATGACAAATATAGCATGCATATAGAATAAGCTAACTCCACGTAGACGTCATCACAGAAAATTCATCTCTAGCATGAGATGAAAAAAAGAAAGAAATAAAGATAAAGGAAAAATAGAACTATTTACAATGCGGCACGCAGAGAAATAAGAAAAACGTGATGCATGGTAAAATGAGAAAAAATGATGAAAATAAGTGCAAATAAGTGCAAAAGCGGAAAGTGGCGTGAAAAACTAAAAATAAAGGTGGCAAAACGAAAAAGAACGTGAGAACTCACTCCTCCAAGCTAAACGGCACAGTGTCCTCAATGTGCAAAGTGTGGCACACAGAGAGACAAGTAATGTGAGGGGCAAGTGAGGATGCATGCATGATAAAAAGGAAAAAAAAGGAAAATAAGAGGAAAAATAAAGAAATGAGAAATATGATGCTGATATGATGCATGCATAGATATGAGTGATACGAGTATAAATGTATCACCAAAGACTCTCCCTCTCCCAAAAAAGATATATAAAAAGATACGGCAAAATGAGAATCCCAAAATAAGTGAGGGGAGGGGGGGCGGACAAAAATGCAACGGGACCCAGCAGAAACGGGCAGCATAACGGCAGGAATAGACTAAGGCATCAGGGGTGCCTAAGAAGGTGGCGCTGCACCGTCTCCGTCCCGAGGCGGAGATGGTGGTGGTGGTGGTGAAGGCTGCTGAGCTGAGGTGGGCGTGGAAGTGGAAGCAGGTCTAGTGTGTGTGGAAGTGTGTGTGGGAACCTGCTGGGTGGGTGGGGGTACGCGCGGGAGACGCTCTAAGATCTGTGTCAGGCAGTAGTGGATCTGAGGGATCAGGTCAAAGCGTCCAGCCATCGTAGAGACGGTGGAGGACAGGGTCCTAAGGTCACCTCTGAGACCGCCCACCGCCAACTCAAGAGCACGAATGCTCTGCAGTACAGTGTCAGGCGGGGTGGTGCAGAGGGACGCACCGGTCTAGGCTGTGCAGGGCGAGGCTGGCGTACGCGTGTAGAGTATGTAACGGGCTCAGCAGGGAAGGGGACAAAAGGTGCCGCGCCAGCAAATGTGGGCCTGGCCTCAGTGTGAGGCCGGGGCACCGGCTGGTGAGAAGCGGAGGCAGCGGCAGCAAAGGAAGCGTGCAAAAGTGGCAACGAGGTGGCCAGAGAGGTCTGTGGCACAGAAGTGTGGACAGACGCCACGACGCTCTCGGAGAATACAGCGGCTGTGGAGACAGAGGTAACTACCGCTGGGGCGGAACTGTGTGGACCAAAAGGCGCAATCCCAGCGGAGATCATGCTAGTCATGGTCTCCACGACCGCGGCAAACGAGGGCTCTCCACTCTCGACAAAGGTCGACGGGCGCTCGGGTGGGGCAGAGGAAATCGGCTCGGCAGACAGAGGGCCAGCAGAGGTAGTGGGAGTGGTAGGGACAGCCTCGGAAGTGGTGACAGTGGTGGAAGTGGGCTCAGCAAAAGTACTCTCGCCACCGGCAGCAGTGTCAGGAGCAGCGGAAACATCTGGTATGGGCTGAGGGGCCACTGGGTCAACATGGTCGGCGGCAGGCTCGGCAGGGTGTGCAGCAGGGTCTACGGGGGCAGCCTGGGCAGCGTGGGCAGCATGGGCCTGCTCGGCCTCCTCGGCCTCGAGCACGTAGGCGGCGGGGATGAGAACATCCATCTCTGGGAGCCAGTCAACATGGGCTGGTGCAATCTGGGTCTGAGCAGGGCTCGGGAGAATCATGTAATCGGCCCCGTAGGGGCCGTGCAACCAGACCCAGTGACGCTCACCATGCGGACGAAGCATCTTCATCCGGGCCATGACATCAATCGACAAAGAAGTGGGGCCCGATACTCACCGCAGGTCGTCAGGTAGGTCCTCGCCTGTCATCATGGTAAGCAGGGTGATCAGACCGCCGCAGCAGATCGGTGAGCGAGCGCCCACCGATATAATGATGCGGTCTAAAAACCAAGCCGCAATGTCGATCACGACGGCGGTGACAAGCTCGTGTCCATCCCTAGATAGAGCTCTGGGACGTGTCATCGCATAGAGCATGTAGAGCTCTGGCGTAGACATCGTGCCCGGCTCATATCTGGCCAAAAAGGTGGTCGCCATGAGGCACTGGGCAATACGTAGGCAGGGGTGGACAATGGCCGAGGCCTTGGCCCTACTAGGGTCAAAGGCGGCGTGGTGGCCTGTAATCCGGGCCCAGAAGGCACCGGCGTCGAAGGAAGGTGGGGGGATGTGGGTAGGGCCGTAACCGCGATCGGCTCCGGGGACGGCGGGCCATGAGAAGAACGCTCTCATCATATCGAGAGTGACCTGGCACTCTCGATCCATGAACCTGAATGAGCATCCCTCATCAGTCCGAGCGATCGAACTCAAAACCTCAAGTGTCGGGCGGGTGAACGTGTCCGCCGACACCTGAAGGAAGTCGCGCCAACCCACGTTGTCGTACAACATGAGTATCCCCTCTAGTACCCCCAGGCGTCCAAGGTCAGCGAGGTGTGCAAACCTGGAGGGTACGATCGAGCGCTGGGAGATACGGTCGAAGACGGCGCGGTGTGCGTCGTCTCGGAACGTGATCCCGAGCGGCCTGACCAGTGGAGCCGGTGGTGGTGGCTGTGCAGCGGCGGGGAGTGGCTGTGCGGGCTGTGCGGGCTGTGGGTGCGCTGCAGGCTGTGCGGGGTGTGCGGGGCCTGCAGGCTGTGCGGGGTGTGTGGGGGAAGGCGGAGGAGAGTCCTCCACCAAGTGGGAGGGGCCGGGCTCGTCCGACCGCTTCCGCTTGGCGGAAGCTCTCGTCGACCGCGGCCGTGTCCGGGGCGGCATATTGGCCCCAAGCGCGCCGAAAAGTGAAAAAAAAGTGCGGTGCGTGTAAAAGAATGGAAAGAGTATACCCAAACACGCCGCGAGTGCTAAGCAGTGGAAGCGTGCGAAGTCCGCGCCTCCACGAAGTCCTGAGCAGCCCGTAGAAGCTCCCCTGAGCTCCCCTAAGCTCCAAAAAGCAACCTGCGCATGAAAAAGCGATATCAACGGGTAATAATCAAAATGTATGGAGCAATAGGGGTATAATGGATAGATATAGGAATTGATTTGGGGTAGGGGTTCGTTTAGCACATGGATCCTCAAGAAATACACGAAAAGAGGTGAAAATAGGCAAAATAAACGATACCGAAGATGGCCGGAGCGGCTGCCGCCGGCGGCGACTCGGGCGAGTCGCGGCGGTGGTCGGCCGGCGGTGGCGGGCTGAGCGGCGGCGCGAGCGGGCGAGTATGGGCGCGAGCGAGGGGATTCGGGCGAGGGAACTGAAGCGTCGGGCGGTTTGGGGGTGTTTGCGATTTCGAAAAATGAGCCCCCCTCGGCCCTTATATAATAAAACTTACGACTCGGCCGAGTGACGTGGTCACTCGGCCGAGTGAGACCATTGAAAGTTTCCTCCCCGCTATCGCTTCGGCCGAGTGGCTTTGCCAGCATCGGCCGAGTGGAGTAAGTCCATTCGGCCGAGTGACTCAAGCTACTCGGCATGACTCGCTCTAGGAGGGTATCCGTTGTACTCGGTCGAGTGGGAATCTATACTCGGCCGAGTGGCAGTTCTAATGAAATGAGGAAAATAGACAGAGAGTTGGGTACAGCAGACTTCCCTCGTTCGTGAGCGGCTCGGCCGGACGAACTTCTGTACTCGGCCGAGTGACTAGTATGCTCGGCCGAGTGAGCCTTGTTTTCTGCTGTTTGTCTTCGTTTGGGCTCTAAACTCCGTCTTTCTTCCTCCAGTCGATTTCATCCTCCTCCTAAGCGTCGAACGCCTTCTTGGGGCGCTCCTCGTCGTCTCGTTCATCCTCCTCATGATGGATCTACCTATCTCCTCTCCTGTCAAGAAAAATAGGACCCGTTATCGCAAAATTTTTGGGCGAACGACCCGAAACACTAAAAATTTCTAAAACGAAAATAAAGAAAAAGTAAAAATAAAGCAAAAACCGTCGGGTTGCCTCCCGACAAGCGCTCGTTTAAGGTCGTGAGCTCGACCCCCTATAATTTTCAATCAATGCGGGATGTTTGGTGCATTTGAGATGCACCCATCGAATTTTCCGGGGAGCGCGCTTGGATTTGGATGTGGCGGCGGCGCGTTCTCCCGCGGTGGTCTCTCGTCTCGAATAGTGTTGGGGGGAGGCTCCCCCAAGCTAGCGTTTGCTCCGGTCAACGGCTTAACCGGTGATGCCGGTCTCCGTGCCGGCGGAGCTTTCTTTGGAGACTTTAATTTCGAGAGCTTGCAGAGCTCTCGAATCCTTGCGACATCAGCGTCGCCTTCATCTTCTTCACCGGAGAGGTCGGGGGAATCATCTTTATTCTCTTCATGGCCTAAATCCGGGCCTTCTTCAAAATCTTCATCAAAAAGAGCGCCAATTGAGTGAGGAATGGCCTCCTCTATCACCTCATCAAGGAGGTCCATGTAGTCAAGTTCCTCGTGATAAGGCATGTGCTTCATGGCCTTAGGAATGTGGAGCTCCACCTCGATGTTTCCGACGTTTAGGGTTAAGGACCACTTAAGGTACCTTCGCGCACGTCGACGATGACTCCGGCGGTGGCGAGGAATGGGCATCCAAGTATCAATGAGGTGTCTCCCTCCTCCTTAACGTCCATGATCACGAAGTCACATGGCAAGCATATTCCACCCGGGACTTGTAGCGGTATGTCTTCGGCAATCCCCACCGGCCTTGTTATCCGTCCATCGGCTAATTGAATGCGCATGTCGGTGGGTTTCAACTTTGTCCCGGTGTTTAGCTTTAAGAACATGGAGAGGGGCATGAGGCTCACACTAGCCCCAAGATCAACCAACGCCTTTTGAAGAGGAACGCCGCCCAAAGTGCAAGGAATCCGAAAACTCCCCGGATCTTTAAATTTTGCCTGCTCCTTTTCTCTCTTAGTAAACCAAGAGCCCTCCTCGGCTAGCATGATCTTCTCCTTCCTCTTTCTCCCCGAGATCAAGTCCTTCAAGAATTTGGCATACGTGGGGATCTCGACGATGGCGTCAAGGAAGGGAATGTTAAGGCTAACTCCTCTTAGGTACTCGAGAAATTTTGCTAGCCTTTTCTCCATTTTCGCTCTAGCGAGCCTTTGGGGGAATGGGACCGGTGGCATGAAGCGCCTTTCCTCAATCAATTTCTCCGCTCTAGATTTCTCTTCGTCATGTGGCTCCTTCTCTTTTTCAACCTCAACTATCGGCTCAATTGGCTCCAAGCTTTCCTCCACGGGCTCCTTGGTAGGAATCATGGCGGGGGTGGTGTCCTTCCCGCCTCTAGTAGTAACGGGAACTACGGCGTTGATGTGGCCGGTGTTGCCCCGTGGGTTTTGCTCCGGTTGCGCCGGCAATCGTTGAGTGTTCCGATTGAGCAAAGCCAATTGCTCCGATATTTGAGCCACTACGGTATTAAGAGAGTCTTACCCCGCCTTCAAAGTAGCATTCACCTTATTTTGCTCAACCATGAACGCCTCCACTCTAGTTTCGAAGTCGGTTCGTTGCGGAGCTTGTGGAGGGCTTTGGTTTTGATTCCTCCACCCTTGGTTGTATCCGGGAGGCCTATAAGGTGGAACTTGTTGCTTCGGTTGAAAGTTTTGTTGAGTAGGCCCCCTCGGTGGGTAATATTGTTGTTGGGGTGGTGGTGGCCGAGCTTGATTAGGCGGTTGTTGTGGCGGGTTCAAAGCTCCTTCATTGTTGGCGTAGGAGAATCCCGGATGATTTCTTGCGGCCGGATTGGACCAATACCCTTGGTTCCCCTCAACATATTGTACTTGCTCCAAGGATCCTTCTACTTGCTCTCCTCCCGAGTACATGGCTTGAGATTGGTCTTGCCAATCACACATTTGGTTCGTCGGCGCGGAGGTGGAAGGGCTTCCTTGGGGCTCCGTAATGAACTTCTCCAATCTCTCCACCACCTTGTGGAGAGAATCAAATTTGCTCGTAAGCTCCGCTACGGCCTTCGCCTCGTAGATGCTTGTTGGCTTTAAGGAGGACGTGGAGTGTCCTCGCTCATCGCCCCATTGTTGGTTATTTGAGGCCATCTCCTCGATTAGGGCCGTAGCTTCCTCGGGAGTCTTTGACAAGATAGCACCATTCGCCGCGGCATCAATAATTTGTTTGGTCCCTGGTTGGAGACCGTTGTAGAAGCTATGCACTAGCTCCCAATCTTCTATACTGTGGTGCGGGCATTGATGCTGTAAATCCTTAAACCGCTCCCAAGCTTCATAGAGCGTCTCCTGTGGTCCTTGCTTGAAGGACATGAGAGCGCTCCGGATTTTCACCGTCTTGGATGGGGGATAAAATTTGTCAATGAAAGCGTCCGCCAACCCGTCCCAAGAGGTGAAAACTCCGTCAGCCTGCGTCCTCAGCCAATAGAGTGCCTTGTCCTTTAGCGTGAAGGGGAAGAGACGCAGTCTGATGGCATCGATGGGGACCCCGGCATTTGAAATGTGGAGCACTTCGACAAGAATGGTTGGATGTGGTAGTGGGGGTTCTCATGGGCGTTCCCATGAAATGGGTCTTGTTGCATCAAAACCACCAATCCAGTCTTTAGCTCGAAGTTCTTGTCGGCCGCCAACTCCGGCACGGCAATGGATGATGTAGTAGAAGAGGTCTTAGGCCGAAGCCTATCGCGAATAGAAATTATTCTCGCCATCCTTGCCGCCAATTCTTCGGGAGTTTCCGGGTTGGTCATAAACCGCCCTTCCAGATATTGTCTTCTTTCCGCTCTAAGTCTCCGCGCGGTACGTTCGATCTCCGGATCAAATAATAAGGCTTCGGGGTCCGCCGTAGATCTCGTGTACATGCACAGGGAAAACAGAGTTTCAAAGAGATGATTAGTACCGTGGAAGGGTTAGGTAAGAATAGTAATGGAAATAATAATAATAATGAAAAAAGAAAAAATAAAAATAAAAGAAAGAAGTAGCTAGGGTGAGAAAGAATCAAACGCAATCGCCTCCCTGGCAACGGCGCCAAAAACTTGATCGCACCCCGGATACACGTCCCGGAGCGACGGTTGTAGTTTTACCGCAAGCGCACGGTATAGCGGCGAGCGGGTATCGAACACAGGGAGGACGAATGACCGTGCTTGTTCCTAATCAACCTGGCTATTCAAGAGAGATAATTGCCTTGGGTGATCCTGTCACAATCGTCAGACAAATGTGCGAAATATCAAAGCAAATAAAGAACGTCTAGGGAATGGGGAATCCCCGCTACTCACCGTATTTCATAAAAGTGGTTCGTCGGTATTAAAATTGCTAGAATGAGAATTCGGATGAACTAGTTGCAACTGAATGTAGAACCAAGCTCACGCTCTCGCGCTGTTGCCGGTCTATAGCTTTCCTAGGTTCGGGTCCAATCTCTTGCAAACCCTAGCCTAGGGAAGCTAGCATTAGGATCAACATCATCGTCCAATCGCGCACCGAGCCCAATCTCTTGCAAACTCGGTCCACGATCTAGATTAGGATAGTTCCTACCCGTCCAATCTCTTGCAAACGGGTATTGGCATGGAATTGCACCCGAAAATCCTAATATCGGTCCAATCTCTTGCAAACCGATACTTCGAAAATCCGACTCCAACCCAATTCGGATTTCTAGGGTTTCCTATCGAATTGGGATCCAATCTCTTGCAAATCCCAATTGATATGAATACCTAGCCATCCGTAGTAAATCGATCCCAATCTAATCTCAAATAACAATCCTAGCTCAATTTCTACCAATTCATCACAATTATGAAATAGGGCTCGTAGGGTTCATCCCCACGCCCCAAGACGTGGTGACTACTCACAAATCATAGCAATATCACAAATTTGATCAATGAAATAAGCAATGGAATTCATCACAAATATTGAGATAAACAATAAAAATAGAATTTTTAGGGAAGAGAGATGCAAACCAATGGAGTTCTTCAATTTAATCCAACAAAAATCCAAGTTTTTCCTCTTATCCAATCACAATAATAAAGTTAAAAAGTAATCTAAAAAGCTGCAAAAAATCTAAGAGATGGCTCTCAAACTAGGGTAAAAACAGGGCTTAAATAGCCCCAAAAATCGTCCAAAAATCCTGACCAAAACGCCCCTGCACAGCCTGTTTTCCGCAAATTTCGCTACAGGCAGCGCATCGCACTCGGCCGAGTGACAGAAGTCGCTCGGTCGAGTGAGAAACCCTGTACTTTTCCAGTAAGTCGGGGCCTTCAGGGGTCTTCACTTCGGGAGCGGCTCGGCCGAGTGAGTTGTCGTCACTCGGCCGACGGCTTCACTGCACTCGGGCGGACGTGGTTTACCACTCGGCCGAGTGGGTCTTCTGAAGCTCAGGTGGCCGAAAAACAGAAACTTCGATATTTTGGAGGGGCTTCGTCTGGGCGCCACTCGGGTGGACGTGGGATCGTCACTCGGCTGATGTGGTCTCCGTTGCTCGGCCGAGTACACATGGAAATCGTGTCTGAACGTGTCGGCCGAGCAGTGTCTCGCTGGTCGGCCGAGTGGCTCCTCCACTCGGCCGAGTGGGACACAAAAAATGCCCAATCTGATTGTTTTGGCCTCCTCGTCGCTCCTGCGACGTCCATTCTTCTTTTGCTCCTCACCAACAGCAAAATACCCCTCGGGGAGGTCGTCGGTGGCCGTCTAGAGTAAGCGCATCTCGAGATCACTCCAAATCGCGCCAAATCACCTGAAATGCGACAAAAACAACAAATCGTGAAAAGCATCGCAATATCGTCGATATATCGTGAAAAACATGATTTGGGCGATCTAAATGGCATGCAAATACACGGAAAAATGGTGTAAAATAAGGAGTGATCATCGAGCTTCTGCATGACGACGCCATCGTCATCGAGTCTCCGATCGGGATGGCCATCATCAGCTGGCTACTGATCGACACTAGAAGCTCTTGTGACATCCTGTTTATGCCGACAGTCGAGAAGATGGGGCTGAAGCAGGCAGACCTGAGGCCTTGCACGGGGCCCATCGTCGGCTTCACTAGCCACTCAGTTCCCATTGTGGGAGTGATCAGTGTCACTTGGAGAGGAACCGAAGGTCGTCACTCGCATGACATAATTCGTTGTCGTCGACATCGCGTCGGCTTACAATGGGATCATAGGGTGACCATACATGACGGCCATTGAAGCGCTCCCCAGCCTGCTCCATCAGATGGTGAAATTCCAAACTCCACGAGGGGTGGGGTTGGTGAAGGGGAGCCAGAAGCTATCCAGGAGCTGCTACATGGGGTCGACCAAGCTTAAGGGTCCGGAGCAGGCCTTATCAGTCGACCTCCTTGATGAAAGGGAGGACTTCTGCGACCAACGACTGACCCCCGCTGAAGAGGTCGAAGAGGTGTCCATGGCCGCGGAGGAGGGCAAGACTGTCTCCATCGGCACGAAGCTCCCGGTTTCTCTGAGGGCGGCCCTCATCAGCCTCCTCTGAGACAACATGGACATATTTGCCTGGTCACCCGTGGACATACCAGGGGTCAACCCAACGATAATCTCCCACAAGTTGAATGCAGACCCGGGATCTCGAATGGTCCGACAGAAGAAGAGGAGTGCCGGTGGAGAAAAGAAGAGGGCAGTCGACGAAGAAGTGGATCGGCTTCTCCAGGCCAAGTTCATCAGGTCGGTGGACTATCCAGATTGGCTCGCCAATGTCGTCTTGGTGAAGAAGGCCAATGGGAAGTGGCGCATGTGCGTCGACTTCACAGACCTTAACAAGGTGTGTCCGAAGGACAGCTTCCCCCTCCTGAGGATCGACCACTTGGTTGACTAGGCGTCTGGTTACGAGTTGTTGATCTTCATAGACGCCTTCTCGGGCTACAACCAAATCCCGACGGCGAAGGAGGATGAGGAGAAAACGTCCTTCATCACCGATAGCGTCGGCACCTTCTGTTACATGAAGATGCCCTTCGGACTGAAGAACACCGGGGCGACCTACCAGCGGATGGTGGACAGGATATTCAGCTCGTAGGTCGGGCGAAACCTGGAGGTCTACATCGACGACATGCTGGTGAAGAGCAAGAGAGCCATGGACCACCTAGCCGACTTGCGGGAGATGTTCCAGAAGGTGCGCCAGTATGGCCTGAGGCTGAACCCGGCTAAGTGCATCTTCGGCGTGCAGTCGGGGAAATTCCTTGGCTTCATGATAACGAAGAGGCGAACCCCGACAAGGTGTCAGCCCTCATCAATATGGCGGAACCACGGACCATCCGGGACTTGCAACGGCTGAACGACCGGATCGCGGTGTTTAGGAGATTCTTGTCGAAGTCCGCGGAGAGGTCGCTCCTCTTCTTCAGAGCCCTACGCACGGCCTTCAGCGAAGAAAAAATCAATTGGAAAGTAATCCCGTGGGACGACAACTGTGTTAGAGCATTTGCAGAACTGAGGGCTTACCTGCAGAGCCCACCGCTGCTCGCCAAGCTGGGGAAGGAGAATGGCTGGGATTGTACTTGGCGACCAACGAAGAAGCCATCAGCTCCGTCTTGATCAAAGAGGAGAAGGGCGTGCAGCGGTAGGTATACTATACAAGTCGGATTCTTCAAAAGGCGGAGACTCGCTACAGCCCCATCGAGAAGGTCGCCTATTGTCTGATCACAACGGAGAGAAAGCTCCGACCGTATTTCCAGGCCCACCCATCACCGTCCACACCAATCTGCCCCTCGAGAAGAACCTGAAGAGGTTGGAGCAGTCGGGCAGAGTGCTGAATTGGAGTGTCGAGCTCAGTAAGTTCGACATAACCTACAAGGCCGGGACATCGATCAAAGGTCAGGCCCTGGCGGACTTCGTGGCGGAATGCACTATCGAGGACCCCCGGAGAACCTGCCGGACGCACCACCAGCGGGGCATCCCCACATGCAATGGGGGTGGCTGGACCCTAGGAGCCCACCTAGGTAGAAGAGGGCGGATTGTGGACCATTCACGTCGATGGCTCGACGACAGGATCTGGGACAGGGGCAGGTATCGTCATCCAAACTCCCGATGGATGCCTGCTGGAGTATGCTCCGTGCTTCAACTTCCTAGCAACCAACAACATCACGGAGTATGAGGCCCTGTTAACGGGCTGAAGATTTACAGAGCGATGGGGGCGACGAACGTGCTACTGCTTAGTGACTCGTGGCTCGTCGTCCAACAGGTCCAAGGAAGCTTCGAGGCCCGAGAAGAGATGATGAAACGCTACCTCAAGCGCATCCGGGCCAAGCTCCAGAAATTCAAGAGAGAGGAGGTCCAGCATTTACCTCACTCCCACAACCTCCGGGCAGACGCCCTGTCAAAGCTGGCCTCCTCCTCTGCGGCCGAGATCGGAAAGGCCATCTACGTCGAAAGTCTGCTAGCGCCTACCATTGAGGAAGAAGAACTAATGTGTGTCGGCCCGACGAAGACGTGGATGACCCCAATAGTGATGTACTTGGAGACGGGGGCCTGCCCGAGGAGCAGCAGCAGGCCAAAAGATAGAGAGGCGGGCCCTGTCGTTCGTGCTCTTCGATGGAGTGTTATACCATCGATGCCGCGTCGGGTTCGACGTCCTGCCTTACCTGAAGTGCCTAGGGCCAGAGCAAGCAGAACATGTCATCCGGGAAGTGCACGAGGGCTTCTGCGGGAACCACCACGGCGGGCGTACTATCACCCACAAGATAGTGCGCCAGAGATACTATTGGCCGACAGTGATCCATGACACGGCCCGTTATGTCAAGAGGTGTGAGGCGTGCCAGAAGTTCGGCGGACATACGACGGCACCTCCGGCCCACCTGGTGCCTATCTTGAGCCCGATCCCTTTTGCCAAGTGGGGGCTCGACATCCTCGGACCCTTTCCAAAGGCCTCGGGGGGAGGAAATACCTGGTCGTCGCGGTGGACTACTTCACCAAATGGATCGAGGCCGAACCTCTAGCTTGCATCGCATAGACGGACATGATAGGATTTATTTGGAAGTCCGTGATCTGTTGCTTCGGGATACCCCGCTCGATAGTGACGGACAATGGAAGGCAGTTCGACTACGAAGGCTTTCGAGATTTCTGCTCGGGCTGGGGAATCAAGCTTCATTTTGCCTCCGTGGCCCACCCGCAATGCAATGGGATGGCGGAGGCAGCGAACAAATGCATATTGGGTCCCCTGAAGAAGAAAGTCGATGCCGCCCTGGGAGCATGGGTGGACGAGCTATCGAGCATTCTCTGGTCATACCATACCACACACAAAGTCTCGACCGGAGAGAGCCGGTTCATGTTGGCGTTCGGATCGAAAGCGGTCGTCCCCGTGGAGATTGGAGAGGAGACACTCCGGCTGCGGTACTTCGACGAAGGCATCAACGTGGAGGGCCTCGGCCTCAACCTCGAGCTCGTCGATGATGTGAGAGACCGGGCCCTGACGAACCTTGTCCGAGCAGAGCCAAAGGATGGCCCGGCACTACAACTCTCGGGTGAAGAAACGGAGCTTCAGAGTCGGCGAATTAGTCCTCAGAGATGCCACCTTCAAGCCCGTCGAGACCGCTCACCGAGGGGAACTGGCAGCAAACTGAGAGGGACCCTACGAAGTCATCGACATCGTCGGACCAGCCACATACATCCTGGAAAACCTCGACAAGAGCGAGCTGGCTCACCCATGGAACACGGAACATCTCCTAAAATATTATCAGTAACTGTGAGTCTTCTTAATAAAATATTCTCTTTTCCACACATTTCCAAACCTTGTTGTCTCCACTTGAGAATTTCAGTTTAAATGCGCAAGACTCCGGGGCAGGACCAATCCTCGCCCCCCAAATCGGAGAAGGGCACGGGCCGAGCCACGCGCTCGCTCCCCCCTCAAAGACTCCAGGGCAGGACCAATCCTCACCACCGAAACAGGAGAAGGACACGAGCCGAGCGACGCGCTCACTCCCCCCTCAAAGACTCCGGAGAAGGACCAATCCTCGCCACCCAAACCAGAGAAGGGCACGGGCCGAGCCACGCGCTCATTCCTCCCTCAAGACTCCGGGGCAGGACCAATCCTCGCCACCCAAACCGGAGAAGGGCACGGGCTGAGCCACGCGCTCGCTCCCCCTTCAAAGACTCTGGGGCAGGACCAATCCTCACCACCGAAACCGGAGAATGGCACGGGCCAAGCCACGCGCTCGCTCCCCCCTCAAAGATTTCGGGGCAGGACCAATCCTCGCCACCCAAACCGGAGAAGGGCATGGGTCGAGCCACGCGCTCGCTCCCCCCTCAATGACTCCGGGGCAGGACCAATCCTCGCCAACCCAACCGGAGAAGGGCACGGGCTGACCAACGCGCTTGCTCCCCCCTCAAAGACTCCGGGGCAGGACCAATCCTCGCCACCCAAACCGGATAAGGGCACGAGCCGAGCCACGCGCTCGCTCCTCCCTCAAGACTCCGGGACAGGACCAATCCTCGCCACCCAAACCGGAGAAGGGCACGGGCCGAGCCATGCGCTCGCTCACCCCCTTAAAGACTCCGAGGCAGGACCAATTCTCGCCACCCAAACCGGAGAAGGGCACGGGCCGAGCCACTTGCTCGCTCCCCCCTCAAAGACTCCGGGGTAGGACCAATCCTCGCCACCCAAACCGGAGAAGGGCACGGGCCGAGCCACGCGCTCGCTCCTGCCTCAAGACTCTGGGGCAGAACCAATCCTCGCCACCCAAATCGGAGAAGGGCACGGGCCGACCAACACGCTCGCTCCCCCCTCAAGACTCCGAGGCAGGACCAATCCTCGCCACCCAAACCGAAGAAGGGCATGGGCCGAGCCACATGCTCGCTCTCCCCCTCAAAGACTCCGGGGCAGGACCAATCCTCGCCACCCAAACCAGAGAAGGGCACGGGCCGATCCATGCACTCGCTTCCCCCTCAAAGACTCCGAGGTAGGACCAATCCTCGCCACCCAAACCGGAGAAGGGCACGGGCCGAGCCACGCGCTCGCTCCCCCCTCAAGACTCTAGGGCTGGACCAATCCTCGCTACCCAAACTGGAGAAGGGCACGAGCCGAGCCACACACTCGCTCCCCCTCAAAGACTCCGGGGCAGGACCAATCCTTGCCACCCAAACGGGAGAAGGGCATGGGCCGAGCCACGAACTCGCTTCCCCCTCAAAGACTCCAGGGCTGGACCAATCCTCGCCACCCAAACCGGAGAAGGGCACGGGCTGAGCCACGGGCTCGCTCCCCCCTACAAGACTCCGGGGCAGGACCAATCCTCGCCACCCAAACCGGAGAAGGGCACGGGCCGAACCACAGGCTCGCTCCCCCCTCAAAGACTCCGAGGCAGGACCAATCCTCGCCACCCAAACCGGAGAAGGGCACGGGTCGAGCCACGCACTCGCTCCCCCTCAAAGACTCCGAGGCAGGACCAATCCTCGCCACCCAAACCAGAGAAGGACACGGGCCGAGCCACGCTCTCACTCCCCCCCTTAAGACTCTGGGGCAGGACCATTCCTCGCCACCCAAATCGAAGAAGGGCACAGGCCGAGCCACGTGCTCGCTCCCCCCTAAAGACTCCGGGGTAGGACCAATCCTCGCCACCCAAACCAGAGAAGGGCACGGTCCGAGCCACGCGCTCGCTCCCCTCTCAAAGACTCCGGGGCAGGACCAATCCTCGTCACCCAAACCGGAGAAGGGCACGGGCCGACCAACGCGCTTGCTCCCCCCTCAAAGACTCCGGGGTAGGACCAATCCTCGCCACCCAAACCGGAAAAGGACATGGGCCGATCCACGCGCTCGCTCCCCCCTCAAGACTCTGGGGCAGGACCAATCCTCGCCGCCCAAACCGGAGAAGGGCACGGGCCGAGCTACGCGCTCGCCCCCTCAGACTGCGGGGCAGGACCAATCCTCGCCACCCAAACCAGAGAAGGGCATGAGCCAAGCTACGCACTCGCTCCCCCCTCAATTCAAGACTCCGCAGCAGGACCAATCCTCGCCACCTAAACCGGAGAAGGGCACGGGCCGAGCTACGCGCTCGCTCCCCTTCAAGTAAAGACTCTGGGGCAAGCCAAACAAGCTTCGCCACCCAAACCGGAGAAGGGCACGGGCCAAGCTATGCGCTCGCTTTCCCCCTCACTACTGGACTCTGGGGCAGAACCAATCCTCGCCACCTAAACCGGAGAAGGGCACGGGCCAAGCTACGCGCTCGCTCCCCCCTCAAGTAAAGACTCCGGGGCAAGCCAAACAAGCTTCACCGCCCAAACGGGAGAAAACGGGGGCGGGCCGAGCTACGACTCCCTCCCCCCTTTGAAGACTCCGGAGTAGGATCTGTCCTCCCCACCCCAACTGGAGAATGGCTCTGTCATGGCCTGTTTGGCCCTATACGGCGACTGATACGGTGGTCCTCTACGCGCGCGTAGAGGGAATCTAATGAGTTGATGAGAGGTGATGTGGCGTGTATGTGGATGGTAGCAGTCATGTAAATTCATGAAGAGGGTAGGGGCATTTTGGTCATTTGACTACACGGGTAGAAGTGTGTGTGTAGGGTAAAAGTGGGTGTGTAAAGAAATGTCAAACTTGTAAATTTAGAAAGAGTGGGTTAGAGTGTGAGGGGATAGTGTGATAAGGGATGGGTTTAGTGGCATAAAATTCTGAAAAAATACGTAGCTGTAGATATTGAAGTCCTATCCCAAATTCATATAAAATTTGTCATATGTTGAGTTCAATAAGTAGGAGTAAAAATTCATTGTTTGCAAGATGTCTGAAATTCTGTCAAGCTGTACACAGTTTAGCAAAATGAGCACTATTACCTGCACACTCCATGGATTTTGTTGATCTTGGTCTTGTTGGAAACTTAAAAAGTTTTTCTCAAAGTTCATCAGAGTGCTTGTATGTCGAAATTCTAGCTATAACATGCATAAAATTGGGTTTCAACACAGGCTCAGAATTCTGTCTGAAAAACAGTCTGGGTATGCTGCACAGATTAATTCACTATAAATCATATATTACATATTTCTGCATAAAAATTAATGGGGAATCCAGAACTGTTATATATTCAACTTTCATTCTTTGAGTTTTGTCAAATTCACAATAGAAATGGGTTAAAAATGCTGTCTTTCCAGATGTTCTGGCAATTTCAGTATGCTGGATGGCGTTGAGTGAAGTTGGAAAATGTGTGATATTGCTAATTTTTCACTCCAAATGCATGAATGATGTTGATGCATGTATGTAAGATTAGTTATGCTATTAGTTACAAAAATTGATGATATGATTCCCTTCATTTATGTGACGCTCATTATGTGTTTGTTAAAATGCCTGAATGAACTTGAGATTGAAGCAACTTGAAAAACGGCATTTTTAATTTGTGTGACGTGTATTACCCATGATAAATTGTATATGATCAATGAGGTTATGATACATGGCTTATGGAGTATGCAAGTTTGTTGTGACCATCTCGAATGAATTTGGACATCATTTACATACTTCATTTACATGCTAAATACCCTAGGATTAATGATTAGCTAAAAGATAACCTAGGGATACTTTGTTCCACTCGAAGTGGGTGAGGGCCCTAGGAGGGTTGGGGGAAACCACGGTAACGAGTGGGCATGCGGGGATGGACTGCTGGGTTGTGGACCCCTCTTGACGGGCCCACAGCGGCGGGGAGTTGGTGTGGTCGTGGTTGAGTTGGTTGTGTTGGTGAATGGCTTCTTTCGTAAGAGCTTGTCTCGGGAAATCGTAGCATTCCACCCACCTTACCGGGTGAGGTCCAGTCCCCGATGTCTGACCCGTTACTGAGGTTTCGAATTCATGCATGAAAACTAACCTATAAAAAAAAGTAACTCTGGACTGTGATGCCTTTTCCTTGTTGTGCTAATGTGATCCCTTTTCCTTGTTGTGCTTCCTTGTTGTGCACTATGATTAGAGTAGTAGAGTTGTGGAGTTCCTACTGGGCACGCTGTGACGTGTCCTTTTCCCCTACAGGTCCAGGTACTAGTTCTAAGGCGGCGGGTCCGGGAGTGGAGACCCCGGAGGGCAGCTCGTCTCAACAGGGTCCGTAATGTTCGTGGTCAGTGTGGGTCGCGCGGTGTAGTCTTTGGTTGTGTGTGTGAGATGATGATAGAAGTGTTGTGCCCATGTTCCCTTTGTACCCCGTAGGGTTGAGTTGTACTTTTGTGGGAGCTTTTGCTGTTTAGGGTTGTACAGTGGACTTGTACGGTACTAGTTGCATAGTTATGGTGCTCTGTGAAGTCTGGGTGTTCTGATTGTAGTACTTTACTTTGCTGCCTGTGTTGTGGTACCTTGTACTTTCTTTTGTGTTGGAGCTGTACTGTTCTATTTTTTTTCAGTTCGTACTTTACTACCTGTATTTCCTCAGCGGTTGCAGTGGCTTGCGAGTCATTTAGCATACATATTGGCGCTGGGAATTCCTAATACCGCGGCTTGTCACATCGATCCTCCCTATTTGGGGTAGCGTGGCATGACAGGTTCGGACCGAGACACTCGCAAACCGTCCTCCCAAATAGACCCATGAACCTCGAAGACCCATTTCCCTCGCCACCTGGTGAACTCCCGCCTCCCTCGCCACTTACAGCAGCGGAACGACATGCTCGTCATGGTAACAGTGGATAGCGGCTTCGATCATGTCGCGCTCAACCCCTGTCTCTCCTCCAGCTGCTGCTTCAGGATACCCTTCTCCCTCCTCTCCGCCTCGATGGTCTTCTTCAGGTCGGCTATCTGCCCCACCTGCAGCTCGATTACCCATTGCTTGCTAGCCATCTCGTCGACATGCCTCGCCAGGATATCGGCCTGCTTGCGTGCCTCCTCCAGAAGCTGACGCTCGAGCCTAGCCGTCGTCGCAACAAAGTACGCAACCCGCCCCTTCTCAACCTCATAGGCCACCGTGACCCGCACCATCTCCTCCTCCTCCTCCCGCAGCTTCTCTCTGACTTCACTAAGGTCGACCCTCTCCTTGTTGAGAGCTGCCTTTGTGGCAGCCACTGGGGTTCGAAGCCGCAGGGTCGCCATAGCCGTGACCATCTACAAAAATACCCCACTCAGTCAGACACAAGGAAAGAGAACTTGGGAGTCGAGACGAGGAATTCGGCCTACCTGCATGACGTGCCACACGGTGGAACCGCACAGCCGCTCTGCCCCCACGCGGACCAGGGACTCGCGATCCCGCGGCAGTAGGCAATACTCCGCTAGACGCGCTGCCACCCCGGCATCCCCAAATATCGACTCATCACGGCCTATCCGATAGGTCGGCAGGTGAAGACTGTCGTTTGGAAGCAGCTCGACCTCTGCCTTTGTTCGCTTAAAGCGGATGAGAGCGTTCTCGCAAATCGGGTTCGTCGCCCTTCCCATCTCGCACAGAGGGATTCCGTAAGGCCACTTCTGGACCGGGGGTGCCTTGCAAGGCTTGCCCGCCTCAGGTACCCGCGTAGGAACCGGGAGGACCACTATCCGAATGGGTGAACCCTCGGGGAGGCCCTCACCAGCTTGACCGGAAGAGGCGCCAGATTCGGACGTCCTTTGCCTTCAGTTCACCTCCTCCTCGCCCGGGACCTCAGCACTCCTTTTTCGGGACACCTCCTTTACAGGCCCCTCCTCACCCATCACTTTCTTACCCTTATCACGAGGGTCGATGTTCTCTGCGACCGATACTCCAGCAACCCCCGATACCTCCTCCGACGAAAGCATCGCATCCCCACCTGTGAAGAAAAGAAAGATCAGGGTACGCCTATCTAAAGGCTTGCCAAACTCAAACTACCTTGGGACCAAAAATCCTGGGCGAGCCGACTGTCCTGCGTCACGTTCGCCAACCGGCGGTGCGCCTTGGGCAGCTCTGCCAATATCTGTACCTTCGCCAGGTCTTCACCGGTTAGCTTCACCCTCTCATTCACCAGAGGGTTCAGTGCCCCCCAGTTCGACATCATCACCGCGTCGACTGGCATCTCAACAAAGACAAAATCCTCCATCCACCTACCAACATCGGCGGGCACCCCGATGATGAGCTCACGCCCCCACCTCGTGCAGACACAGTGGTACATCCCCCTCTTTTGAACTGCGAAGAAGTGCTGGAACAGCTCCAGGAACGGACTCATGGAGCTGGCGAAGCATAGCATGGCGAACCCCACCAGCAAACCTCAGGAGCGGGGTGCCAAGGCGAAGATCGGCAGCTCCAAGAAGTTCATAAGGTGTAGGAGGTAAGTGTGGATCGGGAAGCGAAGTCCCGACTCGAAGGACCGGGTGTAAACCCCAAATTTATTATCCCCAAGCCAGCACACTGTAATGCCCTACCAGCTACTGCACAAGTACTAGAGGGGGGGGTGAATAGTACTTTAAAATAATAAGGCGTATTATTCCAAATTAAATTGCACACAACCACCAAATCAATTTGCGGAAGCTTAAATTGAATGACAACAATGAAATTAACAATGCTAACAAACGATGTTAATGGGTTCGGATCCACCCAAGTCTCCCCGACTTGTTCCCGGTGATCCTACGTCCCAACCACCCGGATCCCTTCCGGATACTTGAGTTAGAAACCCTAACTCAAGATTTCCACTATGAATATCTTGTGAAAAACCTTCACAAGATCAAATCATACATGCAATGGCAAAGTGAATCCCACAACCCGGGATCACAAACTTCTCTCACAACCGAGAGAGCCAATAAGCAATATAAAAGAGTTTAGATGAAATAAATACTCTTACCACAAAATCCTATACCTTGAGTTTTTCTTACCCAATAGGTGGAATGAAGGATTTGAGGAAGATGAAGTTACCAAACCCTAGCACCAAGGAAATGAGCAGCAATGGGTGCCTAGGGAAGATTTGGAAACTTGAATCAAGCAATAGCTTGAAGAGCTCACCAAGAACAAGCTTCTCTCTAGATCTAGAAATGAGAGAGAATGGGTTTCTTGTGAGGAAGAGAGCTTTAGATTTGAGGGAGAATAGCTATCTCTTTAGAACTCAATGAATCTCTTAATGGCAGCTCTATTGAAGATAGAAATGACCTAGGTTCGTATTTATAGGAACCCAAAAACACAAGTTAGGTCAATCTCCAACGGAAAGAAATCTGTGAGAATTAGTCGGTCAAAGAACACTCACTGACCGACTAGTTCATCAACTAGTCGGTCAGTCACAAAGCATGGACCGACTAAGAGCAGATCTGAGAAGAGATAGAATTTCAGACCTAGAAAATTAGTCGGTCCAAGAACACTGTCTGACCGACTAGTTTCACAACTAGTCGGTCATCCAATGAACGTAGACCGACTAAGAGGCAAAACAACATAGTCTGAAGGCAAGTTGACTTAGTCGGTCCAAGAACAAAAGTTGACCGACTAGATTGTCAACTAGTCGGTCATCAAACGTTCTTAGACCGACTAACGGTAAACAGTAGCTTAGGAGAATTTTAGAGTGAACAGTAAGTCACAACTAGTCGGTCAAAGAAGCATCACTGACCGACTAGTTCACAAACTAGTCGGTCGGTGAGTCAAAGTAGACCGACTAACTGTAAACAGTAAAGTCCAAGAATTTAAGGAATCAAACTAGTCGGTCCAAGAACAGTTGCCGACTGACTAGATCACCATCTAGTCGGTCAGTACTTGATCTTGTACCAACTAACATGCACAACAAAGTCCGAATCGAAGCGCGACGCTTCGAGGAAGTTAGAATGAACTTGTGCAAGGATCCTAGAGCTACGAAATGAGCGTAATGAAGATATAGACGTAAGATATACTCAAGGCTTAACATTCTATATATCGAAGCTAAAAGACTATAAATAAAACCTTAATAAACGGTCTTCGATAGCTTCGATTGAATCTTCATATTTTCCAAAGCGTCGCAAGAGCTTCAACGAAGCTTTAGGCATGAATATGAGCTTTGGAAAGTGTTGAGATGTCGCTTTGAATGTTCACGTGAAATTGGCGACGATCTCCAATACTGCGCTCACAAATTGTTAGTTCATGAATTATTTATGTTTGCTCATCATCCAAAACCAAATCCGGGGAGTCCAATATTCAACATTCTCCCCCTTTTTGGTGATGACAAACCAACATAAATAATAATCAAAGATAATAATTCAAATGTAAAATACTTACTCCCCCTGCATTGATGACACGTTAATTCCAAAATGAATATAAATGAATTGCATCAAGCAGACGAGTAAGATAAATAAAATGAATTGATTTTTGAAATTTCGGATTTTGAAAATCCTTATATGTATCTTAACTCCCCCTGAATCTAACATATCAAACTAGATTCTTGGAAATTGAGTTAAATTTTCATTTGCGCTATTTTATTATCATTATCTCTCCCCCTTTGGCATTATCCCAAAAATGGGGGGCATACAACGACAACAATTAGGAAATGTAAAATCCAACATCGGGAGTCGTAGACAAAGGCAATGGATCAACTTGACACCAAGGGAAAAATTGTGGAAGTCAAAACAAGGTGTGCAAAATTTTCCATTATAAAAAAAAATCAAAATCATCAAAAAACTCCAAATCATTATTCATTTCTTGAATAAAGAAACATACTCTTCAATATTCAATAATCTTGGTTAATTTTGTGCATGGAAAACAATTCTATAAAATTACAGAATTTAAATCCATTTAACCAAGTTTTTATGCGTCGAGCGACGAAATCACATTTCAAATATATTCAACGAATATTAAAATTTGCACGACGAATAAAAGACAAAGTGAACGATGATGAACATATATATATATATATATATATATATATATATATATATATATATATATATATATATATATATATATATATATATAGACAACATGAGTACATCCAAAAAGATATCACATCGAATATATGAGGTACATCATATGAAGTGAGACACATCATCTATATAAACAACAAAAAGTACATCATCATCATCGACATCGTCATATCATAAAATCCAACACCGACAACCAGAAAGCACAAAAAAAATACATCAAAGCATCTCTCAACCCCATCCTAACCCAAAACACTCTCACTAAAAATATATCATCCAAAGCGTATATGGAGAGTCCTCGGAACAACGATCACGAGGAGGAGGCTGGATCTGCAGCGTCCGTGGGTCCAGTCGACGGAGTGGACTCAGGCTCTGCAGGGAGAAGAGGTGTCTCAACAGATGGAATCGTCGGGGCAGGAGTCGAGATCTCAGGAACAGGCTCAACAGCAGCATGAGTCTCGACAGCAGATGTGTCAGCAGGAATATCAGCAGGCTCAGCAACAGGGTCTACATCAGGCTCAGAAGACAGAAGTGCTGAAGCAGAAGGCTCTGGAACACCGGAAGCGGTGCCAACTCCAGGAGCAGTAGTGGAAGTACCAGCAGCAGCAGCAGCAGTGGCCTCATCGCCACGGGCAAAAGAAGTAGCAAGCTCGTCAAGCTCCTCATCGTCCATCTCCTCGGCCTCAGACACCGAAGGAGGAAGCTCATTCCTATCATACGAGCCATACGGCAGACTACCTCCTCAGTACGAGCCAAACGGGAGTCGTGCTGACGAAGTAGGCGTACGACATCGTCCAAAGTAGCAGGGGAAGACGAGGCTGCAGCAGCTGACGGAGTAGACTGGGAAGCAGATGCGGTAGACCTCTGCACGTGACGAAGAGCCGCTAGAGATTTCTTCACGGCCGTCGCGTTCAGAGGCGTACCCAAAGGACGCTCATCGTCAGGAGGGAGGGGAACTCGAAAATGACGGAATACGAGGGTCAACAAGCAGGGGTATGGAATGTGCGTAGACTTATTGGTCTTGCGTATACACTCGAAAGAATCCATCTTATCGAGTATCACGCGAGCCCAATTTATCTCGCACCCCAAGAAAAGAGCGTATATGAGCTTCAAAAACGGCTGAGAGGGGAGTGAAGAGGATCCATACTTAGGGAGGAGACACGACTTCAAAATCAGGTTAAGAACCCACGCATTCGGCTTAAAAGATTTCGATGGAACACCAATGAATGCGGAGGGGATAACCTGGAAAATCTCTGAAAGAATAGACTGATCCAAGGAAGAAATGTCGTCTACGGAAATGTCCGAAGGGAGGAGACCACACGACGCACAACCAAGGATCTCCCCCAAGATTTCTGCCGTGAGAACTATAGGAGTTCCCAAGACAGTCGTCTCAATGGAGTGACTGGCGTCGTACTGGCCTCGAATACGGTTGGCATAGAACAATTTCACGAGGCGAGGGTACGGTTTGGGATTGGCCTTGGGGTCGTATCAGAGATAGTCTAGAAGGCCACTATAAGAGAGAAGATCAGCAAGGCCGAGGAAATCAGAGAACTGAACATAATGCTCCAACAACAGTGGACAGTGTTCTATACGGTTGTACGCGACGAGACACTGAGGGTCATCGCGGCACAACGATATGTCTACACCGCCAACTGGCATAGGAGCTTTATCCTTGGCCTTACGGGTCTTCGGAGGTGGGGTAGGTTCCCTAGTAGGCTCATCCTCTGGGATAAAATCAGTATCGGAATCGGGAGGAGTAGCCGGAGTGTGAAGAATAGGCTTTTTGGTCTTGGATTTACGGGGTTTGACTATGGCAGTCCTAGGCTTCTTAGGAGGAGGCGAAGATGGAGAGCCTTGGGTAGACTTGGCACGACGATTAGGCTTCGGGGGATTCCTAGGGTCGGAAGGCCCTACGGTCATAGGAGAAGCCCCGGAAGAGGCGATCGGAATGCGAGTCTTAGCCATAGCACTACGAGCACAAGCAATCGAAGACTAGGTCACTAACAACCTAGAGATCACAAGCTAACAACCCTAGAGATCAAGAAAATTCGAAAATCACAAGCCCTAGGTTAGAAATTGAAACCCTAGGATCTAGAGCTTGAAAACAAGGAGAGACAACCCTAGAATAGGAAATCGACCTAGGAGAGGGAGGGAGATACCTAGGGGGGTGGAGTCGACGGCGGCGGACGGCGGCGATCGACCGAGAAACGGCCGGAGACGACGGAAGTTGAAAGGGCTCGAGAGGGGGTTTGGGGTTTTCGGGTTTGAGCTGAGAGAAAACCGACTAAAAATGAAATTAGTCGGATGAAAAACCAGTATAAGTCGGTTGGAAGACGAAAAGACTCAACTGCCCTAACCCACTTAGTCGGTCACAGTTCAAGCACTGACCGACTAGATTACGATCTAGTCGGTCGGTCAATGAGCTTGAACCAACTAAGTCGAAACAGTAGCTCAGAGTGATTTTTAGGGCTAGATTTAGTCGGTCGCAGTATACTTACTGACCGACTAGTTTTCAATCTAGTCGGTCGGAAAGTGTACTATAACCGACTAACGAAAGAAAATGATAGGAGATGGATATTTGCTTGATCTAGTCGGTCTGAGTTCATTTGCTGACCGACTAGATGAGCATCTAGTCGGTTGACAAGTGTACTGAAACCGACTAGAAGAGTCCAAAAGTAGAAATTTGATTTCTCTTCACAAACCACTTGGATGAAACATCCTAACTCACTCATTAGTCATCTAAATTACCCCATAAAACATCGAAATCTTAAATACGACATTGAAATACGAATTCGATCATAAATTCAAATAAATCACATAAAATTCCCAAAAATTCAATTAATCTAGCATGAATGAAATATCGCGAAATATATTAGCATGTAAGATGATTGAATTGAAATATGAATCCTATATCTCGGATTCACCCATAATCCCCAATTCTCGACGCAACCGCACAAAGGAGTCCTCCTTTAGGGGTTTCGTGAAAATATCGGCGATTTGCTTTTGGGTTTCAACGTACACTAAAATGATGTCCTTTTTAGCAACATGATCATCTAAGAAATGGTGTCGGACATCTATGTGTTTCGATCGGGAATGGTGCACCGGATTCTTTGAAAGACAAATAGCACTTTGGTTATCCACCATGATAGGGCTAGTATCACAATGAATACCAAAATCCTTCAAAGTGTGTCTCATCCAAAGAACCTGGGCACACGCGGCACCGGCGGCAATATATTCCGCCTCGGTGGTTGAAAGTGATACCGAATTTTGCTTCTTGGAAAACCAAGAGACAAGAGAATTTCCTAGAAAATGGCAAGTGCCACTAGTACTTTTCCTGTCGGATTTGCATCCCGCATAATCAGCGTCACTATATGAGACTAACTCATATGTGCTAGATCTCGGATAAAGTAATCCAAAATCTAATGTGTAACTTAGATAGCGAAAAATACGCTTTACCGCTACTAAGTGAGACTCCTTAGGTTGAGACTGATAACGAGCACATATACATACGGCAAACATAATATCGGGCCTACTTGCGGTAAGATAAAGCAAACTACCTATCATACCTCGATATAGACGAATGTCTACATCCTTACCGCCCGTATCCTTGTCAAGATGCGTAGTCGTGCTCATTGGAGTCTTTTTCCCGGAGGCATTCTCCATTCCAAATCGCTTTAGCAACTCCACCGGGTACTTCGTTTGGTGGATGAAGATTGCATCGTTCATTTGGCGAATTTGGAGACCTAAGAAATATTTGAGTTCGCCCATGTGGCTCATCTCAAATTGTTCCTTCATCACATTAGAAAACTCTTCGCAAAGAGCGAAGTTAGTAGCACCGAAAATGATATCATCAACATAAATTTGAACTAATAAAATATCATTATTCGCATGCTTAATAAAAAGTGTTGAATCGGCTTCGCCCATTTTAAAATTCAAATCCAAAAGAAAATTCTTTAGGCGATCATACCAAGCTCGAGGAGCTTGTCTCAAACCATAAAGAGCTTTCTTTAGTTTAAAAACGTGATTTGGAAAATTTTCATTTACGAAGCCCGGAGGTTGAGAAACGTAAACTTCCTCAACGACATCTCCGTTTAAAAATGCACTTTTAACATCCATTTGAAATAATTTAAAATTCTTATGGCATGCAAAAGACAAAAGTAATCTAATTGATTCTAATCTAGCTACCGGAGCGAAAGATTCTTCGAAATCGATACCTTCCTCTTGACGATAGCCTTGAGCTACTAACCGAGCTTTGTTCCGGACGACGACTTGGTTATCGTCGGTTTTGTTCTTGAAGATCCACTTTGTCCCTATGACGGTGTGGTTCTTTGATGGCAATGGAACAAGCTCCCAAACTTCATTCCTCTCGAATTGAATGAGCTCCTCCTCCATGGCTAAGATCCAAGCGCTATCTTCGCATGCTTCATTAATATTCTTTGGCTCTATCGATGAGGCAAAGGCACAATTTGCGAAGTGGTGAACTTGCGATCTCGTCTTGACACTATCATAGATATTGCCAATGACTTGCTCATGGGGATGGTCACGAACCGAATGAAGCCGTTTGGGAATACCTTGATCACTTGGAACATTCTCAACAACTTCATTAGTTGGGTTAGTCTCAATAGAATCAATAGAATCATTAGACTTAGAATTATCAAACGAATCACATAAAACATCCATAGAATCATTATCATTTGAAATTCTAGTTGGAACAAATCCTTCATTAAATGAGACATGAAGCGATTCCTCGATCGTTGAGGTTCGTTTGTTGAATATCCGGTAGGCTTTGCTACGCGTAGAATATCCAACAAAAATCCCCTCATCGGATCTCGGATCGAATTTGTCCAAACTACCATATGTGTTCTTAATAAAACATTTCGAACCAAAAACACGAAAATGTTTAACTTGAGGCAACCTACCAAACAACAATTCATAACAAGTTTGTTTAGTGCCGGGCCTCAAAAGTATTCTATTAAACACATAGCAAGCGGTGTGTACCGCTTCCGCCCAAAATTGATGGCCAAGTTGGCTATCATCAAGCATAGTGCGAGCACACTCCACTAGCGTCCTATTCTTTCCCTCAACTACACCATTTTGAGAAGGTGCACGAGGGAAAGAGAAGGTGTGAGTAATACCAACTTCATCACAAAATGTCTCAAAAGACTCATTCTCAAATTCACCTCCATGATCACTACGAATAGTGACAATGGTGGTTCCTAAGAGATTTTGTACTTTCTTAACAAAAATTGTGAAGTTTTCAAAAGCTTCATTTTTATTACACAATGAAAATACCCAAGTAAATCTTGAATAGTCATCTACGATGACAAGTCCATACCTTGCATTTCCTAAGGAAGCTACTCTAGTTGGCCCAAATAAATCTAGATGTAATAGCTCTAGTGGCCGTTTAGTAGAGATGCTTTTCTTAGGTTTAAATGAAGATTTAGGAAGCTTGCCGCGTTGACAACAATCACAAAAACTTTTCTTTTCAAAAACAAGCTTCGGAAAACCTTTAATAGAATTCAATTTTGAAAGCTTATATAGTGTTCCAAAGTTCACATGTCCAAAGCGTCGATGCCATAAGTGTTGTTCACTTGTGTTGGCAACGAGACATTGTTCATATGACTTAGGAAGATCCAAAATATAAATGTCTTTACGACGAATTCCGGAAAATAATAATTTTTCATTATCCTTTCTTAAAATATGACACAATCCTTTCGCAAAGCTAACTTTGTAACCTTTGTCACAAAGTTGACTTATTGAAATAAGATTATGATTTAAACCACTAACAAGATAAACGTCACTAATTAATGGTTTAGAAGGGTTACCGACTTTACCAACACCTATGATGGTTCCGCTCTCGTTGCCTCCAAATACGACGCGGTTTCCATTCGCAATGGGAACCACTCCGGAGAGCAAACGAGCGTCACCCGTCATGTGTTTGGAGCACCCGCTATCGAGTATCCAATTCCCTTTGGAGCTAAATTTAAATTTGATGCTCCTTTTCTTTTTCTTTTCCTTGAGTACCTAAAGATAGACACTTTCATATCATGGTACCCAAGGTCATTGGGTCCAAGGGATTAGACCTTTGGAAGCCAAGTCCAAGTGGACTTAGACTTCCCCACATAATTCTTACTATGCACAACATCCGAAAAATAAGCATTCATGTACATTTGTTTTTCGTCCATGCTTGTGTCCTTTGGGCTCCAAATAGTGAAAATTTTGGGAGCCATCATCCTATTGGGTGCATGCATGCTATGTTGATTTCTACGTGATGCATGTTGTGGATAGGCATACGGGACATGATGGAATGGTGCACGACGAGAATTATTCATATGATGAGGTGGGTGTACATATGCATGTGTGGGAACACGTGCGTGAGGGTGTCTCACTTGGTGTGCACGTGCCCGAGAATGTGTTGCATAAAAATCATCATAAGTGTGAGACGGTGGAGTAGGACGTGTATTCCTACGTGGCATGTTATTAGTGTACATGTAGGCATGCCCCTTCTTTGGAGGTCCACCCAAAGTGGGTTTCTTTCCGAAAGAGGGTGTGGATGAGGTGGAAGCACCATTGGAAGATGAACTTCCAATAGAGTGTTTGCTCCCACTCGTTGAGGCTTCGGAAGTTGGCCTAACAAAAGTAGTGACCGACTTGGATGAATTTCCCATCATATACCCCAAGCCAATGTGGTGTTTGGCCGGAAGTAAATCTTTTAGGATATTATCCAAATGGCCCTTACCCTTGTTGAATTTGTTGATTCGGCCCAATGTGTCCTCATATTTCTCTTTGAGAGAACGCAAAGAAGTATCCAAAGCGGATATTTGCGATGTGAGCACATAAACACGAGATTTAAGATTCTCGTTCTTAATACTCAAAGTCGAGTTTTGAGAAGTTAAATCCGCTATCTCATGTTCTTCCGCATCCTCAATGCTAACATGTTCAAGTTTAGATTTGAGATTCACAATCTCATTTCTTAACTCTTCAACAACGGTGTCGTTGTTGGTGATGATATTCTTAGGCGATGTTTGAATGCTAGCTAGGTCATCTTTTACCTTAGTATATCTATTTACTAACTTAGTGTATTTTGACCAAAGTTGAGAGTTAGCATTTCTAAGATCATCCATCGTTACCTCATCGCTTTCGTCATTACTATCATCGGAAGAGGAGGATCCTTGATCGTTCTCCTCTCTTGCCATGAAGAACATATGTGCTTGCTCCACTTTCTCATCATCCGACTCTCCGCTTGAGGAATCCTCGGAGTCGGTGAATGTTGCTCCGACAAGTCCTTTCTTGTACCCCTTTTTGTATTTCTTGGACTTATCGAATTTTGGCGCCTTCAACTTCTCCTTTTGTTTGTTGAGAGGACACTCCGCTTTCATGTGTCCTGGCTTATTGCACTTGAAACACAAAGGAGAGGAAGAGGCGTTAGAAGAACCAAATTTACCTTTGGTCTTGAAGTTACCTTTCCGGAAGAAACGGTTGAACTTCTTGGCCATGAGTGCCATGGACTCCAAGTCCAACTCGTTTTCCGAGTCTTCATCATCGGAAGATGTGGATGAAGCCGCCTTGAATGCAATCGCCTTTTTCTTAGGCGCATCTAGGTTCAAATATGACTTCATCTTTTCTTGTAGCTTCACCTTGCTATCTTTGCGTACCTCGTATGACATCAAAGTACCCATTAGTTGAACTACGGTATATTTGTTCATGTCATTACCTTCCTCGATGGCGAAGGTACGTTTTTCCCAAGAAGAGGGAAGTCCTTCAATAAGCTTCAAGCACTTCTCCTTTTGAGTGTAGATCTTGCCGAGGGCCTCTAACTCGTTTATTATGTCAACGAAGCGAGCGTAATATTCTTTCATCTTCTCGCCCTGTTGCATATGAAACATTTCGTAATCTTTGGTTACGACAACGAGTTTAGAGTCTCTTACCCGACTCGTCCCTTCATGTAGTATGAGGAGAGAGTTCCAAATTTGATATGCACTCTTACATGTGCATATCTTATTGAAGTCCTCGGGCTCCAATGCGCATTGCAAGGCGTTCATTGCCTTGGCATTGCTTACCTCCGCGGCGACCTCCGCGGTAGTCCATTTCTCAAAATCTTCTTCTTCGGGCTCGTTGTACTCCTTCATTGTAGTCCTCCATAAAGATGCACTTCGGAGGAAGGTTTCCATCCGACATTTCCAGTACCCGTAGTTGGTACCGTTGAAGAATGGAGGCCTTGTAGAGGAATGTCCTTCCATCACCGATGCCGCTCCTTCACGGTTCCTGAAGGTGTCGTAGTTGGAAGGTGGAGGCACGGTCTTGTTGTCGTTGGCAGACATAGCTGAGTATCTGGCTCTGATACCAAATGTAATGCCTTACCAGCTACTGCACAAGTACTAGAGGGGGGGTGAATAGTACTTTAAAATAATAAGGCGTATTATTCCAAATTAAATTGCACACAACTACCAAATCAATTTGCGGAAGCTTAAATTGAATGACAACAATGAAATTAACAATGCTAACAAACGATGTTAATGGGTTCGGATCCACCCAAGTCTCCCTGACTTGTTCCCGGTGATCCTACGTCCCAACCACCCGGATCCCCTCCGGATACTTGAGTTAGAAACCCTAACTCAAGATTTCCACTATGAATATCTTGTGAAAAACCTTCACAAGATCAAATCATACATGCAATGGCAAAGTGAATCCCACAACCCGGGATCACAAACTTCTCTCACAACCGAGAGAGCCAATAAGCAATATAAAAGAGTTTAGATGAAATAAATACTCTTACCACAAAATCCTATACCTTGAGTTTTTCTTACCCAATAGGTGGAATGAAGGATTTGAGGAAGATGAAGTTACCAAACCCTAGCACCAAGGAAATGAGCAGCAATGGGTGCCTAGGGAAGATTTGGAAACTTGAATCAAGCAATAGCTTGAAGAGCTCACCAAGAACAAGCTTCTCTCTAGATCTAGAAATGAGAGAGAATGGGTTTCTTGTGAGGAAGAGAGCTTTAGATTTGAGGGAGAATAGCTATCTCTTTAGAACTCAATGAATCTCTTAATGGCAGCTCTATTGAAGATAGAAATGACCTAGGTTCGTATTTATAGGAACCCAAAAACACAAGTTAGGTCAATCTCCAACGGAAAGAAATCTGTGAGAATTAGTCGGTCAAAGAACACTCACTGACCGACTAGTTCATCAACTAGTCGGTCAGTCACAAAGCATGGACCGACTAAGAGCAGATCTGAGAAGAGATAGAATTTCAGACCTAGAAAATTAGTCGATCCAAGAACACTGTCTGACCGACTAGTTTCACAACTAGTCGGTCATCCAATGAACGTAGACCGACTAAGAGGCAAAACAACATAGTCTGAAGGCAAGTTGACTTAGTCGGTCCAAGAACAAAAGTTGACCGACTAGATTGTCAACTAGTCGGTCATCAAACGTTCTTAGACCGACTAACGGTAAACAGTAGCTTAGGAGAATTTTAGAGTGAACAGTAAGTCACAACTAGTCGGTCAAAGAAGCATCACTGACCGACTAGTTCACAAACTAGTCGGTCGGTGAGTCAAAGTAGACCGACTAACTGTAAACAGTAAAGTCCAAGAATTTAAGGAATCAAACTAGTCGGTCCAAGAACAGTTGCCGACCGACTAGATCACCATCTAGTCGGTCAGTACTTGATCTTGTACCAACTAACATGCACAACAAAGTCCGAATCGAAGCGCGACGCTTCGAGGAAGTTAGAATGAACTTGTGCAAGGATCCTAGAGCTACGAAATGAGCGTAATGAAGATATAGACGTAAGATATACTCAAGGCTTAACATTCTATATATCGAAGCTAAAAGACTATAAATAAAACCTTAATAAACGGTCTTCGATAGCTTCGATTGAATCTTCATATTTTCCAAAGCGTCGCAAGAGCTTCAACGAAGCTTTAGGCATGAATATGAGCTTTGGAAAGTGTTGAGATGTCGCTTTGAATGTTCACGTGAAATTGGCGACGATCTCCAATACTGCGCTCATAAATTGTTAGTTCATGAATTATTTATGTTTGCTCATCATCCAAAACCAAATCCGGGGAGTCCAATATTCAACATTCTCCCCCTTTTTGGTGATGACAAACCAACATAAATAAAAATCAAAGATAATAATTCAAATGTAAAATACTTACCCCCCTGCATTGATGACACGTTAATTCCAAAATGAATATAAATGAATTGCATCAAGCAGACGAGTAAGATAAATAAAATGAATTGATTTTTGAAATTTCGGATTTTGAAAATCCTTATATGTATCTTAACTCCCCCTGAATCTAACATATCAAACTAGATTCTTGGAAATTGAGTTAAATTTTCATTTGCGCTATTTTATTATCATTATCTCTCCCCCTTTGGCATTATCCCAAAAATGGGGGGCATACAACGACAACAATTAGGAAATGTAAAATCCAACATCGGGAGTCGTAGACAAAGGCAATGGATCAACTTGACACCAAGGGAAAAATTGTGGAAGTCAAAACAAGGTGTGCAAAATTTTCCATTATAAAAAAAAATCAAAATCATCAAAAAACTCCAAATCATTATTCATTTCTTGAATAAAGAAACATACTCTTCAATATTCAATAATCTTGGTTAATTTTGTGCATGGAAAACAATTCTATAAAATTACAGAATTTAAATCCATTTAACCAAGTTTTTATGCGTCGAGCGACGAAATCACATTTCAAATATATTCAACGAATATTAAAATTTGCACGACGAATAAAAGACAAAGTGAACGATGATGAACATATATATATATATATATATAGACAACATGAGTACATCCAAAAAGATATCACATCGAATATATGAGGTACATCATATGAAGTGAGACACATCATCTATATAAACAACAAAAAGTACATCATCATCATCGACATCGTCATATCATAAAATCCAACACCGACAACCAGAAAGCACAAAAAAAATACATCAAAGCATCTCTCAACCCCATCCTAACCCAAAACACTCTCACTAAAAATATATCATCCAAAGCGTATATGGAGAGTCCTCGGAACAACGATCACGAGGAGGAGGCTGGATCTGCAGCGTCCGTGGGTCCAGTCGACGGAGAGGACTCAGGCTCTGCAGGGAGAAGAGGTGTCTCAACAGATGGAATCGTCGGGGCAGGAGTCGAGATCTCAGGAACAGGCTCAACAGCAGCATGAGTCTCGACAGCAGATGTGTCAGCAGGAATATCAGCAGGCTCAGCAACAGGGTCTACATCAGGCTCAGAAGACAGAAGTGCTGAAGCAGAAGGCTCTGGAACACCGGAAGCGGTGCCAACTCCAGGAGCAGTAGTGGAAGTACCAGCAGCAGCAGCAGCAGTGGCCTCATCGCCACGGGCAAAAGAAGTAGCAAGCTCGTCAAGCTCCTCATTGTCCATCTCCTCGGCCTCAGACACCGAAGGAGGAAGCTCAATCCCCATCATACGAGCCATACGGCAGACTACCTCCTCAGTACGAGCCAAACGGGAGTCGTGCTGACGAAGTAGGCATACGACATCGTCCAAAGTAGCAGGGGAAGACGAGGCTGCAGCATGGATGACACCCTTGATCCTGACATCCTCGTCTGAAGCTTCCACTGATAGTAGGGCCAGCTCAGCACGCCAAGTCAGCATGCCAGGTCAGCCCCACCTAACCGCCTCCACCAGGTATAAATACCCCTTCGCCTCCACATGGAAGGGGTTGGCTAATTCACTCTAAATCTTATTACTCACATACAAGAGCAAAGGTCTTCCATATCTTTGTTCTTCTACCCTTCAAAACTCGTCACATATGGTCGACTCACCCTCAGTCCGACCTGCGTGCCTAGCCCCTGCTTTAAGTCCTATTACTGACTTAGGCATCGGAGAGGCTAAGGGTTGGACCCCAACCCAGCCTTTCTGACGAGTTTCTCCTTGCGCAGGTTAGCTCGTCACCAGTGGTCATGCTCATCCCCACCCCAGGCAGTTCGGCCCTTCTACTGCATCCATCCGGATTCGATACTGTGGTCAGCCTTTGCAACAGGCTTAGCCTCATCACCCCACTAGTCACATGTTAAATAGACTCGACTAACCCTCATCTTTATCATAACCACCGTGCCCTTGGTTCCCCTTAATACAAATTTATTGTACGTGAGTTCTACCCCGCAACAAAAAGAAAAATAATGAGTGAGCAGAGTTTGACATCAAAGGACTCGGTCCGACTCTTCCTTAGTGACGCGGAGCCATCTGGGTGGACTGAAGCCGTGGAGCGGCTTAAGCCCTCGGATGCGAGTCAATTGCTTGGCAAGACCCTTATTTTGGAGCAGGAGCAGGGAACTCCTCTAGAGGGGGATTCAGGCGAGACCCGGTCCACTCCGGAGCTTTTTCTGCACGAGGATTCCTGGCCTTGGGAAGGCTTGTTCCCTACGGTATCTCTGTCTGAAGACATTCTCGATGAATTCAGACCAATTTGCTTAAGAGTCGATCTCCTCAGGCTCCATTTGATTGTCCCGCGGAGGAAATCGTTCAGATGAAGTTTTCAATGAAGAGAGACGATTCTGCCCTTCTAGAGTGCGGGACCGCCTCTTGGATTGCCAAAAACACGACCCTACCGTAAGATAGGGCCGTTGTGGAGAGGGTCGATTATGATAGGCTCACGTCGAAGGCTGTCCACGTGAATGTACAGGTAAACACCGCCCAAGCCTCTATTATAGACGATGCAGTTGTGGATGTTGACCATCATGCCTTATAAATAGGCTCTCGTTTCTACTGCTGCACTATGTCGACGCGCGACGGTGGTGGTTAATCAAGAAGTCACCTTGGCAACCATTAAGTTGGCCTTAGAGAAATCTCAGTCTGAGCTGGATAGAGTGGGGCTTTTGTGCAAGCTGAGACTAAACCACCTTCAACGGCTCGAGCATAAGTTGCATGAGTCTCGTAAGAGAGAAGCTGAACAAGCCGCCTCGAGAGAGCAAGCAAAGAAAGCTCTGCTGGAGGAGGGAGCTAGCGCCGAGGCCATAGCGGAGAGGGCAGTCTAGGAATTCAAGGATTTGTTGCCCGATTTTGATGAGCTGTACATGCAAGGCTTTGAACGATGTCGATTGAAAGTGAAGGACCAATTCCCTAACATCGCCGCTGAGATCGACTAGATCCCTGTACTATTCCTAGATATCGACAACGACGATCTAAGCTAGGGTACGGGGGAGGCCGCTCCTACCGACAAAGTCGTCATTACGATAGGTGACGACGCAGGCGCTGGTGCTTCGGGAGATCAAGAGCATGTGGCCGCATTTAAGGGAGACCAAGGGCCGAGCGACTCGTTGCAGAATCTTGATGCTTCTCTTACCCTGCCATAATTTTCAAATGTCTAAGGGGTAATTGAGATGAAGACAAAAACAATTTTGTAGTAAAAGCACCAGAAAAATTTGCTTGTATCTCTTTGTTTGTCGTTGTATCTCTTTGTTTGTCGTCACTCATACAAGGTGGCCGTAATGCATGATGGCCCCTTGCAACGGGTTAAACCTTTACTCAAGATGATCAGGGTTAAGTTGTTGAACCATGTTAGAAATATGCCACTTTGTTCAATGGTGAGGGAGTGGTTCACTCGACTCACGGTTGGCAACGCAAGAGGGTCGTTCAATAGCGAAGATGTGGCCCATTCGACTTACGGCTAACGACACGCAAGGGTCGTTCAGTGGTGAAGGGGTGGCCCCTTTCGACTTTCAGATGACGATACGAGAGGGTCGTTTAGTGGCGAAGCGATCGCCCATTAGACTTATGGCTGACGACGCGAGAGGGTCGTTCAGTGGCGAAGGGGTCGCCCTTCGACTTAGGGCTGACAAAGCGAGAGGGTCGTTCATTGGCAAAGAGGTGGCTCCTTCGACTTACGACTGACGATCCAAGAGGGTCGTTTAGTGGCAAATGGGTGTCCCTTCGACTTACGGCTGACGACACGAGAGGGTCATTCCGTGGCGAAGGGGTGGCCCTTTCGACTTATGGCTGACCACACGTGAGGGTCGTCCAGTGGGAAAGGGGTGGCCCCTTCGACTTATGGCTGACGACCCGAGAGGGTTGTTCAGTAGTGAAGGGGTGGCCCTTCGACTTACGGCTGATGACGTGAGAGGGTCGTTTAGTGGCGAAGGGGTGGCCCCTTCGACTTACGGCTGACGACCCGAAAGGGCTGTCCAGTGGAGAAGGGGCGGCCCCTTCAGCTTACAACTGATGACATGAGAGGATCGTTCGGTGGCGAAGGGGTTGCCCCTTTGACTTATAGCTGACGTCGCGAGAGGGTCATTCGGTGGCGAATGGGTGGCCCATTCAACTTACGGCCGACGACTCGAGAGGGTTGTTCGGTGGTGAAGGGGTGGCCCCTTCAACTTACGGCTGACAACACGAGAGGGTCGTTCGGTGGCAAAGGGATGGCCCCTCCAATTTATGGCTGACGATGTGAGAGGGTCGTTTAGTGGCAAAGGGGTGGCCCTTTGACTTACGGCTGACGACTCGAGAGGGTCGTTCAGTAGAGAAGGGGTGGCCCCTTCGACTTACGGCTGACGACGCGAGAGAGTCGTTCAGTAGCGAAGGGGTGGCCCCTTCGACTTACGGTTGATGACTCGAGAGGGTCGTTCAGTGGCGAAGGGGTGGCCCCTTCGATTTACGACTGACGATGCAAGAGGGTCGTTCAGTGGCAAAGGGGTGGCCCTTCGACTTACGGCTGACGACTCGAGAGGTTCGTTTAGTGGAGAAGGGGCGGCCCTTCGACTTACGACTGACGACTTGGTAGGGTGTACATGGTATCATCGATATGAATTCGGCTCATCTCGATTTCCCCAAGGATTGGATCCTTTTAGCGGGAAGTGTGATGAGATAGTTATCGTAGAATTCATAAATGCTCTATCGAAGAAAGTTGTTTCGAAAATAAGGTTGAATTTATTTGATGAAAAGCATGTTTTATTGAGAAAAGTAAAAAGCGTACATGTATTTCTGAATTCCATTGGGGGTTGCTTTCGTCTCACACTTTTACTTAACCTCAAGCTTAGAAGCTCGGTAGTCGACCACCTTAGTGATAGGCGACCCTGTCATCTTGCCTTTTTGCTTCGAGGGCCCTTCCTTGCTGGGTTGATCTCTGATTGGGTTCTTGGGATGCCCGCATTTGACCAGTGCGTCGATCTCCTTCTTAAGTGTCCAGCAGTCGTTGGTATCATTCCCATAGTCGTTATGGTATTTGCAGAACTTTCGGTCTTCTCTCTTCTCATATTTGCCTTTCTTGGCAGATTCATGGGCCAGTTCTTCTCGTGAGGCATAAGCTAGGACCTCCGTCTTGGGTGTGTTTGACTTCACATAAGTTGGGCACTTCTTGCTCTGAGGGCTCCTCTCTCTCTTGGTCTTTTGTCTCTAGATTCCTGGCGAGGGGGTTCCCTGGGTTGGATTTTCCTGCCTGGTGTCTTCATGGTGGGCAAGGGCGCCTTTCCTAGTGGCTTCAGTCGGTTCCTCCGCTTCTTCAGAGATGGTGAACCAGTTTGTTATATTGAACAGCTCCGTGAGGCTGTTAGGTGGGAACTGGTGGAGCGCCCTCTGCAAGTGTTTGTCCCGCACCGCTTGAGTGAAAACCATGATGCCAGTCACATCCAGCATGTCCTCCACTTTGAGCCTTTCATCGTTGAATCGCTGGACGAAGGCTCGGATTGATTCCTTATCCTTCTGCTTGAATGTAAAGAGGTGGGAGGACATTCTCTTGAGACGTCGACTTGCGACAAACTGCTTGCAGAATAAATCGGCCAATTTGTCGAATGACCCGATACAGCCGTCGGGTAATCCGTCGTACCAGCCCTCCGCCCTCTTGAATAGGGTAGTGTGGAAGGCTCGGCAGAGGTATGGCTCATCGGCCCCATGAAGTAGCATCACGTTTAAGTACTTGCGGATGTGCGACCATGGGTCTCCTCTGCCATCATATGCCGGCAAGCCAGGGCGTTTGAACTTTGGAAGAAAAAGAGCAGACGTGATGTTCTCCTTCAACGGGGTCTGTCGAAGTGCGGACTGGATAAGCAGGGATCGCCCATCCCCTCCTTGCACATAAGTAGCTCATGTTGGAAACTCATAACTCCTCATATGGTTTTGATGATACAAACATATCATTTTATATGTACTAACTCTATATATGCAAATGTTATAGCACTATCATCTAAGACCGTCATCAAGAACACAAGTTGCAAGAAGCATTCAGTACAAGACGGCGCATATCGAAGAAATTTTGTATATTGTAATAAGTGATGTAATCTTTATTTTTTCTCTTGCATATACTTAGAATGTAAAAGCCTTGATGATGATCTGTCTTAGTCGTTTAGGGTCCATCTTCAAAAAATCAAGTCAAAAGTCCAATTAGTCGACCAATCCTTAGTACTAGTCGACTAATTTAAATAATAAAAATTCAGAAAATTCTGAAACTGTCAGACCCATCCTAGAGTCTCCAAGATCATTTTCCCACCATTTCTTAGAGTTTCAAATTTTTAGTCGACTAATACTTCCAATTAGCATACTAATCTTTTTTAATTCAAATATTTTAATGATTTATAATTTAAAATATTATATTTTATTAAGTGGAAGTTAAAACTGTCACTAACGGCTAGTTCTAGCAGTTAATAGCCGTTTATAGCAGTTTATAGCCATTTTAAACAGTTTCATACCGTTTTAGGAAGTTATACCCTTTGAAAAGACACTTTATCTTCCATTCTATCCAGTCAGCTTTAATTAGTCGACCAATCCATAAAATTAGTCGACTAATTTTGATAAAACCGGCTCAGATTTTTTTGAAAGTTTAGGTAGTTGTACAACGGTCATAAACTATCTCTTTGGGCTATAAATAGACCCCTAGACCCCTAGACCCATGTCTAAAGATTACCAAAATTCTCACACTTTCTCTTTTCTTAAGTTTTCTTTCTCTCTCTAGAAAGTGTGAGATTTTCAGATTTCCTTAGGGAAAAATCTGCAGAAATTCAGTCCCTATAGGAAGTCCAATTTCCAAGAGTGTTCTACCACAATTCACATCTTGAACCTGGGAGATTCCATCACCAACCTTGCGCAATAATTCCATCAATTATCAAGGCTAGTGGTAATATTGTTTCATACTCTTTCTTTTATTTGGTGAATCTCTTGTTGAAGAGATTGTACAAGTTTGCAACACGGGGAGTGTTGGCATCTTTGTATGTTGATTACTTGCATGGAGCAAGTGTTTTAGTGAATTCAAATCTCTACGGGGTAGAGGACTGGACGTAGGATCACACGGATCCGAACCAGGATAAAAATCTCTGTGTTTGCGTTTGCATTGTTCTGGATTGTGATCTTTTATTTCCGCACTTTCATTGCAATTTTTTATTAACTTCTAATTTTGCAATATCATCGTGATTTACACTATTCACCCCCTCTAGTGTATTTGGTGTGCCAGGAGATCCAATATTTGGTATCATAGCTTCATGGTTAAGAGGCCTACACATATCCGACGAACACATCAACATCTTCATCACAATTTCCAAAAGGGCATTCTACTACAAGGCCTCCACTATTCAATGGTTCCAACTATTCCTATTGGAAGACAAGGATGACAATCTACCTACAAAGCATCGACTATGAACTTTGGAATATGTTGGAAACTCAGTACGAGAAGCCTACAACTCCATATGCCCAATGGACCATAAATGACAAATCTACTGCAACCCGCAACTCTAAAGCAATGAATGCACTATTCTGCGCTATGGACAAGAATGAGTTCAACCGTGTCTCCCAGGCCAAAACCGCATATGACATCTGGCATACACTTTAGGTAACTCATGAAGGAACTAATAAAGTTAAGGAAACTAAAATCTCTGTTCTTGTTAACAGGTTTGAGTTATTCAGAATGAAGGAGAATGAACCAATTGGAGAAATGATCACTCGTTTCACCGACATTGTCAACTCTTTAATTGCCCTTGGCAAAACCTACTCTCAAACGGAACAAGTACAGAAGATTCTTTGTGCCTTGACATCAGAATGGGAGAAGAAGACTACAGCCATAGAAGAAGCCAATGACCTTTCAACTCTCACCGTTGAAAGCTTGGTTAGCAACCTGATGGCATATGAAGTACAACTCCAAGATTGTAAAGAACACGCAGATACAAAGAAGAAAACTCTTGCCTTTGCCGCTTCATCAGACACCGATGACTCAGACATGGACGATGAAGACATGACACTAATAACTAGAAACTTCAAGAAATTTCTACGAAGAGGTTAGTTTAAAAGTTTTAAGCCTAAAACTACTGATGCATCTTTATGTTTTCAATGCAATAGACCAGGACATATGAAAAAGGATTGTCCACTTCTTAAGCCTAAAGAAAGGACATTCAACAACTTCAGAAAGGATAAGAAGTTAGAAAAGAGAAAGATGGCACTAGCAGCAACATGTGACTCTTCATCTTCAGATGAAGAAGAAGAAGTCAACGATCAATCAAATGAAGAAAATGCCCATATGTGCTTTATGGCACAAGATGATAATGAGGTAAGTGTTTTAAATAATGAAGAATTACTAGAAGCCTTTAATGATTTATATACGAGATTCAAGAAATTGAATTCTCGACATAAGGCATTAGTTCTTTCTCATCCAAAACTAACCTCTTCATCTTCTTCATTAGATATTATTAAAATTGAGAAAGATTCTTTATCTTCTCAAAATACTAAGTTAATACATGAAAATGAGATTCTCAAATCTGAGAATCATAATATGGTTACACGTATTTCTACCTTAGATACAGATATTTCTTCTTTAAAATTGAAAGATGATAGCAGGTATTCTAATATTAGCAAATTCAATAAAGGAAAGAATAATCTAGATGATTTACTTAGATTACAACATCCTGCTAATCATAGACAATGTTTGGGATATAAAAATACTCCCAAATCCAATATTTTTGGTAATGTCCGTTTATAAAAGAAAAAGAAAGTATTTATTAATAAAATTGATTCATAAATTAATATGAAAAAGGATAGTATTCATATTCCAAAGAAAACAAATTTTCTTACATCTTATAAGAAAACAATATGCATAATATTGGGTTCCCAAAGACGTTTGTTTATATGATAAGGATTTATATATATCTAATTTAATGCAAAATGTTTTCTTTTTTCTAACTATTTGAAGAAACCAAATTCCACTTGGGTGTGGTTTCCTAAGGACTAATCCCAAGGACCCATATAAAAAGGGTACCAATATTTATTGTTTATCTTTCAGGTACCCATAAAAGAAAGATGGATACTAGATAGGGATGTTCTAAACACATGACCGGGAACATCAAACTTCTATCAACCGTACAATTCAAAGATGGTGTCACTGTTACTTTTGGTGATAACAACAAAGATAAAGTAATTGGCATCGGAACAGTTGGTGATCCAACTAAGCCAGTTATCGAAAACGTGTTCCTCGTCGACGATTTGAAACATAACCTCTTATCCATTTCTCAATTATGCGATAAATATTTTAAAATAGTTTTGAAAAGAACGCATGCATTATATATGATTTAGATATGTCTAATATTTTATTCCAAGGTAATCGTAAGAATAACAAATATATACTATGAATGAAAATATCATCAAATAATCATTGTTTACTAGCATCAACAGATAATACATTGTTATGGCATAAACGTTTTGGACATACTAACTTTAAGCATTTAGCACGTATTTCAAAACATAAGTTAGTTTTTGGTATGCCTAATATATCTTTTACTAATTCACAATTTTGTGATGCATGTCAACAAGGTAAGATGCGTAAATCCTCCTTCAAATTAAAAGATGCTATTTCTACAAGGAGACCTCTTGAACTTTTACATTTAGATTTATTTGGTCCTTCTAGAGTAGCCTCTTTGAAAGGTAATAAGTATGCATGTGTAATTGTTGATGATTTTTCTAGATATACATGAGTATTATTTTTAAAACATAAAAATGATGCATTTGAAGAATTTACAATATTTTGTAAAAGAATACAAAATTTAAAATCTTCATCCATTATTACTATTCGTAGTGATTATAGAGGAGAGTTTGAAAATGACTTATTTACAAAATTTTGTAATAAAAATGGTATAACACATAACTTCTCTTTTTCTCGAGCCGCACCACAAAATGGTGTAGTTGAAAGGAAAAATAGAACATTACAAGAATGTGCTAGAACCATGTTATGTGATAAATCTACCAAAGTATTTTTGGGCAGAAGCTGTCGCTACTGCATATTGTGTTTTAAATAGAATTTTGGTTAGACCACAATTGAATAAAACTTGTTTTGAATTATTTTATGATCGTATTCCTCGTGTTTCTTATTTTAAGGTTTTTGGTTGTAAATGCTTTATTCTTAATACTAAGGATTCATTGGATAAGTTTGATTCTAAATCCGATGACATTATTTTTGTAGGATATTCTACACGTAGTAAAGCATATATGATTTATAATAGAAGAACCTTATGCATTGAAGAATCTCTTCATATTAGTTTTGATGAGAACTTTTCTCCTCTTACTCATTTAAATGAAGATGACTCTATTCATATCATTAGTTCTTTAGAAAACACTAAGTTAAATGATGATGATACTAATAATCACATTCCTGAGATTATACCTGAAAATACAAGTCTTCCTAAAGCATTTGTTGAAGTTCCTAATCAACCATATGATCTAGTTATTGGAAATATTTCTGATAGAGTAAGAACTAGATCACAAATTGAACAAATGTCTAATTGTGCATTTATTTCATCCATTGAACCAAAGAATATTGTTGAAGCATGTAAAGATAGTTCATGGATTATAGCAATGCAGGAAGAACTTAATCAATTCAAGAGGAATGATGTATGGGAATTAGTATCTAGACCTTCAGATCATCCTATTATTGGTACTAAGTGGGTATTTAAGAATAAATTGGATGAATCTGGTCAAGTAGTTAGGAATAAGGCTAGATTAGTTGCACAAGGTTATAATTAGGAAGAAGGTATATATTATGATGAAACTTATGCACCTGTTGCTAGATTAGAATCAATTAGAATGCTTCTAGCATATGCATGTTACAAGGATTTTAAGTTATATCAAATGGATGTTAAAAGCGCATTTTAAATGGTATTATAATGGAAGAAGTCTATGTAGAACAACCGCCTGGATTTCAACATGAAAGTTTAGAAAAGCATGTTTTCAAGTTAAAGAAAGCATGGATTAAAACAAGCATCTCGTGCTTGGTATGAAAGATTGAAGAACTTTCTGTTAAAATCTGGTTATTCTATTGGAATGATAGATTCTACTTTATTTACCAAACATATAGATTCTGATGGTATCATTATACAAATATATGTTGATGACATAATTTTTGGTTCTACTAATGATTCTCTTTGTCAAGAATTTTCTAAGGAAATGCAGAATGAATTCGAGATGAGTCACATGGGTGAATTAACCTACTTCCTTGGACTTCAAATCAAACAAATGAAGGAAGGTATTTTTATACATCAAAATAAGTATACAAAGAAACTCATCACAAGTTTTGGATTAGAGAATTCTGCACAAAAGCGTACTCCAATGGGTACTTCATCAAATCTGAAAAGGATCCAAATGGTAAGAGTGTTGATCAAACATTATATCGAGGTATGATTGGATCATTACTTTATCTTACCGTAAGTATACTAGATATTATGTTTTCTGTCTGTATATGTGCTAGATATCAATCTGATCCTAAATTATCATATTTGACTGCTATCAAAAGGATAATTAGGTATATAAAACATACATCTGATTTTGGTTTATATTATCCAAAATCAAGTTTTTTGATTTAGTTTCATATAGTGACGCAGATTTTACAGGTTGCAAATCTGATCGTAAGAGTACAAGTGGTACTTGTCATTTTTAGGATATGCATTAGTATCATGGTTTAGCAAGAAACAAAACTCTGTTTCTTTATCTACAACAGAAGCGGAATATATTGCCGCTGGTTTAGCATGTGCACAGATTTATGGATGAAACAAATAATTTTAGATTATGGCATTAAATGTGACACATGTCATATCATGTGTGACAACACCAGTGCTATAAATCTATCCAAAAATCTTGTATGTCATACATGCACTAAGCACATAGATATACGACATCACTTCTTGGATGACCATGTCCAAAAAGGTGATATTATTCTTAAGTATATAGATACTAATAATCAAATAACTTACATCCTTAATATGCCACTTAAGGAAGAGACTTTTCTTAAATTAAGAAGAGAACTCGGTATTATTAGTGAATCGGCATTTTAACCATATAGTATAGTTATATATGAAATTATTATCATTTTATGATTTTTTTTGGATTTTTCAGAATTTATTCATATTTAAATTAGCAGACTAATCAATGGTATTAGTCGACTAATACTCCAGAATTAATTATATTTATATATATATACGACTTGTTTAAATATTAAATATTTTATTTCGGTCAAAACCGAATATCATCATGGGAAGCCTTCCAAATTCAAATTTTTTGAATTTCCCTCTCACAAGTACTTTCAAAGTACTAAGTACAAAAAGTACATGGCCTTTTCTTACACCCTCCCTTACACAAAGTACAAGACTACTTTTTAGTCAACCCTCTTTACTTTTTGGTCATTCCATAGGTAATAATGCATCACTCTTTTTGACCGAAAACTTTTTTTTATTATTAAAATTTTGAATTTTTCCGCCTCTTTCCCAAACAGTTCGGTTTTTCTTATTAATTAGTCGACTAATAGATCTTCCTAGTCGACTAGTCGCTGAAGAACACGAAATTCCAGAGACGTTTTCTGTGCAAATTTTAATTCGTTTCTTGATCTTTTTGATCAGTTTTTCTTTCCCAGTAGTTAGGAGACGTTTCAGTAACTTCTTAGGAGTTATCAAATTGTTTTTAAAGATTCAAATTCAAATTTCCCTCTTCAATTTTCTCTATAAATACACACAAACTCCTTCTTCTTCCTCCTCACATGAGAAAACCATTATCACATTACTCTCTCAAGTCTTTTGATTTTCGAAGTAAGGTTCATAAGTATTCTGTAGGAAAGCTCCATCCTTCACTCATGGCTTTATCCTCCAATCCTCTCCATCAACGACGCCCAAATCCGGCCGCCACCGTAGAGAAAGCGACTTTCTTTCCCGAAAGAGCCATTAATTTCTCCGAGCCAGTAATCCAAAATCTCAACATCCATCACCTTCTTGATGCTGTTTCTCTCTCTCACTTATGGTGTACCGTTCTCCCATACTATCCTGTTCTTGTCAAACAATTCTTCACCAATATGAGGGTGGTAGAGAATGGGGGTATTATTTACCTTGATACCAAAGTGAAAGGCATCAACATCCACCTTGACTATGACTCCCTTACCGAAAGCCTTCGTTTGCCTCGTGTCCACACCAATTTCCTTGGCCAAACCTACATGGATAATCCCGAAGTCATCAATCGTTTAAGGCCCAATTTTCGGATTGGCATGTCCTCCAAAGCTTTGAACCCCATTCCTCACATTCTTCTCAAAATCATCACTTATAATCTCCTCCCCAAGAGTGGCTCCCTCAATTACGTTAATGAGACCCGTAGTCGGGCTCTCTATGCCATCATGGGAGGGATTAAAGTGGATTGGGTAAGCACCATTATGATTGTCTTGATTAAACCAATCAAGCAACATATTTTCCTTTCATGTGTCATCACCCAAATTCTCCAACACTTTCGTGTTCCCTTGGAGAATGAACTTTCAGTTTTCAGTCCTCAACAATTCGATCATTTCGTCGTCAACCGTATGGTTCTCCCACCACCACCTCCTCCCGAAGACGAAGAAGAAGAAGTCGAGCCCGAACGTGTCACCCCTCCTTCATGTCGCTGCAAACAAATTGTCAACCTTTATGCTAGGCCTCCCTCATGGCCTACCCTCCAAGACCAAATTGATCAACTCCGAGAGGATGTCAATTCCGGTTTCGAAGGAATCCAAGAGTATCTTAGTGGTTTTAAGACTAATCTCGGCAATGTTAGGAAGGATATGGAGAAAGGATTCGAGGCTATGCACCTCACCCAAGCTGAAATCCTAAGTACCCTCCAACAATGGGCTCCATACACACCTTCCTCGTCTCGTTTCCCACCTCCATCATCCTCGGACAATTAGGAACAATTCTGGATGGACTGCGTCTAGTCGACTACTACCGTAGACTAGTCGACTAGTATTAAGGCTAGTTCGTTGAATGTTTGTTAATTTGTTTCGTGTGTGGTTGTTTGTATCTTAGTTTCTGCTGTTTTTATTTGCTGTTTAAGAATGTATCGGTATCGTCCTTTGAATGAATGAAGTTCGGTTTTATTTTAAAATTCTGTGTTTTAAAATTTTTGGACGACTAATGCCACTGATTAGCCGACTAATTAATATTGTCACCCCATTTTTGATAATTTGACAGGGGGAGAAAATATGCATATAATCTCAGATACTCTGCATTAGTTTCTGGACTTTCAGTATTATAATTTGACAGGGGGAGAAAATTTGTACATTTTTTACTAAACGTTATTATATATTATTATATTATGATTATTATAATAACATATATTTAACATGAAATGTATACATACTCTCTTGCATATAAGGCATATCTTTAGGGGGAGTATTTCAATAAATACATGACAAATTTTATATTGCTATATATTCGTTAGTCACATATTATTATAATATTAAATGTTTGTAAAACCATCAAAAAGGGGGAGAATGTTGAAAACTCATAAATCCTCATATGGTTTTGATGATACAAACATATCATTTTATATGTACTAACTCTATCTATGCAGATGTTATAGCACTAGCATCTGAGACCGTCATCAAGAACACAAGTTGCAAGAAGCATTCACTACAAGACGACGCATATCAAAGAAATTTTGTATCTTGTAATAAGTGATGTAATCTTTATTTTTTCTCTTGCATATACTTAGAATGTAAAAGCCTTGATGATGAACTATCTTAGTCGTTTAGGGTCCATCTTCAAAAAATCAAGTCAAAAGTCCAATTAGTCGACCAATCCTTTGTGCTAGTCGACTAATTTAAATAATAAAAATTCAAAAAGTTCTAAAACTTTGTCAGACCCATCCCAGAGTCTCCAGGATCATTTTCCCACCATTTCCTAGATTTTCAAATTTTTAGTCGACTAATACTTCCTATTAGTCTACTAATATTTTTTAATTCAAATATTTTAATGATTTATCATTTAAAATAGTATATTCTATTAAGTGAAAGTTAGAACCGCCACTAACGGCTAGTTCTAGCAGTTAATAACCGTTTATAGCAGTTTATAGCCGTTTTAAATAGTTTCCTACCGTTTTAGAAAGTTATACCCTTTGAAAAGACACTTTAACTTCCATTCTATCCAGTCATCTTTAATTAGTCAACTAATCCATAAAATTAGTCGACTAATTTTGACAAAAATGGCTCAGATTTTTTTGAAAATTTAGGCAGTTGTACAACGGTCATAAACTATCTCTTTGGGCTATAAATAGACCCATAGACCCCAGCCTAAATATTACGAAAATTCTCTCACTTTCTCTTTTCTTAAGTTTTCTTTCTCTCTAGAAAGAGTGAGATTTTCAGATTTCCATAGGAAAAACCCTGTAAAAATTTAGTCCCTATAGGAAGTCCAATTTCCTTGAGTGTTCTACCACAATTCACATCTTGAACCTTGTAGATTCCATCACCAACCTTGCGCAATAATTTCATCAATTATCAAGGCTATATGTGATATTGTTTCATACTCTTTGTTTTACTTTATTTGGTGAATCTCTTGTTGAAGAGATTGTACAGGTTTGCAACACGGGGAGTGTTGGAATCTTTGTATATTGATTACTTTCGGGGAGCAAGTGTTTTAGTGAATTCAAGTCTCTACGGGGTAGAGGACTGGACGTAGGATCACAAGGATCCGAACCAGGATAAAAATCTATGTGTTTGCATTTGCATTATTCTGGATTGTGATCTTTTATTTCCGCACTTTCATTGTAATTTTTTATTAACTTTTAATTTTGCAATATCGTCGTGATTTACACTATTCACCCCCTCTAGTGTATTTGGTGTGCCAGGAGATCCAATAGCTCCTGAGGATCAATTGGGGATTTCCGCCCTCCTTCCATATCCACCTGCAAAATTGAGAGTGTTGTAACCTGGGGAGACCATATATATTACCTGATCCAGGATGTTGCGAGTCGCTTCCTTATAGTTGGAGGAACTGGGTCCTTCCTGGAAACCGTAGGTATGATTGTCATTCCCCCTTCGCCATATTGTTGAGATGTGGGGGGTGTATTATATGGCCCGATCTCTCATTGATCCGCCCTCGGACCTCTTGGATCCCTAAGCAGGGCCGCACCTCTCGTCGGTGTAAGGGTTGGATTTGAAGGCGGTAATTGCTCATTTGTAAGCGGTTGATCTCCCATGTTTTGACGTACCAGAGTCGCCAAAACGCTAAGACTCTTGTCGACCCACTCTACAAATTGGTCGAATTACTTTTGGGACACCTTAGGTTCTTTGGTGGTCTTCCCAGGTCGCTTCGATGGGGATGTAGAATCTGAGGCATCCTCCACCTGGACGTTATTCGCTTTTTGTTTCTCACTTGGACCTGGGTCAGTCAGATGTTGTTGGGTTTACCCACCATATCTTATTGAATGCTTCGGGATGTTGAGCTGGCTAACTTTCCCATAGACGACGCCAAACTATTAAGGCCAAAAATGACCGAAACAATTGTGTTGCTGATGTGGACCCTTCCTGCTAAAGCGGAGCCTTGTCAACCGATTGAGTGGGATCCTAGGTTGGAAGAACCAGGGTCGATGGATGATGGATGACTTGTAGTACTCGATCGACCATCAAGCGATCCGTATATCGATCGATCTAGGCTGAGAAGCTCTAGAACGACCCTCGTATAGGATTGGGACTCGTAAATCTGCACCACAAGGAAGCATCAAGGGGGTCGGATCTGGGTCCCGACCCAAATCCCATATGATGCTTAAGTTAGAATGGGAACTTATGGAAGAGAGGGTGCTTGGAGCAGCTGAGATCGACCCACGGAGGTTCGTCCCAGTTCTGACGTCGCAAGATCTTTTGTGGAAGAAATGTAAGATGAAAGTGTAGAGTCTATGTATTAGCCCTCGTACCTTGGGAGTTGGAACCTCAGGTATTTATAGACCTCATATGTCCTTTGGGTGACGTTGGGGGGATAATGGTCACCAATTATGGTGCCATGATCTCTCCCTTTAATAGGGGTAACCGTAGCCCACGTTCCTGCCTATTTATGAGCTCGTCTTCAATTCAACGTGAAATTGGTGGGAGCTCAACGGGCGACTGGTTGGTGGGCCTTGACCGAGTCAGTGTCAGGCGTCTCTCGTGGGTTCTACGAGCTTTAGCCACTCATCGGATGAGTCATCTCGAGTGCCGGCCCGATGGTTCACCAACTTTAATGCGGTTTTTATTGGCCTATCATGTTTAAAGATGCCTACACCTATAATAAATCATGTGTGTCTTGCCAAAAATTGGAGGGAATAACAAAAAGAAACATGATGTCTCTTCACCCCATTCTAAAGCTTGAAATCTTTGATTTTTGGGGTATAGATTTTATAGGACCATTTCCCAACTCGTTTGGACACACGTACATACGTGTTACCATTGATTACATGTCTAAATAGGTAGATGCCATAGTTGTAGAACTAATGAGGGTTCCATCGTGATAAAATTTATCCAACAATATATCTTTTCATGATTTGGAATACCCAAAGTTTTGATAAGAGATTGTGGATCCCTTTTTTACAACGGGCACTACGCTAAAATAATGCAAAGGTTTGGGGTGACACACAAAATCTCAACACCATGCCACCCCCAAACCAATGGTCAAGCGGAGTTGGCCAATACGGAAATTAAACACATTCTCCAAAAGACGGTGACTCCTTCACGCAAGGACTAGAGTGTCCGATTGCCGGAAGTACTTTTGGCATATCGGACCACATACTGTATCGGATTGTGTATGGCAAACATTGACATTTGCCCATGGAGTTAGAGCCCAAATATTATTGGGCTATTAAACACATTAATTCCAATTGGGACTCATCCAATTTTTCTCGTAAATTACAGCTTTGTAAATTGTAGGAGCTAAGAAGATATGTGTTCGACAATGCGAAGATTGCTAAAGAAAGAAAGAATGGAGGTCGATCATGACAAGATGATTCTTGGGAGGAAGTTCCTCATAGGACAAAGAGTTCTACTCTACAACTCCCGCCTTCACTTATTTCCAGGCAAGTTGCGGTCTAAGTTGGCGGACCCTTCGTTGTCAAGCATGTTTTCCCACACAAAGTAGTGGTGTTAATGAATGAAAGACATAGGAGTGAGTTCATGGTCAATGGGCAATGATTGCAACACTACCATGATGATTGGACCAAGGATAGGAGCACCGAGGAGCTTTTGGATCCACCTTCGGGTGGCAACTAAATTGGTGTGTTCTTTCCAAATTTTTTTATTTTTGTTTGTTTTATTTTCTTTTGTTTGTTGGTTTGTTTGTTTTTCCCTTTTTGTTATTTCTAATCTCCTTTCACACATTGAGGACAATGCGTATGCTTAGTTGGATGGTGTTAGAATTTTTGGCTATACGCTTTTGGACTTTTCCTTCATATATATACATGCACATTGATACATACTTGCACAAACAAACTTGCATAGAAGATGTTGAAACTTTTTATGATGTATTTAGTTGTGAATATATTTGAAACCTTTGTGATAAGTTTCCATGACTTTCAACCCATTGAACTTATTGTGGTGAACATAGTCTAATTTCTTTCCAAATTCCTAAAATTAGCTAAGGCATGGTTGAAGCTAATCATTTTTACATATTGATGATCTTGTAACACATTTTTGTGCAATTGATTCCATGATTTTCACATTCATTGCAACTCATGATAGCTAGATTCAAATCTTTTATTGCATGAATCCTTGGTAGAAGTAATCAAATAGAATGATTCACAAGCGAAGAAAAACTTGGGCATACCATATACTAATAATCGTTAATGTGTGTACTTAGCTTGCTTGACCTTTCAAAAAAATTGATGAGTAAAGTGCATCATGCTTCGAAGCCTATTGAGTAACCGGATCTCCATGCCTCAAGAAGCATTGGAGCCTTGCGTCAAAAGATAGGATCATATAAGAGTGTACAAGAAAAACAAAAACAAACGTAGACAATTCAAGTTAGTAGGTTCATAGGGGTTTCTCAAAACCTAATGCCCGAAGATCGTCTGATCTAGGAGCCATTGACCCAAAGCCTCTTACATGAATTGTGCCAAGTTTCAAAAGTATATATATGAATAAATTGAAGAAGAACAAAAGAATAAGATATTGGTTAGCAAGCCTAAGTTCACAAATTTTTGACATGCATGGGTGTTGTAGTGGCCAAATTCATCGACACTTATGGATTACGAAATGAGATTACTATATGCCGTGGATATTTGCAATTTTGTCTTGCATCATGCTAGCTAGTTTTGTTTGATGTGATATTATGAAGTATGAACATATTTCATCAATGCTCAAGTTAAATTGGGATTATATGTGGAAGAATTGGTTTCTCTATATTGTGCTATGACTCATTTATGGAATTTACTATGTTCTTGGTTGATTTGACTTAGTTCGCTTATTTTGCTAAGGGTCTAGCAAAAAGCTAGTTGTGGTGTGACTCTGGTGAAATATTTCATTTTTAACCCTCATCGGCTTGCATCTTGTGCATATATTATATCTAATTGGCCTCTAATATAATTGTTTTTAGAACATCATGTGATAATAGGGCATGTTAGTTTATGCAAAAAACATCATTTTTATGGGTTATATTTATCTTCCACTATTTTTAAAACAAAATAGATAAATTTCTGAATCCAACGAATATTTTTCCATATTTTTATGAGATCAAATCTATTTTCCATAATTTCATGAAGACAACATCTGATGCGAGTCAATCAGGCGTCTGGACATTGAACACCAAACATCTAGATCCCCCACCAGACGTCTAGTTATAGTCGGCACAAGAGCTCCACAAAACAGAGAATTGAAAAATATTACAGCCCATTCCATTCAGATGTCTGAAGAAGCTGTATCAGATATATAATCCATCCAAGCACCAGATACATTGAATGGCAGACGACTGGGAGCTTCAAACCAGACATCTGGCTACTTCACTCAAGCTAGAGCTGCTTGTGCAAGTACAAACATCTGATGCAAGCGACCAGACGTCTGACCCAACCACCCAAAGTTGTAGCGGCTGACTGGACCAGATGACTAGGGCATTCCATCAGGCAGATAAGAGACCCACTAAAGCTAGAAGTAACCGAGCAACCAGATGTCTGGAGCCTTCACTCTAGACGTCTGATTGCCTGCACTTGTCTCCAGATTGTTGATTTTTGAGAGCGAATCTTAACAACTTTTCATCCAAGCCGACCTGAATCTAAAACGTATGCTATTGAGAGATTCACCTTTGATTTTAGATCCAAGTGTTTTGATTGTATCATGTGTAAGGGTTATAAATACTCATCTTTTCTTGGGGTTTAATCATCTTCACTTTAATTTTCATGAGCCAATATGAGAGGAGCTTAGGGAGGAAGATAACCCAACATATGATAGAGCTTGCAGCTAGGATTCATCTACAAAGGGAGTTCATTTACACCAAAAATTTTATTTTTCTTGCCTATTGTCAACTTGATTACTTGTATGAGTACTTGGATATTTTTTTGGGATTAAAAATGATGTCTTTGTTTCTGATGAGTGGCTAAAGCTTCTCTTGTGTAGTGATGGAGTAGTTGATGGTGTGTTAGGCTTTGGATATTGATTCTCTTGCACTTTTTCATGCTTATATATGATTGATGATTCTTTCATATTCTTGTTTGTTAAGACCAAAGTGGGTAATCCCTAAGATGGCGAGAAACCGATAGGAATATAATTGTGCTTCTATGATTATTATCTGGATAGTTCATTAACTACATTTTGCACTACATATGTTTATTGAATGCTAGATCTTCTGATTGGTCATGCCCTATTCGAATGATTAATAGAGTTATATTGAGATGATATCCACAAGCATAACCACCCCCAATGACATATACACCATACAAGTCTCCTACATTGTGATCACTACAACTCTATTCCCATCACCTTAATTAGTTTACATTTTAGTCTACAACAATCCTCAACCAACAATCCTTCACCCTCAAAGGTGATGTTGCTCACATTGATTAATTTTTCCTAAACCAAGCATCATTGCAATAGTTGAACAAGTTTTCCCCGTGATTGACCCTAAGCTCACTAGGAATTTTACTACTAGGCGACCTCCTATACTTGGGAGTTAGCGTGCAATATTTTGTGCAATCCAGACATGTACATACAAAGGGTAAAAAGGTCAGACACAACACTCAATAAAATCAGAGAAAGATGAATGGAGGACGAGCATTAACATATTGACTTTGCCAAACCATAAGGCTATCCGGTTTTTCAGGGTCGACCTTTTGCAAGAATGAGAGATCCCTTGGAAGAATATACCTCTCGACGAGCGAAGCTACCACCCCACAGTCCGTGAAGATTGATTCATCAACTCCTACTTTGTGAGTAGGCTTGTAAATGCTGCCTTTCGGATATTCCAAGTAGGTAGGCCTGGACTTATACACTGGCAAAAACCGAGCTTGCTCATGCTCAAAAGAAGTCAAGTCAATCAATGGCTTAGGAGGGAGGAGGCCTCACCCTAGCGTTGAATCAGCCATCCCTAAAGTTTCAGTTGAATCTATGGCATCGTCCACGGAAGTTGAAATAGGAAGACTGTTTTATCCCTTCTTCCTCCTCTTCTTAACATTTCTTGGCCGAGTTGGAAGACGTTCTTTCTTTTCTGTAGATTCTCAGCAATCTTAACAGAGCCCTCCACAACTTGGGACAAGCTCTTGATAATTATTGACAAGCTCATGACAGTTGGGGCCAAGCTTCCCTCAGCCATGAGCGAGCTCTCATTAACCCCTACCGAGCTATCATCAACATTGGCCCTGAGCGAGCTCTCATTAACCCCTACCGAGCTATCATCAGCATTGGCCAATCTTCCAATAGGTTGAATCAACCTCTAATCCTCCTTTTTCACTGGATGAGCCAACAGACGACTAGACGATCTGCATGTGGACTTCTTAAGGCTAAGGAAGAGAAGCTCTTTAATTTTGTGGGGGCGTGTTGAATTCTTGCCCAACCATTTTTGCAAAAAATAAATGAGATTAGGATGATCAAATATGAGGGCATAATATAAAATCTGACCATATTCGGAGCCCAGACGATGTTCTTCAATAATTGATCGTCCAACATGCCGTTGATAGACCTCTCTTTAGCCGGCAGAGCCAACAAAACATTAGCTGCCTTAGATTCAGCCTGGGAAAGGTCCAGTTCCATTGACGATAAGATCCAAGGTGACCCCAATACGTGAAGAAGGCCGCCTCAGCCGGAAAGGTAATACAAACAAAAGTATTCATTCAATCCGGAATATTGCTTGGAAGGTTCATAATAAGGTTCATGTTCCTCTTGGTGATGATATAATACCACACACCATGAGGACCAAGCTACACTTGGAAGAAAAAAATTAAAAGGCGATAAGGTCGGCTCCACTTCGTGTAACAAGCAGAGTATAATGAATCGAACCAAAGAAGCAATAGAATTTGGCATCAATTGGCAAAGTGAGAGTTCAAGGGAATTCAAGACTTTAAGAATGAAAGGATGAATGGAAAAGTGGAGTCCGTGCTGAAACACCTTCGAGTATACCCACACCTTGCACTTCTTGGGGAAACAGACCATATCGTCATAAAAAGGGGGCCTGATCCCCGTAAGGATGGAAAATATATTCAATCTTAATCTTATTGACCTAGAAAGGGGATATTTTTGTTGGATATTGGACTCCCCGGATTTGGTTTTGGATGATGAACAAACATAAATATATCGTGAACTAACTATTTGTGAGCGCAGTTATGGAGATCGTCGCCAAATTCATATGAACATCCAAAGCGACGTCTCGAGACTTCTCAAAGCACGTGATCGTATGTCTAAAGCTTCGTTGAAGCTTTTGGACCATTTTAGAAGTCATGAAGATTCGGATTGAAGCTTTTAAAGACGGTTCGTCAAGTTTTATTTATAGTTTTTAGCTTCGTTCCGTAGAATGTTAAGCCTTGAGTAGGTCTTACGTTTTAATCTTCATATCGCTCATATCTTAGATCTAGGATCTTAGTAGAAGTCCATACAAACTTTCCCGAAGCTTCGCGCTTCAATTCGCGACTTCTTGTGCATGTTAGTTGGTTCAAGAAGAAGAACCAACCGACTAGATGGTGATCTAGTCGGTCGACAAAGCTTCTTGGACCGACTAGTTTGCCTTCTCAATTTCTAGCTCAGTTACTGTTTACAGTTAGTCGGTCAAAGAAGGTTCACCGACCGACTAGTTGTGAAACTAGTCGGTTAGGAATCCTTCTTGGGCCGACTAGTTGAACTTCCATTTTGAGCCTGAGCTACTGTTTATCTTTAGTCGGTCTGTGTTCATTTATCGACCGACTAGTTGATGAACTAGTCGGTCAACTTTTCTTTTTGGACCGACTAGTTTAGCTTCTACTATACATGCCAACATACTGTTTATCGTTAGTCGGTCTATGTACATTTGGCGACCGACTAGTTGATGAACTAGTCGGTCAACATTTGTTCTTGGACCGACTAAATCTATTTGTGCTCAGACTATTTGTTTTATCTCTTAGTCGGTCTCAGTTGAGTCACCGACCGACTAGTTGTGAAACTAGTCGGTCAGCTACTCTTCTTGGACCGACTAGTTCCTTAAGTCTGAACTTCGACCGTTTGGCTGTTCTACCATTAGTCGGTCTATGTTGATTGACCGACCGACTAGTTCGGTGGTTGTTCTTTGACCGACTAGTTGGGTTCAGAAAAGAGCCCTTGGAGCTTTAATTGAAACGTTTTTCTCTCTCTCTCTTTTCTCTAACTTATAAATACTTAGTGAGCTGCATTCATTGCACAAAAGGCTGATTTTAAGAGAAGTTTAGAGTTCAAAGAGAAAGCATTCAATCTCATTCAAAAATCATTCATTTCCATTTTTGAATCTCTCCCACTCTTACTTCCAAAGAGAGATTCATTGAGTGTGAAGCCTTCCAAGCCAAGTGCTTGATTCTAGGTTACCATCAACATCATAGCTCTCCATCGCTGATCTACATCTTGGAGATAGGGTTTGGTGCCTCTTCTTCTTCCTCAAAATCATCTTTGCCCTAATTCGTAAGTATTACTCAAGGCATAGGTATTTTGTCGGTAAGAAGTTCTATTTCATTTACTTTCATATTGTAAGTGTTTCACTCTCGGTTGTGAGAGTGGTTGTGATCCCGGGTTGTGGGAGTCACAATTTTCATTTGTGTATGATTTGACTTGTGAAGGTTTTTCACAAGTATTTCATAGTGGAAATCTTGAGTTAGGGTTTCTAACTCAAGTATCCGGAGGGGATCCGGGTGGTTGGGACGTAGGATCACCGGAAACAAGTCGGGGAGACTTGGGTGGATCCGAACCCAGCAATATCGTTTGTTTACGATTGTTTCTTTGTTGTCTAACATTTACATTTCCACATTTCCGTATTGTTTGGTAGAGTTTGCAAGGTAATTAGGAATTAGCCTCTTAAATATTTTAAAGTACTATTCACCCCCCTCTAGTACTTGTGCAGTAGCTTAGCAGGGCATTACATTTGGTATCAGAGCCAAGTCTATAGCTATGTTTGCTAACGACAACAAGACCGTTCGTCCACCTTTCGACTATAGCACCTTCAAGAATCGTGAAGGAGCTTCTTCGGTGATGGAAGGACACTCCTCAACGAGGCCTCCCTTCTTCAACGGTACCAACTACGGGTACTGGAAATGCCGGATGGAAACTTTCCTCCAGAGTGCTTCACTATGGAGGACCACAATGAAGGAGTACGTCGAGCCCGCCGAAGAAGATTTCGAGAAGTGGACTCCCGTGGAGGTCGCCGCGGAGGTAAGCAATGCCAAGGCAATGAACGCCTTGTAATGTGCTTTGGAGCCCGAGGATTTCAACAAGATATGCACATGTAAGAGTGCATATCAAATATGGAACTCCCTCCTCATATTGCATGAAGGGACAAGTAGGGTAGGAGACTCTAAACTCGTAGTAGTTAATAAAGATTACGAGTTATTTCATATGCTACAGGGTGAGAAGATGAAGGAGTATTATGCTCACTTCGTCGACATCACAAACGAGTTGGAGGCTCTCGGTAAAACCTACACCCAAAAGGAGAAAGTCTCGAAGATTATCGATGGACTTCCTTCTTGTTGGGAGAAACGGACCTTCGCCATTGAGGAAGATAATGATAAGAAAACTTATACCGTCGTGCAACTAATGGGTACCTTAATGTCGTACGAGGTATGCAAGGATAGCAAGTTGAAGTTGCAGGACAAGATGAAGTCCTACCTAAAGCAAGACGATCCAAGGAAGAAGGCTATTGCTTTCAAGGCCGCTCCATCCACATCCACATCGACCGATGATGAAGACTCGGAAGACGAGTTGGACTTGGAGTCCATGGCACTCATGGCAAAGAAGTTCAACTGGTTCTTCCGGAAAGGTAACTTCAAAAATAAATCGAAGTTCAATTCTTCTAACGCCTCATCTCCTTTGTGTTTTAAATGCAACAAGGCAGGACACATGAAAGCGGAGTGTCCACTAAACAAGCAAAAGGAGAAGTGGAAGGCGTCGAAGTTCGACAAGTCCAAGAAGTACAAAAAAGGGTACAAAAAGGGGCTTGTCTGGACCTTCACCGACTCCGAGGATTCCTCAAGTGGAGAGTCGGACGATGAGCAAGTGGAGCAAGCACATATGTGCTTCATGGCACGTGAGGAGCAAGATAAAGACTCCTCTTCCGATGATAGCGACAACGAAGGCAATGAGGTAACCATGGATGACCTTAGAAATGCTAATGAGCAATTATGGTCTAAATACTATAAATTAGTAAATAGATATACTAAGGTAAAAGATGATTTAGCTAGCATCGAAACCTCACCTAAAACTATCATCACCAACAACGACACCGTTGTTGAAGAGTTGAAGAATGAGATTGTAAATCTCAAGACTCAACTTGAACATGTTAGCATTGAGGATCCGGAAGAACACAAGATAGCGGATTTGACTTCTCAAAACTCGACTTTGAGTATTGAGAATGAAAATCTCAAATCTCGTGTTTATGTGCTCACATTGCAAGTATCCACTTTGGATGCTTCTATGCGTTCTCTCACCGAGAAATATGAGAACACATTAGGCCGAATCAATGAATTCAATAAGGGTAAGGGCCATTTGGATAATATCCTAAATGTCTTACCTCTGGCCAATCACCACATTGGCTTGGGGTATAAGTTGGGAAGTTCATCCAAATCGGCCACTACTTTTGTTAGGCCAACTTCCGGTGACTCAATGAGTGGTAGCAAACACTCTATTGGTAGTTCATCTACCAATGGTGCTTCCACCTCGTTCACACCCTCTTTCGGAAATAAACCCACTTTGGGTGGACATCTAAAGAAGGGTCATGCCTACATGTACACAAATACCATGCCACGTAGGAACACACATCCTACTCCACATGCTCACACATATGATGATTTTTATGCACCACATCCACGGGCACGTGCACACCATATGAGACACCCTCATGCACGTGTTCCTCCACATGCATATGTTCACCCACATCATCATATGAATAATTATCGTCGTGCACCATTTCATCATGTTCCTTATGCCTATCCACGTCATGCATCACGTAGAAATCAACAACGCATGCATGCACCCAATAGGATGAGGGCTCCTAAAATTTTCACTATTTGGAGCCCAAAGGACACAACTATGGATGAAAAACAAATCTACATGAATTCTTACTTCATGAATGTTGTGCATAGTAGTAATTATGTGGGGAAGTCTAAGTCCAATTGGACTTGGCTTCCAAAGGTCTAATCTTTTGGACCCAATGACCTTGGGTACCATGATACGATATTTTCTATCTTTAGGTACTCAAGAGAAAGAAACGGAGCAACAACTCAAAATTTGGCTCCAAGAATAATTGGATACTCGATAGCTGGTGTTCAAAACACATGACGGGTGACACTCAATTGCTCTCCGGAGTGGTTCCCATTGCAAATGGAAACCGCGTCGTCTTTGGAGGCAACGAGAGCGGAACCATCATAGGTGTTGGTAAAGTGGGTAATCCTTCTAAACCCCTAATATGTGGTGTTAACCTTGTTAAAGGATTAAACCACAATCCTATTTCAATAAGCCAACTTTGTGACAAAGGTTACAAAGTTAGCTTTGCGAAAGGAATGTGCCATATTTTGAATAAAAATACTAATGATGTATTGTTTTCCGGCACACGCCATAAGGATATATATCCTAGATCTTCCAAAATCGCATGAACAATGTCTTATTGCCAACACAAGTGAACAACACTTATGGCATCGACGTTTTGGTCATGTGAACTTTGGAACACTATTTAAGCTCTCCAAGTTAAATTCTATTAGAGGCTTCCCTAAGCTTGTCTTTCAAAAGAAAAGCTTTTGTGACTCGTGCCAACGAGGCAAGCTTCCAAAATCTTCATTTAAACCTAAGAAAAGCATTTCATCTAAGCGGCCACTAGAGCTATTACATCTAGATTTATTTGGGCCAACTAGAGTTGCTTCATTAGGTAATGCTAGATATGGACTTGTCATTGTTGATGACTTCTCTAGGTTTACTTGGGTATTTTCATTGTGTAATAAAAATGAAGCATTTGAAAACTTCACAATTTTTGTTAAGAAAGTACAAAATCTCATTAGAACCACCATTGTCACTATTCATAGTGATCATGGAGGGGAATTTGAGAATGAGTCTTTTGAGACATTTTGTGATGAAGTTGGTATTACACACACCTTTTCATTCCCTTGCGCACCTCCTCAAAATGGTGTTGTTGAGAGAAAGAATAGGACGCTAGTGGAGTGTGCTCGCACTATGCTTGATGATAGCCAACTTGGCCATCAATTTTGGGCGGAAGCGGTACATACCGCTTGCTATGTGTTTAATAGGATACTTTTGAGGCCCGACACTAAACAAACTTGTTATGAATTGTTGTTTGGTAGGTTGCCTCAAGTTAAACATTTTCGAGTATTCGGTGCAAAATGTTTTATTAAAAACACGTATGGTAGTTTGGACAAATTCGATCCAAGATCCGATGAGGGGATTTTTGTTGGATATTCCTCACGTAGCAAAGCCTACCGGATATACAACAAACGAACCTCAACGATCGAGGAATCGCTTCATGTCTCATTTAATGAAGGATTTGTCCCTACTAGATTACTAATGATGATGACTCCATGGATGTCTTATGTGATTCAATTGGTAATTCTAACTCTATTGATTCTATTGATTCTATTGAGACTAACCCAACTAATGAAGTTTTTGAGAATGTTCCTAGTGATCAGGGAATTCCCAAACGGCTTCATACCGTTCGTGACCATCCTCATGAGCAAGTCATTGGCAATATTCATGATAGTGTCAAGACGAGATCGCAAGTGAACTACTTCGCGCATTGTGCCTTTGCCTCCTCGATAGAGCCAAAGAATATCAATGAAGCGTGCGAAGATAGCGGTTGGATCCTTGTCGTGGAGGAGGAACTCATTCAATTCGAGAGGAATGAGGTTTGGGAGCTTGTTCCTTTGCCATCGAAGAACCACACCGTCATAGGGACAAAGTGGATCTTCAAGAACAAGACCGACGAAAACCAAGTCATCGTCCGAAACAAAGCTCGGTTATTAGCTCAAGGCTATCGACAAGAGGAAGGTATTGATTTCGAAGAATCCTTTGCTCCGGTAGCTAGATTAGAATCAATTAGATTATTATTGTCTTTTTTATGCCATAAGGATTTTAAATTATTTCAAATGGATGTTAAAAGTGCATTTTTAAACGAAGATGTTGTTGAGGAAGTTTACGTTTCTCAACCTCCGGGTTTTATAAATGAAAAATTCCCAAACCATGTTTTCAAACTTAAGAAAGCACTTTACGGTTTGAGACAAGCTCCTCGAGCTTGGTATGACCGTTTAAAGAATTTTCTTTTGGATTTAGGTTTTAAAATGGGAGAAGTTGATTCCATATTATTTGTTAAGTATTCGAATAATGATATAATTTTAGTTCAAATTTATGTCGATGATATCATTTTCGGTGCTACTAACTTTGCTCTTTGCGAAGAGTTTTCTAATGTGATGAAGGATCAATTTGAGATGAGCCACATGGGTGAGCTCAAGTATTTCTTAGGTCTCCAAATTTGCCAAATGAACGATGCAATCTTCATCCACCAAACGAAGTACACGGTGGAGTTGCTAAAGCAATTTGGAATGGAGAATGCCTCTGTGAAGAAGACTCCAATGAGCACTACTACGCATCTTGATAAGGATACGGGCGGTAAAGATGTAGACATTCGTCTATATCAAGGTATGATAGGTAGTTTACTTTATCTTACCGCAAGTAGGCCCGATATTATGTTTGTCGTATGTGTATGTGCTCGTTATCAGTCTCAACCTAAGGAATCTCACTTAGTAGCGGTAAAACGTATTTTCCGTTATCTAAGTTACACTCTTGATTTTGGATTACTTTATCCAAAATCTAGCACATATGAGTTAATCTCATATAGTGACGCAGATTATGCGGGATGCAAATCCGACAGGAAAAGTACTAGTGGCACTTGCCATTTTATAGGAAATTCTCTTGTCTCTTGGTTTTCCAAGAAGCAGAATTCCGTATCACTTTCAACCACCGAGGCGGAATATATTGCCGCTGGTGCCGCATGTGCTCAAGTTCTTTGGATGAGACACACACTTAAAGACTTTGGTATAAACTGTGATACTTGCCCTATCATGGTGGACAACCAAAGTGCAATATGTCTCTCCAAGAACCCGGTACACCATTCCCGTTCGAAACACATAGATGTCCGACAACATTTCTTAGATGATCATGTTGCTAAAAAGGATAGCATATTAGTGTACGTTGAAACCCAGAAGCAAATCGCCGATATTTTCACGAAACCCCTAAAGGAAGACTCCTTTGTGCGGTTACATCGAGAATTGGGGATTATGGGTGAATCCGAGATTTAGGATTCATGTTTTATTCAATAATCTTGCATGCTATTCAATTCTTTATATTTTCTCATGCTAGATTAATTGAAATTTTCTGGATTTGTGTTGAATTTTCAGAATTTTCGCTCGATTTGTTCGTAAACGTCAAATGTCAGATTTTTGATGTTTAATGGGGTAGTATAATGATTAGTGAGATTATTTCGATGTTTCGTCCAAGTGCGATTAGGAGAGAAATCATAATTTCAAATTCTAAAATTTTTGGACCTCTTTAGTCGGTTCATGTTCATTGACCGACCGACTAGATTGAGATCTAGTCGGTCAGTAAATGAACTCAGACTGACTAATTCTTGTCAGTTATTTTGGCTTCGGTTATTGTTTACAATTAGTCGGTTCAAGCTCATTGACCGACCGACTAGATCGTGATCTAGTCGGTCAGTGCTTGAACTGTGACCGACTAATTGTGACGGGGACAGTTGCGTCTTTTGAGCTTCCGATCGACTTAAAACTCCATCTCGACCGACTTCTTTCATTTCTAGTCGGTTCTCTCTCTCTCCAGCTCAAAAACCCCCTCGTGCCCGTTCGACTTCCCCTCTCCCGTCGTCGTTTTCGACCATCTCTCCGACCATCTCCGGCCGCCGATCAACCCCCTCCTCCTTCCGACCTAGGTACTCCCTCTCCTAGCTGTCTAGGGTTAGGGTTTCTTAGTTTTTCGGCTAGGGTTTCCGGTTTCTAGGGCTTGATCTTTAGGGTTCTTGATCTCGATTTCTTGTGTTGATTGCGTCGTGTCTTGCTTCGCTTATGGCACACACACGTATTCCGATCACTCCCTCTGGCCCTTCACCTATGACCGTCGAGTCGCCCCCTAGGGAACCGTCGCAACCTACGCGAACCCCACCTAAACGCCGATCGAAGACTACCCAACCCTCTTCGTCGTCGGCAATATCGAAACCTAGAGCCCAATCTCAACCCAAGTCCAAGCCAATGTCTTTTCGTGCTCCCACTCCACCCGGTGCTTCGGATTCCGACACCGAGTACATACACGAGACCGAGACCCATAGGGAACCCTCACCTCCTCCTAGGCAACCTGAGTCTAGCTCTCGACCCCATACTTCCACACGTAAGCATAAGGGAAAGTCTCCGATGCCAGTTGGTGGTGTCGATATTTCGTTGTGTCGCGACGACCCTTTGTGTCTCGCGGCTTACAACCGTATCGAACACTGCCCGCTGCTTCTGGAGCATTTCATACAGTTTTCAGACTTCCCAGGCCTCACAGATCTTCCGTCGTCTTCCGGTCTTATCGATTACCTTCGATATGACCCTAAGGCGAATCCTCACCCCTACCCTCGCCTGGCCAAACTTTTCTACGCCAACCGTGTCCGGGGTCAGTACGACGCGACCCACTCGATTGAGTCTACTGTCTTGGGGACACCGATAGTCCTCATGGTAGAAGTCTTAGGAGAGTTGATTGGTTGCTCGTCGTCTGGCCTCCTCCCTTCAGATATTTCCGTCGATGACATCTCTTCCCTCAATCAGGTCATCCTTTCTGAGATCTTCCATGAGATTCCTCCTGCCATGATTGGCGTGCCCTCAAAGTCTTTCAAGCCTAATGGCTGGGTCCTGAACTTGATCTTGAAGTCGTGCTTACTTCCTAAGTACGGCTCCACCTCTTTGCCTTCCCAGCCATTCCTGAAGTTGATCTATGCCATCTTTATGGGGAGTGAGATTAACTGGGATCGGATCATACTCGATAAGATGGATTCTTTCGAGTGTATCCGCAAGTCCACGAAGTCTGCACATATCCCATATCCGTGTCTGTTGACGCTTGTTTTCTGTCACTTTCATGTCCCTTTGCCACCTGATGATGCACGTCCCCTCGGTCCCCCCTGAACGCGACGGCCGTCAAGAAGTCTCTTGCAGCGTTCCGTCACGTTCAGAGGACGACCCCCTCTTCTTCAGCGTCTGCTTCTACCTCAGCTGCTCCCTCTACCACTCTTGACGTGCTCGCACGTTCTTTGAGACGTTTGGAGTCTCGTTATGCTCGTACCGAGGAGATACTTGCTCGTATCACCTCTCGTTTGGGTATTGAGATCCCTCCGTCATTCTCTAACGAGGAGGAGTTGGATGAGGAGGAGATTGAGGAGCTTGTTCGTGTTGCTGCTTATGCCCCTGCAGGCACTTTTGGTGCCGCTGTTGCCTCTTCTGCCGGTGACCCCGAGAGTACTCCTGTTGCCACCGTTCCTGCGGTGGATACTACGACTGGTGCTCCCGAGGCCACTACCGTCGCTCCCGTGGACACTTCAGCTGATCCCGTGACCACCTCCACTCCTGCTGTAGAGCATGCTGCGGCTGCAGATCCTCCCGCTACCTCCTGAGCTTCTTTGAGGACTCTCCTGTGCACTTTGGATGACATATCCTGTTGTGAGAGAGTGTGGGTTAGGGTGGTTCTGGTTATTTCTGACATTTTGTGATGTATTTTGATGTATCTCTGATGATGTTTTGATATTTTGATGTAGTGTGATACTCTGATGTCCGTTGTGACATATGTTATATGTTGTGATATTTTCATGTATTTTGTGCCCCGATTGTTGGATCGATGTTATGTATGTCGGCGATGTATCTTTTTGTTGTATCATGCTTCATTTATATACATACATCGATGTTTACTTTTACATTATGTTGTGCACATTTTATATTTTATATGTCTCTGATGCTTTGATTTCGTCGCTCGACGATAATACTTGGTTAAATAGAAATTATTTCTATGGAAACATAGAATTGTTTTCCATGCACTAAATTAACCAAGAATGTTGATATTGGAGAGTATATTCCATAACTCAATCCGTAAAATTGATTTGAGTTTTGATGATTTTATTTATCGATTTTCGACTTTGGTCTCATTGACACGCTTTGATTTTATTCGTATTTTCCTTTGGTGTCATTTGGACCGTGGTCGTACTCTACGACTCCCGTGCTTTTATTTGAAGCCATTGTTGTTGTCGTTGATCTCCTCCCTCTCTTTTTGCTAATGCCAAAGGGGGAGAGATATAATAATAACGATGTGCTAAATGATAATTTAAAGCATTTTTCAAGAATCTAATTTAATATGTTAGATTCAGGGGGAGTTAAGATATAAAAATGGGTTTCATATCCTAAATTTCAATAATTGGATTCAGATTTTATACTTTACTCGTCTGCTTGATGCTTATGATTATTATTGAATATGGAATTAACATGTCATCATTGCAGGGGGAGTAAGTAAATTTCATTTGAATTATTATTTTTGATTATTATTTATGTTGGTTTGTCATCACCAAAAAGGGGGAGAATGTTGGATATTGGACTCCCCGGATTTGGTTTTGGATGATGAACAAACATAAATATATCGTGAACTAACTATTTGTGAGCACAGTTATGGAGATCGTCGCCAAATTCATATGAACATCCAAAGCGACGTCTCGAGACTTCTCAAAGCACGTGATCATATGCCTAAAGCTTCGTTGAAGCTTTTGGACCATTTTAGAAGTCATGAAGATTCGGATTGAAGCTTTTAAAGACGGTTCGTCAAGTTTTAATTATAGTCTTTTAGCTTCGTTCTGTAGAATGTTAAGCCTTGAGTAGGTCTTACGTTTTAATCTTCATATCGCTCATATCTTAGATCTAGGATCTTAGTAGAAGTCCATACAAACTTTCCCGAAGCTTCGCGCTTCGATTCGTGACTTCTTGTGCATGTTAGTTGGTTCAAGAAGAAGAACCAACCGACTAGATGGTGATCTAGTTGGTCGGCAAAGCTTCTTGGACCGACTAGTTTGCCTTCTCAATTTCTAGCTCAGTTACTGTTTACAGTTAGTCGGTCAAAGAAGGTTCACCGACCGACTAGTTGTGAAACTAGTCGGTTAGGAATCCTTCTTGGACCGACTAGTTGAACTTCAATTTTTGAGCCGAGCTACTGTTTATCTTTAGTCGGTCTTTGTTCATTTATCGACCGACTAGTTGTTGAACTAGTCAGTCAATTTTTCTTCTTGGACCGACTAGTTTAGCTTCTACTGTACATGCCAACTTACTGTTTATCGTTAGTCGGTCTATGTACATTTGGCGACCGACTAGTTGATGAACTAGTCGGTCAACATTTGTTCTAGGACCGACTAAATCTATTTGTGCTCAGACTATTTGTTTTATCCCTTAGTCGGTCTCAGTTGAGTCACCGACCGACTAGTTGTGAAACTAGTCGGGCAGCTACTCTTCTTGGACCGACTAGTTCCTTAAGTCTGAACTTCGACCGTTTGGCTGTTCTACCATTAGTCGGTCTATGTTGATTGACCGACCGACTAGTTCGGTGGTTGTTCTTTGACCGACTAGTTGGGTTCAGAAAAGAGCCGTTGGAGCTTTAATTGAAACGTTTTTCTCTCTCTCTCTTTTCTCTAACTTATAAATACTTGGTGAGCTGCATTCATTGCACAAAAGGCTGATTTTAAGAGAAGTTTAGAGTTCAAAGAGAAAGCATTCAATCTCATTCAAAACTCATTCATTTCCATTCTTGAATCTCTCCCACTCTTACTTCCAAAGAGAGGTTCATTGAGTGTGAAGCCTTCCAAGCCAAGTGCTTGATTCTAGGTCACCATCAACATCATAGCTCTCCATCGCTGATCTACATCTTGGAGATAGGGTTTGGTGCCTCTTCTTCTTCCTCAAAATCATCTTTGCCCTAATTCGTAAGTATTACTCAAGGCATAGGTATTTTGTCGGTAAGAAGTTCTATTTCATTTACTTTCATATTGTAAGTGTTTCACTCTCGGTTGTGAGAGTAGTTGTGATCCCGGGTTGTGGGAGTCACAATTTTCATTTGTGTATGATTTGACTTGTGAAGGGTTTTCACAAGTATTTCATAGTGGAAATCTTGAGTTAGGGTTTCTAACTCAAGTATCCGGAGGGGATCCGGGTGGTTGGGACGTAGGATCACCGGGAACAAGTCGGGGAGACTTGGGTGGATCCGAACCCAGTAATATCGTTTGTTTGCGATTGTTTCTTTGTTGTCTAACATTTACATTTCCGCATTTCCGCATTGTTTGGTAGAGTTTGCAAGGTAATAGGAATTAGCCTCTTAATTATTTTAAAGTACTATTCACCCCCCCTCTAGTACTTGTGCAGTAGCTTAGCAGGGCATTACAATTTTGGGGGTCATGTCTAAGATCTCCCCACGAACACCCGATGTATCACCTCCAGCTCATAAGATTGAGGCTTGAGTCGAAGGGCTCGATGAATAAACCCTTCCTTTCTCAGAAGCCGACTGGGGGCCTAAGAGTTGGGGACCTCTAGCACTTCATTAAGACGAGGAAGCTCCTCTGACCGAATAACTACTTCAGCAAAACCTTGGATTCTCATCATCTTGGCCCTCAATATGTTAAGATATGAATGTCAAAAAGAAACAAGTCGATTAGAGGGGAAACTTCCTTGATTAAGGGCGACAATGAAATCAAGTGAGAAAGGCGAGAGCAGAGGCAAGAAGGGTCGCAATTTCTTTAAAATCCAAGGTAAAGGTTTTCTTCTAACCATCGATCCATATATATACAAGAATGCACTTCCTTTGAGGTGAGCCCAATCGTCTAATTTTGGACACGTGTCGATATCTCAAAGTAGCAACTCTCCAAATTCTATACTCCATTGGCAGGAGAATTTTAGGGTTTCCCGCTCTCACGGCCAACATTAAATACGTCGTCTCAACAATTTTGCCCATATATTCCCTATGTCTTACATCATCCGACCTAAACCTCCAAGTCGGTTGAGCTTGAGAGATGATGGCCTTTGATACAGTTTTGGGTTGGCCCAGAGATCATCCAATTATTTATTTTATTTAACAAGCCCAAGTACGAGCCCATAGTACTAGCCCAATAGCCTAAAGGCCCAGACGGGAAGCCAATCACTTCTCTAGCCAAAAGCGACATCTCAGTTAGCCATTACGCTCCAACATTTAAAGTGTCGGCTCATAATGGCGGATCTCAACGGCCGACCCTTAAGCTCGTCATTAATACCAACAAATCAATCCAAAAGAAATAAAACATCATCAATACTCGGATGTTACAGTCGATTGACATTCATAAGACAGTCGCATATAACTAATAGTATATCAGACAACGAAAGACGAGACGAATCTATGAGAACCCACACTCAGGTATTCTTATACACAAAATCTGCCCCACCTAACTTATATTTCCACCATAGCTCAGTCCTAGAACTAGCGTACGACCTCCCAACAGGTCAGACATAGTTCTACTGAGCCTCTTTGAGTCATCTACTGACTTAATCATTGGAGGGGATTACATCGAACCCCAGATTCGACCTCCTAACTAGCTTCTTGTATTGTAGACAGCTTGGAGATAGTTCGGACCCGACTTTGTGGTCTTCCCCAGATTCAAGCTCAACACAAGCTTCTTCTTTTTCAGCCTCATTCTCTACGACGGACATGGTGGGACCTTCAAACTTCTTCCCACTTCTCAATGTCATCGCATTTACATGCCCTCGGGGTTCTCTTTTGTTTGTCCTGACAACTTCCCTTGTGCCTTGGAGAGCTGGGAGAGCTGCTGCATCATCTGCGCCATAGTGGTCTCCATAGACTTCTGGTACGTCGCCTGCTGCTGTGAGGTGGATGCAAGCTGTTACGTCGTCATCATTAGCTGCTGGACAGAGTTTTGGAAGTAGTCATTCCACTGGCCTTGAGTCTAGATGTGACTCTCAATTAGCAATTCCAGGCTCGACTTTTGGATGGGGGGTGCGTTCACCGGAGGCCTTTGATTGAAATTCTGAAATTGGCCTTGAGGAGGTGGAGTCTGAAACTCTTGAGGCTACTGAAGGTACGGTGGGGGAGCTTGCAATCCCAGGTCTGGTATGAGAAGTTGGGGTGATTCTTCCACCCTTGATTGTATATGCCGAAATATGGGTTGCTCGGTGCCTCGGATTGTTCACTTATAAAGGGTTTGCTTGTTCGATAGTCATATCCGGAGGCACCACCATAGGTGATGAACATTCAGTGCTCTAGTGCCCCTGCATACTACAAACCTTGCAAACTACCGCCATAGGCAGTTTAGCCGCACCAAGCCCAATAAGAGAAAGTTGTTTACTTAAGGCATCAAACTTAGCTGAAAGTAATGATACCTCGTCGACGTCATACTTACCTCCCCTCGTGGAGGTGCTACTCTCGTTGCTCTAGGATTTGTTGTTCTCAGCCATTTCTTCTAACAATCTCTTTACTTCAGCTGGAGTCTTGCTCATTATAGTGCCATTAGCGGAGGCATTAATGGACATCCTCATTGGTGGCGTTAGCCCGTTGTAGAAGGCCTGAATAAGTAGCCAATCCGGCACGCCGCGGTGGGGGCAGACTCTTTGAGGTGCTTGAACCTCTCCCAAAGCTTCATACAAAGACTCTCGCTCCGACTGCTTAAAGTTGAAGATTTCGTTGTGTAGCTTGGCAGTTTTACCTGGAGGAAAGTACTTTGTCAAAAAGGTAAGAGATAAACTGTCCCACGTAGTGAATGTCTTGGCACTGTGACTCCTGAGCCAATACTTGGCTTAATCCCTAAGTGAGAAAGGGAAAAGTCTTAGCCTGATGGCGTCATTGGTGACACCATTGATCTTCAGTGTATCCATCTAGAAAGTGTTAAGATGGTCATTCGAGTTCTCCATCGAGCCCCCTGAGAATTGGTCCTTTTGCACAAAATCAACCAAAGATGGTTTGAGTTCGAAATTATTTGGCTCGACAGCCGGCCTTTGAACGTTAGAGGTCGACCTATTGTGGGGGCATTGAGTAGTCGAGGACTTCTCTCCTCCTCTTCTCGGTGTCAAGCCTTCTCGCAGTAGCTTCAATCTCTGGGTCTAGTAGACACAAGTCCGCTATGCCTTGAGATCTCCCGTGTATGCAAAAAGGTCTACACCAAAAGAAAACGTCAAAAGCACCAAGAGGTGATGAAAAAGGAAATATTAACAAAAGAAAACAAAGAAAACGAAAAACATAGTCTCTCTACAAAGACTTAAAACTAATATCAATTCGTGCCACCCCAGCAACGGTGCCAAAAAAGCTTGATCGATCCCCACTAGGGGGTCGATGCTAATAAACCGTAGTGCACGGGCCGTGTATAGTCTCTTACGGGTTGAACACGAGGAGGCGATAAATTGAGTATCGGTTCTATGAGTCTTCGAATGAAAGCTACGCGATAGTCACGGTGATTGGTTGGTGAATGGTAGAAAGATTGTGATCAAGGGGTAAAAGCTCTAGCGCATGGGGAATCCCCGCTAATTGAATAGGGTTAAGGTTAAACTAATAATCAATCGGTTACCGAGTTCATTGGGACTTGGGAGAGGTCATGTGACCAAAGGGCATTCGCCTATCCTCCACTGTCGTGATGCATGATAGGCTATTCCCTCATGTCAAGTCCTACCCCCGCTATTGCGATGCATGATAGGACAACCCAACCTACACCAATGTTAGTGGTCTCCGATGTATCGGTGTATGTTAGGAGCATTACGCTCGATTAATATCCCCAATCTTCCTCCCGCTTACAGTGGCATTTGGGGATTAGACCTACATTGGGAAAGCTCTTAATCGATGCACGTTGGCGTTCAGTCACACGGTCACACCGATAGTATGGATCGTCATAGGGATCATATCCCCGGATCGGTCTCGACTTTGATCGACAGTCAATCCGATCACCCCAAAGGGAGGGGGTCGAATCTACGTCGATAATAATTGTCCTAATGTACCCCTAATCTCAACTAGCCCAGCAACTACATCAATTAATTAGTTCAACCCATGGCCCAAATCAAATAGGGTTCATCACATTGCCTTAGAAGAAAACTACTCACTACCCATTGCAATAGAGGGACTTTCTAGCAATGGGTAAGCGTTAAAAGCCATAGATTCAAATAATAGCAGCAATAAATGATAAAACAGGCAAAATAAGAACAATGGGAGAAAAATTCTATTAAACAAAGATAGAGTGTTACACTAATAATCAATTAGAACAATGAAAACAACTAAATAAAGAAGTTTAGAATTCTTACAAACTAGCCCAAAACTCTAGATATAAAAGAAAAGCGGCTAAAAGATGCATTTCTCTCGCAAAAGGATGAAGGGACGCTTATATACACGTGCCCAATAGACCAAAATAGCCCCAGATCCACCCTAGCAGCTGAAGAAAATAGGTCAGACGCGACCGCGTCAAGAAACAATGCGGTCGCATCGTTTCATAAAATAGGAGGGATCTGGAGGCTCAATGATGCGGTCGCACCAATTGATACGCATCTGCATCAAAAATGATTACGCGGCCACATTGTTCTGCTCTGGATGCGGTAATTTTGCGACCGCGTTGTCTTCGTTCACGCAGACCGCGAAAGTCTATGATCTTCAATGTTTTCTCCACTCTATGAGTCTTCTGACGCGGTCGTTTGGTGGAAATTGACGTGGCCGCGTGGATGATTCTTCTTTGGTAGTTTGACACGGCCGTGTGGATATAGTGACGCGGCAGCGTGAGTTCAATTCTTTATAAAATATTCTCCTTTGTGCCAATTGACTCTCCGGCTTAGATCCCTTTGCCTCTTTATGCTAAGATTTTGCCATATGATCCCCAATCGGCATATATTTCCTGTAAAGCACGTGAGCGACCACAAAAGCAAAAGAAGAGACAAACGGGGAAAACAGGGGGGAATAGAGAATGAAACCGTGTAAAACGTGTATGAAAAAGAGTGGAAAACTATATACAATAAACACTCATCAAAACTGTACAGATCCCTCCACAACCTGGGACGAGCTCTTGATAACTATTGACAAGCTCCTGACGGTTGGGGCCAAACTTCCCTCAGCCATGAGTGAGCTCTCACTAACCCCTACTGAGCTATCATAAGCCTGGGCCAATCTCCCAATAGGTTGAATCGACCACTACTCATCCTTTTTCATTGGATGAGCCAACATACGACCAGACGAGCTGCATGTGGACTTCTTAAGCCTAAGGTGGAGAAGCTCTTTAATTTTGTGGGACATGTTGAATTCTTGTCCAACCATCTCTGTGAAAAGAAAGGAGATTAGTATGAGCAAATACGAGGGCAAAATATAAAATCTGACCTTATCCAAAGCCCACAAGACGTTCTTTAACAATTGATCGTCCAACATGCCACTGATAGACCTCTCTTCAGCCAGAAAAGCCAACAAAAGCTTAGCTACCTTAGATTTAGCCTGGGAAAGGTCCAGTTCCAATGACGCTAAGATCCAAGGCGACTCCAATACGTGAAGAAGGCCGCCTCAGCCGGAAAAGTAATAACAACAAAAGTATTCTTTCAATCCGAAATTTTGCTTATAAGGTTCACGATAAGGTTCATGTTCCTCTTGGCGATGTATAATACAACACACCATGAGGAGCAAGATGCACTTGGAAGAAAAAATTAAAAAGCGGTAAGGTCAGCTCCACTCCATGTAACAAGCAGAGTATAATGAAGCTGACCAAAGAAGCAACAGAATTTGACATCAATTGGCAAAGTGAGAGTTTGAGGGAATTCAAGACTTTAAGAACAAAAGGATGAATGGAAAAGTGGAGTCCGTGCTGAAACATATTCGAGTATACCCACACCTTGCACTTCTTGGGGAAACATGCCATTTCGTCATTAAAAGGGGGCCCGAACCCCGTAAGGATGGAAGAGATATTCAGTCTTAATCTTATTGACTTAGGAAGGGAAGATTTTGGGGGTCATATCTAAGATCTCCTCAGGTACACTAGATGCTAGATGTATCACATCCAGCTCGAAAGATTGAGGCCCTTGGATCGAAGGGATCGATGAATTAACCCTTCCTTTCTCAGAAGTTGGATGGGGCTCTAAGGGTTGGGGGATTTCGGCACTTCATTAAAATGAGGAAGCTCCTCTGACCGAATAACCACTCCAGCAGAACCTTGTATTCTCACCATCTTGGCCCTCAATTTGTTAAAATACAAATCTAAGAAAGAAATAAGTCGACTAGAGGGGGAGCTTCCTTGATTAATGGCGACAACAATATCAAGCAAGAAAGGCGAGAGCAGAGGCAAAAAGGGTCACAATTTCTTCTTAAAGCAAGTGAAAGGTTTTCTTCTAACCATTGATCCATATATATATAAGAATGCATTTCCTTTGAGGTGAGCCCCATTGGTTGATCTTGGACACATGTCTATATCTCAAAGGAGCAACTCTCCAAATTTTGTACTCCATTGGCAGAAAAATTTTACGGTTCCCCACTCTGACGGCCAACATTAAATGCATCGTCTCGACTGTCGTACACATCTAATCCCAATGTGTTACATCATTCGACCTAAACCACCACGTCAGTTGAGCTTGAGAGATGATGGCCTTTGATACAGTTTAGGGTTGGCCTATAGATCGTCCAATTATTTATTTTGTTTAACAAGCCCAAGTACAAGCCCAACCCAATAGCCTAAATGCACAGACGGGAGGCCAATCGCTTCTCTAGCCAAAGGCGACATCTCAGTTAGCAAGTAAGCTCCAGCATTTAAAGTGTAGACTCATAATGGCGGATCTCAACGGCGGACCATTAAGCTCGTCATTAATTCCAACAACGCAATCCAAAAGTAATAAAAAATCATCAATACTCGGACGTTACAGTCGATTGACATTCACAAGACTGTTGCCTATAAATAGTCAACGAAAGACGAGACGAATCTTTGAGAACCCACACTCAGGATTCTTATACTCAAAATCAGCCCCACATAACTTATATTTTCTCCATAGCTCGGCCCTAGAACTAGTGGACGACCTCCCAACAGGTCGGACATAGTTCCACTGAGCCTCTTTGAGTCATCTACTGACTTAAGCATTGGACGGGATTACGACGGAACCAAGATCCGACCCTTGACGAGCTTCTTGTGTTGCAGACAGCTTGGAGATAGCTCGAACCTCACATAGCTCGAATCAGAGCCCATTCAGCCCGCAAATAGCTTGTCCAACACCCAGCCAGTGGCCTACGCCATCCTACGTCAACTGCTACTTCCAAATCATCGTCCAACAATTTCAGTGGTGAGAGAACACCCCGAAACAAAATCCAACCAAAACGGAGGGTTGAATAGCAGGAGGTTGCAATGGAGACAAGATTCAATTAATGTTTGAATAAATAAATAAATAAATAAATAAATAAATAAATAAATTAATTAATTAAAGAATCCAACTAATATTTGGGTCTCGTTCAAATTTCAGTACATACCCTTCATGGTATGGACCCTTGATGTTAATGATCTGAATTGGATTGGTTATATTATTTATGAGTTTTGTTATTTTGTGATTTTTTATTTTAACGTTGAGATGGAAACAACCAAAAATAGAAGATGCCATTTATTACACGTGCCATGTGCATGACATGCTCTTCATCGAGTCGTACTAGAACGCAAAAAAACCCATTGTAAATACATCCCCCATTCGGTCGGTGGATGGGGGGGCGGTAGAAGAAGAGGGCGCGACAGAGGTCAGAGGAGGGGGATGTGGGTTTGGGAATGTCGACGGAGGGGGTGTTGTCGCCGTCGGCCACAGTTCAGCCGCTTTAGTCACCGGGCACCTCATGGGTATTTTCGACAACAAATAAGTGATTATCAGGTTACGTTGATTTCATTGGCAAACTTGTAAATAAGTGGTATGTATGCGGGAGCAAGGGTAAACTTGTAAATAGGTGGTAGTGCCCGCGAGAAAATGCGTGGGTGCGCGAATCAATTCCCAATTGAAATAGAAGACGCCATTTATCACACGTGCGATGCGTGTGACATGTTCGTCCTCGAGTCAGAATAGAACTCAAAAAAACCCCTTATAACTAAACTACAGCCCCATCTCGCGGCTTAATTGATAGAGTTTCATAGAGAGAGAAAGGGTGGGGGGGAAGATTATTGTGAAAACCCTAACTGATTGCCATTCTTGTGCGTTTGCCCGCACACGGCTGTAAATTACTCCACACTTGTGCGTTTGCCCGCACACGACGTGCACGACGGGGTTAATTTTGCCCGTCGTGCGTGCGGATGGAAATTGCTGCACACTTGTGCGTTTTAACCCCCACGGACGACGGGGTTAATTTTGTCCGTCGTGCGCTCGGATGGAAATTGCTCCACACTAGGCGTTTTAACCCACGCACACGACGGGGGTAATTTTGCCCGTCGTGCGCGCAGATGGAAATTGCTCGACACTTGTGCGTTTTAAGCCCCGCGGACGACGCGCACGACGGGGTTATTTTTGCCCGTCGTGCGCGCGGATGTGAATTGCTTCATAGTAGGCGTTTTAACACCCCCGCGGACGACAGGGTTAATTTTGCCCGTCGTGCGCCCGGATGGAAATTGCTCCACACTTGTCCGTTTTAAGCCCCGCGCACGACGCGGGAATTTTGCCCGTCGTGCGCGCGGATGGAAATTGGTTTACACGTTGCGTTTTACCCCTCGCGCACGACGGGGGTAATTTTTGCCTGTCGTGCGCACGGTTGGTAAATGCTCCACACTTGTGCGTTTCCCGCGCACGATGCCCACGACGGGGGTAATTGCTTCACACTAGGCGTTTTAACCCCCGCACACGACGGGGTTAATTTTGCCCGTCGTGCGCTCGGATGGAAATTGCTGCACAATAGGCGTTTTAACCGACGCGCACGACGGGGTAAGTTTGCCCGTCGTTCGCGCAGATGGAAATTGCTTCACACTAGGCGTTTTAACCCCCGTGCACGACAGGGCGTATTTTTGCCCGTCGTGCGCGCGGCTGGAAAATGCTCTACACTTGTGCGTTTTAAGCCCCGCGGACAACGCGCACGACGGGGTTAATTTTGCCGTCGTGCTCGCGGATGAAAATTGCTTCACACTTGGTTGTTTTAACCCCCGCGGACGACGGGGTTAATTTTGCCCATCGTGCGCTCGGATGGAAATTGCTCCTCACTAGGCGTTTTAACCCACACGCACGACGGTGGTAATTTTGCCCGTCGTGCGCGCGGATGGAAATTGCTTAACACGTTGCGTTTTACCCCTCGCGCACGATGAGTGTAATTTTTGCCTGTCGTGCGCATTTTTGGTAAATAGCTGCCATGATATTTACTACGCGCACGACGGGGTAATTTTGCCCGTCGTGCGCGCGGATGGAAATTGCTCGACACTTGTGCGTTTTAAGCCCCGCGGACGACGCGCACGACGGGGTTATTTTTGCCCGTCGTGCGCGCGGATGTGAATTGCTTCACACTAGGCATTTTAACCCCCGCGGACGACGGGGTTAATTTTGCCCGTCGTGCGCCCGGATGGAAATTGCTCCACACTTGTCCGTTTTAAGCCCCGTGCACGACGCGGGAATTTTGCCCGTCGTGCACGCGGATGGAAATTGGTTTACACGTTGCGTTTTACCACTCGCGCACGACGGGGGTAATTTTTGCCTATCGTGCGCACGGTTGGTAAATGCTCCACACTTGTACGTTTCCCGCGCACGATGCCCACGACGGGGGTAATTGCTTCACACTAGGCGTTTTAACCCCCGCGCACGACGGGGTTAATTTTGCCCGTCGTGCGCTCGGATGGAAATTGCTGCACAATAGTCGTTTTAACCGACGCGCACGACGGGGTAAGTTTGCCCGTCGTTCGCACAGATGGAAATTGCTTCACACTAGGCGTTTTAACCCCCGTGCACGACGGGGCGTATTTTTTCCCGTCGTGCGCGCGGCTGGAAAATGCTCTACACTTGTGCGTTTTAAGCCCCGCGGACAACGCGCACGACGGGGGTAATTTTGCCTGTCGTGCGCGCGGATGGAAATTGCTCGACACTTGTGCGTTTTAAGCCCCGCGGATGACGCGCACGACGGGGTTATTGTTGCCCGTCGTGCACGCGGATGTGAATTGCTTCACACTAGGCGTTTTAACCCCCGCGGACGACGGGGTTAATTTTGCCCGTCGTGCGGCCGGATGGAAATTGCTCCACACTTGTCCGTTTTAAGCCCCGCGCACGACGGGGTAAGTTTGCCCGTCGTGCGCGCGGATGGAAATTTCTTCACACTAGGCGTTTTAACCCCCGCGGACGACGGGGTTAATTTTGACCGTCGTGCGGCCGGATGGAAATTGCTCCACACTTGTCCGTTTTAAGCCCCGCGCACGACGTGGTAAGTTTGCCCGTCGTGCGCGTGGATGGAAATTTCTTTACACATTGCGTTTTCCCCCACGCGCACGACGGGGGTAATTTGGCCCGTCGTGCGCACGACTGTAAATTTCTCCACACTTATGCGTTTGCCCGCACACGACGCGCACGACGGGGGTAATTTTGCCCGTCGTGCGCGCGGATGGAAATTGCTCGACACTTGTGTGTTTTATGCCCCGCGGACGACGCGCACGACGAGGTTATTTTTGCCCGTCGTGCGCGCGGATGGAAATTGATGCACACTTGTGTGTTTTAACCCCCGCGGACGACGGGGTTAATTTTGTCCGTCGTGCGCTCGGATGGAAATTGCTCCACACTAGGCGTTTTAACCCACGCGCACGACGGGGGTAATTTTGCCCGTCGTGCGTGCGGATGGAAATTCCTCGACACTTGTGCATTTTATGCCCCGCGGACGACGCGCACGACGACGTTATTTTTACCCGTCGTGCACGCGGATGTGAATTGCTTCACACAGTAGGCGTTTTAACCCACGCGCACGACGGGGGTAATTTTGCCCGTCGTGCACGCGGATGGAAATTGCTGCACACTAGGCGTTTTAACCCACGCGCACGACGGGGGTAATTTTGCCCGTCGTGCTCGCGGATGTGAATTTCTTCACACTAGGCGTTTTAACCCCCGCGGACGACGGGGTTAATTTTGCCCGTCGTGCACACGGATGGAAATTTCTTTACACGTTGCCTTTTCCCCCTCGCGCACGATGGGGGTAATTTTGCCCGTCGTGCGCACGGTTGGTAACTTCTCAACACTTGTGCGTTTTAAGCCCACGCCGCGCACGACGCGTGGGCTGTAGCGCGTTGTTCGAGGGGAGTAATATACTCCGTTCTGGGTCGACGCGCACAACGGTGCCGTATAGTGTAAACTATTTCTTTGAAAAGGATATAAAGGGCGGGATGGTAATTGCACCAATAGTTCTAAAAAGTTGCTTTCATAGGGGCTATAAGGGCGGGATGGTAATTGCCCCAAAATTTCCGGGCGCGTAAGGGCGCGTTGGTAATTGCACCAAAAGTTCCTCATGTTCCGCTTTTAACAACAGCCGGGGGATCGGATCGGACGGTCAGGAGGGGTCAAGCGCAGGAATCCCATCTGAGCACGAGCTCAGGTGCATTTTACCATATATATATATACACACACACACACACATACATACATACATACATACATACAAGAATGCATTTCCTTTGAGGTGAGCCCCGTTGGTTGATCTTGGACACATGTCTATATCTCAAAGGAGCAACTCTCCAAATTCTGTACTCCATTGGCAAGAAAATTTTTGGGTTCCCCACTCTGACGGCCAACATTAAATGCATCGTCTCGACTGCCGTGCACATCCAATCCCAATGTGTTACATCATCCGACCTAAACCACCACATCAGTTGAGCTCGAGAGATGATGGCCTTTGATACAGTTTGGGGTTGGCCTAGAGATCGTCCAATTATTTATTTTGTTTAACAAGCCCAAGTACAAGCCCAGCCCAATAGCCTAAGGCACAGACGGGAGGCCAATCTCTTCTCTAGCCAAAGGAGACATCTCAGTTAGCAAGTAAGCTCTAGCATTTAAAGTGTCGACTCATAATGGCGGATCTCAATGGAGGACCGTTAAGCTCGTCATTAATTCCAACAACTCAATCCAAAAGTAATAAAAAATCATCAATACTCGGACGTTACAGTCGATTGACATTCACAAGAATGTTGCCTATAAATAGTCTATCAGATAACGAAAGACGAGACGAATCTTTGAGAACCCACACTCAGGATTCTTATACTCAAAATCAGCCCCGCATAACTTATATTTTCTCCATAGCTCGGCCCTAGAACTAGCGGACGACCTCCCAACAGGTCGGACATAGTTCCACTGAGCCTCTTTGAGTCATCTACTGACTTAAGCATTGGACGGGATTACGTCGGAACCCAGATCCAACACCTGACGAGCTTCTTGTGTTGCAGACAGCTTGGAGATAGCTCGGACCTCACATAGCTCGAATTGGAGCCTAATCAACCCGCAAATAGCTTGTCCAACGGACCAACACCCAGCCAGTGGCCTACGTCATCTTACATCAACTGCTACTTCCAAATCATCGTCCAATAATTCCAGTGGTGAGAGAACACCCGAAACCAAAACGGAGGGTTGAATAACAGGAGGTTGCAAATGGAGACATGATTCAATTAATGTTTGAATAAATAAATAAATAGATAAATTAAAGAATCCAACTAATATTTGAGTCTCGTTCAAATTTCAGTACGTACCCTTCATGGTACGGACCGTTGATGTTAATGATCTGAATTGGATTGGTTATATTATTTATGAGTTTTGTCATTTTGTGATTTTTTATTTTAACGTTGAGATGGAAACAACCAAAAATTGAAGATGCCATTTATTACACGTGCCATGTGCATGACATGCTCTTCATCGAGTCGTACTAGAACGCAAAAAAACTCATTGTAAATACAGCCCCCATTAGGTCGGTGGATGGGGCGGTGGTAGAAGAAGAGGGCGCGAAGAGGTCAGAGGAGGGGGATGTGGTGTTGGGAATGTCAGCGGAGGGGGTGTCGTCGCCGTCGGCCACACTTCAGCCATTTTACTCACCGCGCACCTTATGGGTATTTTCGACAACAAATAAGTGGTTATCAGGTTACACGTTGTGAGTAACTTCATTGGCAAACTTGTAAATAAGTAGTACGTACGCGGGAGGAAGGGTAAACTAGTAAATAGGTGGTAGTGCCCGCGAGAAAATGTGTGGGTGCGCGAATCAATTCCCAATTGAAATAGAAGACGCCAATTATCACACGTGCGATGCGTGTGACATGTTCGTCTTCGAGTCGGAATAGAACTAAAAAACCCCCTTATAACTACAGCCCCCGTCTCGTGGCTTAATTGATAGAGTTTCATAGAGAGAGAGGGTGTTGGGGGGAAGATTATTGTGAAAACCCTAACTGGGAGGTCGGTCACCCTTTAGGGCGAGAGCGGCGGCAACGTCAAGTCCAAGATACATGTACTCTGATTGCCATTCCTTCTGAATTTAAGGTTTAAGCGCTTCGTCTTTGCCTTTTCTTCTCTTCCTAATAGAATTATCGGATGTTGTATTGATAAAGAATTTTCTCTTTTTTCCTCTGTCCTCTTAGAATTTGATTTCATCTTTGCGTTTTCTTCTCTTTCTAATAGAATTCTTGGATGTCATATAGAGAAATAATTAATCCTTTTCTCTTTTCTTGTTCTGGCCTCTTAGAATCTGATGTATATTAATTCTGTTGTGATTACTGCATCCGTTCCATCTTGTTATGCTTTATTAAAATAATTGTATGTTGGGTATGCGAGGAATTATGATTTTCACTTTTTCTTGATTTTATTGTTCTGTTTTTCTTTCTTTTTCCATAGTATATCGGCTTCTCTTAATTATAGATTTCGTATTAGGGAAGAAGACCATGATTTTAACAGTGGATGCTTAGAAGAAAATTAAGATGATCAAGTGTATGCACTGCAAAAATGTTAAATAAAAGAGGCATAACCCTATCATCAGCAACATTAATCTGGATCCATTAAAGAATTAGGCATAAATTGGTGACCTGTTGGCTGTATCGTATGATAGCATGAATACGATCCTTAGCATTGCTGAATGCAGAAAAATGATCCCTAGGATTCCTGTAGGTGACCCCAAACGTTTTGGATGAAGGCATTATTCTTGCAGTCATTAGTGTTGTTATCACAACGATATTATATTAAAGTAATTTTGAGTAGCATGGGCTTAACCTATTATTGGGATTGTTTCTTTAATCTGTAGCTGCTTTTTAAATTCATATGTAATGCATTTCTTTTGAGTTCCTGATCAAAAGATGTTGTTTCTTTAAATTCTCTGGTGACGTGATGCTACTATATGATTTTCAATACAAATATTCTTGGGTTTGCTTCACTGAATCAGTATTCCACTTTATAGCATTATCTCAGCCTTGATTGGGAGAGACTATTGTTGTGAGGCAATGGAATCTATATTACTACCATTATCAATTTATATGTGTTGCCGATGTTTATGTTATATTAACCTAACCATCACAATTTGTTTCATGGATTATTTTTTCTGTTGCTTCTGAAGTTTGAAAGAGAAGTGATAGTCACTGATTTTCTTTTTTTAAGTTGACATTTATTTCACATCTGTTGGTTGGTGTGGTAGGAATGAAAATTGGTTATAACCAGTTTATTTCAGTAATCAACATGTTGGTGGAAAAACAATCTATTGACCCAATATTTGAGTCGTACATATGTTTTTGGTACAATTCTGTAGGATCAGGAATCAATTGTACATTGATGCATGATTGAGGATTAGAGACAGGTAAATGCGGTCTGCCCCTAAGCAATTGGATATTTTCCCACCCAGCTTCTTTGTATAATGAACAAATTCCAAGATTTAGTAGGGCCTACCAAATGTTAGGGATGTTAATGGATTTGTCAAGGGTTTCACATACAATTCTGTTGCAAAGTGTACGCGACAGTCACATGTTGAGTGATCCTCCACTTTACATATAGTTTCTTGAACCATCTTATGCATGCTTGTGCCTACGATCAGTTATAAATGTTCCTTTAGAGAGCCAATTTTCATCCTCATTCAACTACCGTTTAAGACAATTGATGATGGGGATATCAAGGTCTACACACGAAGACGTTGATGTGAGCCTCAGCCTAGTTCATTATGGCTGGGCTCGAGCCCAAGTGGGACTTGATTTTGGTACAACAATTATGACATTATGACATGTCTTCGTGTCCATTAATTCAACACTTATGGCTTACTTTCATGTCGACGGTGTTTTCTTTATCAATCAATGATGATCGTTACTCCAATCAATGTATACTTATCAATGTTGACAATAAAGTATTATTATTGGTTTGGACGTTACGATGCAATGGCCCCACCTATACGAACTTTTGGAGGTAACGGGAGAGTGTGGAAATCTCTGAGATCCTACACATCGGTAGTCTATTACTCAATATCTATTCAACATACTTCATATTTCCTTCATAGCTCGGCCATAGAACTAACAGATGGCCTCCCAATATGTCAGACATAGTTCTATTGAACCTCTTCGAGTCATCCACTAACTTAAGCATATGAAGGGATTAGGTTAGACCCCCAGATAGGGAGTACGACTCCCTGACGAGTTTTCTGTGTTGCAAATAGCTTGGATATAGTTCGGACCCGACTCGCTTAGCTCAGATCAAGGTCTAGTCATCTCGGAATCAGCTCGTCCAATCGATCGTCAGCTATGTGATGGGCCTCTGGCCCAGCCGCAGCCCCTGCGGGTTTACACCCGCAGGCCCCGCCCGCAACCCCTCTTGGCCCCGAGTCCCCCTAGTCCTAGGATTGCCCAATCCCCCTAGTCCTAGAATTGCCTAATCCCCATAGTCCTAGGATTGCCTAATCCCCCTAGTCCTAGGATTGCCCTAGTCTCTATTATAAATAGGGGGGAGTCTCTCTTGTATGCCTATGCTAATTTGATGATTGTTATTTGAGAGACTCTTAGGGTAAACGAGTGCGGACGTCCTCTAGGCGTCTTGGGAGGAGGGCACACCTCTTTTGTGCCCAATTATCTTTCTATTTGCTTTTGTTTTCTCTAATAAAAATTCCATCTTGTTAGTTCCTAACAATTTGGTATCAGAGCACGTGACGATCCATGGCGGCTTCAACAAGATCGCAAGACAAATTTGAGGCGTTGGAGGCGAAATTCACGGGCGAAATTGATGCAATCAAAAAGTCCTTGGCGGGAAACGACGAATCCATGGCGAAATTAACTACATCCATCTCCCAATTGGCGTCAAATCAAGCAAAGCACGACGATCAATTCGCACAATTGATAGGAGCCCTAAATCAATTGGCGACAAACTCCAAAGGCGATGAGAGCCCTAATCCGATGCAAAAGACGGCACCTTTGAAGAAGGAGAAGGAGAAGGAGGAGACTTTCCCCCAAAAGCAACCCTATTACGTGGAGGAGATGGACGAGGAAGATGACGGGGAGCCATGGAGGGAGGACTACCGCAAAGATATACGACGGAAGGCGCAAGAGAGCCAAAGGAGGGGCGGGGGGCCTACCCGCCCCCTCGGAGATAGCCACGGCCAAGATGAAGGCCGACCGAACCCCCCCATGCATCCAGGGGGTCGGCTGGTAAGAGAAACAGGCGGGGGACCCTCCCCCGCCTCCGCCAGGCCACGGCAGGGGCGGCCAAGCACTGCCGTGGCTCGGCAGGGCCCGGCAACCCCGCCGGGCCTCCGGCAGGGCCCGCCAGCCCTGCCAGAGGCTCGACAGGGCCTGCCGCCCCTCCGGGGGCCCCGGAGGGGCCCGCCTGTGTGCAACGAAGGACCAGAGGCCCCCTGGCAGCCGCCAGGGGGCGGCGGCACCTCCAGCTGGGGCCGCCAGGGGCGGGAACCCCCCTGACAGCCTCCCAAAGGGCGGGGAACACGTGGACAGCCCCCAGATGACTTTTTTGAGCCTCCCGGACAGCGGACAGCGAACGAGGAGGGTTACGGGCAGTTTTCGGGAGACTATTTTGACCCTCCGGAGCGTCGACCAGCAGCGGAGGACCCTTACTACGGCAACGGACACGTGAGAGATTATTATTCTGATGATAGGGGTGGCTACGGGGCAGAATTCGGCGATGACGCAGGTTGGGACGATTTTGAGGGGCGGCGTGGAGATCGCCGTGGAGACTACAGGGGCCACAGAGGGGTACCACCTAGGCGCTACGAGATACTGGACGAGAGACGTCGGCACTACCGTCCGCAGCACAGAGAGGAGGGGAGGCCCGAGCAGGGGCGTTTTGGAGGAGATTGCCGCGTCCGGAAGCTGAAGATGCCGCTATTTTCTGGGGAGGACCCACACGCCTGGTTATTTACTGCAGAGAGATACTTCACGGCGCATCACATGACCGAGGCCCAGAAGCTGGAGGCGGCAGCGATCTGCATGTAGGGGCGTGCCTTGGGATGGTACCAGTGGACGGAGAGGCGGCAGCAGATCAGGAGCTGGGAGGAGCTGAAGGACATGGTGCTGGAGAAGTTTAGAGACCCTCGTCTGGGGAACCTACACGAGCAGCTGTACGCCCTCAGGCAGGAGGGGCCGCTGCGGGATTACATTGAGAGATTTGAGACACTGGCCGGGCAAGTACATGGGGTGTCTGACGAGTCACTGGAGGGTACTTTTCTGAAGGGACTGCGCCCCAGTATGAGAGCAGCAGTGAGACCCTATAAACCCATGGGGCTTTCAGAGGTCATAGAGATGGCCCAGATGGTGGAGGACGCACAGACTGAGGATAGGCGGGTCCGATGCAGCTACAGCAGTCAGACTTTGAGAGGCACCCCATCTGGGGCTGGAGGATCCGGTACCACCGCAGGGGTGGCCCAGACGGGCCGGGAGAAGACTAGGGAGAAGAGTAGCACGCCAGTGACTGGGGGGCAGTTCAGACACATGACGGATGCAGAGATGAGGGAAAAGCGGCAGAAGGGTTTATGTTTCCGGTGCGATGAGCGGTTTTCGCCGGGCCACCGGTGCGTGGGGCGCAAGCTCCAGGTGATCCTGTTGGAGGACGACGACGGCGGGTCTGATATCGAGGAGGAGGCCGCTGAGGGAGAGGAGGAGCTAGAGGGCCAGCAGTTGGACGTGGCGGAGGTGTCCCTCAACTCCGTGGTAGGGTTCACACCAAACCATACCATGAAGCTGAGGGGAGAGGTCGGCGATCAGGAGGTGACTGTGCTGATTGATAGTGGGGCTACCCACAATTTCATTTCCAGGAGGGTGGTGACACAGCTTGGACTTCAGCTGACAGACTGCGGCAGCTTTAGTGTGATGATGGGGACGGGGAAGAAGGAGAGCAGCCGCGGAGTTTGCAGGGGGTTGGTGCTGACCATGCAGGGGATACAGATCATTGCAGACTTTTTACCCCTAGACCTGGGGAGCACAGACGTCATCCTCGGCATGACATGGCTACAGACCTTAGGTGAGATGACCATAAATTGGATGCTGCTACGGATGGAGTTTCGGGAGGCGGGACGAGCAGTGATACTCCAGGGAGACCCTAGCCTCTGCAGAGTTTTGGTCTCTTTGAAGACCATGTTCAGGACCATCCAGACAGAGGGATGCGGATACCTAGTAGAGCCGTACTCTTTGACAGGTGAGGGAGGCGCAGAGGCCAGTACAGAGCAGCCCATCCCAGGAGAGGTTCAGCAGCTGATGGACCAGTTTGAGGAGATCTTCCAGGAGCCTCGGGGCCTTCCACCACCACGGGAACACGAGCACGCCATAGTTCTACGAGAGGGTGTCTCCCCGATTAGCGTGCGGCCCTACCGATACCCTCAACATCAGAAGGACGAAATAGAGAGGATGGTTTCCGAGATGGTGCAGGCAGGGGTGATCCAGCCGAGCGTAAGCCCGTTCTCCAGCCCAGTGTTGCTAGTAAAGAAGAAGGATGGAAGTTGGCGGTTTTGCGTGGACTACAGGGCGCTGAACAAGGAGACGGTCCCCGATAAATTCCCGATACCTGTGATTGATGAGCTCCTGGACGAGCTACACGGAGCAGCCAGGTTCAGCAAGCTAGATCGTAAGTCAGGCTATCACCAGATACGGATGCGACGGGAGGATGTGCCCAAGACGGCGTTCAGGACGCATGAGGGCCACTACGAGTTCCTGGTCATGCCCTTTGGGTTGACCAACGCCCCGGCCACCTTTCAGGCTCTCATGAATAAGGTATTCCGTCCCTTTCTCAGACGATTCGTACTAGTCTTTTTCGACGATATTTTGGTGTACAGTCGTACTCTGGAGGAGCATTTGGACCACCTGCAGGTGGTTTTTCAGGAGCTGCAGTACCACCAGCTATATTTGAACAGAAAGAAGTGTCTATTCGGGCAGCCGCAGGTGGAGTATCTGGGACACGTGGTCTCAGCAGGAGGGGTAGCCGCCGATAGAGCGAAGATAGCGGCCATGCTGGACTGGCCGCGCCCTACTACTCTCAGAGGGCTACGGGGCTTCTTGGGCCTTACAGGTTATTACCGCAAATTCGTAGAGGGTTATGGGACGATCGCCTGGCCATTGACGGAGTTATTGAAGAAGGATCAGTTCCACTGGGGGGAGGAGGCGACGACAGCTTTTGAGGCCCTGAAAAGGGCAATGACCACTGTGCCAGTATTGGCGTTGCCCGACTTCACCAGACCATTCGTAGTAGAGGCGGACGCATCAGGACATGGGCTTGGAGCAGTACTGATGCAGGAGCAGCGTCCCATAGCTTACTACAGCCAGGTGCTGACCACGAGGGCCCGATTGCGATCGGTCTATGAGAGGGAGCTGATGGCGATAGTCTTGTCCATACAGAAGTGGAGACCATATTTATTGGGACGGAGCTTCATAGTGCGCAAGGATCAGCGGAGCTTAAAATACCTGTTAGAGCAGCGGATGGTAGCAGAGGAACATCAGAAGTGGTTGTGAAAGCTGATGGGCTACAGGTTCGAGATCGAGTACCGCCCGGGATTGGAGAACAAGGCAGCAGATGCGTTATCTCGGCGGGAGGAAGAGACGGAGTTAGCAGCCCTTACGGTGTCGATCCTAGATGATTGGGGCCAACTGCAGCAGGAGGTGGAGCAGGACCCGGAGTTGGAGGTTATACGAGAGGCCCTTTTACAGGGGTCGACTGAGTACCCGGGATATTCTTTGCAGGATGGGCGGCTACTTTACTGGGGGCGGCTGGTGATACCGAGGACTTCTACTTTTATACCGACCATCTTCCGGGAGTTCCACGGCAGTGCTATAGGAGGACATTCTGGAGTCCTCAAGACCTACCAGCGGCTATCACGGGAGGTCTACTGGAAGGGACAGAAGAATGATGTGGCAAGGATGGTGGCAGAGTGTGACGTGTGCCAGCGTCACAAATATCAGGCCATGTCCCCAGGAGGACTACTACAGCCGCTATCTTTACCAGACAGAGTTTGGGAGGACCTCTCTATGGACTTCATCGATGGATTGCCTAAGTCGGGCGGTTACATCGTCATTTTTGTTGTGGTAGACCGCCTCAGCAAATATGCACATTTTATCCCGCTTAAGCATCCTTACAGTGCCGTTTCAGTGGCAGAGATTTTTGTGAGAGAGGTCATTCGTTTGCATGGTCCGCCAAAGTCTATAGTCTCGGATAGAGACAAGGTATTCCAGAGCAAGTTTTGGCAGGAGCTTTTTAGACTACAGGGGACGGCCTTGAAGCGGAGCACATCTTATCATCCCCAGACTGACGGTCAAACGGAGGTAGTCAATAGGAGTGTAGAGACTTACCTACGATGCTTAATCTCGGAGAATCCTAAGGAGTGGGCACGTTGGCTGCCGTGGGCGGAATACTGGTACAATACTTCATATCACACAGCGGCGCAGACTACACCTTTCAGGATTTTGTATGGTAGGGATCCTCCGCACTTACTTCATTACGGTCATGAGACTACTCCGGTATCAGATGTCGAGCAGTACCTGGCAGAGAGGGACTTGATCCTAGAGGAGCTGAAGCTCCACTTGGCGAGGGCTCAGCAGGTGATGAAGGCTCGGGCAGACTTACACCGTCGAGACGTGCACTTTGAGGTCGGTGATATGGTCTATCTAAAGCTAAGGCCCTACAGGCAGAGGTCGGTGGCTCATAGGAGGAATGAAAAGTTGGTGCCGAGGTATTTTGGACCTTTCGAGGTCACGGCGAGGATAGGACCGGTGGCTTACAGATTGCGCCTACCCCCAGGATCTACCATTCACCCAGTCTTCCATGTCTCACAGTTGCGCCAGGCCATTGGCAACCACACCTCTTCCCCTACATTACCAGAGACCCTTACTGCGGATATGGATGTGAGGATGGAGCCCGAGTTGCTAAAAGGGGTTCAGCAAAGTCACACAGGCGAGATGCAGGTACTACTGCAGTGGAGGGGCTTACCAGAGCACGACAGCACGTGGAAAGACATGGATGATATGGTGGCGCGCTTTCCAGACTTCCACCTTGAGGACAAGGTGGCTCTTTGGGGGGGAGTATTAATGGGCCTCTGGCCCAGCCGCAGCCCCTGCGGGTTTACACCCGCAGGCCCCGCCCGCAACCCCTCTTGGCCCCGAGTCCCCCTAGTCCTAGGATTGCCCAATCCCCCTAGTCCTAGAATTGCCTAATCCCCCTAGTCCTAGGATTGCCTAATCCCCCTAGTCCTAGGATTGCCCTAGTCTCTATTATAAATAGGGGGGAGTCTCTCTTGTATGCCTATGCTAATTTGATTATTGTTATTTGAGAGACTCTTAGGGTAAACGAGTGCAGACGTCCTCTAGGCGTCTTGGGAGGAGGGCACACCTCTTTTGTGCCCAATTATCTTTCTATTTGCTTTTGTTTTCTCTAATAAAAATTCCATCTTGTTAGTTCCTAACACTATGCACCCCAGCTACTGCAACTGGAGGTCCCAATAACATATACACTCACTTCTGATATGCAGATTTATTCCGAAACATTTTGCACTGTCTGTGGGAATCGAGTCGACATCCACGTTGTTACCACGCCGAAGAAGATTTGTTCACTAATCAAAGGCCTGAAAGGCTAACTCTTGAAGGGACGACAGACATCACTCTGCTCCCAACAGATCCCAGACGTCTACCTTGAAAGAGTTGCCATGTCCAAGTACTTGGGCAAATTGCTATCCTGGAGGAGCAGAGGGAAAGGGACTTAATGCTCGAGTCTTCGTGGGCCTAATCGTCCGCCGGCTGCCCGCCCCAAAGAAACAAATGGCTTTCTTGTTGATCTCATTATTGATCTCAGTATCATTCTTGATTAAAAGAGTGTTTGCCGGCAATACCATACTCCACGTTCTGAAGCTATGGATGTGCTAACCGGGCCGGGTTCGTGGACCAGTTCGCTAACTTGCCGACCCTAACATCATTAGCTCGATGGTCGGGACCGGCATCGAGCTCTTAATTGTGGTCCCGAACAACGACCTTGAAGGCATCTGGTTTTCGACCAACAGCAGGTTACCTTCCTCGGCACCGGCAGCTTCGCCTTCACGGAGTTCACCCTGACCATCTTGTCATTGAGGTACCACTTCACGAGAAACTCGACGATGAAGCAGCCGTCAGCCCACCTACACCTTGACAAACTCGGCATCTTTGTGATCCGCTGCGATTCCAAAGTTCTGCATATTGGCCTCATCTGTGTTGGCCTTGATTATGCCGACGAAGTCCTTCATGGAATTCCGACAGCTGCTTTGGATGAGGTTGTCGAGGTACTTGAGGTTCACTTCCTGCATGTCCTTAAGCTTGTCGTTGGAACGGTTGCAGGGGCCGATGGTGATGAGCTTCGGAGTGTGAATAGCTTCGTTGCCATTGCGGAGAATGGGGAGCATTCGGCCCGCCTCTGCCTGCTGAGCAAATTCTTGGGAGCTCGGCTCGCTTCCGCCGAGCAGATCCTCCTCCAACCAAATTCTTGAGAGCTTGTACTGCCTTTCACGATCGAGTTTGGATCGGGGAACTCTCCCCAGTGACCATGCTTGGTTCTGTTTGCTCAATCAATTCTTTTTGAGTTCGGAAATTTCTCGAGCACATTGGCTCCATTCGACCTCGTCGCCAAATCTTGGACCGGGTTCAAAAATCTCTGGCCGCCAGGTGTTCTATTCTTGTTTCTAATCTCTTGCAGGGACCGGCTGGTCCACGCCGGCCTCTGCAATAGACGCTGGAACACAAAAAGATTGGAACGATGCCCAGAGACACTGATGGCTTGCTTGTTCGATAACAAAGATGACGCCGCCAAATTCATGAGCCTCAAGTGCATGGGGCTTGACGGGCTGGTCTGCGTGTTCAATGAGGACCAAGCTCGAAGGATTACCCGAGTTGTCGACCAAGCTTGGAAAACCTGCCACGCAAGCTTGTCGAGCTTCCTCTGTTTGAGCTGCAGTAAGCTTGCTAAGTTGCCTCCGTCCGAGCTCGAGCAAGCTTGTCGACCTGTTTATTCTCACTCTTTGTTTCTGCAACAGCTGGATGATATCATTCTGTATATACTTGATGAGCTTCTCTTCTTCAGAGTGCTAAGCCTGGTGATGTCAATCATCTTCTTCTCCTTGAGCTCATACTCATCGTCTCCCCCTCTACTGAGCCGATGCTGAAACTTCTAAGAGAGATTGAGCCCGGGAGATAGAGTGAATACCTTATACTTCTATGAATCTCTTCAAGTTCATATCCTAATTCATAATCTCCAAACTGAGCCATTCTCGCGCACGAGGATATCATGAAAGATGAGGAAACTTATATGCATGAATGCTTGAAATGGCGGTGTCAGCTCGACCTAAGGAGGGAGTCCATAGAGGATCCCGACCTGCCAACCTATCTAGGCCGACCTGCCGACCTGCCCAGGCCGACCTAAACATGGTGACGATGACCTATGTAGAGTGAGGAAGACCTAACCAGGAAAACATAAATAAGGCTGACCCACACATGACAAGGATGACTTATCATAGGCGACTTAAGCAGGGTGAGGACGACCTATTTAGAACGACCTATCTAAGACGACGTAAACAGGACGACCTACGTAGGACGACATACACATGATGACCTATGCTGCCTCCACCATCCAATCTCGTCCAATAGCTTAGATGAAGTATTATAGATAAAACAAGTTGCCCAAGTAAACCCTTCTATTTATTTTGGTTTCTGATTTTTACCAAGCTAACATATTTTTGATGAGCTAACATATCTTCAATAAATGTATTCCAAGAGGGCATTGATCGGCTTTCTTTCTCACTTTATTTTTACTAAAGTGCGCAAGCCCACAGATCAACTCAGAACACTTCGTAAGCTAGTCCGCCGTAAGGCGGTGGCCATTCCCCCGTGGGTTGACTTATCTCCAAGTCCGCTGTATGGCGGCGGCCACTTCTCCGCTGGTCAACTTATCTCAAAGTCCGTCATAAAGCGAAGTCCAATCCCCCTGCAGGCCGACCTATTTTTTATCCGTCGTTAGTCGGGGGCTACTCCCCTCGTAGCCAACCAGATACTAAGTCTGTAGTAAGGCATCAGGTCACTCCCTCTGCGGATCGACTTATCTTTAAGCCTGTCAGAAGGCAGTGGCCACTCCTCTTGTGTGCCGACCTACTTTCATCGGCCGTTAGTTGAGGAGCCACTTCCCTTGCAGCCGATCAAATAATAAGTCCGTCGTAAGGCGGAGGGCCACTCCCCTGTGGGCCGACCTACTTTTCATTGGTCGTTAGTTGATGGGCCACTACACTCGCAGCCAATCAGATACTAAGTCCGGTGTACGGCAGGTGCGACTCCCCCCAAGGGTTGACCCACTTTTCATCGGTCATTAGTCGAGAGGCCACTTCCCTGGCAGCCGATCAAATAATAAGTCTGCCGTAAGGCGGATGGCCACTCCCCTCGTGGACCGATCTATTTTTTATCGGTCGTTAATCGAGTGGCCATTCTCCTTGCAATCAACCAGATATGAAGTCCGTCGTAAGGCAGTGAATCACTCCCCCGCAGGTCGACTAATCTCTAAGTTCGTCGTAAGGCGGGGGCTACTTCCCCGTGGGTCGACCTAATTTTCATCACCCGTTAGTCGAGGGGACATTTCCATCGCATCCAATGAAATAATAAGTTAGCCGTAAGTCGAGGGACTACCCACCGCGAGCCGACATACTTTTCATCGACCGTTAGTTGAGGGGTCACTCCCCTCGCAGCCGATTAAATAATAAGTCTGCCATAAGGAGGGGCCACTCTCCCCGTGGCCGACTTATTTTTGCCCTAAGCCGACCTCACGAGCCAACCTAACTATATGACTGGAGTCACTTCTCTCTCATGCAATCTAGATTATCTAACTCTCTAAAGAGATCGGTGATTTCCATAGCTTTGGAACATACCACATGTTAGTGAGCATGCATATTACACCATGAAACATTTTGATTCTCACTAAACCAACTCAAACATCCTTACATGTTTCATTACTCATAAGGGCAGAAGCCAACTTTTTTCTGTCGTATGTATAGAAACATACCTTATTTGGTGTCATGCGGAACAATGCCATGAATCCATGATCCATGCTTGACCCCTAATCTCTGACAAACAAGTTATCAACACATCATATGCCTCTTTAGTTTTGTTCATTCTTTTTGAGCAGTCTCTCTTTCAGTGCTTGGATTTCTTGTAAATAAAGCATTTTGTGCATTTAGTTCTTAGCATTGATCTTTAACTATTTTCTTCTTATTCATTACTTTACACCGAAGCAATTAGGCACTGGCTACCTAAAGCTCTTTCTCTTTCAAAACAACTTCTGCTATCCAATGTCAAACATGCGATTCGAAATAAGCACATTCACATTGTTTGGCAACATATCCTTACCTTCACCTGTTTCGGTACTCCCTGAAGCCTTGTCTTTCAGAACCACTAACGCATCAAACATCACATGTCGATTAACCAAGACTCTTCCTATTTGGACTCCAAACCCATAAACCTCTGACACAATCTATGTATCCCAGTATGACACACTTCTTTTCTTTGGTATCCAACTTGTTACTTTTCTTGTGAATCACTTCTAAACACCTAAAGATAGTCTAGCTATACTGGCTTCACTGTCCAAATTTTCTTTTGAATTTTTTTCGTTGATTCCTGATGATGGAAGCATGTTCACTAAATATAGATTCAATCCAAAACCCTTCCGACAAAATAGATGTACACCTCAAATACATCGATTTCTCTAGAAGTGTATTCTTTTTCCTCTTTGTTACTCCATTTGATTGTAGTTCTTCTGGAGTAGTAAAGTGTATTTTTACTACACCTGGTGTAGTAAAGTGTATTTTTACTACATACTCTATAAAATTTCTTAGACTTGGCAAAAGTACATTCACCATCATTATCGGATCTAAGCACATTTAGCTCTTTATCTATTTGACTTTCCAGAAGTCTCATCCACTTATTGAACTTCTTAAACGCATTTGACTATCCCGTGCACCCAAACTTTTATGGAGATATCATCTATTAATGATATTAAATAACAAGCTTTACTTAGAGAGTGAGCTGGTGTAGGATGCTAAATGTTATGAACATACTGAAGAATTTCTCTTATATCATGCTTCTCTCATCGAAACTAATTTTCATATGCTTTTCGTGGATACATTCATTGCAAAAATTCTAGCTCCTTAAAGTTCACTTCGTTGATCAACCCATGATTCCTCAAAGTTTCATAGCTTTTTTGTGACGTGTCCATGCTTGAGATGCCACACCCTGGTCGAATTAATGTCCTGCGAACTTTCTAATCAAATGCTAGAATCTCTCATGATAGTCCTCTTTAGTCGATATGTTCTTAACTTTTTCATCTATCATTACTACGATGATCCCTTCGATACCTTTAAAGCATGCTTTTCAATCATTATCTTACAACCCATAGAATCTAACACCTTTAAGGAGATAGGTGATCTGCAATGCTTTGGAACGTACCACACATTACTGCATTCACATTACGCCATCGAACATTTTGACTCTCACTAGATCAACTTCAACAACCTTGCATGGATCATTACCCATACGGGCTGAAACATCCTCGTTTTCCTCATAGGTAGAAAAACACATCTGATAGGAACACACCTTATTTGGTATCACGAGGAACGAAGCCATGTGTCCATGATTAATGCTTGACTTCGAATCTCAGATGAACAAGCTAGTAACACATCTTATGGCTTTTTATTACTAACCTCCTCTATCTTCACAACTTTAACTGACGAAGAATCTATAACTTTCTGTTTATATCTGTTCATTCTTTCTAAGCAGTTTCCTTTCAGTGCAGGGATTTCTTGCAAATAAAGCATTTTGTACATTTAGTTCTTAACATCAATCATCAACTATTTCTACCTTATTCATTACTTTACAATGAAACAAATATTCACTTGCTACCTGATTCTCTTTCGCTTTCAAAATAACTCCTGCTATCCAATATCAAACCAACGATTTGAAATATGCACATCCTCATTGTTTGGCATATCCTTACATTCATCTGGTTCGGGCCTCCTTAAAGCCTTGTCTTTCAGTACCACTAACTCATCAAACGGTATATATTGATTAACCAAGACTCTTCTTATTTGCAGTCCAAACACAGTAACCTACGACACAATCTATGTATTCCAATCTGCCACACTTCTTTCCTTTGTTATCCAACTTGTTATCTTTCTCGTGAAAACTTCTAAACATATAAAGCTTGTCTAGCCTCATTGGCTTCCATGTCTAAATTTTCTTTGAAATTTTCCGTTGATACCCGATGATGGAATTATGTTGACCAAATCTGGCTTCGACCTAAATCCTTTTGACAAACTAGATGTACACCTCAACCACATCGCTTTCCCTTGAAGTGTTTCCTTAATCATCTTCATTATTCCATTTCTTCTTGTGTAAGTGATTTTTTACTCCATAATATTGATAAAATTTCTTAAACTAAGCAGACGTATATTCACCACTATTATCGGATTTATGCTTTTTAGCTTTTTATTCGTTTGAATTTTCAGAAGACGTCTCTACTCCTTGAACGTCTTAAATACGTCTGGCCATCGTGTACACGTAAACTTTTTGAGAGAAATCATCGATCAATGATGTGAAATAACGAGTTTCACCTAGAGAGTGAAGTGGTATACGATACTAAATGTTGCAAACTTACTCAGGAATTTCTCTTGTATTATGCTTTTGCTCATTGAAAATCTTCATATGCTTTTCGTAGATAAATTCCTTGTGAAAACACGTGCTCCTTAAAGTTAATTCGTTGATTAAACCATGCTTCCTCCAAGCTTCGTAGCTGTTTTTGCTACATGTCCATGACTGAGATGCCATAACAGGGTCGAATCAATATCCTGCTAACTTTGTTAACTTTCTAATCAAATGCTAGAATCTCCCATGATAGTCCTGTCCTTCAACGGATAGAATTTCCTAACTTTTCCATCTACCATCACCACGATTGATCCTTTCGATCTCTTTAGAGCATCCATTTCAATCTTTATCTTGCAACCAATGGAATCTAACACATCTAAAGAGATCGACAATTTCCACAGCTCTGGAATATACCACACATTAGTGAGCATGCACATTACGCCATCACGTATTTTGATTCGCACTGAACCAACCCAACAACCTTGCATGCATCATTACCCATACGGGTCGTAACATCCTCTTTTCGGTTTTAGGTATAGAACACCTTCTTTGGTGTCATGCGGAAGGACATCATGAATACACGATGATCATGACTTCCAATCTTCGACATACAAGCTATCAACACATTAGATGGCTCTTAACCGCTTACTTTCTCGTCTTCATAACTGCAGCTGACGAAGAAACTATTACTTTCACTTTGTTTTTGATCCTTCTTTCTGATCAGTCTCTCTTTCAATGCATGAATTTCTTTCAAATAAATCATGTTCTGCCATTAGTTCTTAACATCGATATTCAACTATTTTTACCTTTTTCATTACTGTACACAGAAGAAAATTGACACTAGCAAATTGAATCTCTTTCGCTAAAAACAACTCCTGCAATCCAATATCAAACTTGCGATTTGAAATAAGTACATCCATATTGTTCTGCATATCCTTACCTTCTTCTGTTTCGGTACTCTGTGTTTCGGTACTCCCTGAATCCTGTCTTTCACCACTACTAACTTATTAAATGTCACATGTTGATTAACTAATATGCTTCCCATTTGGACTCCAAACCCAGTAAGAGACTATCTACGTACCTTAGTATGACACACAACTTTTTTTGGTATCCAACTTGTTACCTTTCTCGTGAAGAAACTTTTAAACACCTAAACATAGTCTTGCCCTATTGGCATCACTGTACCAATTTTCTTTGAAATTTTACCTTTGATACATGATGATGGAATTATATTCACCAAATATAGTTTCGACATAAAACCCATTCGACAAACAAGTTGTACACCTCCAACTCATCGATTTCTCTAGAAGTGTTTCTTTTATCCTCTTTGTTAATCCATTTGATTGCAGTTTTCTAGCAGAAGTAAACTTACCATCATTATCAGATCAAGTACATTTAGCTTTTTACCCATTTGACTTTCCAAAAGTCTCTTACATTATAAGCTTCTTCAATGCATCTGATCATCACGTACACCCAAACTTTTTGGCAAAATCATCGATGCATGATATGAAATAACGAACTCCACCTAGAGAGTGAAATAGTATTGGATCCAAAATATTGTTGTGAACGTTCTCAAGGATTCTTTTTGTATTATGTTTCTCCTTATCGAAACTAATCTTTCTGCAAAAACTCCAGCTACTTAAAGTTCACTTCGTTGATCAAACCTTGCTTCCTCAAAACTTCGTAGCTTTTCTTTGTGACATGTCCATGCCCGAGATGCCATAGCCAGGTTGAATCATTATCATGTGAAATTTCTAATCAATTGCTTGAAGAATCTCCCATGATAGTAATCCCTTTTAGCGGATATAAGTTCTGAAAATTTTCCCCTATCATCACCACGATTGATCCCTTTATATCTTCAGAGCATCAATTTCAATCGTTATCTAGCAACCCAAAAGATCTGACATGTCTAAAGAGATCGGGGATTTCCACACATTAGTGTCACATTACATTATCAAACGTTTTGATTCTTACTGAACCAACTCCAATAACCGTGCATGCACCATTACCCATAAGGGCTGAAACATTCTCTTTTCTCTTGTAGGTATGGAAATAAACCTTATTTGGTCCCATGCCGAACGATGCCATGAATCCATGATCCATGCTCGACTCACAATCTCTGAGAAATAAGTCACCAATATATCATATGCCTCCTCACAACCAACCTCTTCCGTCTTCACACTACAACTGACAAAGAACATATCATTTCCTTTTTATTTCTGTTTCTTCTTTTTGAGCAGCCTATCTTTCATTGCCTGAATTTCTTGCAAATAAAGCATGTTGTGCCATCGGTTCTTGAAATTTTCTCGGTGATACCTGATGATGGAATTATGTTCATTAAATATGGCTTTGACCCATAATCCTTTTGACAAACTAGATGTACACATCAATCACATCGATTTTTCTAGCATTCAAAATCGTGAATGAGACTTTCATTATCCTCTTCGTTACTTCCAGTCGATTGTAGTTCTTCTGGTGCAGTGGAGTATTTTTTGCTACATACATCACACAAAATTTCATAGACTTAGCAGAAGTTAATTCACCACCATACATCTTTTAGTTTGATGAAGGTCATCAAATACTTTTCATTGTTTGATGTCTACAAAACTCTTTCCCATCTTTTGTTCCATTGGCCAACGTTTGAATATTCTTCATTTTCTCACTTTCTTCTCTTCGACCATCCAACTTAAAAAATCTATTGGGCAGCGGCAAATTACCGTAACCAGTCCCCAAGTTGATGGTTGAAGACTTTTCGCTTGTGTTTTATGTCACTGTTCCGATAGTGAAGACGCATACGACATTGACACCACTGGTATATACTCAAATATTTAGGAAAACTTATATCTGTGGCCACACACATATTTTATCCTCTGTAGGTTGCATTAGCTTAAATATCTATGTATCTTGTAGGGATCTAATTTAACATCTCTTATGCTCTTCGTTTCGATGTGAACCCCCAACCGACTGTTCTGTTAGGCAATATGTTAAAATGGGTTCAGCACGTGCTTATTTGGGGGTGTTACGCAAGATATTTGGACAGTATATGTGGTGTTAAACTAGATTCCAACGAGACATTCTTTGCATTTTAATCGATTATCTAACAAAACTGTCAACCCGAAGGTTATCCCTGGAACTAATTGTATCGGAGGAGTTAAACTGGAACCGTTGAAGGAACACTGGTGTTTAAACTAGTTTCCACTTCTTATTTTAGTTTGATGAAGTTAGAAATGCAGAAATGCAGAAATGCACATTTAGCTTTTTAACCGTTTGACTTTCCAAAAGTCTCCTCCACTCGAATTTTTAAACACATTTGACCATCACGTACACCCAAACTTTTTGGGGATGAATGATGTGAAATAACGAGCTCTACCTAAAGAGAGAACTAGTGTAGGATCCTAAATGTTATTGTGAACGTAGTCAAAAATTCCTCTTATATTATGCTTACCCTCGTCGAAACTAATCTTGCTTTTCATAGATAAATTTATTTTAAAAACTTCAGCTCCTTAAAGTTCACTTCATTGATCAAAACATTCTTCCTCAAAGCTTCTTTACTTTTCTTTGCGACATGTCCATGCCTGATATGTCACAACATGGTTGAATCAATATTCTGCAAACTTTCTAATCAAATGCAAGAATCCCCAATGATAGTTCTCCCCTTCAGCGGATACAAGTTCCTAACCTTTTCACATATCATTACGACAATTTATCTCTTCGATATCTTTAGAGCATCCATTTCAATAGCTATCTTGCAGCATTAAGAATTTAACACCTTTAAAAGATCGTTAATTTCCATAGTTTTGAAACGTACCACACATTAGTGAGCTTGCACATTATGCCAGCAAACATTTTGATTCTCATTGTACAAACTCCAACAACCTTGTATGCCTCATTACCTATAAAGGACGAAGCATCCTCTTCTCTCATAGGCATAAAGACACACCTTATAGAAACATACTTTATTTGGTGTCATGCGGAACAAACCCATGAATTCATAATCAATGCTTGACTCCTAATCTATAACGAACAAGCTATCAACGCATCTTATGACTCTTCACTACTAGCCTTCTCCGTCTTCACAACCGCACTTAACGAAGAACATATCACTTTCTCTTTATCTTCTGTTCAACAATCTCTCTTTCAATGCCTGAATTACTTGCAAATAAAGCATGTTGTTCCTTTGGTCTTAACATTGAACTTCAACCATTTCTGCCTTTTTCATAACTTTACACCAAAGCAATTAGACACTGGGTGGCTACCTGACTTTATGAAGCCTTGTCTTTCAACACCATTAACTCATCAAACTCACACGTCGATTAACCAAGACTTTTCCTATTTGCACTCCAAAGCTCGTAACCTCTGACACAATCTATGTATCTTAATATGTCATACCTTTTTTCCTTTGCTATCTAAATTGTTACCTTTCTCATGAACTGGACTTATAAGCACCTAAAGGTAGTCCAGCTTCACTTGCTTTCATGTCCAATTTTTTTGAAATTTTTTCATTGATGCCTGATTGAATTATGCACATCAAATATAGCTTCGACATAAAATCCTTTCGACAAACTAGACGTACACCTTAAACACGTCGCTATATCAGAAATGTTTCCTTTATTCTCTTCGTTACTCCATTCGATTGCAGCTCTTCGGATGCTGTGAATGGTCTTCTACTTCAAACTCCTTATACAATTCCTTTGACTTAGTAGAAGTAAACTCACCACTATTATCCTATTTAAGCACATTTATATTTTTACCCGTTTGACTTTCCAAATGACTCATCCACTTTTTGAACTTCTAAAATGCACTTGATCATCACTTACACTCAAAGTTTTTAGAAGAAATCATACATGAATGATTCCACTTTGAGAGTGAACTGGTGTAGATGCTAAATGTTGTTGTGAGCATACTCAATAATTCCTCTTTTATTTTGCTTCACCTCACCGAAACTAATCTTCATATCGATTTTGTAGATACATTCCTTGTAAAACTCTCTTTGAAATTCAATTCGTCGATCAAAACATTCTTCCTCAGCATCATAGATTTTCTTTTCGACAATTCCATGATTGAGATGCCACAATTGGGTCGAATCAATATCATGCGCAAACTTTCTAATCAAATGCTAGAATCTACCTTGATAGTCCTCTCCTTTAACAGATATAAGTTCCTAACTTTTTCATCTGTCATCACCTCAATTGATCCCTTCAATATCTTCAGAAAATCCATTTCAATCGTAATCTTGCAACACCGAGAATTTAACACCTCTAAGGAGATCAATGATTTCCACAGCTTTGGAACGTATCATACGTTGGATTACACCATTAAATATTTTGATTCTCACTTAACCAACTCTAATAACCTTTCATGCATCATTATACATAAGGACTGAAACATTCTCTTTTCTATCATAGGGTATAGATCACACCTTATTTGGTGTCATGCGGAACGATACCATGAATCTATGATCTATGCTTGACTACCAATCTCTGACGAACGCTATCAACATATGATACGCCTTTTCATTATTAACCTCCTTCGTCTTCGCACCTATAATTGACAGAGAACCTGTCACTTCCTCTTTATTTCTGTTCCTTCTTTCTGAGCAGTCTCTCTTTTAATGCCTAAATGTGTTGCAAATAAAGAATGTTGTGTCTTTCGTTCTTAACAACGATTTTCAACTATTTCTAAATTTATCATTACTTTACATCGAAGCAAATAGTCACTGGCTGCTAGAATCTCTTTCACTCAAAATAACTATTGACATCCAATATCGAACATCCATTTTGAAATAAGCACAACCACATTCTTTGGCCTATCCTTACATTCACATGTTTCGGTACTCCCTAAAACATTCTCTTTTAGTACCATTAATTTATCAATCGTTGCATGTCGATCAACCAAAACTCTTCCTATATGACATCCAACCCGTAACATCTGACACAATCTATGTATACCAGTATGACACATTTCTTTCATTTGGTATCTAACTTGTTAATTTTCTCGTCAACACACACTAAACTTCTAAACACCTAAATATAGTCTAGCCTCACTGTCGTCTATTTTCAAATTTTCTTTGAAATTTTCTCGTTGATACCTGATGATGGAATTATGATCACCAAATATAGCTCTGACCCCAAATTCTATCGACAATCTAGATGAACACATGAAACACATTGCTTTCTCTAAAAGTGTTTCCTTTATCCTCTTCGTTATTCCATTCGATTGTAGTTTTTCTTGTATAATGAAGTGTCTTTTTACTCAATACTTCTCACAAAATTCCTTATGCTCAATAGAAGTAAAATCATCATTATTATCAGATCTAAGTACATTTAGCTTTTTACCAGTTTGACTTTCCAAAAGTCTCCACCACTCCATGAACTTCTTGATCACATCTGACCATCACGTACACCCATATGTTTCGGTAAAAATTATCGATGAATGATGTGAAATGACGATCTCCACCTAGAAAGGAAACTTGTATTTGATCGTAAATGTTGTGTAAGCACTCGAGAAGTTTTATTTTATTAAGTTTTTCCTCACCGAAGCTAATCTTCATATGCCTTTTGTAGATGCATTCATTGAAAAAACTCCAGCTCTTTAAAGTTCATTTTGTTAACTAAACCATGCTCACTAAAAGCGTCGTGCTTTTCTTTGCGACATGTCCATGCTAGAGATGCCACAGTTTAGTCGAATCAATATCATGCGAACTTTCTAATCAAATGATTGAATCTCCTGCGATAGTCTTCTCATTTGACGGATACAAATTACTAACATTTTCACTATCATCACCATGATTAGACCAACCTTTTCACTATCATCACCATGATTGGCCTCTTTGATATTTTAAGAACATATATTTCAATCGTTACCTTGCAACCTAAAGAATCTAACACCTCTAAAGAGATCGGTGATGTCCACAACTTTGGGACGTAGCACACATTAGTGGGCATGCGCATTACGCCGTCAAACATTTTGATTTTCATTGAACCAACTATAATAACCTTGCATGCGTCATTACCCATAAGGGCCAAAACATACTCTTTCTCTCGTAGGTATAGTAACACACCTAATTTGGTGTAATGCGGAATGATGCCGTGAATTCATGATCTATGCTTGACTCCCAATATTTGACAAATAAGCTATCAACATATCATGTCTATTCTATACTAATATACTCCGTCCTCATAATTGAAAATAAAGAATAACCTATCACTTCATCTTTATTTCTGTTCCTTCTTTGTGAGCGGTCTCTCTTTCAATGCCTGAATTTATATCAAATAAAGCATGTTGTTCGTTTAGTTCATAACATTGATTTTCAACTATTTTCACCTTTTTCATTACTTTAGACCAAAGCAAAAAGGCACTGGGTACCCGTACCTCAATCTCTTGTTGTCAAAACTAATCCTACCGTCTAAATCAAACATGTGATTTGAAATTAACACATTGTTTGACATATCCATACCATCACCTATTTCGGTATTTCATAAAGCCTTATCTTTCAACACCACTTACACATCAAATGTCACGTGTCGATTAACCAAGGCTCTTCATATTTGGACTACATATCTCATAACCTCCGACATAATCCATGTATCCTAGTATGACACACTTCTTTTCTTTGGTATCCAGCTTGTTATCTTTCTCGTGAACATATTTAAACTCCTAAACACCTAAAGATAGTCTAGCCACACTAGCTTCCATGTCCAATTTTTCTTTGAAATTTTATAGTTGATGTCGGATGATGGAATTATGTTCACTAAATATAGATTCGATCCAAAATTATTTCGGAAAAACTAGATGTACACCTCCAACACATCGCTTTCTTTGGAAGTTGGAAGTGTTTCCTTTATCTTTTTTGTTACTAATATGGTGTAATGCGGAATGACGATGTGAATTCGTGATCTATGCTTGACTCCCAATCTTTGACAAATAAGCAATCAACACATCATGTCTCTTCTATACTTATATAATCCGTCCTCATAATTGAAAATAATGAAGAACCAATCACTTCATCTTTATTTCTGTTCCTTCTTTGTGAGCGGTCTATCTTTCAATGCCAAATTTTTTATCAAATAAAGCATGTTGTTCGTTTCGTTAATAACATTGATTTTCAACTATTTTTGCCATTTTCATTACTTTAGACCAAAGCAAAAAGGCATAGAATACTTGAATCTCTTTTTGTCAAAACTACTCCTACCGTCCAAATCGAACATGAGATTTGAAATTAGCACTTTGTTTGACATATCCATACCATCACCTATTTCGGTACTCCATAAAGCCTTCTTTCAACACCACTTACGCATCAAATGTCGCGTGTCGATTAACCAATGCTCTTCATATTTGGACTCCAAATCCCATAACCTCTGACACAATTCTTGTACCGTAGTATGACACACTTCTTTTCTTTGGTATCCAGCTGGTTATCTTTCTCGTGAACATATTTTAAACTTCTAAACACCTACATATAGTCTAGCCACACTAGGTCCATGTCCAAATTTTCTTTGAAATTTTATAGTTGATACCTGATGATGGAAATATGTTCACTAAATATAGATTCGATCCAAAATCTTTTCGAAAAAACTAGATGTACACCTCCAACACATCGCTCTCTTTGGAAGTTGGAAGTGTTTCCTTTATCTTTTTTGTTTCTAATATGGTGTAATGCAGAATGATGCCGTGAATCCATGATCTATGCTTGACTCCCAAACTTTGACAAATAAGCTATCAACACATCATGTCTTTTCTATACTAATCTCCGTCCCCACAATTGGTTTTTTCTTTGTGAGCGGTCTCTCTTTCAGTGCCTGAATTTATATCAAATACATCATGTTTGTTTAGTTCATAACATCGATTTTCAACTATTTTCGCCTATTCATTACTTTACAATCTCTTTTTTGTCACGCCTACCGTCCAAATCAAACATGTGATTTGAAATTAGCACGTTGTTTGACATATCCATACCATCACCTATTTCGGTACTCCATAAAGCCTTATCTTTCAACACCACTTATGCATTAAATGTCACGTGTCGATTAACCAAGGCTCTTCATATTTGGACTCCAAATCCAGTAACCTCAGACCAAATCCATGTATCCTAGTATGACACAATTCTTTTCGTTGGTGTCCAGCTTGTTATCTTTCTCGTGAACATATTTTAAACTTCTAAACACCTAAAGATAGTCTAGCCACACTAGCTTTCATGTCCATATTTTAAACTTCTAAACACCTAAAGATAGTCTAGCCACACTAGCTTTCATGTCCAAATTTTCTTTGAAACTTTATAGTTGATACCTGATGATGGAATTATGTTCACTAAATATAGCTTCGATACAAAATCCTTTCAGAAAAACTAGAGGTACACCTCTAACACTCTTTTTTGTTAATAATTGTGAATTCATGATCTATCGACACATCATGTCTCATTTTGGTATAATGCAGTAAGCACATTGTTTGACATTTTGGTACTTCATACAGCCTCGTCTTTCAACACCACTTACGCATCAAATGTCGCATGTCGATTAACCAATGCTCTTCTTATTTGGACTCCAAATCCCGTAACCTCCGACATAATTCATGTACCCTAGTATGACACACTTCTTTTCTTTGGTATCCAGCTTGTTATCTTTCTCTTCTATACTAATTTACTCAGTCATTTCAATTGAAAATAATGAAGAACCAATCACTACATGTTTATTTCTGTTCCTTCTTTGTGAGCGGTCTCTCTTTCAATGCCTGTATTTATAATTTTTAACTATTTTCGCAAAAAAGGCATAGGGTTCTGAATCTCTTTTTGTCTAAATCGAACATGTGATTTGAAATAAGCACATTGTTTGACATATCCATACCATCACCTATTTTGGTACTTCATACAGCCTCGTCTTTCAACACCACTTACGCATAAAATGTCATGTCGATTAACCAATGTAATTCATGTACCCTAGAGTCTTGCCACACTAGCTGTCTAAATTTTCTATGAGTTGATGCTTGATGATTGTTCCCTAAATATAGCCACCTCCAACGCATCACCTTTGGAAGTCGGTAGTTCATTTTTGTTACTAATTGGTGTAATACGGAATGACGTGAATCCATGATCTTAATAAGCTATCAACACTCAAATAAAGCGTGTCGGTTTCGTTAATAACATCGACCAAAGAAAAAAGGCCTTTGTATCTCAATCTCTGTCCAAATCGAACATGATCCATATTTCGGTACTCTTTCAACACCACATACCAAATGTCCCGTGTCGACTCTTCAAATTTGGACTTCCTATAACCTCTGACACTTTGGTATTCAGCTTGTGTTTCTCGTGAACATATAAAGATAGTTTAGCCATAGCTTTCATGTCCAGAAGTTGATACCTGGTGATCGAATCAAATTTCTTTCTCTCTTCTCTACAATATCTCCGCCATCACAATTGCTATTCCTTCTTACGATCTTTCTGTTCCTTATTAGTGCCTGAGTTTATATCATTTAGTCATTTAGTTCTAATATCGATTTTCAACCTGCATAACCAAATCTCTACTCCATAAGGTCGTACTTCCAACACCACTTACCACATGCCAAGTGTCGATCCAAATCTCGTAACCTCTTTTTTTGGTATCCAGATGAACATATTTTAAACCTTCCATGTTCAAATTATAGTTGATGCCTGATGATCCTTTCCGAAAAACTAGTTGGAATGTTTCCTTCTCAACCCATCATGTATCCTACTAATATACTTCGTGAATCTATCACTTCATCCGATCTTTCTTTCAATGTCAAATAAAGCTTGTTGACATCGATTTTCTACTACACCTTTTTCATTACTGTACCAAAGCAAAAAGGCCTGGGTACATGAATCTCGATTTGAAATTGGCATAGACTTATCCATACCATCATCAAATGTTACGTGTCATTAACCAAGGCCCTTCATCTCTGACACAATCCATGACAAGACTTCTTTTCACAGCTTGTTATTTTTCCGTGAACATATTTTATAATCTAAACACCAAAAGAAGTCTGGCCACACTAGCATGGAATTTTGTTCACTCGCCTCCAACACATCGCAGTAATGCGGAATGATGCACAAATTAAAATAATGGAACCTATCACCTCATCTCGGTCTCTCTTTCAATGTTGAGTTCGTAACATCTCTTTTCATTACTTTAGCAATGGGTATATGAATCTCTTCACCTATTTCGGTCTTTCAACATCACTTACATTGAATTCCGCGTGTCCAATCCCGTAACCTCCGGTAACCTAGTATGACACCGTTGGTATCCAGTTTGGAAGTTAGTCTAGCCACTAGCTTCCATGACCACACTAAATATAAATTGGATAGTAATGCGGAATGATGTCAAATAAGCTATCAACCTTCATGTCTCTTCTATTGACCGGTCTCTCTTTCTAGTTCGTTTAGTTCATACCCAAATCTCTTTTTGCAAAACTTCTCCTACCGGATTTGAAATTAGAACAACATGTACATACCATCAATATTTCGATACTCCATGTTGATTAACCAAGGCTGTATGACTCTTCTTTTCATGAACATATTTTAAACAGCCACACCAGCTTTCAACTAAATATATAGCTTCGAAATGATGTCGTGAATATTTCCGTTCCTTCTTACAGTTCGTTTAGTTCATGTCAAAACTACTCCTATTCGAAATCGAAATTGTGATTGTTTGACATTTCCATCACCTATTTCGGAACTGTTGAACACCACTTACGCAAATGCCGCGTGTCGATCCAAACCCCGTAAGCTCACAATTCATGTACCATGCCACACTAGTTTCTATACCGGATGATGGAATTATGTGTAATGCAGAATGATCCCAATCTTTGACAATTATAATCCGTCCTCACACTTTATTTCTGTTATATCTTTGTGAGCGGGCTCTTATTTTCATTACTTTAGATTCCTACCGTCCAAATAGCAAATTGTTTGGCATACCATCACCTACTTCAGATAAAGCAGTATCTTTCCTATTCATATTTGGACTTGGTTATCTTTCTCGTGTAATCTAGCCACACTAGTCCAAAAACCTTTCGGACTTTGAAAGTTGGAAGTGCTAATAAGGTGTAATGATGACCTATGCTTGACTTCTCTGACAAATAAGCTTAAACATATCATGTCTCCTTTGTCCTCACAATTGTAACATGAATTTATATCCTTTGCAAGTTGGAAGTCGTTATGCGGAATGATGGAATCCATCATCTATGCGACTCCCAATCTTTCACCTTTGTGTGTGGTCTCTCAATGCCTGAATTCATAGTTGTTCGTTTAGTACACACTGGGTACCTCAATCCTTTGTTCAGAACTACTTCCATATCGAACATGTGATACTCCATAAAGCCTCTATCAAATGTCACGTGTCTTCATATTTGGTCTTCCGTGTAACCTCCGACACGCCTGTAACCTCCAACACTGCTTTTCTTTGGTATTCTTTCTCGTGATCATAGAGTCTAGCCACACTAGAGTTAATACCTGATGATCAAAATTTAGCTTCGATCGGAAAAAGTAGATGTACTTCAGAAGTTGAAAGTTCGACACATCATGTCTCGAACCTATCTCTTCATCGTTCTTTCTTTCAATGCGTTTAATTCATTACATCCTATTTCCCCCTTCTTACACTGAGTACCTAATTCCTTTTTTGTCAAAATTAGTCCAAATCGAACATGCGTTGAAATTAGTGTTGAAGCCAAATTTTGGACTCACGTAGATCCTTCTACATAATCAACTATTGGTCAGTGCAATCTGTGCACATACTCTGTTGTTTCTCCATATTTCCTTCTCTGTGTATTCTGACAACACACACAGGGCATTCCTTAAATGCGATTGAGGACACTTCGCAAGGATGAGGAGGTTGAGATGAAAACTTGTTGCTCAACATCAACTCTCTAACGTAGATCCTTCTACACAATCAACTATTGGTCAGTACAATCTGTGCACATACTATGTTGTTTCTCCAATTGTATCGATTTCATCAGTCGACTGTCCTGGCTCAGATTATAACCGTTGGATATTTTCTAGCCATTGATCAGTCGACTGTCTTTTGATCATCAGTCGACTGTTCCTGTCGTTTTCGCCCAGTTTCTAGTCGTTGCAGAATTGATTCTTTGGCTGTTTTCTTGGGTTTTTGGATTTGATATAGGGTTCCTATATATATGAGTGTGCTGCCATCTCTTATACTTCTTGATGCTATTGAATATCTCAAGAGATTCTTAAGCAACTCACAAACTCCCTCAATTCCCTCTAAAGAGCTCTCATTCTTCTTCATGCATTGAAGTCCAGCTCAAGGGAATTCATCCAAGTGCTCTCAAGCATATCTCAACACTTGGAGATCCTCTTCCATGCCTTGCATTCATTCATGAGTAAGCATCTCAAGGCATATGTAAGAGTATTTACTTTACTTGGGGAATTTGTGTCTCTAATTTTCTTTGTGGGAATTAGATCTTCCTCTCTTTGTGGGAGGTCGTCTCTTTGTGGGACTTAGGATATTCTCTTTTTGGGACTAACTCTCCTTGTGGGAGTTTAGTGTCCTACTGTAGGGCTAACCCTAATTATCTGAGTGGGAGTTAGTGATTCTCTGTGTGAGAGTCTTAATCCTCATGTAGGATTGGTTGGGTCCTTGTGTAGGGCATAAATCCTCTTTGTGGGGTATCTCCTTGTAAGATTTGTATTCACTTCTCTGTGTGAGAATATAGTGAATATTGGTGTGGCTGGATGTACCCAAGTTTGGGAAACCAGGGTAAAACGTTGTGTTTGCGTTTGGATTGATTGTGCATTTTAATTCCTCTTGCATTTATAATTTCGCATTTGCAAGTTAAATTTTAGTTGGACAATTTTATTGCCATTACACTATTCACCCCCTAATGTGTGTTGTTAGTATTGCAAGGGTAAGGCGATCCTTAGGGTAATTTGGTGTAATGAGGAATGATGCCGTGAATCTATGATCTATGCTTGACTAATAATCTTTGACAATTAAGCTATCAACACATCATGTCTCTTCTATACTAATATACTTCTTCCTCACAACTGAAAATAATGAAGAACCTATCACTTCATCTTTATTTTTGTTCTTTCTTTGTGAGCAGGCTCTCTTTTAATGCCTGAATTTATATCAAATAAAGCATGCTGTTTGTTTAGTTCATCACATCGATTTTCAACTATTTTCGCCTTTTTCATTACTTTAGACCAAAGCAAAAAGGCACTGGGTACCTGAATCTCTTTTTGTCAAAGCTACTCCTACCGTCAAAACCGAACATGTGATTTGAAATTAGCAGATTTTTTGACATATCCATACCATCACCTATTTCGGTACTCCATAAAGCCTTATCTTTCAACACCACGTACGCATCAAATGTCACGTGTCGATTAACCAAGGCTATTCATATTTGGACTCCAAATCCAGTAACCTCTGACGCAATCCACGTTTCTTAGTATGCCACACTTCTTTTCTTTGGTATCCAGCTTGTTATCTTTCTCCTGAACATATTTTAAACTTCTAAACACCTAAAGATATTCTAGCCACACTAGCTTCCATGTCCAAATTTTCTTTGAAATTTTATAGTTGATACCTGATGTTGGAATTATGTTCACTAAATATAGCTTCGGGACAACATCCTTTCGGAAAAACTAGATGTGTACCTCCAACTCTTTCTTTGGAAGTTGGAAGTGTTTCCTTTATCTTTTTTGTTACTAATATGGTGTAATGCAAAATGATACTGTGAATCCATGATCTATGCTTCACTCCCAATCTTTGACAAATAAGCTATCTACACATCATGTCTCTTCTATACTAATATACTTCGTCCTCACAATTGAAAATAATGAAGAACCTATCACTTCATCTTTATTTCTATTCCTTCTTTGTGAGCGGTCTCTCTTTCAATGCCTGAATTTATATCAAATAAAGCATGTTGTTGTTCTAGTTCATAACATCGATTTTCAACTATTTTTGCCTTTTCATTACTTTAGACCAAAGCAAAAAGGCTTATGGTACATGAATCTGTTTTTGTCAAAACTTGTGATTTGAAATTAGCACTTTGTTTGACATATCCATACCATCACCTATTTTGGTACTCCATAAAGCCTTATCTTTCAACAACACTTACGCATCAAATGCAGCGTGTCGATTAACCAAGGCTCTTCATATTGGGACTCCAAATCCCGTAAGCTCCGACACAATTCATGTACCCTAGTATGACACACTTCTTTTCTTTGGTATCCTGCTTGTAATCTTTCTCGTGAACATATTTTAAACTTCTAAACACCTAAAGATAGTCTAGCCACATTAGCTTCTATGTCCAAATTTCCTTTGAAATTTTGTAGTTGATACCTGATGATGGAATTATGTTCACTAAATATAGCTTCTATCCAAAATCCTTTCTGAAAAACTAGATGTACACCTCCAACACATCGCTTTCTTTGGAAGTTGGAAGTGTTTCATTATCTTTTTTGTTACTAATATGATGCAATGCGGAATGATGTCGTGAATCCATGATATATGTTTGACTCCCAATCTTTGACAAATAAGCTATCAACACGTCAGACTCTTCTTTACTAATATACTCCGTCCTCACAATTGAAAATAATGAAGAAACTATCACTTCGTCTTTATTTCTGTTCCTTCTTTGTGAGCGGTCTCTCTTTCAATGCCTGAATTTATATCAAATAAAGCATATTGTTCGTTTTGTTCATAACATCGATTTTCATAACTTTAGACCAAAGTAAAAAGGCACTGGGTACCTGAATCTCTTTTTGTCAAAATTAATCCTATCATCCAAATCGAACATGTTATTTGAAATTAGCACATTGTTTGACATATCCATACCATCACATATTTCGGTACTCCATAAAGCCTTATCTTTCAACACCACTTACGCATAAATGTCACGTGTCGATTAACCAAGGCTCTTCATATTTGGACTCCAAATCCGGTAGCCTGCGACACGATCATGTATCCTAGTATGCCACACTTCTTTTCTTTGGTGTCCAGCTTGTTATCTTTCTCGTGAACATTTTTTAATCTGCTATACACCTAAAGATAGTCTAGCCACACTTGCTTTCATGTCCATATTTTATTTGAAATTTTATAGTTGATACCTGATGATGGAATTATGTTCACTAAATATAGATTCGATACAAAATCCTTTCGGAAAAAATAGATGTACACCTCCAACACATCGCTTTCTTTGGAAGTTGGAAGTATTTCATTATCTTTTTTGTTACTATTATGGTGTAATGCGGAATGATGCCGTGAATTCATGATCTATGTTTGACTCCCAATCTTTGACAAATAAGCTATCAACACATCAGTCTCTTCTATACTAATTTATTCCGTCCTCACAATTGAAAATAATCCTATCACTTCATCTTTATTTCTGTTCCTTCTTTCAATGCCTAAATTTATATCAAATAAAGCGTGTTGTTTGTTTAGTTCATAACATCGATTTTCAACTATTTTCGCCTTTTTCATTACTTTAGACCAAACCAAAAAGGCACTGGGTACCTGAATCTCTTTTTATCAAAACTACTCCAACCTTCCAGACGAACTTGTGATTTGAAATTAGCACATTGTTTGACATATCCATACCATAGCCTATTTTGGGTCTAAAAAAAGCCTTATCTTTCAAAACCACTTACGAATCAAAAGTCACGTGTCGATTAACCAAGGCTCTTCATAACAGCTTGTTATCTAAGTATTTTAAGCTTCTAAATATACCTTCGATACAAAATCCTTTCGGAAAAACTAGATGTGCACCTCCAACACATTGCTTACTTTGGAAGTTGGTAGTGTTTCCTTTATCTTTTTTGTTACTAATATGGTGTAATGCGGAACGATGCCGTGAATCCATGATCTATGCTTGACTCCCAATCTTTGAAAAATAAGCCATCAACACATCATGTCTCTTCTATACTAATATACTCTGTCCTCACAATTGAAAATAATGAAGAACCTATCGCTTCATCTTTATTTCTCTTCCTTCTTTGTGAGCGGTCTCTCTTTCAATGCCTGAATTTATATCAAATAAAGCATGTTGTTCGTTTAGTTAATAACTTCGATTTTCAACTATTTTAGCCTTTTTCATTACTTTAGACCAAAGCAAAAAGGCATTAGGTACCTGAATATATTTTTGTCAAAACTACTCATACCGTCCAAATCGAACATGTGTTTGACATATCCATAACATCACCTATTTCGGTACTCCATAAAGCCTTATCTTTCAACACCACTTACGCATCAAATGTCACATGTCGATTAACCAAGGTTCTTCATATTTGGACTCCAAATCCCGTAACCTCCGACACAATCCATGTATCCTAGTATGGCACACTTCTTTTATTTGGTGTCCAGCTTGTTATCTTTCTCGTGAACATATTTTAAACTTCAAAACACCAAAAGATAGTCTCACCACATAAGCTTCCATGGCCAAATTTTCTTTGAAATTTTATAGTTGATGCCTGATGATGGAATTATGTTCACTAAATATAGCTTCGATACAAAATCCTTTCGGAAAAACTAGATGTACACCTCCAACAGATCGCTTTCTTTGGAAGTTGGAAGCGTTTCTTTATCTTTTTTGTTACTAATATGGTGTAATGCGAAATGATGCCGTGAATCCAAGATTTATGCTTGACTCCCAATCTTTGACAAATAAGCTATCAACACATCATGATTCTTCTATACTAGTATGCTCCGTCCTCACAATTGAAAATAATGAGGAACCTATCACTTTCTCTTTATTTCTGTTCCTTCTTTGTGAGCGGTCTCTCTTTCAATTCCTGAATTTTATATCAAATAAAGCATGTTGTTCGTTTAGTTCATAACATCTATTTTCGACTATTTTCACCTTTTTCCATTACTTTAGACCAAAGCAAAAAGGCACTGGGTACCTGAATCTCTTTTTGTCAAAACTACTCCTACCGTCGAAATCAAACATGTGATTTGAAATTAGCACATTTTTTGACATATCCATACTATCACCTATTTCGGTACTCCATAAAGCCTTATCTTTCAACACCACTTACACATCAATTGTCACGTGTCGATTAACCAAGGCTCTTCATATTTGGACTCCAAATCCCGTAACCTCCGACACAATCCCTGTATCCTAGTCCGACACACTTCTTTTCTTTGGTGTCCAGCATGTTACCTTTCTTGGGAACATATTTTAAACTGCTGAACACCTAAAGATAGTCTAGCCACACTAGCTTCCATGTCCAAATTTTCTTTGAAATTTTTTAGTTGATACCTGATGATGGAATTATGTTCACTAAATATTGGTTCGACCCAAAATCGTTTCGGAAAAAATAGATGTACACCTCCAAGACATCGCTTTCTTTGGAAGTTGGACGTGTTTCCTTTATCTTTTTTGTTACTAATATTGTTTAATGCAGAATGATGCCGTGAATCCATGAATGATGCATGATTCTTCTATACTAATATGCTCCGTCCTCACAATTGAAAATAATGAAGAAACTATCACTTTGCCTTTATTTCCGTTCCTTCTTTGTGAGCGGTCCTCTTTCAATGCCTGAATTTATATCAAATAGAGCGTGTTCGTTTTGTTCATAACATCAATTTTCAACTATTTTCGACTTTTTCATAACTTTAGACCAAAGCAAAAAGCACTGGGTACCTGAATCTCTTTTTGTCAAAACTAATCATTCCGTCCAAATCGAACATGTGATTTGAAATTAGCACATTGTTTGACATATCCATACCATCACCTATTTCGGTACTCCATAAAGCCTTATCTTTCAACACCACTTACGCATAAATGTCACGTGTCGATTAACCAAGGCTCTTCATATTTGGACTCCAAATCCAGTAACCTCCAACACAATCCATATATCCTAGTATGCCACACTTCTTTTCTTTGGTGTCCAGCTTGGTATCTTTCTCGTGAACATATTTTAAACTGCTAAACACCTAAAGATAGTCTAGCCACGCTAGCTTCCATGTCCAAATTTTCTTTGAAATTTTATAGTTGATACCCGATGATGGAATTATGTTCACTAAATATTGCTTCGATACAAAATCCTTTCGGAAAAACTAGATGTACAGCTCCAACACATCGCTTTCTTTGGAAGTTGGAAGTGTTTCATTATCTTTTTTGTTACTACTATGGTGTAACGTGGAATGATGCCATGAATCCATGATCTATGGTTGACTCCCAATCTTTGAAAAATTAGCTATCAACACATCAGTCTCTTCTATACTAATTTACTCCGTCCTCACAATTGAAAATAATGAAGAACCTATCAGTTAATTTTTATTTCTGTTCCTTCATTCAATGCCTAAATTTATATAAAATAAAGCATGCTGTTCGTTTAGTTCATAACATCGATTTTCAACTATTTTCGCCTTTTTCATTACTTTAGACCAAGCCAAAAAGGCACTGGGTACCTGAATCTCTTTTAATCAAAACTACTCCTACCTTCCAGACGAACTTGTGATTTGAAATTAGCACATTTTTTGACATATCCATACCATAGTCTATTTTGGGTCTCAAAAAAGCCTTATCTTTCAAAACCACTTGCGAATCAAAAATCACATGTCGATTAACCAAGGCTCTTCATAACAGCTTGTTACCTAAGTATTTTAAGCTTCTAAATATAGCTTCGATACAAAATCCTTTCGGAAAAACTAGATGTACACCTCCAACACATCGCTTACTTTGGAAGTTGGTAGTGTTTCCTTTGTCTTTTTTGTTACTAATATGGTGTAATGCGGAATGATGCCGTGAATCCATGATCTAAGCTTGACTCCCAATCTTTGACAAATAAGCTATCAACACATCATGTCTCTTCTATACTAATATACTCCGTCCTCACTATTGAAACTAATGAAGAACCTATAACTTCATCTTTATTTCTCTTCCTTCTTTGTGAGCGGTCTCTCTTTCAATGCCTGAATTTATATCAAATAAAGCATGTTGTTCGTTTAGTTAATAACTTCGATTTTCAACTATTTTAGCCTTTTCATTACTTTAGACCAAAGCAAAAAGGCACTAGGTACCTGAATCTCTTTTTGTCACTCATACCGTCCAAATCGAACAAGTGATTTGAAATTAGCACATTGTTTGACATATCCATACCGTCACCTATTTCGGTACTCCATAAAGCCTTATCTTTCAACACCACTTACGCATCAAATGTCACGTGTCGATTAACCAAGGTTCTTCATATTTGGAATCCAAATCCCGTAACCTCCGACACAATCCATGTATCCTAGTATGACACACTTCTTTTATTTGGTGTCCAGCCTGTTATCTTTCTCGTGAACATTTTAAACTTCAAAACACCTAAAGATAGTCTAGCCACACAAGCTTCCATGGCCAAATTTTCTTTGAAATTTTATAGTTAATGCCTGATGATGGAATTATGTTCACTAAATATAGCTTCGATACAAAATCCTTTCGGAAAAACTAGATGTACACCTCCAACAGATCGCTTTCTTTGGAAGTTGGAAGTGTTTCCTTTATCTTTTTTGTTACTAATATGGTGTAATGCGGAATGATGCCGTGAATCCATGATTTATCCTTGACTACCAATCTTTGACAAATATGCTATCAACACATCATGACTCTTCTATACTAATATGCTCCGTCCTCACAATTGAAAATAATGAGGAACCGATCACTTCCTCTTTATTTCTATTCCTTCTTTGTGAACAGTCTCTCTTTCAATTCCTGAATTTTATATCAAATAAAGCATGTTGTTCGTTTAGTTCATAACATCGATTTTCGACTATTTTCGTCTTTTTCATTACTTTAGACCAAAGCAAAAAGGCACTGGGTACCTGAATCTCTTTTTGTCAAAACTACTCCTACCGTCCAAATCAAACATGTGATTTGAAATTAGCACATTGTTTGACATATCCATACCATCACCTATTTCGGTACTTAATAAAGCCTTATCGTTCAACACCACTTACACATCAAATGTCACGTCTCGATTAACCAAGGCTCTTCATATTTGGACTCCAAATCCCGTAACCTCCGACACAATCCCTGTATCCTAGTATGACACTTCTTTTCTTTGGTGTTCAGCTTGTTATCTTTCTTGTGAACATATTTTAAACTGCTGAACACCTAAAGATAGTCTAGCCACACTAGCTTCCATGTCCAAATTTTCTTTGAAATTTTATAGTTGATACCTGATGATGGAATTATGTTCACTAAATATTGGTTCGACCCAAAATCCTTTCGGAAAAAATAGATGTACACCTCCAACACATCGCTTTCTTTGGAAGTTGGAAGTGTTTCCTTTTTCTTTTTTGTTACTAATATTGAGTAATGTGGAATGATGCCGTGAATCCCTGATCTATGCTTGACTCCCAATCTTTGCCAAATAAGCAATCAACACATCATGTCTCTTCTATACTAATATACTCCGTCCTCACAATTGAAAATAATGAACATATCACTTGGTCTTTATTTCTGTTACTTCTTTGTAAGCGGTCTCTCTTTCAATGCCTGAATTTATATCTAATAAAGCATGTTTTTCGTTTAGTTCATAACATCCATTTTCAACTATTTTCGCCTTTTTCATTACTTTAAACCTAAGGAAAAACGCCATGGGTACCTCAATCTCTTTTTGTCACAACTACTAATACCGTCCAAATCGAACATGTGATTTGAAATTTGCACATTGTTTGACATATCCATACCATCACCTATTTCGGTACTCCATAAAGCCTCATCTTCCAAAACCACTTACGCATCAAATGTCACGTGTCGATTAACCAAGGCTCTTCATATTTGGACTCCAAATCCAGTAACCTCCGACAAAATCCATGTATCCTAGTATGACATGTTGGATTTGGATATAAGCCTAGAGGGGGGGGGGGGGGTGAATAGGCTAATGAAAATTCTCGTGCAACCCATGCGAAATCACACGCCGTTATAATCACATGCAGAGTAAAATGTATGCAATCTTAGAGTACGCGCAGATTTACTCTGGTTCGGTCGCTCCAACGACTTACTCCCGCCCCCAGGCAGATACTAGCATTAATATTATCCTTTTATTCAACTACAACGAGTCCTGAGCGACCTGCCCCCCACCTAGTTCGTACCACACACCAACGGTTCAGAACACCATCAACCAAGTAAATGCTCTATCTTGACTTGCTACAACTTGTCGAGAACCTCTGGACTAGTCCCCAAAACATGTATCAATGGTAAAGTTTTCCCTACGAAGATCAACACTACTACACAAAAATAATAATAAAAGTTTATAAGGCTCAGTTTGTGTAGCGGTAGCAGTCTTCGTCAATCGGCGCCGGCTAGCTCTCGTCTAACAAGATGTAGATGTCATGTCTCTCGTGTCGGTAACTCAGGTTGCAGCCAATAACCCCTCTCATTGTTGCGGCAATGGACTATCTCCCACAAAGTTGCGGCTTTGATCTTGATGGCACAATATTGTGTCTCCCAAGTAGATTGAAGAGCTAGGTTGCTCCCATTTCAAATTGCGGCTCCCACTTGGTTCATTGGGTCAACTGTTGCGGCATGCACATGGGGGGAATTAAAAACTCACGGCTCCAAGCTTTGGTCATCAAACATCTCTTGTTTTGAATATGAATGTCATGGGTCCCCTATGGTCAATGATTGCGGCTAGGCTTGGAGAATTGATGACGGCCGCACGTTTGCTTGGAGAATTGATGAAGGCCGCAAGTTTGCTTGGAGAATTGATGAAGGCCTTGAGACTTGGGTCCAATATTGCGGCAGGGAGCTTTGTGAACGGCAAGTGAGGATGTTTGCTCAAGCTTGTGGCAAAGGGGCTTAGGGCTTGATGCCTTGCGTGACTTTCCTTGATGATGAACCACAAAAGAGGTGATGCGGCCTTTAAGAAGCTGGATGATGAGTGACTAGGGCCGCAATATATATATATATATCTCTCTCTCTCCTTTGTTTTATTTCTCGCGTGATAGCTCCCTTTGCCTTGGAAAAAAAAGTTTTGGCCGACACTTATTTTTTTCGATATGCCGCAATATTACCCTAATCATGAAGAAGGGTTTATATAGGAGGCTTCTAGGTTTTCGGTCGGCTAGGGGAGAGTTCTCATTTAGAGGAATTCGGCTAGGGAGGGATTCCTCTTCAAGATAGGAGTAGGCAAGCTAGTTGGGATTTGAATAGATTGTTTGGAGATCTGATTGAGATACTCCATATCCCTCCATCTTTGACCAAGTTCTATTTGCTATGTAAATAGCAATCTCTTTCTCTTCCAATTTGCTATATGATTAGCAATTTCTCCACCGCCTTGACTAAGTCATCAACTGAAGTATTCACGAGTTTGCCATTCCTGAAAAGCACTTAACACACACACGCTAAATAATTCATACGTATTTGTTGTCATCAAACTAAAGGTCCTAGACCGTTGCATCCAACACAATCCACTTCTTTTCTTTGGTATCCAGCTCGTTATCTTTCTCGTGAACATATTTTAAACTTCTAATCACCTAAAGAGAGTCTAGCCACACAAGCTTTCATGTCCAAATTTTCTTTGAAGATTTATAGTTGATACCTGACGATGGAATTATGTGTAGTGCCCTGTGGTAGCTACTGCACACGTACTAGAGGGGGGGTGAATAGTACTTAAAATAATCAAGATAGTTATTCCTAATTATTGTGCAAGAAACAAACGACAATGCGGAATTAAACAACTATCAACAAGAATTAAAACATACGCAAACAAACAATATTACTGGGTTCGGATCCACCCAAGTCTACCCGACTTGTTCCCGGTGATCCTACGTCCCAACCACCCGGATCCCCTCCGGATACTTGAGTTAGCAACCCTAACTCAAGATTTTCACTATGAAGTACTTGTGAAAAACCTTCACAAGTCAAATCATACACAAAGTAATTTGTGACTCCCACAACCCGGGATCACAACCACACTCTCACAACCGAGAGTGAAACTTACAATTCAAATATGAGATGAAATAAACACTTACCTACAAAATCATATGCCTTGAGTAAATCTTACCAAATTAGGGCAAGGAGGGATTTTGAGGAAGATGATGCCACCAAACCCTAGCTTCAAGAAGATGACCAGCAATGGAAGCCTAGGGTGGAGTATGGTGACTAGAATCGAGCTCTTGGCTTGAGATGCTCACAATGGAGAGAATCTCTCTTGAGGAAGATGGCTCAAAGAGTGAAGGGAGAGATTCTTGTGAGTGAGAGAGAGCTTTGAATTAGCTTGGGAGAGCTCTTCTCTTAGGTCTGAAATTGCTTGTAAAATGGACCTTTAACCTTGCCTCAAACGTATCAAGTTTGTATTTATAGAGGCAATGAAAATCGTGTTGGAAAAGTTCCCAACGGCTCTTTTCTGAACCCAACTAGTTGGTCAAAGAACAACCACCAACCGACTAGTTCATCAACTAGTCGGTCGGTCAATCAACGTAGACCGACTAATGGAAGAACAGCCAAAATTCGAAGTTCCAGGCAAAGACAACTAGTCGGTCTAAGAAGACTTGCCGACCGACTAGTTTCACAACTAGTCGGTCGGTGAATGATCTTTGACCGACTAACGTCGAAATAGAATAGGCAGACTTCAAGTTGACTTAGTCGGTTTAAGAACAAATGCTGACCGACTAGTTTCTCAACTAGTCGGTCGGTAAACGTTCTTTGACCGACTAACTCGAAACAATAGCTCAGGCTGAAAATGACTGGACACAACTAGTCGGTCTAAGAAGGATTACTGACCGACTAGATCGTCATCTAGTCGGTCGGTGACTCTTCTTTGACCGACTAACTGTAGTCATAGAAAGAGCTGAATAAAGAGAGGCAAACTAGTCGGTCCAAGTAGAGTTTCCGACCGACTAGATCGTCATCTAGTCGGTTGGTGACTCTTCATGAACCAACTAACATGCACTCGAAGCCGAGGGAAGAAACGATAGGCTTCGGGAAAGTTTCTAATGGCTTCTATGAATATCCTAGCTCTAAGATATGAGGGAAATGAAGTATATAATGTAAGTCCTACTCAAGGCTTAACATTCTAATCTATGAAGCTAGAAGACTATAAATTAAACCTTACGAGCCGTCTTCAAAGCTTCGATCTTCATTCTTGACTTCAATAAAACTCCTTGAGCTTCAACGAAGCTACATGCACACGATTACACGTATTGAGAAGTCTTGAGGCGTCGCTTTTGATGTTCGTATTCTTTTGGCGACGATCTCCATAACTGCGCTCACAAATAAGTTAGTATACATTATTTATGTTTGCTCATCATCCAAAACCAAATCCGGGGAATCAATACACAACATTCTCCACCTTTTTGGTGATGACAAATCAACATAAATAATAACAATAATAATGATTCAATTGAAATTTACTTACTCCCCCTGCATTGATGACACGTTAGTTACATATTCAATAATATTCATATGCATCAAGCAGCGAGGGAAATATAAAATATGAATCCTACTATTGCACATATAGGATCTAAATCCATTTTATATCTTCACTCCCCCTGAATCTAACACATCAAATTAGATTCATGGTAAATTCCTTTGAATTATTAATTAGCACATTGTCATTATTATATCTCTCCCCCTTTGGCATTAGCAAAAAGAGCGGGAGGAGATCAACGACAAAACCAATGGCTAAAAATAACGCATGAGAGTCGAAGAATACGACCAGGGTCCAAAATAACACCAATGCAAAATATCAAATGTAAAATACCGAATAAAAGCAAAGCGTGTCAAGGAGACCAAAGTCGAAAATCGGAAACCGAAATCATCAAACCATAGGCGAAATACGAAATACGAAATCATCAAGCCATAGGCGAAAATCGAAAACCGAAATCATAAAATTATCGGCGAAAATCGAAAACCGAAATCATAAAATTATGGGCGAAAATCGGAAAATGAAATCACCAAGCCATAGGCGAAAATCGAAATACGAAATCATCAAACCATAGGCGAAAAACGAAATCCGAAATCATCAAAACTCAAATCGATTTCACTTATTGAGTTTTGGAACATACTCTCCAAAATCAACATTAGAGACAAAAATTCCAATGAGACTACCAAATGTAGCATTCAAGAACATATGGCATACACTAATCTAGCACACTAGGAATCAAATTGAAATAAAATGATACCAATCGTAATATATTCTACCAATGGGCACCAAAGAGAATCAAAAGTATGAATATACTTACAACATTATGCTCCCTCTACTTTGGTGCATCCCTTAAACACCATCAACTCCATTTGAATGAAAATCCTTGCAAATCAAGGAGTTGGTAGGGTAGGTATCCCATGGCGAATTTAACCTAGAGAATATCAATTTGGTATCCAAAAATCTTTTTGGATCCTATGGGTTAGGCAATAAATTTAGCGAACTAAATTCAAATTAAATGTAACCCAATCTTACCACAATTGCTTTGGTACCCATAAAAATGAAATTATACTTATGGTACCAAGCAATGAAGGGTCAAAGGAAACTAACCCTTCGGAAACCAAGTCCACGAGGAACTTGATTTCCCAACATAATCATCATTCAAGAAAACATCATTAATAAACTATTTCACATACAAATTCTTATTATGCATGCTTGTGTTCTTCGGACCCCAAATGGTGTATGTCTTGGGAGTCTTAATCCTATTAGGAACATGCATATGTTGATTTCTATGTGATGCATGTCGTGGGTAAGCATATGGCATGCGATGCAATGGTGCATGACGATAATTATTCATATGAGAATGAGGATGAACATATGAATGTGGAGGAACACGTGCATGAGTGTGTCTCACGTGGTGTGCACGTGCTCGTGGGTGCGGAGCATAAAAATCATCATTTGTGCTAGCATGTGGGGTAGGATGTGTGTTCCTACGTGGCATGGCATATATGAAGGCATGACCCTTCTTTGGAGGTCCACCCAAATTGGGTTTCTTTCCAAATGGGGGGGGGGGTGTTCCTAGCGGAAGCACCATTGGTAGAAGAACTACCCATGACGTGTTTACTTCCACTAGTAGAAGCATCGGACGTTGGCCTAACAAAGGTGGCGGACGAGTTGGATGAATCTCCCATCTTATACCCCAAGCCAATGTGATGAGTGGCCAGAGGCAAGTCATTTAGGATATTATCCAACTTGCCCTTACCTTTGTTGAATTCATGAATTCGGCCCAATGTGCTCTCATGCTTCTCGGTGAGAGAATGCAAAGAAGCATCCAAAGTGGACACTTACGATGCGAGTGCACAAACACGTGACTTAAGATTTTTATTCTCAATACTCAAAGTTGAGATTTGAGACGTCAAATCCGCTATCACATGTTCATCCGAATCCTCGACATGAACATGCTCAAGTTGAGATTTGAGATTTTCAATCTCATTTCTCAACCCTTCAACAACGGTGTCGTTGTTGACGATGATAGGCTTAGGCGAGTTTTTAAGACTATCTAGCTCATTTTTAGTCTTATTAAACCTAGTAGCCAAATTAGAAAATTTATTCCAAAGTTGTTCATTGGCTACTCTAAGTTGATCATTGGTTACCTCTTCGCCTTCATCCTCGCTTCCATCCTCGCTTTCATCGGAGGAAGTCGCTTCATCACGATCCTCTTTGCCCATGAAGCACGTGTGTGCTTTCTCCACTTTTTCATCGTCCGACTCTCCACTTGAGGAATCGGAGTCGGTGAAAGTGCCGACAAGCCCTTTCTTGTGCTTTCTTGACTTGTCGCGCTTGGATGCCTTCCATTTCCCCTTGTGTTTGTAGAGAGGACAATCCGGCTTGATATGTCCTGGCTTATTGCATTTATAACACACGGGAGTAGAAGCATTAGTCGAACTAACTTTAGATTTATTTCTAAAGTTACCTTTTCGGAAGCATAAGTAGAACTCCTTTGCCATTTTGGCTAGAGTTTCCATGTCCAATTCTTCTTCCGATTCTTCATCATCGGTAGATGGAGCGGCCTTGTATGCAATCACCTTTTTCTTAGGCTCGTCTTGCTTCAAGTACGACTTCATCTTTTCTTTCATCATGAGCTTGCTGTCATTGCGTACCTCGTATGACATTAAAGTACCCATTAGTTGAACAACGGTATAGGTTTTCATGTCATTACCTTCCTCGATGGCGAAGGTACGCTTCTCCCAACAAGAAGGAAGTCCATCGATTATCTTCGAGACTTTCTCCTTTTGGGTGTAGGTCTTCCCAAGAGCTTCCAACTCGTTTGTGATGTCGACGAATCGAGCATAATACTCTTTCATCTTTTCACCCTGCAGCATATGAAATAATTCGTAATCTTTGTTCACGACAACGAGTTTAGAATCTCTTACCCGACTCGTCCCTTCATGTAATATGAGGAGGGAGTTCCAAATTTGATATGCACTCTTACATGTGCATATCTTATTGAAGTCTTCGGGCTCCAATGCGCATTGCAAGGCATTCATTGCCTTGGCATTACTTACCTCCGCGGCGACCTCCGCGGGAGTCCATTTTGCGAAATCTTCTTCTTCGGGCTCGATGTACTCCTTCATCGTGGCTCTCCAAAGTGAAGCGATCCGAAGGAACGTTTCCATTCGGCATTTCCAATACCCGTAGTTGGTACCGTTGAAGGAGGGAGGCCGAATTGAGGATTGCACTTCCAAAACTGAAGAAGCTCCATGGCGATCCTTGAAGATGCTGTAGTCGTTGTTCGTCATAGCTTTGACCTTGGCTCTGATACAAATTGTAGTGCCCTGTGGTAGCTACTGCACACGTACTAGAGGGGGGGTGAATAGTACTTAAAATAATCAAGATAGTTATTCCTAATTATTGTGCAAGAAACAAACGACAATGCGGAATTAAACAACTATCAACAAGAATTAAAACATACGCAAACAAACAATATTACTGGGTTCGGATCCACCCAAGTCTCCCCGACTTGTTCCCGGTGATCCTACGTCCCAACCACCCGGATCCCCTCCGGATACTTGAGTTAGCAACCCTAACTCAAGATTTCCACTATGAAGTACTTGTGAAAAACCTTCACAAGTCAAATCATACACAAAGTAATTTGTGACTCCCACAACCCGGGATCACAACCACACTCTCACAACCGAGAGTGAAACTTACAATTCAAATATGAGATGAAATAAACACTTACCTACAAAATCCTATGCCTTGAGTAAATCTTACCAAATTAGGGCAAGGAGGGATTTTGAGGAAGATGATGCCACCAAACCCTAGCTTCAAGAAGATGACCAGCAATGGAAGCCTAGGGTGGAGTATGGTGACTAGAATCGAGCTCTTGGCTTGAGATGCTCACAATGGAGAGAATCTCTCTTGAGGAAGATGGCTCAAAGAGTGAAGGGAGAGATTCTTGTGAGGGAGAGAGAGCTTTGAATTAGCTTGGGAGAGCTCTTCTCTTAGGTCTGAAATTGCTTGTAAAATGGACCTTTAACCTTGCCTCAAACGTATCAAGTTTGTATTTATAGAGGCAATGAAAATCGTGTTGGAAAAGTTCCCAACGGCTCTTTTCTGAACCCAACTAGTCGGTCAAAGAACAACCACCGACCGACTAGTTCATCAACTAGTCGGTCGGTCAATCAACGTAGACCGACTAATGGAAGAACAGCCAAAAGTCGAAGTTCCAGGCAAAGACAACTAGTCGGTCTAAGAAGACTTGCCGACCGACTAGTTTCACAACTAGTCGGTCGGTGAATGATCTTTGACCGACTAACGTCGAAATAGAATAGGCAGACTTCAAGTTGACTTAGTCGGTTTAAGAACAAATGCTGACCGACTAGTTTCTCAACTAGTCGGTCGGTAAACGTTCTTTGACCGACTAACTCGAAACAGTAGCTCAGGCTGAAAATGACTGGACACAACTAGTCGGTCTAAGAAGGATTACTGACCGACTAGATCGTCATCTAGTCGGTCGGTGACTCTTCTTTGACCGACTAACTGTAGTCATAGAAAGAGCTGAATAAAGAGAGGCAAACTAGTCGGTCCAAGTAGAGTTTCCGACCGACTAGATCGTCATCTAGTCGGTTGGTGACTCTTCATGAACCAACTAACATGCACTCGAAGCCGAGGGAAGAAACGATAGGCTTCGGAAAAGTTTCTAATGGCTTCTATGAATATCCTAGCTCTAAGATATGAGGGAAATGAAGTATATAATATAAGTCCTACTCAAGGCTTAACATTCTAATCTATGAAGCTAGAAGACTATAAATTAAACCTTACGAGCCGTCTTCAAAGCTTCAATCTTCATTCTTGACTTCAATAAAACTCCTTGAGCTTCAACGAAGCTCCAGGCACACGATTACGCGTATTGAGAAGTCTTGAGGCGTCGCTTTTGATGTTCGTATTCTTTTGGCGACGATCTCCATAACTGAGCTCACAAATAAGTTAGTATACATTATTTATGTTTGTTCATCATCCAAAACCAAATCCGGGGAATCAATACACAACATTATGTTCACTAAATTTATCTTCGATCCAAAATCCTTTCGGAAAAACTAGATGTACACCTCCAACACATCGCTTTCTTTGGAATTTGGAAGTGTTTCCTTTATCTTTTTTGTTACTAATATGGTGTAATGCGGAATGATGCCGTGAATCTATGATCTGTGCTTGACTCCCGATCTTTGAAAATAAAGCTATCAACACATCATGTCTCTCCTATACTAATATACTTCGCCTTTTTCATTACTTTTGACCAAAGCAAAAAGGCACTGTGTACCTGAATCTCTTTTTATCAAAACTACTCCTACCGTCCAAATCAAACATGTGATTTGAAATTAGCACATTGTTTGACATATCCATACCATCACCTATTTCGGTACTTAATAAAGCCTTATCGTTCAACACCACTTACACATCAAATGTCACGTATCGATTAACCAAGGCTCTTCATATTTGGACTCCAAATCCCGTAACCTCCGACACAATCCCTGTATCCTAGTATGACACTTCTTTTCTTTGGTGTTCAGCTTGTTATCTTTCTTGTGAACATATTTTAAACGGCTAAACACCTAAAGATAGTCTAGCCACACTAGCTTCCATGTCTAAATTTTCTTTGAAATTTTATAGTTGATACCTGATGATGGAATTATGTTCACTAAATATAGCTTCGGTACAAAATCCTTTCGGAAAAACTAGATGTACACCACCAACACATCGCTTTCTTTGGAAGTTGGAAGTGTTCCATTATCTTTTTTGTTACTAATATGGTGTAATGCGGAATGATGACGTGAATCCATGATCTATGGTTGACTCCCAATCTTTGACAAATAAGCTATAAACACATCAGTCTCTTCTATACTAATTTACTCCGTCCTCACAATTGAAAATAATGAAGAACCTATCACTTCATCTTTATTTCTGTTCCTTCTTTCAATGCCTAAATTTATATCAAATAAAGATGTTGTTCGTTTAGTTCATAACATCGATTTTCAACTATTTTCGCCTTTTTCGTTACTTTAGACCAAACCAAAAAGGCACTGGGTACCTGAATCTCTTTTTATCAAAACTACTCCTACCTTCCAAACGAACTTGTGATTTGAAATTAGCACATTGTTTGACATATCCATGCCATAGCCTATTTTGGGTCTCAAAATAGCCTTATCTTTCAAAACCACTTACGAAGCAAAAGTCACGTGTCGATTAACCAAGGCTCTTCATAACAGCTCATTATCTAAGTATTTTAAGCTTTTAAATATTGCTTCGTACAAAATCGGTTCGAAAAAACTAGAGATGTACACCTCCAACACATCGCTTACTTTGGAAGTTGGTAGTGTTTCCTTATCTTTTTTGTTACTAATATGGTGTAATGCGGAATGATGCTGTGAATCCATGATCTATGCTTGACTCCCAATCTTTGACAAATACACTATCAACTCATCATGTCTCTTCTATTCTAATATATTCCGTCCTCACTATTGAAAATAATGAAGAACCTATCAATTCATATTTATTTCTCTTCCTTCTTTGTGAGTGGTCTCCCTTTCAATGCCTGAATTTATATCAAATAAAGCATCTTGTTCATTAAGTTAATAACTTCGATTTTCAACAATTTTAGCCTTTTTCATTACTTTAGACCAAAGCAAAAAGGCACTAGGTACCTGAATCTCTTTTTGCCAAAACTACTCCTACCGTCCAAATCGAACTTGTGATTTGAAATTAGCACATTGTTTGACATATCCATACCATCACCTATTTCGGTACTCCATAAAGCCTTATCTTTCAACACCACTTACGCATCAAATGTCATGTGTCGATTAACCTTGGTTCTTCATATTTGGGCTCCAAATCCCGTAACCTCTGACACAATCCATGTATCCTTGTATGACACACTTCTTTTATTTGGTGTCCAGCTTATTATCTTTCTCGTGAACATATTTTAAACTTCAAAACACCACATACACATCAAATGTCATGTGTCGATTAACCATGGTTCTTCATATTTGGGCTCCAAATCCCGTAACCTCCGACACAATCCATGTATCCTTGTATGACACACTTCTTTTATTTGGTGTCCAGCTTGTTATCTTTCTCGTGAACATATTTTAAACTTCAAAACTCCTAAAGATAGTCTAGCCACACAAGCTTCTATGGCCAAATTTTCTTTGAAATTTTATAGTTGATACCTGATGATGGAGTTATGTTCACTAAATATAGCTTCGATACAAAATCCTTTCGGAAAAACTAGATGTACACCTCCATCGTATCGCTTTCTTTGGCAGTTGGAAGTGTTTCCTTTATCTTTTTTGTTACTAATATTGTGTAATGCAGAATGATGCCATGAATCCATGATATATGTTTGACTCCCAATCTTTGACAAATAAGCTATCAACACTTCATGACTCTTCTATACTAATATGCTCCGTCCTCACAATTGAAAATAATGAGGAACCTATCACTTCCTCTTTATTTCTGTTCCTTCTTTGTGAGCGGTCTCTCTTTCAATTCCTGAATTTTATATCAAATAAAGCATGTTGTTCGTTTAGTTCATAACACCGATTTTCGATTATTTCGCCTTTATCATTACTTTAGACCAAAGCAAAAAGGCACTGGGTATCTGAATCTCTTTTTGTCAAAACTACTCCTACCGTCGAAATCGAACATGTGATTTGAAATTGGCACATTGTTTGACCTATCCATACTATCACCTATTTCGGTACTCCATAACGCCTTATCTTTCAACACCACTTACGCATCAAATGTCACGTGTCGATTAACCAAGGTTCTTCATTTTTGGAATCCAAATCCCGTAACTTCCGACACAATCCATGTATCCTAGTATGTCACACTTCTTTTCTTTGGTATCCTTCTTGTTATTTTCTCGTGAACATATTTTATATTTCTAAACACATAATGATGGAATTATGTTCACTAAATATTGGTTCGACCCAAAATCCTTTCGGAAAAAATAGATGTACACCTCTGACACATCGCTTTCTTTGGAAGTTGGAAGTGTTTCCTTTATCTTTTTTGTTGCTAATATGGTGTAATGTGGAATGATGCCGTGAATCCATGATCAATGCTTGACTCCTAATCTTTGACAAATAAGCTATTAACACATCATGTCTCTTCTTTACTAAATTACTCCGTTCTCACAATTGAAAATTATGAAGAACCTACCACTTCTTCTTTATTTCTATTCCTTCTTTGTGAGCGGTCTCTCTTTTAATGCCTGAATTTATATCAAATAAAGCATGTTGTTCGTTTAGTTCATACCTTCGATTTTCAACTATTTTCGCCTTTATCATTACTTTAGACCAAAGCAAAAAGGCACTGGGTACCTGTATCTCTTTTTGCCAAAACTACTCCTACCGTCCAAATCGAACATGTGATTTTAAATTAGCTCATTGTTTGACATAACCATACCATCACCTCTTTCGGTACTCCATAAAGCCTTATCTTTCAACACCACTTACGCATCAAATGTCACGTGTCGATTAACCTAGGCTCTTCATATTTGGACTCCAAATCCAGTAACCTCCTACACAATCCATGTATCTTATTATGACACACTTCTTTTCCTTGGTATTCAGCTTGTTATCTTTCTCGTGAACATATTTTAAACTTTTAAACACCTCCAACACATAATCCTTTCGGAAATTGGCTTCTAAATTTAACAGCTTGTTATCTAAGTATTTTAAGTTTCTAAATATAGCTTCCATACAAAATCCTTTCAGAAAACCAAGATGTACACCTCCAACACATCGCTTTCTTTGGAAGTTGGAAGTGTTTCCTTTATCTTTTTTGTTACTAATATGGTGTAAAGCGGAATTATGCCGTGAATCCATGATCTATGCTTGACTCCCAATCTTTGACAAATAAGCTATCATAACATCATGTTTCTTCTATACTAATATATTTCATCCTCACAATTGAAAATAATGAAGAACCTATCACTTCATCTTTATTTCTGTTTCTTCTTTGTGAGTGGTCTCTCATTCAATGCCTGAATTTATATCAAATAAAACATGTTGTTCGTTTAGTTAAAAACATCGATTTTCAACTATTTTTGCATTTTTCATTACTTTATACCAAAGCAAAAAGGCACAGAGTACCTGAATCTCTTTTTGTCAAAACTACTCCTACCGTCCAAATCGAACATGTGATTTGAAATTAGCACATTGTTTGACATATCCATACCATCACCTATTTCGGTACTCCATAAAGCCTTATCTTTCAACACCACTTATGCGTCAAATGTCACGTTTAGATTAACCATGGCTCTTCATATTTGAAATCCATATCCCATAACTTCTGACACAATCCATGTATCTTAGTATGACACACTTCTTTTCTTTGGTATCCATCGTGTTATCTTTCTCTTGAACATATTTTAAACTTCTAAAGACCTAAAGATAGTCTAGCTACACTAGCTTTCATGTCCAAATTTTCTTTGAATTTTTATAGTTGATACCTGATGATGGAATTATGTTCACTAAATATAGCTTCGATACAAAATCCTTTCGGAAAAAATAGATGTACACCTCCAACACATCGCTTTCTTTAGAAGTTGGAAGTGTTTCCTTTATCTTTTTTGTTACTAATATGGTGTAATGCGGAATGATGCCATTAATCCATGATTTATGCTTGACTCCCAATCTTTGACAAATAAGCTATCTACACATCATTTCACTTCTATACTAATATACTCCGTCCTCGCAATTGAAAATAATGAAAAACATATCAATTCATCTTTATTTTTGTTCCTTCTTTGTGAGCGGTCTCTCTTTCATTGCCTGAATTTATATCAAATAAAGAATGTTGTTCGTTTATTTCATAACATCGATTTTCAACAATTTTCGCCTTTTTCATTACTTTAGACCAAAGCAAGATGGCACTGGGAACCTGAATCTCTTTTCGTCAAAACTACTCCTACCGTCCAAATCGAACATGTGATTTGAAATTAGCACATTGTTTGACATATCCATACCATCACCAATTTCGGTACTCCATAAAGCCTTATCTTTCAACGCCACTTACGCATCAAATGTCACATGTCGATTAACCAAGGCTCTTTATATTTGGACTCCAAATCCCGTAACCTCCGATATAATCCATGTATCCTAGTATGACTCTTCTTTTCTTTGGTATCCAGCTTGTTATCTTTCTCGTGAACATATTTTAAACTTCTAAACACCTAAATATAGTCTAGCCACACAAGCTTTCATGTCCAAATTTTCTTTGAAATTTTATAGTCAATACATGATGATGGAATTACGTTCACTAAATATAGCTTTGATCTAAATTTTTTTCGGAAAAACTAGATGTACACCTCCAACACATCGCTTTCTTTGGAAGTTGGAAGTGTTTCCTTAATCTTTTTTGTTACTAATAAGGTGTATTGCGAAATGATGCCGTGAATCCAGGATCTATAATTGACTCCCAATCTTTGACAAATAAGCTATCAACACATCATGTCTCTTCTATTCTAATATACTCCGTCCTCACAATTGAAAATAATGAAGAACGTATGACTTCATCTTTATTTCTGTTCCGTCTTACAATGCCTGAATTTATATCAAATAAAGCATGCAGTTCGTTTAGTTCATAACATCGATTTTTAATTATTTTCGCCTTTTTCATTACGTTAGACCAAAGCAAAAAGGCATTGGGTACCTGAATCTCTTTTTGTCAAAACTACTCCTATCGTCGAAATCGAAATTGTGATTTGAAATTAGCACATTGTTGACGTATCCATACGATCACCTATTTCAGAACTCGATAAAAGCCTTATCGTTCAACACCACTTTCGCATCAAATGCTGCGTGTCGATTAACGAAGGCTCTTCATATTTGGACTCCAAATCTCATAAGCTCCGACACGTACCCTAGTATGACACACTTCTTTTCTTTGGTTTCCAGCTTGTTATCTTTCTCGTGAACATATTTTAAACTTCTAAACGCCTAAAGATAGTCTAGCCACACTAGCTTCTATGTCCAAAATTTCTTTGAAATTTTATAGTTGATACCTGATGATGGAATTATGTTCACTAAATATAGCTTCGATACAAAATCCTTTCGGAAAAGCTAGAAGTACACCTACAACACATCGCTTCGATACAAAATTCTTTTTTGTTACTAATAAGGTGTAATGCGGAATGATGCCGTGAATTTATTATCTATGCTAGACTCCCAATCTTTGACAAATAAGCTATCAACACATCATGTCTCTTCTATAATGATATACTCCGTCCTCACATTTGAAAATAATGAAGAACCTATCACATCATCTTTATTTCTGTTATTTCTTTGTGAGCGGTCTCTTTTTCAATGCCTCAATTTATATCAAATAAAGCATGTTGTTCGTTTAGTTCATAACATTGATTTTCAACTATCTTTGCTGTATTCATTACTTTAGACCAAAGCAAAAAGGCACTGTGTACATGAATCTCTTTTTGTCAAAACTATTCCTACCGTCCAAATCGAACATGTGATATCGAACAGGTGATTTGAAATTAGCAAATTGTTTGGCATAACCATACCATCTCCTACTTCGGTATTCCATAAAGCAGTATCTTTCAACACCACTTACGCATCAAATGTCACGTGTCGATTAACCAAGTCTGTTCATATTTGGACTCCAAATCCCATAACCTCCGACCAATCTATGTATCCTAGTATGACACACTTCTTTTCTTTGGTATCCTACTGGTTATCTTTCTAGTGAACATATTTTAAACTTCTAAACACCTAAAGATAGTCTAGCCACACTAGCTTTCATGTCCAAATTTTCTTTCAAATTTTTTAGTTGATACCTGATGATGGAATTATGTTCACTAAATATAGCTTCGATCCAAAAACCTTTCGGAAAAACAAGATGTACACCTCCAACACATCGCTTTCTTTGGAAGTTCGAAGTGTTTCATCTATCTTTTTTGTTGCTAATAAGGTGTAATGCGGAATGATGCCGTGAATCCATGACATCTTTTTTGTTGCTAATAAGGTGTAATGCGGAATGATGCCGTGAATCCATGACCAATGCTTGACTCTCAATCTTTGACAAATAAGCTATCAACACATCATGTCTCTTCTATACTAATATACTTTGCCCTCACAATTGAAAATAATGAAGAACCTATCACTTCATCTTTATTTCTGTTCCTTCTTTGTGAGCCTCTTTCAATGCATGAATTTATATCAAATAAAGCATGTTGTTCGTTTAGTTTGTAACATCGATTTTCAACTATTTTTGCCTTTCCCATTACTTTAGACCAAAGCAAAATGGCACAGTGTACATGAATCTCTTTTTGTCAAAACTACTCATACCGTCCAAATCATGCATGTGATTTGAAATTAGCACATTGTTTGACATATCTATACCATCACCTATTTCGGTACTCTATAAAGCCGTATCTTTCAACACCACTTACGCATCAAATATCACGTGTCGATTAACTAAGGCTCTTCATATTTGGACACCGAATCCCATAAGCTTCGACACAATCCATGTATCGGACTATGACACACTTCTTTTCTTTGGTATCCAGCTTGTTATCTTTCTCGTGAACATATTTTAAACTTCTAAATACCTGAAGATAGTCTAGCCACACAAGCTTCCAACTCCAAATTTTCTTTGAAATTTTATAGTTGATACCTGATGAAGGATTTATGTTCACTAAATTATATGTTTGATCCAAAATCCTTTCGGAAAAACTAGATGTACACCTCCAACACATCGCTTTCTTTGGAATTTGGAAGTGTTTCCTTTATCTTTTTTGTTACTAATATGGTGTAATGCGGAATGATGTCGTGAATCTATGATCTATGCTTGACTCCCAATCTTTGACAATAAAGCTATCAACACATCATGTCTCTCCTATACTAATATTCTCCGTCCTCACAACTGAAAATAATGAAGAACATATCACTTCATCTTTATTTCTTTCCATCTTTGTGAGCAGACTCTCTTTTAATGCCTGGATTTATATCAAATAAAGCATGTTGTGTGTTTAGTTCATCACATCGATTTTCAACTATTTTCGCCTTTTTCATTACTTTAGACCAAAGCAAAATGGCACTGGGTACCTGAATTTCTTTTTGTCAAAATTACTCCTACCGTCAAAATCGAACATGTGATTTGAAATTAGCCCGTTTTGACATATCCATACCATCACCTATTTCAGTACTCCATAAAGCCTTATCATTCAAAACCACTTACGCATCAAATGTCAACGCATCAAATGTCACGTGTCGATTAACTAAGGCTCTTCATATTTGGACTCCAAATCCAGTAACCTCCGACACAATCCTTGTATCTTAGTATGACACTTCTTTTCTTTGCTATACAGCTTGTTATCTTTCTCCTGAAAATATTTTAAACTTTTAAACACCTAAAGATAGTCTAGCCACACTAGCTTCCATGTCCAAATTTTCTTTGAAATTTTATAGTTGATACCTGATGAAGGAATTATGTTCAGTAAATATAGCTTCGAGACAAATCCTTTCGGAAAAACTAGATCTATACCTCTAACGCTTTCTTTGGAAGTTGGAAGTGTTTCCTTTATCTTTTTTGTTACTAATATGGTGTAATGCGGAATGATACCGTGAATCCATGATATATGCTTGACTTCCAATCTTTGACAAATAAGCTATCAACACATCATGTCTCTTCTATACTAATATACTCCGTCCTCACAATTGAAAATAATGAAGAACCTATCACTTCATCTTTATTTCTCTTCCTTCTTTGTGAGCGCTCTCTCTTTCAATGCCTGAATTTATATCAAATAAAGCATGTTGTTCGTTTAGTTCATAATATTGATTTTCAACTATTTTCGCGTTTTTCATTACTTTAGACCAAAGCAAAAAGGCATATGGTACATGAATCTCTTTTTGTCAAAACTACTCCTACCGTCGAAATCAAACTTGTGATTTTAAATTAGCACATTGTTTGAATATCCATACTATCACCTATTTCAGTACTCCATAAAGCCTTATCTTTCAACACCACTTACGCATCAAATGCCGCGTGTCGATTAACCAAGGCTCTTCATAATTGGACTCCAAACCCCGTAAGCTCCGACACAATTCATATACCCTAGTATGACACACTTCTTATCTTTGGTATCCAGCTTGTTATCTTTCTCGTGAACATATTATAAAATTCTAAACACCTAAAGATAGTCTAGCCACACTAGCTTTTATGTCCAAATTTTCTTTGAAATTTTATAGTTGATACCTGATGATGGAATTATGTTCACTAAATATAGATTCGATCCAAAATCCTTTCGACAAAACTAGATGTACACCTCCAACATATCGCTTTCTTTGGAAGTTGGAAGTGTTTCCTTTATATTTTTTGTTACAAATATTGTGTAATACGGAATGATGTCGTGAATCCATGATGTATGCTTGACTCCCAATCTTTGACAAATAATCTATCAACACATCATGTCTCTCCTATACTAATATACTCCGTCCTCACATTGAAAATAATGAAGAACATATCACTTCATCTTTATTTCTGTTCCTTCTTTGTGAGCGGTCTCTATTTCAATGCCTGAATTTATGTCAATTAATGCATGTTGTTCGTTTTTTTAATAACATCGATTTTCAACTATTTTCTCCTTTTTAATTACTTTAGACCAAAGCAAAAAGGCACTGGGTACCTAAATCTATTTTTATCAAAACTACTCCTACCGTCCAAATCGAACATGTGATTTGAAATTAGCACATTGTTTTACTTATCCTTACCATCAATTATTTCGGTACTCCACTTACGCTTCCAATGTCACGTGTCGATTAACCAAGGCTCTTCATATTTGGTCTCCAAACCTTGTAACCTCCGACACAATCCATGTAGCCTGTAACCTCCGACACAATCCATTGCTTTTCTTTGGTATCCAGCTTGTTATCTCTCTCGTGAACATATTTTAAACTTCTAATCACCTAAAGAGAGGCTAGCCACACTAGCTTCCATGTCCAAATTTTCTTTGAAATTTTATAGTTAATACCTGATGATGGAATTATGTTCACAAAATTTAGCTTCGATCCAAAATACTTTCGGAAAAAGTCGATGTACACCTCAAACACATCGCTTTCTTTAGAAGTTGGAAGTGTTTCCTTTATCTTTTTTGTTACTAATATGGTGTAATGCGAAATGATGCCGTGAATCCATGATCTATGCTTGACTCCCAATCTTTGACAAATAAGCTATCGACACATCATGTCTCTTCTATGCTAATATACTCCGTCCTCACAATTGAAAATAATGAAGAACCTATCACTTCATCTTTATTTCTGTTCCTTCTTTCAGTGCGTAAATTTTTATAAAATAAAGCATGTTCGTTTAGTTCATTACATCGATTATCAACTATTTCCCCCTTCTCATTACTTTAGACCAAAGCAAAAAGGCACTGAGTACCTAATTCTCTTTTTTGTCAAAACTACTCCTACTGTCCAAATCGAACATGTGATTTGAAATTAGCACATTTTTGACATATTCATACCATCACCTATTTCAGTACTCGATAAAGCTGTATCTTTCAACACCACTTACGCATCAAATGCATGTGTCGATTAACCAATGCTCTTCATATTTGGACACTGAATCCTGTAACCTCCGACACAATCCATGTATCCTACTATCACACACTTCTTTTCTTTGGTATCCAGCTTGTTATCTTTCTCGTGAACATATTTTAAACTTCTAAACACCTAAAGATAGTCTAATGACACTAGCTTCCATGTCCAAATTTTCTTTGAAATTTTATAGTTGATACCTGCTGATGGAATTATGTTCACTAAATATAGATTCGAAACTAGATGTACTCCTCCAACACATCACTTTCTTTGGAAGTTGGAAGTGTCTCCTTTATCTTTTTTGTTACTAATTTGTTGTAATGTGGAATGATACCGTGAATCTATGATCTATGCTTGACTCCCAATCTTTGAAAATTAAGCTATCAACACATCATGTCTCTTCTATACTAATATACTTCGTCCTCACAACTGAAAATAATGAAGAACCTATCACTTCATCTTTATTTTTGTTCCTTCTTTGTGAGCAGACTCTCTTTTAATGCCTGAATTTATATCAATTAAAGCATGTTGTTTGTTTAGTTCATCACATCGATTTTCAACTATTTTCGCCTTTTTCATTACTTTAGACCAAAAGCCAAAAGGCACTGGGTACCTGGATCTCTTTTGTCAAAACTACTCCTACCGTCAAAATCGAACATGTGATTTGAAATTAGCAGATTTTTTGACATATCCATACCATCACCTATTTCGATACTCCATAAAGCCTTATTTTTCAACACCACTTACGCATCAAATGTCACCTGTCAATTAACCGAGGCTCTTCATATTTGGACTCCAAATCCAGTAACCTCCGATACATTCCACGTTTCTTAGTATGCCACACTTCTTTTCTTTGGTATCCAGCTTGTTATCTTTCTCCTGAACATATTTTAAACTTCTAAACACCTAAAGATAGTCTAGCCACACTAGCTTCCATGTCCAAATTTTCATTGAAATTTTATAGTTCATACCTGAAGATGGAATTATGTTCACTAAATATAGCTTCGGGACAAAATCCATACCAAAAAACTAGATGTATACCTCCAACGCTTTCTTTGGAAGTTGGAAATGTTTCCTTTATCTTTTTTGTAACTAATATGGTGTAATGCAGAATGATACCGTGAATCCATGACCTTTGCTTCACTCCCAATCTTTGACAAATAAGCTATCAACACATCATGTCTCTTCTATACTAATATACTCCGTCCTCACAATTGAAAATAATGAAGAACCTATCACTTCATCTTTATTTCTGTTCCTGCTTTGTGAGCGGTCTCTCTTTCAATGCCTGAATTTATATCAAACAAAGAATGTTGTTCTTTTAGTTCATAACATCGATTTTCAACTATTTTTGCCTTTCATTAATTTAGACCAAAGCAAAAAGGCTTATGGTACATAAATCTGTTTTTGTCAAAACTTCTCATACCGTCGAAATCAAACTTGTGATTTGAAATTAGCACTTTGTTTGACATAATCATACCATCACCTATTTCGGTACTCCATAAAGCCTTATCTTTCAACAACACTTACGCATCAAATGCCGCGTGTTGATTAACCAAGGCTCTTCATATTTGGACTCCAAATCCCGTAAGCTCCGACACAATTCATGTACCCTAGTATGACACACTTCTTTTCTTTGGTATCCTGCTTGTTATCTTTCTCGTGAACATATTTTAAACTTCTAAACACCTAAAGATAGTCTAGCCACATTAGCTTCTATGTCCAAATTTCCTTTGAAATTTTATAGTTGATACCTGATGATGGAATTATGTTCACTAAATATAGCTTCTATCCAAAATCCTTTCGAAAAAACTAGATGTACACCTCCAACACATCACTTTCTTTGGAAGTTGGAAGTTGGAAGTGTTTCATTATCTTTTTTGTTACTAATATGGTGCAATGCGGAATGATGCCGTGAATCCATGATATATGTTTGACACCCAATCTTTGACAAATAAGCTATCAACACATCAGTCTCTTCTTTACTAATATACTCCGTCCTCACAATTGAAAATAATGAAGAAACTGTCACTTCGTCTTTATTTCTGTTCCTTCTTTGTGAGCGGTCTCGTTTTGTTCATAACATCGATTTTCATAACTTTAGACCAAAGCAAAAAAGGCACTGGGTATCTTAATCTTTTTTTGTCAAAACTAATCCTACCGTCCAAATCGAACATGTGATTTGAAATTAGCACATTGTTTGACATGCCCATACCATCACCTATTTCGGTACTCCATAAAGCCTTATCTTTCAACACCACTTACGCATAAATGTCACGTGTCGATTAACCAAGGCTCTTCATATTTGGACTCCAAATCCAGTAACCTCCGACACAATCATGTATCCTAGTAAGCCACACTTCTTTTCTTTGGTGTCCAGCTTGTTATCTTTCTCGTGAACATATTTTAAACTGCTAAACACCTAAAGATAGTCTAGCCACACTTGCTTCCATGTCCATATTTTCTTTGAAATTTTATAGTTCATACCTGATGATGGAATTATGTTCACTAAATATAGCTTCGATACAAAATCCTTTCAGAAAAACTAGATGTACACCTCCAACAGAACGCTTTCTTTGGAAGTTGGAAGTGTTTCATTATCTTTTTTGTTACTATTATGGTGTAAGGCGGAATGATGCCGTGAATCCATGATCTATGGTTGACTCCCAATCTTTGACTATTTTAAGAACCTATCGCTTCATCTTTATTTCTCTTCCTTCTTTGTGAGCGGTCTCTCTTCAAATGCCTGAATTTATATCAAATAAAGCATGTTCGTTTAGTTAATAACTTCGATTTTCAACTATTTTAGCCTTTTTCATTACTTTAGACCAAAGCAAAAAGGCACTAGGTACCTGAATCTCTTTTTGTCAAAACTACTCATACCGTCCAAATCGAACATATGTTTGACATATCCATACCATCACCTATTTCGGTACTCCATAAAGCCTTATCTTTCAACACCACTTACGCATCAAATGTCACATGTCGATTAACCAAGATTCTTCATATTTGGACTCCAAATCATGTAACCTCCGACACAATCCATGTATCCTAGCATGGCACACTTCTTTTATTTGGTGTCCAACTTGTTATCTTTCTCGTGAACATATTTTAAACTTCAAAACACCTAAAGATAGTCTAGCCACACAAGCTTCCATGGCCAAATTTTCATTGAAATTTTATAGTTGATACCTGATGATGGAATTATGTTCACTAAATATAGCTTCGATACAAAATCCTTTCGGAAAAACTAGATGTACACCTCCAACATATCACTTTCTTTGGAAGTTGGAAGTGTTTCCTTTATCTTTTTTGTTACTAATATGGTGCAATGCGGAATGATGCCATGAATCCATGATCTATGCTTGACTCCCAATCTTTGACAAATAAGCTATCAACCCAATAGTCTCTTCTTTACTAATATACTCCACCCTCACAATTGAAAATAATGAAGAAACTATCACTTCGCCTTTATCTCTGTTCCTTCTTTGTGAGCGATCTCTCTTTCAATGCCTGAATTTATATCTAAAAAAGCGTGTTGTTCATTTTGTTCATAACATCGAATTTCAACTTTTTTTCGACTTTTTCATAACTTTAGACCAAAGCAAAAAGGCACTGGGTACTTGAATCTCTTTTTGTCAAAACTAATCCTACCATCCAAATCGAACATGTGGTTTGAAATTAGCACATTGTTTGACATATCCATACCATCACCTATTTCGGTACTCCATAAAGCCTTATCTTTCAACTCCACTTACGCATAAATGTCACGTGTCGATTAACCAATGCTCTTCATATTTGGACTCCAAATCCAGTAACCTTCGACACAATCCCTGTATCCTAGTATGCCACTGATACGAACCGCTTGCCGTTTGGATCAAAACAGCGATTAATTGATCAAAACAGCGATTTAAAGGTGGAAAAAATGGAAAATAGTGGAAGAACAATGAGAAATTGAGAACTTGATAAGGATTCTTCGAGACGAACAATGAGAAATTGAGAACTTGATAAGGATTCTTCGAGACGAATCAATCTCCTAGTTTTTATTGAACGCCTAAAAGCCTAAACAGCATCAAATTGATAACTAGATTGTTCGAAGACAAACCAAGCATAAGCAAATAAAATGACGGCTAGCCCTAATAAATAGAAAACGTGGGGATTTACTAATCTAGTCTGAAAAGACTAGAATACCCCTATATAACTAAATCACCAAAGCCTGAGCATCAAGTGGGACCCGGGTGCGGCTTGCGACAATCGGGGCGGCGGCTAGTGGACATCCGCATCAATACCTCCCCCTAAAAGAGCCACCTTGTCCTCAAGGTGGAGATTTGGCTTTGAAGGCCCCCGAGGGAAAACAGAGGCTAGGGTCACCCGTCAGAACCACCGTGCGACCCCCCTCCTGGAATTCCATCCTAAGCTGCTTACAATTCATCTTCACCTCGCCCAACCCCCTCAGCCACTGCACGCCCAAAATCACATCGATATTGTCCAACTCTAGGGGCAAGAAGTCCTCTCTAATCTGCACCCCTTGTAAGGTCAGACTCAGCCCCTTGCACATCCCACTGCTCTCCTCCCTCCTCCCTGTCCCTGAGAGGACCGTAAACGTCTCCAAGGTGCTCACCTGCAACCTATGACGATCCACCAGAGGTCGAGAGATGAAGTTGTGGGTAGCCCCACTGTCTATGAGTACCGTCACCGGCGCGTCGTCCAATCGTCCTGACAACTTCATGGTATGGTTCGTGGTTACCCCTACCAATGAGTTCAGGGACACCTCCGCGGCATCCAGATGTGCGTTCACCTCCTCCTCCACCACCTTCTCTGGCTCCAGTACCTCCTCCTCATCCTCCTCGTCGGGTACGATCACGATCTGCAGCAACTTGCTCGAACATCGGTGACCGGGGCTGAACTTCTCGTCGCAACGGAAGCACAACCCTGCTGCACGCCTGGCCCGCATGTCCGCCTCCGTCAGTCGCCTGCCTGGTACCACCCCTGGCCTGACCTCTCCCCTAGGCTCCACTGGGGCTCCTGCCGCTGGCCGTGGAGGAACTGGTGCAGCCGTACTGCGTTGGCCCTGGGCTTCCCAGGCCCCTCTGATGCGCCTCTCCTCCGTGTGCTTTTCCTCCGCCATGTGGGCTAGACGGAGGACATCCTCCAAGTCATTGGGCCTCTGCATCCGAAGCTCTACCCGTATCGAGGGCTTCAACCCCCTCATGAAACTCCCGATCAACACCTGGTCAGACACCCCCCGCAACCTGCTAGCCAACATCTCGAACTTCTCCACGAAGTCTCGAACTGTCCCCTCCTATCGCAGTGCCGATAACTGCTCATAGAAGTCCCCTCCGGATTTCTCCTGGAACCGGTCGAGAAGGTAAGAAGAGAGCTCCTCCCGGGAACGAAAAGGAGAGCGTGCTATCTTCCACCGGTACCAGGCTAGGGCCTTGTCCTCGAAATAGATCCCTATCGCACGCAGGACCTCCTCCTCTGTCAGCTGCATCACCTGGAAGTAACGCTCAGCCCGGTAAACCCAGCCGTCCGGATTGGTGCCATCAAACGTCGGCATCTTCAGCTTCTTCAGCCTTCGATCCGCGTTTATGTCACCGTACTGTGCTCTAACCCCCCTAGGGATGCCTCCCTGCACCATCACGCCCCCTTGCCCCCCTCCGGGGCCTCCGTCGCCGCCCTCGTACAGCTCAACAGGCCATTGAGGTCGCTCCCTATCCCCCGCAGGGATGTAGTTCCCCAAACAATCCGGTAGTCGGGGAGGTGGTTCAAAAATGGGCCCTCTAGCGCCTCCGTGCTGCTGAACGGGAGCTGTCCGGCCCTCCAGATGGCCCCCTGGGCCCCAAAATTGGGCCGCAGGAGCCCCAATCGTCATCCCGGGAGCCCCTCTTCCTCCGTCGGGTCTCGCCGTCGCCCCTGGGGGTTGAACAAACCCCGCCACGCCCCCAAAAGGCCTCAGTGGTCTCGCCGGGCCTCCAAAACGCGCTGCCATACCCCCAAAAGGGGTTTCCCAGCCTTCCGCGCCCCCCAGCAGAGGCGCACCGCCTCCTGCGCCCCCCGCTGGGGGCGCTCCGCCACCTGCGCCCCCCTGCGGGGGTGTTCCGCCACCTGCGCCCCCGAATGGGGGCGCCCAGCCACCCGCGCCCCCGGAAGGGGGCGCTCCGCCACCTGCGCCCCCGCCTGGGGGCGCTCCGCCTCCCGCGCCCCCGGAAGGGGGCGCTCCGCCACCCGCGCCCCCGACTGGGGGCGCCCAGCCTCCCGCGCCCCCGGAACGGGGCGCTTCGCCTTCCGCACCCCCGAATGGGGGCGCGCTGCTGTCGGCAGGCCCTATTGGGCCTGTCGAACTTATGGCAGGCACAGTGGGGCCCGCCGTGCTTGCCGTCTGGTCTGGGTGGGTCCCGCTTCCTTCCCCCGCAAACCCTAGAAGATTTGGGCAGCCGCCGCCTTGGTTTGGAAAATTTGTAGCCGCCGCTTCGACAAAAAACCCTTCCGGCCTCTTGCCTTGATCTCCTCCTACGGCCGCCGAGATGGTTTGGAGCACCGCCATCATCGTTGGGATTTGAGCGATCTCCCTCGCCGTCTTCGCCGCCTCGATCCTCATGTGTTTGAGTTCGGCTTGGATGTCCTCTTGAGTATGGGCGTGATCCTTGTTGGAGATCTCCATGGCCGTCCTCAATGATTGAATATCATCACCCATGGCTTTCTTTAATTCCTCCATCTCGCGGTTGATTTCTTCACGAAACCCTTGAAGCCGTTCTTCCGTCGCGCCGCTTCTTGTTCCTCCCGCCATTAGATCTCACCGCTCTGATACCAATTTGATACGAACCGCTTGCCGTTTGGATCAAATCAGCGATTAATTGATCAAAACAACGATTTAAAGGTGGAAAAAATGGAAAATAGTGGAAGAACAATGAGAAATTGAGAACTTGATAAGGATTCTTCGAGACGAATCAATCTCCTAGCTTTTATTGAAAGCCTAAAAGCCTAAACAGTATCAAATTGATAACTAGATTGTTCGAAGACAAACCAAGCATAAGCAAATAAAATGACGGCTAGCCCTAATAAATAGAAAAGGTGGGGATTTACTAATCTAGTCTGAAAAGACTAGAATACCCCTAGATAACTAAATCACCAAAGCCTGAGCATCAAGTGGGACCCGGGTGCGGCTTGCGACAATCGGGGCGACGGCTAGTGGACATCCGCATCAGCCACACTTCTTTTCTTTGGTGTCCAGCTTGTTATCTTTCTCGTGAACATATTTTGAACTTCAAAACACCTAAAGATAGTCTAGCAACACAAGCTTCCATGGCCAAATTTTCTTTGAAATTTTATAGTTGATACCTGATGATGGAATTATGTTCACTAAATATAGCTTCGATACAAAATCCTTTCGAAAAAACTAGATGTACACCTCCAACATATCGCTTTCTTTGGAAGTTGGAAGTGTTTCATTATCTTTTTTGTTACTAATATGGTGTAATGCGGAATGATGCCGTGAATCCATGATATATGTTTGACTCCCAATCTTTGACAAATAAGCTATCAACACATCAGTCTCTTCTTTACTAATATACCCCGTCCTCACAATTGAAAATAATGAAGAAACTATCACTTCGTTTTTATTTTTGTTCCTTCTTTTAATGCCTAAATTTATACCAAATAAAGCATGTTGTTCGTTTAGTTCATAACATCGATTTTCAACTATTTTCGCCTTTTTGAAATTAGCACATTGTTTGACATATCCATACCAGTGCCTATTTTGGGTCTAAAAAAGCCTTATCTTTCAAAACCACTTGCGAATCAAAAATCACGTGTTGATTAACCAATGCTCTTCATAACAACTTGTTATCTAAGTATTTTAAGCTTCTAAATATTGCTTTGATACAAAATCCTTTCGGGAAAACTAGATGTACACCTCCAACGCATCGCTTACTTTGGAAGTTGGTAGTGTTTCCTTCCTTTATCTTTTTTGTTACTAATATGGTGTAATGCGGAATGATGCCGTGAATCCATGATCTATGCTTGACTCCCAACCTTTGACAAATAAGCTATCAACACATCATGTCTCTTCTATACTAATATACTCCGTCCTCACTATTGAAAATAATGAAGAACCTATCACTTCATCTTTATTTCTATTCCTTTGTGATCGGTCTCTCTTTCAATGCCTGAATTTATATCAAATAAAGCATGTTGTTCATTTAGTTAATAACTTCGATTTTCAACTATTTTAGCCTTTTTCATTACTTTAGACCAAAGCAAAAAGGCACTAGATACCTCAATCTGTTTTTGTCAAAACTACTCATACCGTCCAAATCGAACAAGTGATTTGAAATTAGCACATTGTTTGACATATCCATACCATCACCTATTTCGATACTCCATAAAGCGTTATCTTTCAACACCACTTACGCATCAAATGTCATGTGTCGATTAACCAAGGTTCTTCATATTTAGACTCCAAATCCCGTAACCTCCGACACAATCCATGTATCCTAGAATGACACACTTCTTTTATTTGGTGTCCAGCTTGTTATCTTTCTCGTGAACATTTTAAACTTCAAAACACCTAAAGATAGTCTAGCCACACAATCCATGGCCAAATTTTCTTTGAAATTTTATAGTTGATACCTTATGATGGAATTATGTTAACTAAATATAGCTTCGACACAAAATCCTTTCGGAAAAACTAGATGTACACCTCCAACAGATCGCTTTCTTTGGAAATTGGAAGTGTCCTTTATCTTTTTTGTTACTAATATGGTGTAATGCGGAATGATGCCGTGAATCCATGATTTATGCTTGACTCCCAATCTTTGACAAATAAGCTTTCAACACTTCATGACTCTTCTATACTAATATGCTCCGTCCTCACAATTGAAAATGAGGAACCTATCACTTCCTCTTTATTTCTGTTCCTTCTTTGTTAGCGGTCTCTCTTTCAATTCCTGAATTTATATCAAATAAATCATGTTGTTCGTTTAGTTCATAACATCGTTTTTCGACTATTTTCGCCTTTTTCATTACTTTAGACCCAAGCAAAAAGGCACTGGGTACCTGAATCTCTTTTTTGTCAAAACTACTCCTACCGTCGAAATCGAACATGTGATTTGAAATTAGCACATTGTTTGACATATCCCTACTATCACCTATTTCGGTACTCCATAAAGCCTTATCTTTCAATACCACTTACGCATCAAATGTTACGTGTCGATTAACCAAGGCTCTTCATATTTGGTCTCCAAATCCCGTTACCTCCGACACAATCCCTGTATCCTAGTATGACACACTTCTTTTCTTTGGTGTCCAGCTTGTTATCTTTCTTGGGAACATTTTAAACTTCAAAACACCTAAAGATAGTCTAGCCACACTAGCTTCCATGTCCAAATTTTCTTTGAAATTTTATAGTTGATACCTGATGATGGAATTATGTTCACTAAATATTGGTTCGACCCAAAATCCTTTCGGAAAAATAGATGTACACCTCTAACACATCGCTTTCTTTGGAAGTTGGATGTGTTTCCATTATCTTTTTTGTTACTAATATTGTGTAATGCGGAATGATGCCGTGAATCCATGATCTATGGTTGACTCCCATTCTTTGACAAATAATCTATCAACACATCATGTCTCTTCTATACTAATATACTCCGTCCTCACAATTGAAAATAATGAAGAACCTATCACTTCGTCTTTATTTCTGTTCCTCCTTTGTGAGCGGTCTCTATTTGAATGCCTGAATTTATATCAATTAAAGCATGTTGTTCGTTTTGTTAATAACATCGATTTTCAAATATTTTCGCCTTTTTAATTACTTTAGACCAAATAGAAAAGGCACTGGGTACCTAAATCTCTTTTTGTCAAAACTACTCCTACCGTCCAAATCGAACATGTGATTTGAAATTAGCACATTGTTTGACATATCCATACTATCACCTATTTCGGTACTCCATAAAGCCTTATCTTTCAACACCACTTACGCATCAAATGTCACATGTCGATTAACCAAGGCTCTTCATATTTGGACTCTAAATCCTGTAACCTCCGACACAGTCCATGTAGTCTGTAACCTCCGAGATAATCCACTTCTTTTCTTTGGTATCCAATTCGTTATTTTTCTCGTGAACATATTTTAAACTTCTAATCACCTAAAGAGAGTCTAGCCACACTAGCTTTCATGTCTAAATTTTCTTTGAAGATTTATGGTTGATATTTGATGATGGAATTATGTTCACTAAATTTAGCTTCGATCCAAAATCCTTTCAGAAAAACTAGATGTACACCTCCAACACATCACTTATTTGGAAGTTGGCAGTGTTTTCTTTATCTTTTTTGTTACTAATATGGTGTAATGCGGAATGTTGCCGTGAATCCATGATCTATGCTTGACTCCCAATCTTTGACAAATAAGTTATCGACGCATCATGTCTCTTCTATACTAATATACTCCGTCCTCACAATTGAAAATATTGAAGAACATATCACTTCATCTTTTTTCTGTTACTTCTTTCAATGCGTAAATTTTTATCTAATAAAGCATGTTGTTCGTTTCTTTCATAACATCGACTTTCAACTATTTTCGCCCTTTTCATTACTTTAGACCAAAGCAAAAAAGGCACTGGGTACCTAAATCTCTTTTTTGTCAAAACTACTCCTACCGTCCAAATCGAACATGTGATTTGAAATTAGCACATTGTTTGACATATCCATACCATCACATATTTCGGTACTCCATAAAGCCTTATCTTTCAACACCACTTACGCATCAAATGTCACATGTCGTTTAACCAAGGCTCTTCATATTTGGACTAGAAATCCCGTAACCTCTGATGCAATCCATGTATCCTAGTATGACATTCTTTTCTTTGGTATCTCACTTCTTATCTTTCTTGTGAACAAATTTTAAGCTTCTAAACACCTAAAGACCGTCTAGCCACACTAGCTCTCATGTCCAAATTTTCTTTGAAATTTTATAGTTGATACCTGCTGATGGAATTATGTTTACTAAATATAGCTTCGATTCAAAATTCTATTGGAAAAACTAGATGTACACCTCCAACACATTGCTTTCTTGGGAAGTTGGAAGTGTTTCCTTTATCTTTTTTGTTACTAATAAGGTGTAATGCGGAATGATGCCGCGAATCCATGATCTATGCTTGACTCCCAATCTTTGACAAATAAGCTATCAACACATCATGTCTCTTCTATTCTAATATACTCTGTCCTCACAATTGAAAATAATGAAGAACCTATCAATTCATCTTTATTTCTGTTCCTTCTTATAATGCCTGAATTTATATCAAATAAAGCTTGCTGTTCCTTTAGTTCATAACATCGATTTTCAACTATTTTCGCATTT